>OW121688.1:14284161-14884161 GCA_933228735.2 Amblyteles armatorius | reverse complement strand
AAGAGATTGATCGAGGAACTCGACGGAAATGAAGTCGATGTCAAAGATCCTTTCCGAGCAGAAAGACGGAAGGGACATCGTCACCCTCGACGACGTTCTTCTGTACCTCGGTAAATTACCCCGGACCTGCAAGACAACGTTTTTGTCGACGATACAATTAACCCTGAACGGTGTTGTCTGCCAGGGGAGTTCGGACTCTATCAGAAGGGACTCTTCATGATGCTCATGCCGTTCTGCTTCTTCCTGTCCTTCGTCTACTTCACCCAAATTTTCATAACAATCGTGCCGAGCGAGCACTGGTGCAAGTTGCCGGCTGTCGGCGACACGCCCGTCGAGAAGCTGCGGGAACTCGCCATCCCGAGAGCCGACCTGGTGGCTGACAGGGAATCGGTCCACGATCTTTCGTACTCTCGTTGCTGGATGTACGACGTCCCCATCGACGACATCGTCGCCGCCGGCCAACCCAACGACCAGTGGCCGATTAAACGCTGCGAGCATTGGGATTACAATTTCACGAACGACGACGTTCCCTACTCGTCGATCGCGACCGAGCTGGAGTGGGTCGGTATTTCGTTGCTTCGTCGTTTGCTCCGAAACCAAAAATCTTCTGCTCATAATTGTTTTGCATTTAAAAAAAATACTTTTCGTCTCTTTACATTTTGTTTTTTGCTTATTTTTCATTGATGTTTTTCTTAATGATGATTTTTAGGTTTGCGAAGACGCGTACCTGATGAACCTCGCCCAGAGTATATTCTTCGTGGGCGCGATCTGCGGCGGTCTTCTGTTCGGCTGGCTGGCCGACAAGTACGGTCGAATCCCGGTCCTCATGGGCACCAATCTGATGGCCTTCGTCGGTGGCCTCGGAACGATATTCACAACTAACTTCTGGCAGTTCAGCCTCTGCCGTTTCATCGTCGGTTTCGCCTTCGACAACACGTTCGTCATAATGTACATACTGTGTCTGGAGTACGTGGGTCCGAAGTGGCGAACGTTCGTCGCCAACGTCGGCTACGGGGTTTTCTACACGATCGGCTGCATGATAATGCCGTGGATGGCGTACTTCATATCTGACTGGAAGATATTCGCGATCGCGACCTCGGTGCCCCTCGCGTCGGTGATCCTCACTCCTTGGATACTCCCGGAGAGCATTCGGTAAGCGAACTCGGAAAAAATCGAGACAGCCAACCGTGGCACTGGCAAACAAGGGCAATTGCTTGCCACCAAGATTTGCCGCTCGCCAGCAATATTGCAACGATAGTTTCCAGCACGAGATTGCTAGAAATCCAGCAACAGTTACTATCAGCTGATTTCTCATTCTTAACAAATGGATTAGCACTAACGATGCTCGGAATTAAATTTTTCGTGAGAATCGATAGGGGGACCTAAATTTTATGAGAAATCGAATTTTTTTAAATTTCATTAAAAATAACCATGACTCAACAAAATTAATTCGTAGTGAGACGCAAAGCACCAGCAAACCTTGCTGACAACTTGCTGGCAATATGCAAAGAATTTTGACAACTTGCCGACAATATGCAAAGAATTTTGACAACTTGCTGACAATATGCAATATCCTAAGAATTCGGCATTGAATGCCGGTAACAAAGGCAAATGCGGACGCACATGCCGCAATTTTTCCGCCATCCCGTGCGGACACAATGCTGCCTAATTGCTGGCGGGTTGTCGGCAAAATGATATCCGGGGACTACATCAAACCCGTCAGGTGGCTGATAAGCGAGGGCAAGATCGAGAGAGCCGTCAGGATAATGATGAGGATCGAGAAGGTGAATCGCAGCGACGTTCCTCAGCAAGTGTTCGAGGATTTCATCGACGACTGCATGGACAGCGCGGAGAACAGTCCTGCGGAGGACACGAGCGTCATGGACCTCTTCAAGACGCCGCGTCTCAGGACGATCACCATAATCCTGCTCGTCGCATGGAGCATAATGGCGATGGCCTACGACGGTCACATCCGCTGTCTGGACCAGCTCGGTCTCGACATCTTCACGACCTTCACGATCGGCGCATCCACCGAATTCCCCGCCGTTCTCCTGATAATGTACACCCTCGACGAGTGGGGACGCAAGTGGACTCTCTTCGGATGCGTCATGATATCCGGCATCGCCAGCTACGGCGCCTGCTGCGTACCCGTCGGCATCTACTTCGCGACCTTCGCGATGGTCGGCCGGCTCTTCATCAACTCCGCGACCAACATCGCCCTGCAATACGCCGCGGAACTCCTTCCGACGGTCGTCCGCGGCAAGGGCGTCGCTTTCATTCACATCATGGGCTACGTTTCGTCCATACTGAGCCCGTTCGTCGCCTACAGCGCCAACGTTCACAGACTCCTGCCGATGATCATCCTCGGGACCTCCTCGATCATCTGCGGCTTTCTCGGACTCTTCGTGCCGGAGACTCTCAGGGAACAACTGCCGCAGACTCTGATGGTCGGTCTTACGGGAAAAATCGGCCGAGAATTCGTACCGAACTTTTTTTTTATGTTAGAAAGGTGCATCGTCATTCGCATGTGACTTCCTCATTTCTTCTTCCTCGATGAGAAAGCTCGCTTGTCGATTTTTTACTTCCTATGCGCAAAATTGTAATAAATGCGGAAGCAATGTGCAAATTTCTGTGCACCTTTTTTCGTAACATAAAAAAATGTCTAGATCTCATAAGATTGAAATATTGAAATTCACTTTTCCATGAGGAAGCAATTAATTCCAAAGGTAGATTTTTTTTCATCGCTTCCTCATAGAAGTTGAAAATGGAAGTTTTTTCTATCGTTTTCTCACAATGTTTCTTAATCCATTATTCACATAGCTTCTTCTATGAGAAAGCACTTTCTGGATTCTTGGCTTCCTCATAGAGGAAGCTTCGCGAATAACGAAACATTATGAGAAAACTATGTAAAAATTTGTATTTTCATTTCATCCGGACATTTTTTTCTGAATGTGATTTTTTCACTGTTTTCAAACATTCGTACCAAGCTTTCGTTAAAGTCACGATTTAAAAAAAAATGAAAACAAAGTTTCTTCTATGAGGAAGCAAAATTGATGTAAACATTTTTGCCAGGACGGCGAGTTGTTTGGCATAGACCAGAACTTCTGGGACTTTCCGTGCATAAAGAAGCGCAGAGCTGGCGCGGGTGGTCTCGGCTCCACGAGCGCGCTCGATCTCACGCCGAACAAGCACTATCTTCACGCGAAGGTGCCGTCCCAGAAGGCCGCCGTTTTGCGGAGCAGCATGGTATCCGGTCTGACCGGCAATCAGAAACGGATCGACGCTGTCAGACGGTACATCAGTCGAGAAGCCTTGAGGCCCCGGAAAAGCGCCCTGGCGATATCCACCACGCCGATAGAGTACGTCGAGCACCTGCGAAAGGGTTACCGGGACCAGAGGGAGCGCATGGCGCGACTCCAGGAGGAGGATCCTCAAACCCGGTCGGATACCTCGAAGGATGGAAAGAAGAAAAAAGTTAGAGTCCAACTGAACGACGAGACGGAAACGCCATGATAATTTTTCTATAAGTAATTTAACTCATGACCAATTGTCAAGATGTAAGACCGACGAAGCTAACTCTGTTCAATAAATATGCGTATTTTTTTATCGATTAGTAAACTCATCAAAATAAATGAAGGGGAAGAGAAAAAAAATTACAATAGAATTGAACTACAAGCCGGAAACGCCATGATAATATTTTTATAACTATTTAACTTATGACCAATTATTAAGTTGTAAGAGTGACGGTGAAGTTAACGCTGTTCAATAAATATCCGCACTTTATTTTATTTTTTAAATCCATTAATAAACCCATCGTAATAAATTAAGGAAGGGAAGAAAAAAGTTAGAGCGCGATTGATCGACGAACCGGAAACGCCAGGGTAATAATTCACCCAGTGTTTAACTCGCGCCAATTGTTGAGGTTGTAAGACCGATCGTGAAGTTAACTCTGTCCAATAAATATCCGTATTTTTTTTTTATTTGTTTTTGAAATCGATCAATAAACTCATTATACTCTCGACAGTCGACACGAGAAGTGCGCAACGAGATAAATGATACTCGAGGAGCGGGTATATTTATTTTCACGCCAGAGTCCAAACACCCTCGTCTCACGCTCGTGCCGAACACAAGAATGCGGGAAGAAATAATGTCGAAGAAATAACAAGGCATTTTGGGGGAATCAGACTCGACCCCGTAGGTCGTCGAGGGCGTTCCCGAAATATCCGTTCAATTACTGGAATTAGTGACAACAGCGGAGAGCCGAGAATGCCCGTGCGGCATGTGGCTGCGTCCGAGGTGAAGAAGTCTCCACGATTTTGGGGGGAAAAAAAAGCGTCGCGGCCCGGCACGATTTTTCGATCCGGTGACATCGGGGCGTGGCACTTGCACACTCCTGCTTCGCGCTGGGTGGCTGGGCGAGTCCCGTGGAAAAACGTGCCGATTTTTTTTTTTTTTAATTCTATTTTCTTAAAAATCGAAGGACCTTTTTCTGGATAGGTATGCATTTTTTCGGAATTTTGTGTGATTTTTTAAAATTACGTTTTTTTATTAACTAAAAACGCAATTTTCACAAATTACACGGAATTCTGAAAAAATTCATACGGATTCAGAATAATGAACAAATCGTTTTCGTTTTTTTAAAAGTTAATTACCGGATGATTTGTTGGAAATTTTTTTTACATCCCGTGTTTTCAAATTCCATATTTTTCCTCCCATCTGTTTCAATTTCATTTTTTTTAATCGAACGATCGATCGCAATGAGAATCCTCTTTCTTCGTGTCGGAGAAGGCCCGGTGGTTCGAGGACTCCGGTAAGCGTCGAGAAGGTTCTCAGTGTCGAGAATTCCGTGACAAACGACAACTGGCCAGATTTTTAGAACCCCGAACCGGGCCTTCATTCGAGTATGTAAGATGATACGTGCTCCAAGCGTCCGAGTCTGTAGAAGAAGAGCCGGACAGAACCGGGCAGAGAGAGCAGGAGAAAAATAAAATTAGAAGAAAAAAAAGTCGCACAGTCACTCGACACGACTAATGGGCTCGTAATGACCGGTGGACGTTCTCATAGCCACCACGCCCATGGGACTCCAACCAGAAAGTCAACCTCTCTATGACGGGACCGACCGAGAAGGATTGCGAGCGTCGAAACGCTCGAGAACAGCCACGCTTTTGCGTTATTCCTACACAGTAAAAAAGAATAGCACAGTTGACAAACTTTTGTTGACCCCAAACGTCCACAATTATTTTGTTTTTAATTGTACAAAAGAAACATTCGTAAAATTAACAAACGTTTTTGTAACATGGGCAAGATTTTTTGTGAAATTAACACGAAAAGAATTGTGGTCGTTCGTGGACGAGAAACGATGGTATTTATTTTACTGCCTATCACCCAGAAAAACAATTTACTTGACAGACACTCGCAAATAAATATTTATTTGGTCTAAGTAAAATATTTATATTCATATTTATATTTATATCTATATTCATATTTATATTTATATTTATATTTATATTTATATTTATATTTATATTTATATTTATATTTATATTTATATTTATATTTATATTTATATTTATATTTATATTTATATTTATATTTATATTTATATTTATATTTATATTTATATTTGTATTTATCAGATAAATATTTTGTTGCGGTTGCCCGACGAGTAAATTATTTTTCTGAGTGTATCGCCCCGTCGTACCGCGTGCGCGTAACCCTCGCGCTCTTCGAGCTCGTGAAACCGGGCGCTGAGCGAATGCATCATCGAACGGGCCTATAACCAGATGAAAGAATAAGAGTAAGAAAAAAAAAGCGCTTTTCTCCCGAAGAGTCCCGAGAATTTGTGGTGCGAGCTCGTAAAAGCCGATACCGCTCTCGACTTTTACGACTTTTCTCTCGCAATCGGCCTTTCGGAATATTATTATGAGAAAAAAAAATGAAAATTTCTCGTCGTCTGACTGTGTGCTCTGCCGGGTGTAGCGCGTATGTGAGAGGTTGTGAGAGGCGATGCGGGGAGGAGAGGCGAGCATCGAGAAGCAACCCCCTCGAGACGGGAGCGAGAATTGCCTCGGGAAACTCTTAAAAAACGTAAACCAGCTGGAAAATCGTAAAAGCAAAATTGTTACAAATGTAAGGGTGCTCGTTCCGGGTCTCACTTTCTCGGCTTTCTTCTTCGCGAGTCGGGTCGGATGGGCGTGGGCGGCCGCAATGAAACCCGGCGAAGAAACGCGCACCCCCGCGCGGCAAGGGTGGACGATAACGTTCGGTGAACCCGAGGTGTGCGCGGCTTGCGACGCATTCGTCAAGCGTTTTTATTGCATCGAGGCGAGGCAGAGAAAAAAGCACACCGAGAGGAAAACGAGAAACGACTTATACTTTGTCATTAAACGGGCGCCCGTCATCGACGACTTGACCGCCAGTGAATCGTTCCAGTGTAAGGCTTTTCCTCCTTCCGGGCGCTTTCTTTTACTGCGGGTAATTAAATATTAATTGGCGCTGGGGAAGAAATTTCCAGGGCTGGGCAAAATACTCGTAAATACTCAAAATACAAAATACTATATGTAATAAAAATATAAAATACTTTTCGTACTTAAAATACATTAATAAACACTGCGTTTAAGTACTTTTCAAAATTGCCTCGTAAAAATCCCGCGGAAAGCACGGAAGAAGAAAACAGCGAACGGTTCATGCTTTGTCGATAAACCGATGTTCGTCGTCGACGATTTCACTGCAAGTTTCAGTGTAAACATTTTCTTCCTTCCAAGCGCTTGTTTTTACTGCATCAATGAAACGTTAATCATCGCCGGTGAAGAAGTTTCCCAGGCTCGCGATGGAGCTATTAACCCGTGGGCGCATCGAGGAGTAAAAGGAGACTCGATATTAATTTGTTGCCCGTTTAATGTCCCCGCGCGTGCGGAACAACTTTGCGAGACATTCGCACGCGGTTCTCGCGAGGGACGAAGGGGGGGGGGGGAGTCCCGGCAATAGTAACTACGCGCGTTACACGTGTGATTTAGGATTGATTGCATTTGAGGGAGAGCGGCCGGACGTGCGGGCGAACGGCGGAGATTGAACTTGGCCGGTTGCGGTCCGTGCGGCGAATCGGAGCAAACGTCGTAAATTCATTAATAAATTACTCGAGCCAATTATAATTCTGTCCAATTCCGCGGGCGGGCGTGGAGCCAATAAATCTCGGCAAAACAACCCGAGAGAGGGAGGGGAGGGGGGGGATCCGTTGTGTGTCTCGGCTATTATACCGCGAACCTCCGCGGCAACTCGCGCACGCAACGGGCCGGCCCGGGCCCGGCCGTTCCTCTCGGTTTCCTTTTCTTCCTTCCTTTCCACCTTCGCCGCATCCGAAAACGGCCGTGGTCGACGCACGATTCGCCTCTAAACGACGCCGTGGCCCGCGGAGCTACGCTCGGCCGATTATCGCGGAATCCCCGCGACTCGTCGAGTATCAATTTTAAAAAAATACTCGAGGCGGAGTCGAAGAGGTGACGAGGTAAACGCACGCTCGAGCGGCCCTGCGTGCGCGCGCACACGATTCCGAAAGACGAATTAATACACCCAGAAAAATAATTTATTTGGCGGCCACTGTTTATTTGGTTCAAGTAAAATATTTATTTGATTTAAATAAATATGTATTCAATTTAAGCAACTATTTACTTCATTTAATTAAATATTTATTTTAATCAAATAAATATTTTACTTGAACCAAATGAACGGTTGTCGTCAAATAAACTTTTTTTCTGGGTGTAACTTTCCGTAGATCGAATCGTGATCCACGAGGCCGTAGACCGAGAAGCTTGGTGGATTCGTCAGCTGCGATTGGAAGGGAGAATCGAATTACCGAATGTGCGAGCAATCGATCTTTATATCGAAATCGAACGTTTGAGTTTCGATCGCTTAGCCGTTTCAGATTGTGGAATAAGCGCGGAAAAACCTTCATTCTATGTCAGTACTCAAGATTCATGCGTTTCGAGCAGCCAAGCAAGCCCCCGTTGAACGCAAAGTCACCCGGAAATGCAAACGGATTCGTTACCAGCGATTAGAAGGAAGAATCAAATCGATCGGATACGCGAGAAGGCACTCGTTCGATCGATCATTCGACCGATCCGAATATCGTCGGTTGCAAGCGGGCGATCGCGAGGACCTTCGATCATGCCGGTCGAACCTCGGAGGTCCGGGACGTCGGCCGAAGGTATCGGAGAGCGCGCGCGGCATCCGCCTCGAACCGGAGAACCCATTCGGCGAGGGTTGTACCTTTTTGCTCGAAATCAATTTGTAGAGCACAGTCGATTAATTTCGGGACTAGCCAGGTGGCTTCGGCCTCGCTCCGCTCCCGAGCTCGAAAAAGGGGTGTCCGGCTGGACAAGTATTCCAGGCCCCCCAAATTCGAATCGGCAACGCTACCCGCTCGAAGATTGCGGGTTACGCGATAGCCGTCTGGCGAACGGGGTCATCGGGTCTCGGACGACCGTCAATTTGCACGGTAAAAAAAGATTCGCAAACGTAACACACCTTCGTCGTCCAGAAAAAACCGAACTTTTTTTTTCTTTTATTTTACAATGTTTCTTTCTCAGCGAAGCGTATTTAAAAATAAATAAATTGTTGTTGTAATTATTGCTATTCATTGGCTTTCTCGTCTGCGTAACTGTCCATTCATTGGCCGGTTTACCCTGCACAACAAATGTTCCTTAAACGTACAAAGTTCAGTTTTGCCTGTCCACTTCGAAGAATCCAAAATGTTTATTAACATGAAAATAATTGTCAATCTTTGTAGGGTAAACCAGCCAATGAATGGACACTTTCCATAAGAGCATCTTAATAAAAAAAAAAGTCTATTTATTGGCTTCTTCGCGACTGTCGACTGCGTTACTGTCGATTCATTGGCCGGTTTACCATACCGAACAAATGTTCCTTAAACCCACAAACTTAATTTTTTCCCTTCTACTTCGACGATTTATTCCCGCTTCCTCCGCTCCGCTTCTGCACTTCTCAAACCTAGGCAACGCATCGGTCGTCGCGCACGATCCCGCGACGTGTCTTCCCGCTGGCCCGTGCGCCGAACCGTGGGTAAATCCCGCGGAATGGAATTCACCGGAGGACTGCTCGGAGCGGAAGTGGCGAGTGTGTTTCAGCGCGGGTCTTCGCCTCGGCGAGGAGAGTATCGGGCGGCGTTTACCGATCGTTGAGCAGATTCCACCGAGATGAGGAAGAAGCTCCGCTCGGTTTCTCGCCTCCCCTCATCGCCGTGTACGCGGACGCGCACGATCCTCTCCGGGCCGCGTTCGCTCCCTCGAGATCGGCGCGCCGCGCAGCGCTCGAAAGTGGACGGTCGAACCGTGAGGAGTTGGTAAATCGGGGTAATTCCAGCCTCGTTACCGGGACCGGCGAGGAGCAACCAGGAGCGGTGGCGGAAACGCCGCGCAGCCTCACTTATCCTCATCCCCGGCTCGGACTTCGGAAACCGATCGTCGCGGGACTGAAAAATCGGCGCGAAGAGAAGCGAGACGTCGAGGCGGCGCGAGGGAGAGCCGACGAGAGCGAAAAAAAAAAAAAAAAAAAAAAATAAAGAAAAGCGCAGACGGTCGCGGAGAGCTTCGAAGAGAATCGGAGAGCGAAGCGTTTTGCTGGGCGGAGTCGCGAGCGCACTCAACGTCTGCCCTAAGCAAACAGTAGTTGCGAACGGTAATTTTCGTACGTACAGGGAAGCCCGATGGGTTTCACGGTGGCTGGTACGGTAAGGTTCGGTGAGCGCCGCGGGTCGGCGCGGGAAGGTTGAACATCATCTCCGCGGTGCCGTGCGCATCCGTGACGAATGGACGACGACGAAGTCGGGGAGCGCGCGGCTGCGGGGCCCGGCTCTGCGAAGGGTCAGGTGAAAATTGCCCGGTTGTTTCGCGCCGAGGTAGCCGCCGATGCTCACGCCGAGGCCGCGAATCCAGGATGATGCTGACTCGGCGAAGGCGCGGAACGAGCTTCGCTGTTCCGGCGGCTGGTTTTATCGGCTCAAATTGCTCGGCAAAGTACCGGAGGATGCTCGGGCGCGAGCCTCGGCGAGGAATCCTCTCGGGGCTTGATCCCGGAGCGCTGGGACTCCGATTCCCAACGCGGCGGCGTTGATTCCACGCCGAGGACTGGGCTGAGAGCCGGCCGGCGGCTCCCTGACGGGACAGCGATAAAGACGGATCGGAAACGGTGATGAATCCTCTGAGTACGAAGACGAAATATTTGGGCGGTGGTGCCGAGCAGCGTTGATTTGAGGGAATGGAGTGGAGATTGAGCTCAGTGATTATGGAAGAGAGGGCCAGCAATCGATACGCGATAGGAACGCTAGTAAATACTTAGGGTTAGATTCGACTTTTTTCGGGAATTTTCAGGTGGCATTGTCAGGAATTTTTTCTTTATGCTAGGCAGGCACCTTGGTGCATAGTCGGAGCATTGGGACTCCAATTCCCAACGCACCGGCGTTGATTCCACGCCGAGGACTGGGCTGAGAGCCGGCCAGCAGCTCAAAAAAAGAGATAAAAATGTAGATTGTGATATCAAGCGCCGTTGAATTGAATTAATTTGATTTAATTAAATAAATGTCGTAGCGATACTCGCTCGAGCATGCGGGTTATCATAATAATCGACGGGCATAAATAAATAATGATTACACGCGATCTTACACGGTAAGGAGGATTGTATAATTCGCGCGGCTCGTACGTCGGCAGGTTGATAAACTCAATCGTCGATCGATCAATCAAAAAGTTAACGAGAGGCGGTCCAGCGCACCGGTACTTTGATTCTCGCTGCTTCGGAGCATCACCCGCAACGCTCGCGCTCTCTAGGCGACCGTCGATAATTCACTATCGGTCAATTCTTACCTCCCTAATGGATACAACGTAATAACATATTTGTCAGAAATTAAATTAAATATTGAAAAAAATTATCTCATAAAAAAATGAAGTAATATTTAAAACATTAAGTAATTTAATTAAATGAAGTAATATTAAAAAAATGAAATGACAATTTTTTCTTTAATGTCTCGCAATATAAAGACGATTGAAACAGGTGAGACTGCGTGCTGATGTTCCGCGAAAATTCGACCGGAAGAAGCATAACATTGACGAGATGGGGGACGTCGACTGTCGATGAAGAGCAGAAGCGGGAACGAAATCTTGGAGAGCAAGGGCATCGGTGAAGATGCTCGCGAATGCTACGGGACGTTCGGATAACGGGCATCGAGGCGTGAGAAAGCGACTCCGTGAGAAACGTTCGACGTTGGCGCGATATCGACGAGATAGAGACGCCCGCGCCGAGGCGTCGAGGGGAAGACGGGAGGACGACTATAATACGCTACGTAATACCAACAAACTCCGCGCCTAGCCGCGATACACCGCAACGGGGCCCGCGGTCGCCACACAAATCCATTACAGAAATTTACGAGACAAATATGAATATAATAAATATCGGAGTTAACGGGCGAGTCGTGGCCGTGCCGGCCTCGATGTTTGCCAAAAGTTTTGCCCGGCGTATTTTATAAATAACATTAAATTAAATAAATTTACGATACCGGTCGTTAAAATTGTAGCGGGAGCGATAAGATCACCGCTCTCAGGTTACCGAGATTATAGTTTCGCGAACATGGTGTACGGTACAGTACAACAATTCCTAGACTCATTTCAGCTCGGAACGAGCTTCCGGCGCTGAGACGAATCGCTCGACATCCAATCGAGTGCGGCATCGCGTAAACGCCCGAGCAAACAGCCATACGCGAGTATACTCATGTTCATTATCCTGCCGACAAGTCCGCTGAATATCCATCGCGTACGGTTACGCAGCGGTCTTCAACGAGGAAATTTTTATACAAGAGTCCATCAAATATTTTCAAAATTTCGCGAATTTTTTTAAGCATCGATTTATTACAATCGGACAAATATTTCGTCGAATATTCGCCACGATATGTCACTCCGGTAGGAGGACATAAGACTCAGTGATACCATTTTTTTTTTTTCACTGGAGAATTTTTTAAAAAATTTTGTGACTAAAAATCAAACTTTATTGAACGAAACTCAAATCCATTTTCATTTTAATAAAATAAGTATCCTCAGTCCAAAGAGGTACATTGTATATTTTTGGCTCGGGGTTAAGAATAAAATATTCTCAAAACTATAATTGCCATTATCTTAAGAACAGTTTTTTTTGCATAGGCAAAGATTTTAAGACAAAAAAATATTATGTACTTGAAATCGTGGTACTCAAGTACTCAGGTACTTCGAATACTTTGCCCAGCTCCGTGTCGAGCATTCAAAAATTAAAAAATGTTTCATTCATTTTAACAATTATTTCCTCACTCACTATAATAACTATTCCAAACCGATGCGCACACGCATCGCAATAAAATCCATGTAATAGAGAATTTATCTGCCGTTATATCTAATGTGCCGAGTTCATAAGAGCCGAGTAAGAGAGTGCGGCGGGGTGCGAATAAAGTACAAGCCACGGTCCCGATTGGCCCCGTTACCCGACCGAGCGGTGATGCATCTTGCGGCTAGAATAACAAGCCGAGACGATGAGGACCGGCGAAACGGAGCAACCCCATAGAAATCCAACCGGGGGTCGTGCGTGGCTAGGCGCTTTATATTGTCATTGTGTGCTCAACGAGCTTATACCGGGGTGGCCGATACATGTATCCCTTACGGTGGCACATACAGCGTATAAACTATCATCCCCGGCAGTTAACTCAAATTGCATTAGGAGGGCTGGACGGAGGCAGCGGGGACGGTTCGTTCACCGATCCACCGGGATGGGCGTATTGTGTCGTCGAGGGTGGCCAGATCGGTTCCCCCTCGGTTTCTCCAGCTTCGCCGTTCAGCCCTACACACATATATATATATACATATAGATGTATATACCGCTACAGTAAGCTGCATTGAGACCACGGGAGACTCGTGTAGATTGTCGTACACGAGTTTCACCCACACAATAGTTCGCCTCGAGATTACAGCGAAGTGCGTAATTCGGGGTAGCCGCTCGAGCGAGATCTGTCGACTATTTGTTTAATAGAGGGGGGGGGGGGGGGGAGGATTATTGTGTTAGCCAATGGCGGATGAAAGCTTCTTCGAATTGAAATCAAATGACGCGTGACGCCCTTTGGCCCGCTGCGGTATGGAGAGAGAGTGATAGACTTTTTGTTTGCACGACACTCTTCCTTTTTGGCTCCCGGTGAGCTCAGCGAAGAATTACGTTTCGTGAACTGCCTGGTCGAATTGAAACCCGGACTGAAACCTTCGAGCCAATAAATCCTCGAGCATTCGGTGCATAACATTCTTATTGCCGATACCAATCGGTCACCCAACGTTTTAACCGGAAAAAATTTCGATGGAATTATTGTTATTATTGTTGCTATTGCTATTGCTCATTACTATTGCTCATTACTATTGCTCATTACTATTGCTCATTACTATTGCTCATTGCTATTGTACCCCCTTTCTGATGATGAAATAATTTTATAATTTTTGTCATGTCTCGATATCGCTTAATTGAGTAAAAAAAGCAATATTATCGGTACAAGAATAGAACCGACCCCTATATCGAGAGCTGACGCAAAGAGACGGGTTTCTTGCGACAATGTAAAACAAACCCGCACGATCGTGTAATTTGACGCTAATGTTCACTATAAATTAATTAAGATAAGAGATTGCAGGGCACCGAGACGAGCTCAAGTGCACGGCGATTGACCCACAGCCGAGCGATAGCCTAATGAATCCCGGCGCCTCGCAACCTCCGGCCGTTCTTACGTCACTCCCTCTCCGACGCTCTCTCGAGCGTTCCGATGTCGATAACCGGAGGCAGGCAGATATCCACGTCGAGCCCCGAATTCATGGATTTGAAAAAAGGCGTAGAATAAAAAAAAAAAAGAAAATGGCTGAGACGCTCATGCGCGGCTATGTAAATTCGCCTTGTGAGGGTGTCCGTTTGCTCGGGCCCGTAAAAGGAGCAATAAAAAAGCGGGACGAGAGGGCGAGGTCGGCCGGAGAGGCCGCGCGATCCTCGATTTTCTCCCCGCACACCCATCAGCCCCGTTGCTTTTCTTACATCCGAGCGTGTGTTCCCTTCGTCATCCCGTTTTCGCGCACCCTCCGGAAAAATGACAGCGCATAAATCGCGACCCCCGGAATAAAGAACCGGAGGAGGATCGGGAGAGGTCCCGTTATTCCTGCCTCCTCCCCCGCCACCGACCGACGACGTATTTCCCTTTTTCTCGTTACCCCCGAGACGCGACCTTACGGAAACAGAAGCGTACACACGCGAGCGACGGAGAGAATGCCGGAGAGAAATCGTTTCGCATATTGTCTGAAATGGATCTTTTTCTTGGTTTCTCATTTTTTTTTTTTTTTTATATGTATATATATATATATATATATGTATATGTACGCTCTACCCTCGGTTATTCAGCACCTATGAGAGAACACGCGCCCACTCTATTACCCTACAGAACAGGGGGGACTTGAACGTTGATCTACGATCTTTGTGATTGCCTAAATTTCAGGAATATTAGAGGAAGAGCCGCGACCAGGTTTCCAAAATAAACTCCGTGAAGAGAGCGGGAACCATTTATTTTTTCGACTCTTCGGAAAAACGCGAGGACAGGTCGACGGATTGTCGCGGAGGATTCATCGCTACCTTTTTTATGTGTACTCGTTTATCGCGCCCGTTGTCCGAGAGTTGCTTGTTATAGGGACGAGTAATTTTTTTTTTTTTTTTTTGTACCGGTGGAGCGGACGAGGGTGAGCGAGGATGAAAACCGGGCGAGAGAAACGTGCGGTTCGGTACATGACGGAAACGTCGCATTTCGCTACCTAATCTCGTGGAGGCTCAACGTTTGCACTGTAAACACGAGGTCGCGCGAGCTGTCGGGAGATATGTTATTCCAAGGGGACTCGAAGCGTGCACTCTCCTCGAAAGCGATATCCCCGATGTAGAGACACATACGCGCGACACGCAGACGGGGTCGCTCCGGTAACGCTGCGCCAGTTATTCGTCTCGCGATCGATCCGCCCGATTCATTTATCCGTCCAGGTGCGAAACGTTTGAAAATAATACGAGAAAAACGATGAAGAAAAGACGGCTTCGGGCTCGGTGCAAAAGAATCGGATGGCAGGCGGAGAATCGTGAACGGGAAGGCTGGAAATATTTTGAAATATTGAAAATATTTGGAGATATTTTGAATATTTGGATATTTTCAATTTTATTTGGTGAATATATATATATTTTGTTATTCTCATGAAAACGTGTTCAGCATTTTCCAAAACATCGAAAAATGACATTTAGAAACGTTCTTCTCTCATGAGGAAGCGATATGAACGTTTCAACTTTTATGAGGAAGCGGTATGAAAACTTCAATTTGCTACTTTTTTTTAAATCCACTAAAATCAACGATATATTTCTGCCAATATTTCGTCACATGTCGGTCTGGTTGAACATAAAAAAAAATGTCATTGATCAGTTATTCGTCTCGCGAGCGATCCACGCGCCGCCGGATTCATTTATCCGTCCAGGTGCGAACCGTCCGAAAATAATATGAGACAAACGATAAAGCAAACACGGCTCCAGACTCGGTGTGAAAGAATCGAACGAGTAGCAAGCATAGAATCGTGGAGGGGAAGGCTGGAGAAAAATC
The DNA here is from genome assembly GCA_933228735.2 of Amblyteles armatorius. Lineage (NCBI taxonomy): Eukaryota > Metazoa > Arthropoda > Insecta > Hymenoptera > Ichneumonidae > Amblyteles > Amblyteles armatorius. Next base: position 14,868,488 of record OW121688.1, on the reverse strand, counting down.
GCTGTTCGAGAACTTCAAAAAGGTTCACCGACCGTGCGAGCAGAAATTTTTGAGAAAGGAACAGCGTTTAACAGATGTGAGCCAGGACCTTTCGAAGTGGCTCGAACTATCCTCTTCCTTTTTTTTCACTCTCTTCCCCAAACTCGCGACGAGAACGCCACGCGTACGCTAATTCGAAACAGATTTCTCGGCAGACTCGACCTCGGCGGCCAATAAATTTTCCTCCACTTAGTATGGAAGTTACGCGGCAGATTCCTCTTTGAGTTCCTCCGGCTCGTTGGCACTTTTTATCGCGAGTGATTTTTCCCCATCGACGTAATCTGAAAATTGCCATCTGCGTCGTTTTACGGCCATGTACTGGCGACCCGTCGATTCATTTATGACTCCGAGTTGACGCTTCTCGGTCACGCCTGTGTCGAGTGCGATGGCAAACATGTGCCACCAGGGATGACGCCGCTGGAGGTTGACGAGCGTCTTGTAAAAAGACGCTCCGACAGGCGGCGATGAGTTTCGAAAACTTTTTCGAGATTCGATGATGAATTCGCAATTCGGATCGATGGAATTTCTCTGTCCGAGCGAAAAAAAAAGCTGGTTTTTTTTTCTTACTTTTATAGAGATCTCAAAAAGAAAGAAAAAAAAATTAAAAACAAACTCTTGGCATGTCAAAGGTGTAACGAAGACTATGATGGATGTGCGAAGAGCGCGCGGGGATGCTCAATCGACAAATTTTACAGAGCACATCGTACCTAAGAGCGTCCACTTATGCACATTATAGAGGAGCAAGATGCGGCGAAAGATCGTAACGCAAACATTGCTAATATTTTTTGGCATTGCTATTTTTGACTGCTTTTTTTTGGCATTGCTATTTTTTGGCATTGCTATTTTTTGTCATTGCTATTTTTTGTCATTGCTACTTTTTGTCATTGCTATTTTTTGCCATTGCTATTGCTTCCATTAGTTCATGTCATTGCTATTGCTCCCATTGTTGCCATTGCTATTGTTGCTATTGCTGTTGAATATGTGCCACTCGGAATGAGTCCAACTTCGCCGGAGGTAAAACAATTCTCCGACCCACGGGCATGAGTATCGAAAACTTCCTCGACCTTCGATGCCGAATCGGTAATCCGGATCAACGAAATTCCTCCGTCCGACCGAACGATGTACCGAGAACCGTAAAATCGAAAGAAAAAAAAAAATGAAAAACAAACTCTTCGCAAGTCGAAGGTCTAACGACTAGGGTGGATGTGCGAAGAGCGCGCGGGGATGCTCAATCGACGAACTTCACAGGGCACACCGTGTCTAAGAGTGCCCACTTATGTTCATTGCGGAGGAGCAAGAGGCCGCGGAAAGATCGTAACGCAAGAAGCGCTCGGCCGACGGTTCGCCGATGCGCCTGTGCACGGTTGGTATCGGCTCGGCCTCGCCGATAGCCAGGCTAGTGAAGCTCCGGACTCGTGCGCACGGAACTGCCGTCCCGCGGTCGTTCGGGCTCCTCGTACAGCCCATTCCGCACCGCAGAAACGTTCGGCAGCCGCGCAAGTAGTATTATTTTCGAACCATCGGAACTCGCTCGGCGTAAGTGGAAGTCTCGACACGTCGTAGCGCCGAGACTTCCCAACATCGCCCAACGGCTCGTGAAAGAAAACGCCACTGATGACTGACGCCACGTATTTTTTATCACGGCCACCGACAACACCGTTAACCACGCTCGGGAACTCGCCGGCCGTCGCATTATACCAGTTTCGCCGACGTGAGGCACGGCTCGGTGGAGGGAACGGCAATCGGGTAATACTTCGTCGGGTAGACGATAGTTTGTTTACACGGCTGCGGTAAAAAGCCTCGTTATCTTCGAGAGCTCGCCTCCTCGAGGAGTAAATTTGCTCTCGCTCCCGGCTACCTCTCTTTCGTGAATGGGCGTTAAAGACTGTCTGCGCGTCGACGCGGAGAGTGCCTTTTCCCGAAGAATCATCCTCGAATTTACATCCACCGAACGACGCACCGGCAATGAATCTTCTTTCGGTTCTCGTCGGTGTGTACGTTTCAACTTTGTTATTGCTGATTCGATGACTGACGGCCGAGTGCCTTCGCTGATCAGCGGCGTTTACGTTTTAACTTTGTTATGGCTGATTCGATGACTGAAGACCGAGTGCCTTCTATGATCATCGTTCTCATTTTTTTTTTTTTTTTTTTAAATTTACGATGTACTCTTCAGCTATTTCGAGTCGCGTATTTCGCCGCGAGTCGTTGATGTACGAACGTGTCTGCTGATCTTAGGGTCGGATTTTAAGACATTCTTGAAGAATCATCCTCGAAATTACATCGATCGAAAGATGCTCCGACTATAAATTTTTATAGTGTTTACATTTTAACTTTGTTATGGCTGATTCGATGACTGAGGCGCCTTCGTTGATCATCGTTCTCAACTTTTTTTTATATTTCTTTGCGATGTGTTCTTCGACTATTTCGACTCGTACATCCTTCTCGACTGGCGTATACACAAACGTGTCTTCCGGTCTTAATGTTGATTACCTAGCTGATTGCTGCACTACTTGGGACATCACTCGCAGGTTCCTCCCGGTCAGAGTGGTCCCTCACTCGAGATCCCGGCGAGTGTCTCGAACCGGTAAATATTTACCGATTGTCCGGGAGCGACCCGGACGAGGGATCCGAAAACCTCGAGGTGCTTTCGGGCGCCGAAATCGCTGGGCAAATAGTCGCGTGGACCACGCCAGCGATGGATTCGAGTTGCTTCCGAAACCGAGCAACAATTTCTTATATAGCAAAAAATAAAAAAACAGCAAAAATAATATAATTTTTTGAGTATACGATATAAATAAAATAACAAAACAAAACGGTCCGAAGATCCAATGCTGGAACCGAGCGTTTCGATACCAATCACTGTGAAAAAAAATTCGTACGAAATTTAATGTACCGGACTGGAAGTTTTTACGCAAAAACTGGTAAATTAAATTCCGTCTGCAATTGTGATGAAAAATTAATGTTCAGTATATTAAAAACATTGGAAATACCTTATTTTTCATAATTTACTTTAATTTCAACGAAAAACATATATACATTGTTCATAACAATTGTGTATTAAATGAATGCGACAGTTTTGCCTAAAAATATCCGATTCGGTGCATTAAATTCACCACTTGTCGATCGCTCTTCGCTCGCGCTCCCTCGACGATGACTGGGTGATTGCGCCGATGGTTTTCCCTAATTGTTGGCATGGCAAACACGTCGCTGCGCCTCTCGGCGTCTGCGTTTTTGTTTCGTTTTGAAGCGGCGCACACCTTCGCGCCCCAAAAAAAAAAAAAAAAAAAAAAAAAAAGTTTCTCACCGAGAGTGGTCCAATCGTCTCGGCATCTGTAACTCCCGAAGGAGAGCGCGAGCGGCTCGGCCCTCGGAGGGACGGAGCTGGCGCGATGGTGTCTTAAAACGGTACGAAGGATGTATTCTAATACGAGGCGTTCGCCCGGTCGGTGTACGCTCTTTCGCCGTCGCGCGCGCGCGCGCACACGTACGTGTGCGCGCGGGCGCGCACACCGTCTCGGCGACGACGGTAACGCGTGTGTGCGCGAGAGCGCGCGAGATTTAACAAGGGTCTGACAGCCTCGTTGCCGTTGTTATTTATCGGTTATGTCGGCGCATCTCTCCCATCTCGCGTACGAGAAGGAGAGAAGAGAAGCTCGACTCGCCCCGTGTGTGCGCGCTCGCCTTCCTCGCTGCAAGCCCACCATTCTCGGTTTCCTCCACCAGCTCCGCGGCTCGCCGCGCCGTCCTTCTCGGCCTCGCGCGCGCACACCGGCGAGGATGCCGGACGGTGTGTGCTCCGGGAAGCGCATGAGCCGGAGAACGGCCGGAGAACCCTCGTGGAACGTAACACGAACGTGGGTAAGTACAAACGCCGGGGATATAATGGAAGAGTCGGTACGTGTGCGGCAATGCGGCAAGTGTTCGTGAGAGGAGGAGGAGAGCGTTCACTCTCTCTCGTTATGGGTACGAGTTTGCGGTCGCGCTTTGCGGTGGTGCTCCGATATGGCGACGAGTGCGACGAAGGGTTGCGGGGGAGAGCGGGACAAAACGGGACTGGCGATCGGGATGCGTCGATTGGGGCAAAATGGGACGTCGTCAAATTTTAGGACGTACCATTTTTACCCCTTCGATGCAGTCCGATTGTCTGTCCCGTTTTTACCCGCTCTTCCCTGGTAATAATTGTCCGTACTGTGTCCCGCTCGCGCACTCGTGCACGAAGTAGACGGGATCGGAGGTGATGACTGTGGTGATATGGTAACTGACGACCGGTGTCTCGCATCTCATTTAATTTCATTTAGATTAATTTAATTTAATTTAATTTCATTTGGTTTCATTTAATTTCATTTGGTTTCATTTAATTTCATTTGGTTTCATTTAATTTCATTTGGTTTCATTTAATTTCATTTGGTTTAATTTCATTTCATTTCATTTTCCGCCACCCTGATAATCCGCTCCACAACCCTCGCAATACACTGCTATATGAAGCAACGGGAATTACACCCATAAGAACGAGAACCGGCGAACTTACCAAAAGGTTCGCCGCGACCCAAATCGAAAATATCGAACCATTATGCATGCAACCGACAGCAAACGCAATACATCCATTCAAACACCCAACACGTACAACTTACCAGTAACTCGAAAGAATGAGCGACGAAAAAATAAACTGGCATTTTTAATGTTAAGTTCCAGTACTTACAATAATATAAAATTATTGTATTCATCAAAAAATATGAAAAACCGTGGTTGAAGGACTTCGGTCGATGGCCAATTGGCACCAATTAAATTACATATGCAATTTAAGTCTGCTGTGTATCGGAAGCTGTTCAATGTCATTCCCTCTCAATAAATTCTCTACTACTACTACTTGATTTCATTTCTTTTCATTTCATTTCAAACGCAATTTTTCAATAATTCTAGAACGTTCCATTTTGCCCCGTCGATGCGTCGCGACGGTCTGTCCCGTTTTGCCCCGCTCTCCGCTGGCAATAATGGTCGGTACAGCGTCTGGCTCGCGCACTCGTGTACGTGACCCGGAGTGGAGGGGATCGTAGGTGATGACTGTGATGATATGGTAGCTGACGACTGGTGTCTCGGATCCACGTTGTTACCGTAACACACGGACGCGTACGCGCATCGGTTATACATGTATATTTAGCCTGTATGGTTAACGCTGCGCACACCCGTCGTCCCGTGCTTACGGGCAGAGTAGGGTGTTCGCTTAGCGCTAGCACGTGTTAAAAACATAACCACTTACTCGAGTGGGCTTAGTCGGGCGAGAGGGGAGGCTTTATTTATCGTGGAGCTCCTCCTACACGAACGGCGGTAGAGAGAGAGCGGGGAGGGCGGACGAGCTAAGAGAGTCGGATAATTTCTCCCATACGCGATACGCTCGACCAGCCCCGCAGCTACCTCCGCAACGAAAAAGCGCCTTTACACCGCAAGCTCTCGTCCGGCGAGGCGCTACTTTGTAACCCTCGACCGGACTCGAACACGACCGACGTGGCCGTTCCTCCGCTCGGTAACTTAACTTCGCTGAACTGGCGTGACTGTATAGTTCCGCTCGTTTGCTTATCTCACTCGGGGGCGAATCCACGCCGGCTTCTACCGGGCCCGTACGTAATATTGTATCTGCGTGCCGAGCGCGCTGCGAGATTGTGTACGGCGAAGCCGGTGGAAACTGCACGGGGTAAATGCAGCGTCGGGTTTAATCCGGCCACGGTGAGAGGCGAGAGATCGATTCCGAGCGGCGCCGAACGAGTCACGAGAGACTCGACTAACGGTCCCTGATGAGCTTTCGATTTACCTCGGAATCGCTGCACCGAGTCGCCGCATCGGGCGCAACAATGTTGGCTTGACAACGTAATAATCGACGTTGCAACCTTCGGCGCACGCTCGCCGGCGCGCCGAGATTTTCGAAGCCTCCGCCTAGGGAACAAAGGGAGACTCGCGATTAGCTTTGCCATTTTCAGTGTGTCTACCGAGGCGAGCGACTAACCGTCCCTAACGAACTTTTGATTTACCACGGAATTGTCGCAGAGTCCGCACGATCGAATCGTATCTCCGAGATTTTCGAAGCCTCCGCCTTGGGAACAAAGGGGACTCGCGATTAGCTTTGCCATTTTTAGTACGTCTACCGAAGCGAGCGACCAATGGTCCCTAATGAACTTTTGATTTACCGAGGAATTGTCGCAGAGTCCGCACGATGGAATCGTATCTCCGAGATTTTCGAAGCCTCCACCTAGGAAACAAAGGGAGACTCGCGATTAGTCTTTGCCATTTTCAGTGTGTCTACCGAGGCGAGCGACCAATGGTCCCTAATGAACTTTTGATTTACCGAGGAATTGTCGCAGAGTCCGCACGATCGAATCGTATCGCCGAGATTTATGTAGCCTCCGCCTTGGAAACAAAGGGAGGCTCGCGATTAGCTTTGCCATTTTTAGTACGTCTACCGAAGCGAGCGACCGGTCCCTAATGAACTTTTGATTCACCAAGGAATTGCCGCACGCGTACCGAGTTCGCAACTCCGTGCGCAGAATGCGCAGAGTCCGCACAATCGAATCGTATCTCCGAGATTTTCGAAGCCTCCGCCTTGGGAACAAAGGGAGGGACTCGGGGTTAGCTTTACAATTTTCAATATGTGTACCGAGGCGTGCGGCACATAACTCCGGGTATTACCGAGAGTGGTGAGCGGCCCGTGGCAGCCGACACACAGTTATTTGCCCGGCGTGCTAAGTCGACCGTTCCACTGCTCGGACTCCAACATCCACCCCTGAGTTGTTTAGTCACGAGCAGTTTCCCAGTGTACACACGGAGCCGTGCCACAACTACCGGTATTACCGCGCGGATATACCGATAATGTAGTCGGCCGAACGCCCGATGAGGAAACCTTCGTGCGTGCACTTGCGAACGGTGAGATTTTTCATTCATAAAGATTTTCCCTCGGCCGACCCAGGGTCGATGAACTCCGAGGCCGGTAATCGCTATCGATTCGTTATTTATCCTCTCCGACGAGGATAATGCACCTTCCTGCGCACACGAGCAGGACCTGCAGAGGAAAATATACCGACGCTTTTCGTCGGTATATTTTTTTTATATTTATAATTTAACAAAAAATGGTTTTATGGTCGCTGCCCTCTGCGAATAAATCTACAATTTCACCGTTTGAAGATTCGCGCAATAAATCGCCAATAATTATAAGCTTCAGTTTACGATCACCAGCAATATCTGAACTCTCTGGTAAACCATTTAAAAACTCATTACTGTTGTCACAATCGGCATAAGCTTCTTGGCATTCCGAATAACAAAAAATAATGTGAGTAAACTCGACATCGGCCGTGTTCCAAATATATTTCACAAACTTCTTTACGAAAAATGTTTTACCGCATGTTCGGGCTTGATTCATAAGATACGAAAACACATACAAATTACTCCGCGGAAACCTTCGAGCGCGCTTGCGAACGGTGCGATTTTTCATTCGTAAAGATTTTCCCCTGACCGACCCTGGCTCGATAAACTGAGCGGCCGGTAATCGCCATCGATTCATTATTTCTCCTCTCCGACGACGATAATGTACTTCCCTCCGCACCTGAGCGGGACCCGCGGAGGAAAATATGGCGTGTTACGTAACTTCACGGGAACGCGGGGAAGGGAGAAAGTAATGCCCACTCCGGTCTCGTTCACCGCGTCGACCCTCCAAATGGCAGTTAACGCCGCGAGGACAGATTTACCGCGGCGGGGGGGAGGGGAAGCCCCCGGGGACCTGTCCCCGTGACTGAGCGCTCCCCCGGGTGCGCGTACGCTCATACATGCGAATCGAGAAAATTTACCAGCGCGTCCGGGTAGCCCGCGCTACCCTCGCAGCGTCGCCGGAGCTCCGCGGCGCGAAATGGTAGCGCGTATCTGCTGGCCGGACCGGAGGGACGCCGCGCCGGGCGGAGAGCGATGGTCCGTTGCCCGGGGAGCGACGAGCGCCGTCATCGGACCCGCACCGCGCCCGACACAGGGTCCTCGTTACGCTTTTAATCGTTTCCATCAACTTGTTGTTATCGCCCCTCGCGCGCTCTCCCGCAGGACAATCCCCGGCAGGACCGTAAAAAATAAAAACACGAAAACCGGTCGTTAGTTTCACGAGAAGTATAAAACGCTCGATCGAATGCATTGCCAATCGGCAAAGAAAAATAGATTTGGATAATGGGACGAATGTATGTATCGGAAAACGATTTTTTTTCCGAGGGATTTCGCGGCACGAGTGCTGATCGATTTGCCGAAGAGATTCGTCACCGGAGTCGATCGACGGGAAGAAAAGATCGAGCCAATTCTGTCTGGGATTCCTGGGATTGCCGGGGTGTCTGCCTAGTTGGCATTCGGAGGAGCGCTTTCGACACCCGATGTATAGATCGTTTCACGAGAAGTATGAAACGCTCGATCGAATGCATCGTCGATCGGCAGAACGTAGATTCAAATCGATTAAATCGTATAGATTTCCGGTACTTATTTCGGCAAGAGCTATCTAACGATAAAATACCCGCTTAAGATCGGTCAGAAAGTCACATTGCTAGGAGTGACGATTGACACTATATTTTAGCACTCTCGTTATCCAACACGTCCCTCTTAAACTTAACCGCATACCTAAACTTATTATCTGCTTACCACAAAATTAAACATAAGATTATTAGTAAGTGTTACTAGTATTCTTCGATAACTATTATATTCTCACTGTAACTAAGGCATAGTAAACATACCAATACTAGTACATAATAGGACAAATATATATATTTAAAAAATCGTTTTCCGATAGACAAAATATCGGAAAACGATTTTTTTCGTGGGACTTTACGGCACGAGTGCTGATCAATTTACCGCAGAAATTTATCACCGGAGTCGATCGACGGGAAGAAAAGATCGAGCCAATTCGGACTCGGCTTCCCAGAATCGCCAGGATATCTGCCTAGTTGGCATTCGAAGGAGCGCCCCGAGACACGATATACAGATCGTTTCACGCGAAGTATAAAACGCTCGATCGAATGCATTGCCGATCGGCAAAAAAAAAAATACATTTAAATAAATGGACAAATATATAAATCGGAAAACGATTTATTTTTTCATAGGACTTTACGGCACGAGTGTTGATCGATTTGCCGAAGAAATTTATGACCGGAGTCGATCGACGGGTAGAAAAGATCGAGCCAATTCGGTCTCGGATTCCTGGGATCGCGAGGATATCTGCCTAGTTGGCATTCGAAGGAGCGCCCTCGAGAGCCGATGTGTGGATCGGTCGAACGGGAATACACGGGCGAGCATAGAGCCCGTAGCCCGGGTCTCTCGTAAAAATGGTTAACAAGAGAGAAAGGCAGATTCTATCTGGTAGAATTATGTCTTTATTAGGTGGGATCTTTGCCCGATGACTGTAACGGTTTACCTCGCGCGAGACCAGCCAGAGCCGCAGGTGTCCGCGGAGGATGTTCCCCGATGTGCCCACGGACCGGGGAAGGAAGAGGATTCCTATCGAGGGAACAAAGGACCGGAGGGGCCGAGCATTATACATTCGCCAGTCAAAACTGTGAGTCCGAGATTCTCTCGTTGTTCAACGCTGCGCGACCTCTTCCCTTCTCTCCGTCCGGCTCACCGGACGAGCTTTCCCGATCTCGGTTCTTCTCGCTCGCCGGAAGATCCTCGGGGAAGATCACGATCGAGCGATTGGAGAACGAACGGCACGAAACGCGCCGGAATGAGCGAGACTCGGAAGACCCGTTTGTCCCTCGGAGCTGCTGCTCTGGAAGACTCGAATTTGCCTCGCGTCTCATCCCCCGTAAACTCCAGCCGTAAATCTTCGCAGTCTTTTTTGCGTGTACCGTTAAGTTTTCGTGGCTCGGAGCCACTACCGGCACTGCAACGCCGCAGCGCCACCGAGCCTTTCCCGGTAGTTGGAGTTTTCTCGAAACATGGAGATGTGAAATAAAATAGAGATTACAGGACAGCCAAGAGATGAAACCTGACGCGATACTGAGAATCTATGAATCGACAGAGGACTTAATTAATAGCGATGTGGAAAAAAATAGGGGAGATATTGTGTGACTTTTTTCTGATCTCACTGACCATTTTTTGAATATTAAACTTGACCATTTCGACTCTGAAAAAAATTAGAGGTGTAGTCGGGTATGAGAAAAACACGTGGGAAATTTGGGTCGAAGTCTCGAAGGGAGTTCGATATATTCGATATATTCGGTCATGACCGAGCGATTAGGAAACGAACGGCACAGAAAGCACCGGAATCAGAAAGAGAGGAAGACCCGATGTCCCCCGAAGCTGCTGCTCTGAAACACTCGAATTTACCTCACGTCTCATCCCCCACACACTCCGATCGTAAATCTTCGTAGCCTTTCTTTGCGTCTCCCGTTAAGTTTTCGTGGCTTTCAGCCACCACCGGTGCTGCAACACAGGAGCGCCACCGGGCCTTTCCCGGAAGTCGGAGTTTTCTCGAAACATGGAGCTCAAAAAAAATAGAGATAAGGTTACCGGACAGCGAAGAGATGAGACCGAACGCTATACTCAGAATCCATAAATCGTCCGAGGATTAAACTAATAGTGATGAGGAAAAAAATAGTTGACAAATTACCTCACTTTTTCCGAAACTCCCTGACCATTTTTTTTTTCATTTCTTGCTCATTTCGACTCTTAAAAGAAAAGTGGACAAATGACCTGACTCTTTGCGAAACTCTCTGAAATTTTTTTCTGCATTTCTTGGTCATTTCGACTCTAAAAAAAAAGTGGAACACGTGGGAAATTCGGGTCAAAGTCTCGAACGGAGCTCTCGACATTCGATATATTCGATTGTTTTTATTATTCACGGCTTCGTCCCGCGCGAGTATAGCGTGACGAAATCTACCCCGCGATGAGGTCATCTTTTTGTTCGTCGGAATTTATATATATATACATACGTTGTTTATCTTTTTTCTTTTTCCATTCGTTTTATTTCTTTATTTTTCATCGTCATTATTATCGAACGTCGAACGGTATTCCTGTATCTTATATCCGAAACGAGAGCTTCGGACATTGACGTATTGGCCGGTCGTACATCGATAGCCCGGTAACAAGTATGTGTCTCTACTCGCATGGTATTTATAGTTGCGCCCGAGTATGGACGAGGCGAGATAGAGGGAAGGAGAGTAATGATTCCTGCCAGCGTGGCAGCGTCGCAGAGCGCCCGGGCGCGTTAAAGAATAATGTATCGAATCACCTCCGGCTAATGACCGAATCCCGCGGCCTAATCGAAAGCGTTCCCGTCTCACCGATGTTCCGATCAAGCATAATCAACGAAAGAACGAAATTTAAGGCAGCGTCTCTATCGAGACTCACAAAAACGGCAGATTTCCCAAATACGAGCCAGCTGATTTTCGCCAGGGTCGAGCCGGTTCATTATCGACGGTCCGTTCCATTGTTCGATGCAGTTGGAACGGAAACGGACCGTCACGATCGCCCATATGTAGTACGTCTGGTTATGCGGGGTCCTCACAAAACGGGTCATTTGACCCATCAGAAAATGACCGATTTATTTGCGACCGATTTTCAAATTTTGCATTACTTTGCGGCCTGCTTTGAGCTCAATCTATCTCGTATACTCGATGTCATTAATCACAAATCGGTGCATACTGCACATGGTAAGTGATAAAATATGTTATTTTTCCGTACGTATTAAAGACTGACTAGACATTTCCTACTAGCTACTAAATAAATGAACATATACGCATTGATAAGGTTACTTAATCAAAAGAAAGTGTAAACTCATGCATACACGTAAGTACAAAGTGCGAACAAGTGCCATGCACAAAAATCTAAAAGAAAACCACAAATAAGCTAAGTTTGTTTTTAATTCAATATATTCGGAAGAGCGCGCGATTTTCCACCAATTGTGAATCCTGTTCTTCCCTTGTTTTTATCCTATCCGGAAACGTCATTTGTTAACTTTCGCTTCTTTATAGTGTATATTTATACACCTCGAATAGATCCAAATGCAATGAGAAAAAATGTGTGACCAATTCGTGACAAAAAAAAATGACCGTCTTTTTCATATCGAAAGACGGATAAAAAAAATGACGGTAATTTCTCATCACTCTAAGTGCGTCGAGTTGCCACATGTTTTCATGTCACGGCATTGTTTTCCCGCCCGCCGAGACTGCGACGCTGCGCGTTCCGTTAGCCGGATTTACCGCATTGCCGGAATCGGATAATTGATCTGATAAGTGTCGCTCGTAATTATTCGTAACGTGCGCACAGAAATTGATAAAAACTCTGCGAGTCTCGTGTGTGTGCGCGTCGCTGCTGTTTGCTCACCGTGCTCGTGCGTGCGTTCCGAGTCCGCAGTGTGGCGCTGCTGCAGCACATCAGCCACCGGGTCGGAGGCGGAAAAAAGCTCGTGTTCTGTTTAATGCTGGCACGTTGCGATATCTAAATTAATATAAATCATCATTTGTCGAGCGAATACAATCCCAACGAGGGGATTATAACGTCGCGATGTTTCTTAATGGAGAACGAGATAAGATCACCCCTATGAGCGAACGCTCGCTAGCGTTCTCCCACTCTCCCGCAATGGCCATGTAGATTATTGCGTGACACACGTCGCACTGTACATGAGTATATATATGTATATTTTTTTTTTTATAATTCATTTTTTTTTTTTCATTCCCTATTCACAGCATTACATTTCACTGGCAATAAATCGTGCGATAGCGAGACCGATGTCGTCGGGAAAGTCCACCGCGCACGCGATCCGCGCATCACTTTACCTCCGCCTTTGCGTTAAGTTTAACTCCGCCGCCCCATAGCGGATCGGTTCGCGTGCGACAATTAACCGAACCGAACAATCGAATTTATTTTTGGACCACATCGAGCCAGTCGGGAGCGTTCCGTCGGGCTCGCGTTTTTTTTTTTATTACCGAACAACGCGGTTTCCGGTGCGAGAGGAAAAACGACCGAGGACGCCGTTGGGCAAGATGGCCGCCGAAAGACGTTCACAAAGACCACAAAAAAATACACCTCGAACCACGGGCTCTCGACAAAAGCGTCGTCGAGACGCGCTCGTCGAGACAGACACGGAAGAGCGCATTCATATTATTCATAAGCAGCCCATTCACACCCTAATCGGAATCATGGGCGCCATTAAATTCGGGCCGCGCCTTAATAGTCGGGAACAATGTTACGCTCCGCTATTTGTCATCCCGAAAATTGAGTCGCACGGAGTGGACAGATCGGCCGTCCCATCTGTATACCCACCTAACCTACAGTTCCATTACATCCCCTCTGTTATATTCGTGGAAGGGGGAAAGAGGGGGGAGAATAGGCTATTGTCAATGGGCATTACGGATACGACACCAGAGCTAACTCGACTCGTGCCTGTGCGAGTGCGCGAGCTAACGTGCATGTGCGCACGGTAAACGGAGACTCCGATCTAGTCCCCGCAACGTTTCCCGCTGGTCATGCTCGTAATCATTAATATATGGCTGAAGGAGCCATTGTTGCGAATTAGGTACCATTGAACGGCTCTATTGTCGGGAGCAACGGGAGGCCGGCGTACTTTCGGTAGCTACGGGGCCGTCGCATGTCGTTCGGCTGCGCCAACCACGTTTTAATGAACTTAGGTGTATGTGTGTGTGTGTATGCTCACCCGACCCACGGCTGAAATCTTCGTCCGTCCAGCAGTCCGGCTCCTGCAGGTCCGCAGATTCTGCTCGCAGTCGGAAAGGTCGACGTGGAGTTGGACCGCTCGCAAGAACTTCGGAAGACTTGTAATTGTATCTACAAACATAATTTTATGCACAGAAAAAAGTTATACGAGGTTTGAGGATGAATTAATATGAACCGGTCGAATTCGTACATCAGAATTATAGAAATCAGAATGATAGGAACTATCAGCTTGATATTGGTTTCAGTTACTTTCACAAGAAATTTGTTCCTGACCAATTGAACGTCCAAACATTGATACCTTTGCCCTAATGAGTATTGTCAGATCGGAGTGACGATGAACGCCGGCCAGGAGAGAACACCCTGAAGTTTTACGACTGTAAGATGATAGTCGGCTCGCGCCAATAAATCGTCGGACATCTTGGTAAACCGACGGTGTTACGAGACACTAGTGACACCTGGCGGAATTCGACGGAGACTGGAAGCGCTGCCTTGTTCGGTAATGCCCGAACTGCGCGACGCGCCCCGACGAGATTCGGCTGAACTCGGGGAACGCGGAATCGGAACGGCACATAGTGCGTTACGCACCTTTGAAAATGGTCCAGCGGTGCAGCATCCGGGTTGAAAAAGGTCATCGCCAATGAACAACAACGCGAGCGATTATTTGAAATCTCGACGACTAATGTACCATAGTTTATTTTAAATCGCAGCGATATAATCACCGTAGAACAATTCTTAATTAATACCAAACTATTTAATATCCTATTGGTGTGTATACAATATTTACTTGTGACTCGATCATCATAATCGATTAAAAATTATCACTGAGTATTAAAAAACATTCTTATTGAATAAATATAATATTCATTCAAAGACAAAATCAGCACATTTGCATAAGATTATTGTCAGATTTTTTTTTTCTAACGAAGAAAACACATTTATGAGACAATTATACTGATTTTGGCACTGGACGTTTTCGCAGATTCGTCTTACAAACGAGTCGAATGAATATATATACATCTATACGAGGTATTCTATAGCAAATAGACCTGAGCCTGACTCTTCACATCTTGGATTTGGAACGCGATTTTTTACACGATTGAACTACCTCTCAAAAACACTCCGATATTTTTATTTATTTATTATTTATTATTTTCATTTCATAATAAATTTATTTTTTAATTATAAATAATTATGAACAATCTGAAAAAAATATGTATATATCTGAGCGCTTTTGAGAGTTAGTTCAATCACATAAAAAATCGCGGACCGAAATCAAGATGTGAAGGGTCAGACCCAGGTCGATTCGGTATGGAATACCTCATAGACATATATTTCTTTTTTTCGAATGAATTACATAATTATTAACCGGATCGCGAGTGAAAGTAATGGTTACAGATGGAGTCAAGCTAATGTCTAGACAATCACTTACAGCGTATTTATAGCGTATAAATTGTGTTTTGCGATTTGTATATACATATTTTCGTTTATTTGCATAGAAGAAGCATGCGAGTTACGACAAGGTGCGTACGTGTGCGCACCTCGTACCGCGCATATATCGTGATAGAATATTGTTTCATGTTCGAGAACCTGAATAATTACCAAAATTAGCATCTGATATATAAATGACTCTGGTTATTAATATATTTAGAGGGCTGTTTTTAAAGTTAGTCAACTTTCTTTCGAGAAACTTTGGCCATCGCTTATCATTAAAAAGTGCGAGACGGAGACTTAACGCTAGATTGAACCGCTTCGACAATAATCTTTCTACGTGAACTCTCGGCCGAGCTAATGTAAACGTGAATACAACAGGACACGGCTGTTTAAGCTGTGTGCGTGATTTCTTTCTTTTTTTTTTATCAGTGCACTTAATTTTACATCATATAAACATTGAATGGCTTCCGAAGTCAAGGACGCAGCTCGAACGCGGGTACAGTTCTGTCGCTACATCGTTTCGACTGTATATGGGGGGGGGGGGGGGGGGGGCGCGTTCTCAACATTTTTTTTCAATTTTTTAATCACCTAGAAAAATATCTACACATCCAATAATACGTGAATTAATTAGATGGCAGGTTCTGTACGTTGGTCACGCCGGGAGAGTCTTCGAATCTTCGAATACTGATTATTCGGAAAGAGCTGACGTAAAAAAATTCATTTAACGTGTAACTTAGTAATCTAGATAAACTTATGAGATTACAATAATAGTAATAGATATATATCTATAAAAAAAAAGACTTCGAAAAACATTCTCCTCCGATAATTTGTTTATAGCTATTATTTCGTTCGCAGTTATCCGACTAAAACCACAGATTTATAAGTATGGATTTTTAATTCCATTAGAGTAGTAATCGAACGTTTATGTATATGCGTATGCTTACCGCCGTAGCGCTTACGACGTTATGTATAAATGCATACGAAATAAAATGGCGGCGATCATCTTATTTTCTCTCAAACGTTAAACGGAGACGAAAAAAAAACAGTCGGTAGTGAAAGACTGGAGAGGGTGGGAAGAGGTGACCCAATGTTTCAGATAATATTATTCACGAGTACGTGGCATTGAGTTATGTACTCTACGGATTAAAAAAAAAAAAAAAAAAAAAAAATTCAAGTGGAAGTGTAGGGATTTTAACCAGTGCCAATATACATGTGAAAGTAGTTCCTGAAATACAGGGCGAGCCTTATAAGAGATAGAATGCACAGGACGTACAGAGCGATCGCGAGCAAGACGAGCAATGCCATTCGAGCGTTCGCACTGGTTTCAGCTTCTTGACCGCGAGTTCGACCATTGGCCACCTGCCTGCCAGCGGGAGATTCAATTTGATAGCGGTAGGTGGTGGCCTGAGGTCAAGCTCAGGATCGCCAACGCGCCCTCTGCATCTCAATCTGTCCCTCGAGGGTCTTGGCAAGGTATATTACAAAAAGTTGGCTGAGCGCTATGCCCAAGGCGATACCGGCTATCGTATAGAGATTCCGTTCCGCCCAACTACGTACGATTTCTATGCAACCGCTGGTCCACACTTTTTTGCTCGCCTCCGAGACTGGAAGCATCTGCACTTGATAGCCGCACATTATATTTACAAGTCCACTCTGAAAAACGAGGTTCAGCGTTAAGTATCGTGCTACAGCAACGGTCGCACGACCTATAGCGAAAAAAAATAATACGATGCTGGCCGTAACTCACGGAGATATCCGTTGTGTTTATGCAGCAAGAGAACGGTACTCCACAACTTTCTCTGCCCGGACTGGAGCAGTTGAAGTACTCGTTCTTTCCCCAGTCCATGTAGCCTCCTTGGCTCAAACCGCAGCACTTGAACTGTGGAAAAAAATTATAATAAAAAATTATAATGTATTATTTGAAAAATGTGTTTATCATATAATTCAATTGATTAATTGTATGATACAATTATAATCTAAAATGTGAGACCAATGAATTGCTTTTTCTTGGTTTTCTTATTGATGAAGAGCAACTTAACATCTCTTTAGAATGTTAATTACAGATCACTAATTATACTATTCTACATCGAATTAGATAAACTATAACTTGTTTCTTTTTTTTTGTAAAAGGGTTTTTCCCGTCGAAACAAATAAATAAATAACAAATTGGGAAGCTGCTTATTTTTTGATAGTTCTCGGTTATCGAATTTTGTGTTCTGATGACCAATCTCGATACAATGTAAATCGATCTTTAATTTCGCGGCACTCACTTCCTGCTGTCCGAAATCGATGAAGTTTTGAAGATCTGGATCCTCCCTGTAAGTCTGGATAATTTTATCCGTAAAAGATTCCTCCAGCAGTGACTGCAGCGTGTGCGGAAATACGAAACCGATTATGGCGACACCCATCTCGAGCAGGAAGAATCCCAGCAGGCACCACGAATACTGCAACAAAAAAAAAGAAAAGAAAAAGAAAAAAATCCGGTAATCCATTGTTTCGAAGCAATTTTTATAAATCGCAGGTAAGGAAGGTACCGACAAATTTTAGGAGGCAAGTGTTCTCCCGAAGAGCGCCCACGCAGCCGGCGAAGCTAACGATGAAAACGACTCCCCCCGCTATGACCATCACCAGGGAGATGTTGAGGACGACGTCGTACACGTTCTCCACCCTGACCGACCCGGTCGCTTGCCATTTGTCGTAGAAGGCGTAGAGGCCGACGCCGATGAGAAGTCCTCCGAATAACTGGGTCAAAACATAAACAAAAAAAGTGTACAAGCATTTGCTCCGAAACGAGCCTCAGTTTCGAAATCGCGAGTCCTCGCTCGGTAAGACGAAGTAAAACCGACTCGGTCGGTAACGAAAACTGTAATCAACTTTTTTCAAGGTGCACATTTTTCCGAGCAAAAAAACGCATTCCAGCCGGATTCGCAAGGGAATTTCACATTCCGTGCGAATTCATCTTAAACGGAAAAAAAAAATTTGTCGCCATAGAAAATAAACAGCCTGAAAACACCAAGTGAATGGTTACGAGAAGCTAGGAAAGCAAACATTGCGATATATAAGATCGCTCAAGAATGTACCAACGTTTGAGGTTCCCAGCTTGAGAAGCACCTTCGTGAAAAGATCGAAAGTTTGCTGTATCGCCAATCGAGCAAACAGTCTGAGCCATGAAATTTTCTTTGGCAGAACCGTTTAGAACTTCAAGACAGTGACGTTGAATCAAGTTCAATGCTTCAGCATTTGTCTTCCGCTCGAAATGAATTTTCTTAACGCACAAAGTGTGAAATGTTGATTTTCTTTTTTCTTCATTTATTCAAAAACATCAAAGATTTATCATCGCTTTTACAAAAATGTGAAAGCGGATTTCCCGCAATAAACAAATGAAGATGAAGTGAGGTGAAAAGAAAGTAGCTCGAAAAATCGCCCGGTCGTTTGACGTTCGCCGTAACCGCCCTTCTGAGGCTATTTATATCAACAATGATTCACTCCGAAAAATTCACGACCAAAAACCGCAGAGACGTAAACTTACCCAGAAGATAAAATTCAGGAGAAATATCATGTACTTCACACACGAGCTAACGTACGTGAAGTTGTTTGTTCGTCTCCGGTTGTACATTGTGCGTTGAGAGGGTCGAACTGTTTCGCGATGCCGATAATTCTCGACGCGGGACTCGATTCGGTTATTTTGCACGGTTAAGAACGATGCATACACAGAGAGACGTTTGGTTAACGAGCGTGAAACTGTGGCAGTGACGATAATGAACTTTAACGTACACGATCGCGAGACATGATTTTTCGACGACTCTACATGCTGTCGATTCGTTGCTCGATCGACCAACGCAGACACCGAACAACGTCCCACAAAATTCTCTCGGTTGCTCCTCTAACGATAAATAATAAATCGCGAATAGGTCATCGAATCGGAGATTCTTTGACAGCTTGGTACTGAACAGCCATTGCGGTTCGGTTCCGGCGTTCCCAGCGTTCGGCGTGATCAGCTGGTCCGCGTTCCGCGTTCCGCGTTCCTAACTCGCCGCAGCGCGCTCGCGCTTTTTCGTTATCACAGTCGATCCGTTATCTCGGATCTGCGCTCGCTGTTGATCTTTCCGAGACGAGTTTAATCGATGTATATACGATGAATTTAGTGTCGCACGTGGATACGCGGGTGGAACCGTCGCGCCAACGTCTCGTTCTTCGTGCGTCCGAGTGCAGACATTGCGTCTAAAGATGCTCGTTTCGCTTATCGATAACAATTCTTCGGTCATATGAGCGCCAGAGCATTGACCAGTAAAATGGCAGAAATAGCCGCGAATCTTAACTCGATAAGGGAGAAGATCGCCGCGGCGGCCGCGAGGAGACCGCAGGTAAGTACGAGAAAAATTTAACTAAATAACAAAGTGTTCTGAGCGACGACCTTGATTCACAGGAGCTGCAGTACTTTCAACCGCGTTTGGTTGCGGTGAGCAAAACAAAACCGGCGGAACTGCTGATCGCGGCTTACGAGGCCGGGCAGCGAAACTTCGGTGAGAATTACGTCAACGAACTCGTTGAAAAGGCCCATAATCCGGAAATCCTCGAAAAGTGCACGGACATACGCTGGCACTTCATCGGCCACCTGCAGAGAAACAAGATAAACAAAGTTCTGGGTGTACCGAACTTGTACCTTATAGAAACTGTGGACAGCGAGAAGTTGGCGACAGCCGTGGACAACGCGTGGGCCAAGCTGGGAAAGGCCAAAGACAACAAGCTCAATGTTATGGTTCAAGTGAACACGAGCAAGGAAGATGGTACGTGTTCTTTTTTTACTCCGTTTAAAGGGCACGAGCATTACCATGATTGGTACTGAAAAAATGCTGAAAAATCTTGTGTCGTAGAATTTTTTTTTAAAGACTTGAGCCTGTGTCGACTCTTTTTTTCTAATTTTTTTTTTTAAAGATTGTGAAAAAGAAGTATAAGAAAATATCAGTCGATATTGGATTATTGAAATTTTTCCGAGGAGTTTTTATTGTTTGCAAGTTTAAAAAAAAATTAAACTTTTGCGTCGGGAAAGACGATTTTATTTTTCCTAGACGATCTGCGGTCTCAAAACTGCATTCAGTGCAGTTTTTGTTACCAACTGAGCGCGAGGCAGATTGACTCGGGGTTTATGCCACATCACCTTAACTTACGTAGATGCAATATTTTTGTTAAAAATACAGTAAAAAACGGCTGCGATATCGGAGAGGCTCCAGCGCTGGTGAAGCACGTGATGGAGGCTTGCAAGAATCTAACTTTCGTGGGACTCATGACTATCGGGGCTTACGGCTACGACGTCGCGGCTGGACCGAATCCCGATTTCGTGGCTCTGAAAGAATGCAGAGAGAACGTTTGCAGGGTCCTAGGATTGGCATCCGAAAATGTGGAGATATCCATGGGAATGTCCAGTGACTACGAACATGCCGTAAGCGTAATTTTAAAAAAATGTACATAAATATTCTACTTACCGACTGTAGATTAAAATGTTTAAAACATCTATTTTTCGTTCCCCAGATCGAGATCGGCAGTACGAACGTGCGTGTGGGCTCCTCAATTTTCGGCGAGAGGGAAAAGAAGAAATGAACTTGTTGAATATACAAAACAGAGCACGATACGAGGCTCGTTTATAAATATGTAATTAATGTGAATATATGTCGAGAAAAACGTACTCCTCGGTCTCGTGTGATATTGACATAGTCACGGCGTGTCGGCGCTCGCGACCACACAATTGTCCCTGGCAACTTGTCCATCCGCCGAGTGCCGAAGCGCGGAGGCGAAGGTGGATTTACGACGGAGATTTACGCTAAGTGGGCAGGCCGAGTTTGCAAACTCGACTCTGGTATCGTGCCAAGATTTTAATGGAGAGAGCGCAACTCGCTCGCGACGATTTAGTCGGCGATCGCTGCACGGTAAAACGGAGCTAGAGACAACATAATTCGTGTGGTGTTTTGAAATAATTTTATTATACGAACGATAGTGTAAGGGATCGCGAGACCTCCTTTTACGGAAGGCCCGATTATTTTCTTACGAAAAAAAAAAAAGTATTCGAGGAAATAATATCTCAAGTGCAGTACACGCTAGATTTCTAAACAGATACATAGTATACGCATATATATATCATATATATGTATAGACAAGTGGACTTTTTTTTCTCCCGTTTCGAGTTTTCTTCGTGGACAGTTCATTGTCGTTGGGTTTCAAAATGTTTAACAATGGGATTTTTTACTTTATTTTCTGTTTTAGAATCGTCGTGATGAAACGCCGGGACGAGAGTCATTAGCGTGTTGTCCTGTGAGTCCATGAGGCACAAGCGGGCCTGCCGTGAAACGAGACACTTGCTTGTAATGATTGAATATTTATTATGTTTTTTATTTTATTTTTTAGAGCGATGCGGGTCCAGCCGTTTAATCGTCGTCCTCGTCGCCCTTTCCGGTCAACATGGCGATAAGGCTGGGAGTGTCGATGAATCCCTTGTCGTCAATGTACATATTGTCGAAGGCTTCGTTCACCTCCTTCGAGGTGAATTTCTCGCCGTAGGTGGTGAGAGCGTGCCTCAGTCTGGAAACAATAATGTCACCGATTAAATAACGGCGATTGGCTCACGAACGCCGGAAGCTCCGCTGCTGACTCGAGGCCAACATATTCGACTCTCGGGATAAACCGCCCATATAGCTCGAAATACTTCGAAATCATTTTAGAAATATCGTCAATCTTTCAAATTTAGCGAATTATTTTTTTAACGTTTCTTAAATAATTCAGAAATATATTTAAACTTTCCACACACCTAAAATATTTCTGAAACGATAGTGATAAAATACTCCGAAATATTTTTAATTTCACGTTTCACCGAAACGTTCAAAAAAACATTTCTGAAGCATTTCAATGTAAGATTTATGACGAAAAAAAATGTCAAGGTGTTAAAAAAATATTCCACCAATGTTTTTTAATAATAATAAAAGGTTTAGATATTTAAAGGAAAAATATTATTGAAAACTTTGGAAAATATTTCCGTGCTATGTGGGTGGACTCGAGAAGAAGAAAAGAAAAGAATGGGTGCTTCAGTCAACGCATGAGTCATCAGAGTCGTTTCTCAGGCTTAGATCGTACGAATTACGCATCACCAGCACCGGAAGCGCGTTGGGCGAAAAATTCGGGAAAGCTTCCCAGCTTCGTATACCGTACCTATTGCCGTCAATTTTTCCGTCGACGTCGAAGGTGTTGAAGGCGTTGATGACTACGTCGTCCTCATCCGATCCTGCTGTAACCATGCCAACGGGGCATAGTGAGTTTCATGGAAACGGCAAGGTGCACACGGAAGTATAGGAAAAAACATATAGAGGTGGGCCAGGGCGGGGGCGAAACACGTTCGCACACACGCGGTACATAAAACATTCCGGTTCAATCAACATTCTCGATAAATCGAGCGACAATTTTTTCTTGGAATTTTGACACAAGGGTGGGCCACGATTTCGGACACATTGTCGTACAACAATTAACAATCTTGGGGCACGAAGAAGCGTGCTCGACAAATTATCTTCACATATCTTCATTCAGAAGAACAAAAAAACACATTTTTTAAATCAAGGGACGAAATATCACATAGGAGGACGATTATCGAAGTTGAATTTCGCATTCCATAAGGTGGGAGTCTAAAACCAATTTTAATACCAAGGAGGAGTGACATTGAAAAATCGACACGTATACAAAGTACTTTACCTCCAATGCGGAACTTATTCAATTTTATAAAATTCTTTTTGTCGCTTTCCGAGCGAAGGAATAATAATTTGTATCCCTCTTTTTTTCTAGTTTTCATCGACATCGCGCGATCGGCATTGGCACCATGGACTCTATCGCTTTCCAACACATCCGCGTGCACCCCACCGTTTCGTATGGGGCACAGGCTGGATATGTCTCGTACGAACCTCCCGACATGCGAGCGGCGAAGAGAGTGAGCAACTGGGTGAAGTTTATGGGTCCGGGAACCTCGGCGACCATGTCGTCCAATTCCTTGTCCGTCGCGAGACGACCAACGGAGTCGAAGGTCTGACGAAGATCCTCCTTGCCGATGACGCCGTCCTTGTCGTGGTCCATCAGCTGGAAAGCCTGTCGAGGGTTTCGTTCCAGAGTTGATAAATCCGTTGCCGGCTCGACTTTATCAACGGATTAGCCGCGCTCTGGTGCTTACCTCCTTGAATTCGGCGACCTGTTTCTGGGAGAACATGGAGAAGACGCTGGAACCGGAGCGCTTAGCCTTGCGGCTACCGCGCGAGCTGGCCCTGTCGGATCCAGATTTGGGAGTGGCGACCGGGCTCTTTGGCTTCTCGGGCTCCGGTGCTGGCTCGGGCTCGGCCGCCGGGGGCGGCGCCGCTGCCTCCTCCTTCTTCTTCGGCTTCTTCTTCTTCTCCTTATCCGCCTGGAAAAGAAAGCTCGTGTAGTCGGATGTACGAAAGCAGGGTTTCTGTTTAGGAGCGAGTGTGACAGATGGTCGTTTGGGTCTGGGCAGTACTAAATGTGGAATCGAACGAAATGGGTTTGTACGATGGACTGTTTATCGGCCTTAGTATTCGGAGTGGTTGTCCGCGCCGTAAAAAAAAATTCGTATGGAATTTTGATGTACTTGAATTTTTCATGCATATTGCATGCATTTTGATGCAATGGAAGTTTTTATGCATGAACTGGTATATTAAATTTAATGCGCAATTGTTCTGAAAAATTAACGTACGGTATATTCAAAACTTTCGTAAATACTTTAATAATTTACTTTGATATTACTATAAAAGTACTTTAAATCCAATCATTTACTTTAACTTTTATTTTTATTTCATTTACCAGTTTTTCATAAAAACTGCCAATTCAGTGCATTAAATTTACAATTTTTTTTAACAGTTTACACTGTGAAAGAAATTCGGATGAAATTTAATCTACTGGTACAAAAATGTATATATTCAATTTCATGTACAATTGTGATCAAAAATGAATGTTCAGTGTATTAAAAATATTGGAAAGACTTTATGTTTACTGTAAAAGTCTATTAATTTTTCATCACGATCGTACATTAAATTCAATGTACCAGTTTTTACATAAAAACTTCCAGTCCGGTGCGTTAAGTTTACAATTTTTTTTTACAGCGGAGGCCGAGGCAGTTACACGAGGAGACGAATTCTTCGTTCCTCGAGGTGACGAGTTTCCGGCACGGAGGAGCCGACTCGGGGGAAGAACGATTGATCCGCGGTCTCACCATGGCGAATCCCGGGTGGACGGAAGGCTCGCGACGTTAATCGGAGTCGAACGTGCTAAAACGATTTTATTATCAAGAGCCGACGGACGAAGTGGACGGAGCGCTCGCCGATGAGTGCCCGGAGAGCAAGTTGTCGACTCTCGCGGGCCAGGAAATCGCCGAGGCGTCTTCCGCAGCGCCTAATAATAGAATAGGCCTCCGTTGCCCGTTGTGATGTACCGACGAGACGTATATAGACCGGCCCGCCTGCGTCTCGCTACGCCCCGCGGCCTCTCGAGTTACCGATATTACGTAATTCATACCCGGAGCGTGTATTTTTATATCACGAGGATCACGAATGTGATCGGCGCGCTATCGCCGAGGAAGATCCTGTCAGACGCTCACGCCCTCGCTGTTATCGGTGGCGCGCGTCCGGCACGTTAGCCAAAGATCGGAAATCGTCCCCGTCGATAGTCCACATAGCACGGAAATATTTTTCATAGGTTTCAATAATTTTTTGTTTTTAAAAAATTCAAAACATTTTATCAATATTTTTTTTTTAACATTGAAAATATTTTGAAAAATTTGTTTCGCTGAAATGTTTTTTGAACGTTTCATGTTTCTGAAATATTTAAGAAACGTATCGTTGGAATATTTTTATAGAATATTTTAAAATATTATTTTATTACGAAATATTTTAGAAATATTTCGTGCTATGTGGGAATGATTTGAGAGACGGAAGAGGTTCGTCCTCGTCGGCGACGAAACGAGAGATACATTGTCGGGCACTTTTCGGCCAGTGCAAACATCCAACGATCATTGCGTTCGGCACTTATTTTTCACACGATTTTTTCACAATTTCCACTGCCGCACCTTTTACCGTACCATTGAGTAGTCGAAGTTTTCCCGAAAAAAACACACTCGCCGGTTCGTATTCGTACAAGCACAATCCTCTTTTTTCTCTCAGAATTCCATATTCCACGCGCATTTCCGGTCGCGCGCCTGAAACTCGTTTACTCAATGACAATCACAAATTCTCATTTTTTTTCTTCTTTTTCAGTTAATAATCTGGACGATCATCGACTCGCCGAAGTTTTCCCGAAAAAAAACACTCGCCGGTTCGTCCTCCTAAAAGCACAAACCGCTTTTTTAAAAAAGAATTTCATATTACACGCGCATTTCCGTTCACGCGCGTGAAATTCTTTCAACTCCTCGATCATCACAAATTTTAATTATTTTTTCTTTCTTTTTTTAGTTAATAAATCTGGAGTGGCCGAGACAACGGAAAGGCGATAAACCGCGACGAACGAAGACGATCCAGCGGACCCGCAGTAATCCGGAGACGGCCGCGCACACGCTACTTACCATGTCTACAGTTGGTTTCTAAGTGGATGGCACGAGATGGTTACGGAGAACCAACTGTCCAAGTAATAGAGGTGAACTTGTCTAAGTAACTTTCGGTGGTTCTTCCCCCACCGCGTTAAACGCCGCCGAGCAGGGGCTGCTCGGTACGTTGGGCGAAGCGGGGACGCGCCCATCTGACCATATTTAGTGCGAGCCACCTCAAAATAGCGCCCTTACAACCGTTCCGTTTCGACTAAAACGGTTTGCCGGGGGAGCGCGTCCTACTGTGTGCCGAACGGTGCGATGTTTTCAGACGGAGCCGGCCGGAC
Source organism: Amblyteles armatorius (assembly GCA_933228735.2). Lineage (NCBI taxonomy): Eukaryota > Metazoa > Arthropoda > Insecta > Hymenoptera > Ichneumonidae > Amblyteles > Amblyteles armatorius. The sequence continues at coordinate 14,842,430 of OW121688.1, read as the reverse complement.
TCTCGAATGGGATCCCTCCATAAACGTTTTTATCCAACGAGAAGGAATATATGAGTCAAGGGTGCCCCTGCAAGGGAGTCACCGGACGAATCCGGGAGGAGGAGAGGCCCAGCGGTTACGCGCGAGATCCCACGAATCTCGGCGTGCCGACGCCTCCGATTACGTGTCATCGGCGCTGACGCCGACGCCTCGACGGCACCGCTGCGAACGCGAGACGACCGGCCACCCTGTATCGAGTGGCACTGCCCCGAGAAACGTGCCATTCTCCTTCCCTATAGGGGATTCGTCGCAGCCGGAAATCGACCGATTGTATCATCGACGAGCCCCGACGATGAAGGATTTATTTTTTTACTGGTAAAATTTTGATGCCATGATTTCCGTTTCATGGTGCCGAGGAACGTTTCAGTGCCACGAGTTATTTTGTATCGCGTGGCACTGACCGAAGAAACGTGCCATTCTCGTTCACTATAGGGGATTCTTCGCAGGCAAAAATCTGCCGATAGTATCCCGTGTAGCACACTATGTTTTGACATCATTTTAGAAATATTTTCAATCTTTTAAAACTTATAAAATCTTTCTGAAATCTGATTCGAAAGCCTGAAAATATTTCTAAAATTATCACAAAATATTTGTTGCATATAATTGTAGCCATCAAGTTAGAAGCCACGACTATCCGCTTCGCAGTGCCGAAAAGGAGCAGACTTGTACTCCCTAAATACAAATATTTTTCTGCAAACAAATCCATCGATATCCTACATGCATCCCGACAAATGCGTAATGGATATCGGCGACACGCCGACAAATTCACTAATATTACATTGCTTTCGACAGAATCCTGGAGCACTTGACGCAAGTGCTGAAGCAATCGCTGGCGTGGCTGACGGTTCTGCCGGAGGACTTCCTCCGGGTCTCGGGCTTCCGCCTGACCGGCATCGGGCTCCGTCCCTCTTTTGGCAAGAGTTCCAACGCCACCGTCTTCGCGGATGCGCTCCTCGCCGCACGGGGATCAACCTCCGGGGCTCTGCACGAAAATAAAAATATCCATTACGAGAATATCGCGCTGGGCGCCGAGAGTTCGAACCGGCGACGCTGAGGGGACGCGTCTAGCTGTCTCCCGGCTTCTCTCACTTGTCCTCCCGGCGAGGAAGCATCTTCGAGTCCGACTTGGATCCTTCCCGTGGATTGGAGAAGTGGCTCGGGTCGTCCGAGCAAGATCTGAAAGCAATCGCCGGCGCGTGAGAGGCGCGAGCCGATGAACGTCGTCGGGGAAATAATTCGTTGCGCACCTCTCGTCGCTGATCGCGGAGAGCGGCGTGACACTTCGGGACACGTCGAGGTCGTCGCTGAAGAGCTCCGGCGTACCGGAACGGCAACCGGAAGTCGCCGAGGAATACTCGGATCTCGTTGGTTTGTCCAGCGGACCCCGATTGAGCGGCGGCATGTCCCGTTGATCTATCACCTTGTTCCACCAAGTCTCTCCGGGACTCAACGAGATCTCCCTTCGAATAAATCGAAGAAAACGTCGCTAGCTCGCTGCGATCATTACAAAGTTTATTCGGCGCTTCGACAAGAGACGGCTGCACGCGCGGGTGCCGAGATCGACAATGAACTTTGATGAAATGAAGAGGATCCACGCCAACCGCAGACAGAAGACATGGACGATCAAGTAACGATCTTTGTCCGTGTGACTCAACGAGATCTTTGAATAAATTCGATTTATTCTTGGAGTAAATTCTATTTATTCTTCCAATAAATTCGAATTATTCTTGGAATAAATTCGATTTATCCATGGAATAAATTCGAATTATTCTTGGAATAAATTCGATTTATCCATGGAATAAATTCGATTTATCCTTGGAATAAATTCTATTTATTCCTGGAATAAATTCAATTTCTTTATCGAATGAATCGAAGGGAAGCTCGCTGGATCATGAAAACTTTATTCGGCACTTCGATAAGAGACAGCTGCAAGCACGCGCGGGTGCCGAGTCGAGGTCGATAATGAATTTTGACGAAACGAACGCGACCCACGTCAACAGCAGATAGGACACATAGACGATCAAGTAAAGGCCTCTGTGGTCCCCGCGTGACTCTGGCTTGCCGGTGTCTACTCGATAGCTAATCTCGTTCTTTGTCGGGTACCGACTGCGCAGAAAATAATGCACACGCGTACGATTTTTTTTAGTACCGATTTTTACAAGAAATAATTGCACGGAATTGGCACGGATAAATCATCGGTGCCAATCCGTCTCCCCGTTGAATTCACGAGCGTTACTCACCCGACTTGCTCGGCCGCGTCGCCTCCGTCCATCGATCTACAAATAAGAACGTAGCTTCATTTATATTTCCCCGTTAATAATCGTTGAGGTACTCGAACTCGAAGACTCACGTCTCATTATCGCGGGATACGCGCCGGCTGTAAGCGAGGTTCGCCAGAAAGTCCGGCTCGATTACGCGTTTCTTCTGAACGTAGCGGAAACCCCTGTTATTACATAAAAAAAAAAAATTATCGTCGTAAACGTCAATGAGATTTTTATTTCAGTTTTTCTAAATAAATTTCACTTTTGACATTTATGTTTCATACTTGGGATAAAATTTGATACTTCTTTCACATCTGTAATTTAGCATTTCGCAATGAAATTGTTTGAAAATTTTATATTCAAATTTTCTTCCTTTCCGTTAACATTTCAAGTATTTTGCCTCCGGATATTCGGACAATCATTCTTAAAATTCAAATGTAGAGGTAGGCGTAAAAATATTTTGTATTTCATACTTATCTAGCCGGAAAACTACTTTATATGCCAGAGAAGTATTTGAGTATTTAAAATACCCAAAATACATCGTCTGTTTGAAATACTGCCCAGCACTGTACAAAACTAATCAGGCGAAGCGTTTATAAATGCGCCGTGGTCTGGAACTCACGTGCACTTGCTGCAGGCACATCTCGACGATCTTGACTTAATTTTCTGACCGTCGAGCACGCGCCTTTTTTGATTGTACAATCGCTTCGTCATGATTTCTCTGCGGCAGCGTCTGCAATCGATACGGGAAGTTGTCTAAAAACGGGCAGTTTTAAGACTTACCATATAACTGTTATCGCGAACGAGTACGTAGCTGATATCGATAAAAATAACAGAGACAACTTCTTCGTAACTCCGAGAGTAGTTTTACTGAACTAGCGATCACCGATCGATTAATTTTTATGAACAATGATCGGGATAATTTTCATTACACTGCTCTTCCCATGAAGCGACCGATATATTGCACGCCGCTCCGGGTAAAGTTTGGAATTAAATCGAGGGACAGATAAATTTTCAAATATTCCACGATGCCTCTCAGACGCGTCAGTTTCCAAACCATTGCGCTCCGATATTTATTTCCTTCGAAACTGTTAATTTTTAAAAAAATTTCTCCTATTCTTCGGCGAGGTTAAAATTCAGAATCGAGATGGCAACGAATGTCGGATCGTCCGATGCCAACTGTTTTTCGAGAGCGTCGTTTTGGTTTTGGCAGTTACAGAATCGTTTCTTCTTCGATTTAAACGAAAAAGACTTGATAAAAGGGAAAGGCCCTTTCAATTATTTTTTGTGAATATCGGTGCTCCAAAAAAATTTCTTCGCGCTGAATACGAATCCGATGACAATTTTTGGCCATCGGATTGGCCAAGGAAAACTTTCCAAAAACAATAATTCGTTATCTCTTCTCTTGTTGAGAATTTCTAAACTTTGTTTTTCGAGCGCCTCGATTCATTTCGGCAGAGTTACAGAATCGTTTCTTCGATCAAAAAAAAGCACGATAATGAGGTCATTATTGAAATTATTATTCCAATCATTTTTTATAAAAATCGACGCTCCAAAAAATTCTTCGGACCAAATTTGGCCATGTATTTCTTCGCGCTGAATACAAATCCGATGGCAATTTTTGTCATCGCATTGGCCAAACTGCCCCACAACACTCACAAAAAAATTCTTTTCTTATTTTATTTAAAAAAAAATATATATATATATACATACTTTTATATTTTATTTATGTTTTTGCTTCGTTGAGAATTTCTAACGGGACGCGCGGCTCGCCTCGGGCCCACCGGTCTGTCCGGTGATTTCCACTGCCGATTCGAGAGGCCCCACCGTCACTCCCTCCACAGTTCGGAACGGCCCCGCCGAGAAACAAGAAAGTACAAGCTGTTACCTCGATCGCCGGAGGAGAGAGTCCGGACATTCAGTGCAGTATGGACTGCGACGTGGGATTCTTCAATATTAATTCCCGTCTCCGATTTTTTTACTCGATCGAGCCTGGCCGTTGAGAGGACTCATGCGCAAGAAATGCAGTGGTTTTTATTTCTTCTGCTTTCCGGTGAGTCGAGAGATTTTATTTAGTCCGTGCAGTTATCTTCGGTCCAGCATGAACCCGATCTAAATTCGATACTTTTGTAACTTCCACCGTTCATGGAGAAAAAAATGTATTTAATTGTTATTTTTCCGCAGTTTCGTCGGGAAGCGCTCTGAGACTCGCAGCGTACATATCTTCAGGTGGTCTTCACGGGGAATTCAGATTCGAGCAGCGGACCGAAGACTCGGTAAAAATACGTTTTGGCCTTCAGACGACGCTGCAATATCCCGACCAGCAATGGCTATGGACAGTCACCAGATTTCCGGTCGACTACACCGTCGTCGAGAACCGCTGCGACGATCGGCTCCTCGGAGAAACGTAAATACGTCCCAAGAATTCGAGCTCACCTTACCTTATTTTTCCTTATTTAATATTAGATAAATTTTTTTTTGCCTTTTGTACAAGTTTGTTTGTTGGAGTTTTTGGATGGAATGTGACTAGGGGAGCTTTGGTTCAATGTTTCATATCCTAATCTGGGTGGTCCATATTCACCCTGATTCACATTCCACAAATATGCAGTAAATACAATTTTGTCCTCCAGCATAATCGACCTCACGGAGCTTGTCGGCCCCCTCGTCATGCCGGGAAACGAATCAAGCGTCTTCGAAGTTCCTGGCCTCAGTATCACCGGCGATAAGGGTCTCTGGGGCAAAGGATTACTGCTCGTCGACACGTACTCCTCGAGAAGAATTTGCGCATCGATAACGGTAATTAAATACTTTTTCTACTTGAAAATTTTTAAAAAAAATTAAAAAAAAAGATTCAATCGTTTGTTTTCAAAGAATTAAAATTAAAAGATTTTAAACGAATTTAAAGGTTTTTTGACGAATTAAAACATTTTAGACGACAAAAGATTTTAGACGAATTGAAACTTGTTAAATGTATTTAATCATTTTAGACATATTAAAATTGTTGTAAATAATTTAAAAAATTGAATACACGACCTTGAACTGCTTACTATTATCAAACATACTTGTAGGTCCTCGAGAGGAACGCAGAGAGGAACGCGGCCGCGAGATTTTATGGTCCGATCGCGGGCACGGTCTGGTTTCGTTGGCTGGGCGGCCACCCTGGCGATACGACGACGGACTCCATAATCTACGCGAACGTCTATCACGTCTCCAAGCAGAAGTTGCACAGCGTCGATTTCACGGAGCACAATTGGAAGATATACGTCACCGATGTCTTCGACACGGGAAAAGGTAGAAACGAAGTGAACGCCTCTTCGTCGCCAGCTTCAATAATTCCATGAAACATTTTTTTAAATTTCAGACAAGGACAATTGCAACATTCTGCAGGACATTTTCGATCCCGACAACGCCGGCGAGGGAAAGTCAATAGGCGACTTGGACTCGCGACTCGGCAAAATCAAGGTCTCCGTCGACCCAAAGAAAAGCTTCAAGACCTCGTACAGGGATTCGCTGAGCTCGCTTCTACCTGCCGATATTCTGGGATCTCATCGTTCTCTCTATCTCGTGTTATTTCATCCCACCCACACGGATTCGTTCCTCGCTTGCGCCAAGATCAAGCACAGGAGAACTTCTCTGGCGACGTATAAACTACAAGCTTGAAATATCTCTTCCGTTTACTTTGCGAACTTCTGGCTGATCGTTCGACGCTTTTTCAGGGCGCTGATAAATGCCCGAGGAGTCAAGGGCGAGGTGAAACTCTCGCAGGAAACCCCCTTCGATCCGACGTGGGTCAACGTTTCCCTGAGCGCTGTCAACGATCTCGAGAGTCGTCTTCGTTACGCGACGAAAATCGCCGCTTACAGAATTCACGAGCTGCCCCGAGATCCGCTCGATTTTTTGCAACACACCGACGGCAGAAGCTCGTGCCTGACGACTAACGGCATATACAATCCCTCGAACGTCGATCTCAAGACTATACCGCCTGCCGGTGAGTCCGTTGTTGATCGCAGACGCAAATCGGATATATTTATGTGTATTTATTTTTTATATATTTTTTTGTAGATTTCTTTTCTGTATTATTTTTGTATATTTCTTTTCTGTATTTCAGGATTGGGCACCCAGGATCAGTACGCTATAGGAGACCTCTCGGGAAAGCTCCAGGGCCGGAAAGAAGGTTCTTCTCACAACGACATTCTCGCCGGAAGTGCGAAGCTGAGTGGTGTCTACTGGGACGTCTACTTGCCTCTCTCGGGAATCAACAGCGTCGTTCATCGCTCCATCGTTCTCCACAAGTAATTGAGCACTTCGAAGCACTCGAGCTCGATAAAACTTTCTTTATTTTATGAGAAAGCGATATGGCAATAGCAATTTTCAACTTTTATCAGGAAGCGATATGATAATAAAAATGTTCAACTTTTTTTATAGGCGATCTTTTGTAACGAATATTGCAAACATTAATGATTTTATTGTATTTTCAAACAGATTTATTGTACTTTCGGACGCGATTATTTTCTTTTACCGGCAAAGCTTTGTCTACGAGCCAAATAATCACGGAAAATTATTTTTCACAGAAGCTCTGCACACAAAAGTAGATTAGATGAGAAAGCTTTGTGAATCTCAATTTTCACACTTTTTTTCATAGGTACAACGAAACCGACAACAAAGGTGTGATTCCGTGGATCTGCGGAACATTGGCGAATCATCTGCCGCACAATGCCGGTCAGATGCCGATGATAATGGGCCAGGCGATAATGAGATATCCGATAGTCGGAAGGGTTCTGTTCCGCCAGCCGCAGAACGAGCCGGAGATGGACACGACGATAATAATCGAGAACCTCGTTCACGGCGACGGAAGCGCGCTGAACAACTCGGCCGAGCACCGGTATTTGGCGTCGCTATAGTTTGTTCAAGCATTTTTTGTATCGATTAAATTTACACGATCGTTTCTCTTTCAGATGGATGATTCACGAGCATCCACCGGGAAAGGATTTCTACAACTGGACCGGACGCTGTTTGAGTGCCGGAGGTCCTTACAATCCTTACAAGGTCCATTTCGATTTCGGTTCATTTTAAACTTCCCATATAGCATGAAATATTTTGTAATCATTTTTGACAAATATTTCACAAATATTTTTAAATATCGGTAAAGTATTTTTATTTTCAAAAATCGGGATCGTGGAGTCAGCGGAAGCAATTTTTTGTTTTGTTTCTGCACGCCAGGTCGAGTGGGACGCCGACCATCCGGAGAGTTGCTCGAGACATGACGTGAGCCTCTGTCGGTTGGGGGATTTATCGAGGCACGGGACACTCTCGATTGCCGGACGGAAAGCCGAAGGTCCGAAGCTTACGCGAAGATTATTCACCGATACATCGTTGCCTCTGTCGGGGCCTCACAGCATCCTCGGCAAGAGTCTGGTACTCTACGACGATCATGGACCGGTCGCGAGGGGTGAAAGACTCGCCTGCTCAATGTAGTTTTTATTTATTTTATTTTTATATTTTATATTATTATCATTTATTTTGATTATTACTTTATATTTTTATATATCTCGAGACGTCTGTTCTACTTTGTACATCATCAAACTATTGACTTGTGTTGCTTTCAGAGTCGGCAGGGTTTACAGGAAGAAAGCCGTAGCGAAGGACTGGTTCAGTAACGGCGACAAGAACGAGATGAGAGGAAAATTCGAGTTCATCCAGCAGAGCGAGTACGACGTAACGGATGTTGAAACTATGCTTGAGGGACTGGACGGAATAACCAGCGCTTATCATGTACACATGGTAACGACGACTTCCATAAATCGCGCTGCCTTTTTTTTGTTTACCGGGGAGAGCAGGACAAAATGGGACAGTGGGGCAAGACGCGATTTTTCAATAATTGTTTGATGGACCATCAATACATCCGGATTTTGAATTAATACATCCAGATTAAAAATTATTGAAAAATTGCGTTATTCGGCCCACCGTCCCATTTCGCCCCACCCTTTCCTACTTCATCCGATTCGATTGTTCTGTTTCCAGACTCCGATCGAGATGGACTTGGAGTTCCCTTGCGAAGCGACCACGCTGTACGATCGCTTCAATCCCCGCAACGTCAGCGTCGAGAATTCACCAAAAACCGACGAAGGTACAGCCGACCAGTACGGCATAGGCGATTTGAGTGGAAAATTTGGATACCTTGATAACAGAAAACGCTACTTCAAAACTTTCAACGATACCGATCTTCCCCTTTTCGGGCCGCGCAGCATTCTTGGACGGAGTGTCGTTATCCACAAGAAGCACAGAAATCTGAGGTACTTGAGTGCCCCTTAATCAGTAACCCATAGCACGGAAATATTTTTCAAAGGTGTCAATGATATTTTTTTGAAATATTGAAAATATTTTATCAGTGCTCAAAAATATTTGTCAAATGTTTTAAAAATATTTTGAAAATATTGTTTTGTCCGCTCATAAATCATACATTGAAATGTTTCAGAATTATTTCAGATGCGCTGAAAGATTAATTATGTCTCTGAAATATTCAAGAAACAAAATAGTATTTCCATATATTATAGAATTATTTTGTAAGATTTGAAAGAATAGAAATATTCGTAAAATGATTTCAAAATATTTCGTGCTGAATGGGAATCGTATCTTCGATTTAATTTTTTTTTAATGTGTTTTTTCCTTTTTTTTCAGATGGTCGTGTTCGACCATCGAGCGAGGATACGCTCCGTCCGAAGCCCGAGAGCTACGAGCGATCGCATCGTTTCATCACCCGAACGGTTTTGCCTACGGATACATAAAAATGGTAAATCGCAATGATGTATCTACGCGTGCGACGTCGCAGATTATTTCCTAATCCATATCCGACGATTCTATTTAAGACCCAACTCGTGTACAAGGACAACAGCCAAAGTGAAACCGTAATCGAAGTTAAACTACGTCATCCTGGGAATCACGATAGAAACGTCGTATGTATCTATACCGTACTACCTGGCATCGATTCAAGAATTCCTCTGACCGCTCATAGAGTAAGCGAGTGTATTAACGACTATTTCAGACTAGAAACCACAAGTGGGCTATCTACGTTAATCCGGTTGGTGTTGATGCGACCGTTAAGGTGAAAGACACCCGATGCGTGGCCGGCGGGTACATGTGGAATCCTTATTACACCCAGCTCGCATCACCCCTGGATGTAAGACAAACGTATATTACAGTTTAAGGATGCTTCACACGTACATTCCCAGCCGGAAGTGAGATTCAGTGAAAATTTGAACACTTCCTAATGGTATAAAAATCTGAAGAAAAATCAACTGTCTTAAAGGTGCCAAGAACATTAATTTTGCATAATAATAATGTCAAAAAGTTATTAACAAATTGCTAAAAAAAATCGTTCAACAAATAATCAGTAAACCCGTTTTTTTATTTTGTCTTGACATAATTAATACGGCTGATTTGTTTTAAATTTTTGGCATGTCGCGAAGTGCCGAAAGTTTTATCGAATTAAAAGAATTTAAATTTTTGTTGAGAATGCCTGTGTGACGCAGCCTTAAATACATTTTCATCGATATATATTTTTTTCATAGCTCAATCGATCTGCATAACTCGTCATTTCTATTTCCAGGAAGACCTTTACAGACAGGAATGCGGTCCCGATTTACCGCTGCGCTGTTACGTTGGCGATATTTCGGCGCGCTTGGGACCGATCGACATTGGACTCGAGAGAAGGCTCTTCGTAGACTCTAATTTTCCTCTGGAGGGCACGGTTTCCGCGATGGGAAAATCGATCGTGATATTGGATCAGAATTTTGGATCGCAGCGATTCGCTTGCGCTAACATTGAGCCCGAGCACGATATAGTGAAATACGCGAACATCAGAAGGCCGCCGCGATTCGTAACGTGAGTATTTAAATCAACTTGTTGTGGATAATTTATAACGAGGATTGTACGCATTTCAGAGCCCAGTTCCTCGAGGACGTCAGACAAGTGATGGGCATTCCCGAATGGATGCTGTCCATCGACAACAGAAAGACTAAATCTCTTCATAACGGCGCGTGCATACAATTTTTGTTGCATTTCAGAGGTGAGCAAATCGACCTTCGCTGCGTTTCGCAGTGTAATCGCGATTGATTGATAATCGCGATTAATTAACAATCGCAATTAATTGCAGGTCCAATCGCCAATCGGCTGGAGATGGATTTCAGCAAGCTCATCTCGACAGGGCGTTTGGAAGCTCCGAGCCTCAGTATTCCCGGCTACGTCTTCGACAAGAGAAAGTCGAAACTCGGCTATAGACAGTGCGGATCTCGCGACCCGAACGACAAAAGTATAACCCTATTTCCGTAACCCCGTAGAAATTGACACACCCGAGTCGTAACGGGGTTTCCTAACTATGTGTCGCTCTATTTTTAGGCGCCAAACGAAGTTTTTGGAGCTCAACAGCCGCCACGCATTCCACGGTTAACACAGTATTTTTATCGACGTTAGTACTCTGCGCTTTGACGTGAATTAAAACTATGTAAGCACCGGACGCACGTGAAAACAACAGACTGCCGCAGGATCCCACGAATTCCCCAGAGAATAACGACAACGACTGAAAGTATCGCGATGTAATCAATATATTCATATTTTATTCGAATAACAATGTTATAAGAGTCTCATGTTCATTACCTGTTAAATATGTAAATATATATATGTGATGATTACGACTTTTTTTTTAGTAGGGATAATGGTCGCAATGATTTTAAGAGCTATCGAACTCTTCCTGCTCTTGAGTTCCAGCGTATCAATTTCCAACTAAACCGATGGCCTTTCACAGCAGTTCTGTACAATCTTTCAGACACCCGCTCTCAGCCATACCCTTCTTCTCTCGGCTCACTATACTTATCTACACTTTTACAATTTTTTTTCTAGCCGGTCACAGTGCGTAGCGGTAATTGCAGATCGTTGGATTTTCTACTCGAAGCGGAATTATCGGCCGTTCAGAAAAATCTCACGGATCGCTCGTCCGATTTTTTTCAAATTTTCTACTCGAGGCAACAAGCTCGGATATGCAGACGAGTTTCACGAACTTCTCTTAGTTTTCTTTTTTTTTGTAATGAACTTCATTGGTACGGAGAATCGGCGGAAAAGGCAGCCGAGGTGTTCGCGGATTCTCGATACGAAAACGCCATTCAAAGGCGAAGGGCTCGTAGACCGGAGTCGAACGTTCTCGTCCGCCTAATTGGAAGCCGTAGCGGTGGCGCTGGGTGCGGGAGTCGTCGATGCCGCGGCCGTCGACGCCACTCCGGATCCGGCAGTGGTGCTGGCAGAGCTCACGGACTCCTCGGAGACTATCCGTCGATTTTTGTATATCCGCTTCCAATCGCCGTTCGTGTAATTCATCTGGAAGTGCGTCTCGACGAGCATCGAGGCCGTCGTGCCGTCGGTTTGCACGACGTCCTGTATGTTCTCCGACAGCATCACGGTTACTATGTTACCCAGCTTTGGGCACGGATTGTCTGAAATACCACAGTCAATAAATCGCTGTTCGCACGGGCAGGAAGTTGCGAGGATAATCGGATCCACTCACCTCTCGAACCGGCCATGAATCCGAGAATAAGCGCCTTCTCGGGCCTGGTGACTTTGTTCGCCGTCCTGAACATCTCCTGAGCCGCGAGCATTTGTTCTCGCTGCAACGAAAAGCCGTATGAACATCAAGCGAATACAAACAGATATAAAATAGTACTTTGCGATACCAGTGCGAAAAAAGCGGTCTTTCGACGAAGATCGTAAAGTTTACCACACGACCTGCAGGCGAGCATTGCCTATTTCGGAACAGGCATAGGGAGACCGCTTTTTCGTAGAAGTATCGCATGCTACTTTGTATCACTCGGTGGGAAAATGGCAGTTTTGCACACACTTCGCGTGCGTAAAACCCTCATTTTCACATCTTGTGAAATAAAATTTTTAACGATACCAGTGCAAAAAAAAATTTCTGACGAATGTGAGCTTACAGCAGGAACTGCAGGCGAGTGTTGAAATCACACGAGTCGAGAAAGTTTTATTAACACGTGTGACTGTGTTTATTTCGCACGAGTATCGTACCAAATTGTATCTTCACAAGGTGTCAAAATCGTTTTTGTTTTTTTTTTGCCTCTGTCCACAGAGTGAAGTAAAGTAATAAACAGCAAGGAGAATGCACTCCGGAGACTCACAGTGAGGGACAGGCCCTTCCGAGTGCTGGCAGCCGCATTGGCGGGCTGAGGCATCGTTTGTATGCGTATTTGCGTGACCGTCTGGGCCGGCCGTACGGTTTGTACGCCAACCGGGGCAGTTTCGACCGGGGTAGTCGCTGCCGGTGTAGACAGCGGCAGAGTTGTGGTGGGCGTCGTCGGCGTCGTTGGCGTTGTCGCTGAAGAAAACAAAGGTAACGATGAACATCGTGGAAAGAAATGAAAAAATCCTACGTGAATGGTTAATTCGAAAAAAACTCACGAGTCTGTGTGGCAGTAACGGGTGGAACCGTGGTGGTCGTACTCGTAGGCACGTAAGTGGCCGCCGTTGTTCCGGTGGTGACCGGGGTCGCGGAAGGATTGATGGGAGCCAAGCCCTGGGCGTACTCCGGCGTCGTGGGCGCCTCGACCGGCGGCGGAGTCGCGGTCGCCGCGGCCGCCGCTGCGGCTTGCGCCTCGGCGACCTTCTTCTGCTGCTCCTCCAGCTCCATCATACGTTTTCTCTTCTTAGCCTGCGCGTAACCGAGCGGCTGCTCGTTGATGTCGAGAAGCTTGATACCGCCGTCCTTGCGTATTCTACTGCTTATCGGGGTTCTGTTCGCCATGGAAGAGGGCGTGAGCGCCGGAGAACGGAAACCGCTCGTCGGTACTCTGCTCGGAATTCCCTTCAGAGGTGCTGGATGGAAAAAAAAATCATATTTTTCGCATCATATTTTATACGAAGATTTTATATGGAGATGTTTAAAATATCTTCCTATTATGATTGCAATACTACTTATGAATATGTAAAATGGCAGGACCTCTAAATAAGTAAAATAAATAAATAAATATTTTAATAAGTTACTTTCGCAAACGAGCGAAAAAAAAATTCGCGACAAAAAGACCCGGAAAGATGACGATCAAGTAGGTAAAAAAAAAAAAAAAAGATCGGATCGATAGAGACCGACTTTACGCACCGATTTCGATCGGGCTTTATTTACTTCCGGTTTTTTTTTCCTAGTTTTTCTTCGTTTTTTTTTGCAAAATTCACTTGAAATTGAATATTGGATGAACGCATTGAAATTGAAATATTATCTGAAAGTAATACTCACTGGTGTCGGTCATCTTCCTGGGCATTCCTCTGCTCCTGACCGGCACGGTTGGTGCGGTGCTCTTCTTCAAATTATTCGCAGCGTCCACGCTCTTCTGCAGCAATTCTGCTCTGAGCGCGGCGCTTTTGGGTTTCCTCTTCAGGGTGAAATGCTTGGTGGGCGCGGGCTGCTGGCCCACCACGGAGGTAAGCGCAGTTTTGTTCAGGTAATGGCACTCCAGCGGCAGCATAGCTGGGTCGTTCTGCTTCCTCAGGAGTTTCCTCAGGTCATTGACGAGCTCCCCAAAAATCGGCCGGTGCTCGTCGAGGTCGGAGATGTCCGTGTTCAACGAGCCGGTCGACGGAAACGTCTTCATCGCTTCGGATAACATGGAAACCCACAGTTCGCTGTCCAGAGACGCCACTTCGATGATCTCCTCCAATTCCGCGCGCCACTGAAATTTACACGTTTGTATGACTGTACGCGCAGTTCGGAAAACATAATCTTGAATTCGGTCGAGGTCGGACGCCAGTACGAAACTTCCAAACGATCAATCCTTAGATCCGTAATTGATTGTACGTCATTAATTGTACTGTTTGAAAAACATAACCTCGAATTCACCTCGAGCAGCGACGAATGAGGTTAGAAACTAGTGCGAATCTTTCGAACGGTTAATCGTTAGATTGGCAATTAATTGTACGTCAAGACAACGGTGGGAAATCGAAAGAATATTGTTTACAGCTAGCGCAGTCTTTATAAGGTGTATACTTTACATACCGTTCGAAAAACATAACCTCGAATTGACTTCGAGCGGGGAGAAATGAGGTTAGACGCTAGTGCGAAATTTTCGAGCGCTCAATCGTCAGAACCGTAATTGAATGCACGTGAAAATAACGGTCGCAAATTGAAAGACTGCTGTTTGCATCTATTGTGGCCGATGCATAAGTGCATAAAGGACGAAAATTCGTGCAGAAAACGTCGTCTTTGCTAGGTGCAGTTGAGTAGGTGGCGTTGTCACGTATTCGGATGGATAACTGTTTTTCGGAGGTTAATTGGCAAAAATTCACTCGTGCGGTCGTAACTAATTATCGGTTCAAACGATTACATAAACGATAAGGATAAATAGAAAGAAAATAGAAAGAAAGAAAAGGAAAAAAATGTGCTTGAGAAACGTAAACAAATATGGCAAAGGTAAGTCGCTTACCTCTTCGACATTCCGTCTGGGTATGTGAAAGAACGAAAGTAGCAATTTGAGCTTGACTTGAGTTTGGAGGTCGGGAAAGCAATCCTTGATATTCCTCAACACCTCGGCGTTGAGCTGCGAACAAATAGAACTTCCCGTCCAGCTATCGTTCGACGTTCCTAACTTGTTATGAAGCCACAACGACGTATCACTGTCCCTCACATTCGCCATATTGGAGTCGTGTGATTCTCGCAACCGCCGTAACTCGCCGATACGCGCCACATTTTCCGTCCCGCCATAAACTCCTCGACCCCCGACGAATTACGAACGTCGCCCGTTAATACCCGATCCCGACAAGTGCCCGTTGTTCGAACGCCCGACGGACATTTAACCGCAAAATGTTTATCCATTGGGTGTGCAGTTCGGTAACTTGTCGGCTTCGGATTTTCACCGTTCTCGAGGTTCGACGGCCGGCCGCCAGATGGCAGTAAAAAAAACACGTAATGTCGTCTGATCAGGCCTTTAGGTAGGAGCAACAATAAATACGTTTTATTAATAATTACAAGAAATTTACACTCCTTACGCATCCGACAATAATAACCTTCTGAACAGGGCAGCTCCTCGTCCCGCTCGGTAGGTTTATCGCAGTTAATATCTCTCGAATAATCCACAAATCGTCGCTACCCGTCAGCATGACACACACGAAACAGAATAATACAGTAGAACCCCGTTTATCCAAGGTAACGTGGGGAGAGCGTGAAAGCCCGGATAGCACGGATAACATACTCGATTCGAACTTCTTCTACTATTATATATTTAAAAAAAGAACACCACTTTATATAAACATTAACTTTATTAGTTAATGTAGTTAATTTATATAATGTAGCGTATGTAATTATTTAATGTAGCGTATATGTATAGACACACGTAAATAAAAAAATTCTTTCAGATCCAGCCGTTCCGATCGCCCCGAATAATGGACAGTCAAGTTTGCGGCGACGGTAGATTGCTGGAACTGATAGACAAAGCCTGGAGAAAGGAGAAACTGCCTATAGACGACATAGTTGTACCGTCGACCGAGCTGCCCGATCCTGAAAGCGACAATGGAGATTCTCACATGACTCTGAAGGAATTGGAGCAAAAGTGGAACAACCTGGCGCTTGGAACTCTGAGCGAAAATCATCTGCATTCACCGACACCTTCCCACAATTAGTCACATCGGCTGAAAGATTATTGTTACAAAGCTTCGCAGTTATGGAATTTCATGATCTGGGCTCGCACTGCGCCGTGGAGGACTGCAAACTCAACGATTTTTTGCCATTTTCGTGCCAACACTGCGCGGCTGTGTTCTGCAAAGATCACTTTCAAGCTTCGTCGCACGACTGCCCAAAATGCCCCGACAATTACGTCTCCGGCACTGAGAGCGATACGAGAAATTTTAAATGCTCCAAGGAAGCGTGCGACGAAACTTCGCCCGTCGAGCTATCTTGCGCCGAATGCAAACGGCACTACTGCGTCGGACATCGTTATCACGGATGCTTGGAAATCAGCCAGGAGGAGAGACTGAAGAAGTTGAAGAAATGGCAGAGGTCCAAAGCGGAATTCGTTATAGCGAAAACGGCGGTCGACGCCGAGGTCAGGGAGGCTCTGAAGAAATCTAAGAACGTCGCGATGGCTAACAAAGTATGAAATAGGCAGCTATGACGTCAGTTCCCACATAGCACGGAAATATTTTTGAAAGATTTCAGCAGTATATATTTTTCTAATATTGAAAGTATTTTATGAATATTAAAAAAATATTTGTGAAATTTCAAAAAACGTTTTTGAAACGATTTCAGAATATTTTGTGCTATATGGGTTGTGATAACGATAAGGCGGGAAGGAACAAAAAAAACACGGAAAAAAATACCAATTTATGACCTGCGGTTTTTTTTTGAGGGGGGTTTTTTTTCCGATGTGTTAACGATAAATGTACGATACTGATTCCTTTTTTTTTTCGGTAGGTACAATTGATGCGATTAAAGGGCAAAGCGACCGGCGGCAAAGCCATCCCGATGTCGGACCGAAGATACTTTCTCGTCCATCCGGCAAAGACGAATTGCTCGAGGACCGAGGCGAGACCGCTTTTCGTAAGCGTTCAGTGGAGCATCGGCAAGGTGACCGACACTTTTGCAAAAGCTTTCCATATATTGAACGCTAACAATCTCGCGATCGCCGAGAAACTTCGACTGTTCGATCACTCGACGGGCGGTCTCGTGGCGGAGCAGATGGACACACCCTTGTCGGATCTCCTCGATAACAACACGCTGATCGACGGTCAGAGCCTCATACTGGAATATTCCAATGCCGATACGATAGACCCAAGCTCGTACAAGTAAATAAACCTGTTTCGCAATAAATCGCAATTCAACTACATCGTCTATCGCACTTTGTCGTCACAGGCTAATCCTCTTGCGGTTTAAGGATGTATCACATACACATTCCCAACCAAAAGTTTTATTGGATCAAAATTTCAATACTTCGCGATACGCAGAAAATCTGAAAAAATCAGCCATATTAATGTCAAGATCTTTGATTTTGCACAATAATAATGCCAAAATATTCTCAGCAAATAATTAAAAAAATAAATTGTAAGAAAAACAGATAACCTTTCATGACGGAGAATCTGACAAAAATTCATGTGGCTTCAAAAAATCAATGAATTCATTTGAAAAGAGAAAAAAAGGTTTATCGATTATTTGTTGAACAATTTTTTAAAACTATTTGTTAATAACTTTTTGACATTGTTGGCACCTTTAATACAGTTGATTGTTCTTCAGATTTTCATGCCATTAGGAAGTGTTCAAATTCTCACTGAATCTTACTTTTGGCCTCGAATGTACGTGCGAAGCATCCCATACGTACGCGTAAACGCGCGACCGAATGAAATTTGACACGACACGCGATACATTCATATCGACTCCGGATAGTTGCATCGGGAAAAAGTCAGAAGCCAGAGCCATCATTTTATTTCTACACATTCTGAACAATACATGAAACAGGTATATCGCATTCTAGTGTCTACGGGTATGGATTCGCGTTTTTAAAACGAGACGTCTTAACTTCGGTATGATTGATTCTTCCGTCGTCGATACTCCGCTCCGATTAAACGAGCGACAAACGAAATCGATCGCTTTCGACGAATATCGCACGGGACACACCCCTTTTGTTTTCGTTACAAAATATAAGTACACGCATATTTATAAAAGTACAACATTCACTTGCCTCTATGACGGTAATGACAATGATTAATCCTTTACGCAGGGTTAACTTTTTTTCCCCCCTAAGTTCCAAGAAACTTTGCTCGGGCAGATGATTTGTCGAGGAACGTAAGACTAGTTCACCTGCGCTTTCGGTAACACGACTGAATCGTCGTTATAATTATTTTTGTTTTCTTTCATTTTTTTTTTGTTGCTTTCTCGTTCAAGATCGTTATATCCTAACACATTAAAGTCTAATTCTTCATACGTGTAATTCGTCTATTATCTAACTCCGAAGGAATGGCTGATGAACCGCAGACTTATTAAAGGAAAGTATAGGACAAGACGGTAAAGTTAATCGGACGAAGTCGCTAGACAAATTAATTGTATCGATCGTTCCGATCGGCACTATTTTTTTTCCCCCAATCGGGTTTCGAACGTTCGTGTAAAAAAAAAAAAAAATCAAGTACTGCCGGAACTGACTTGTGAATACGCGATCGAAATTGTCTCACTGGGGAAACCGGGTCGACCGATCCCCATTACAATACGTAAGTACGGGCGGTTACGTAGTCTTAGCTTCTTAACATCACAAGTATAAACGATTATTCGAGCAAAAATAAACAAATGCATCATAGGAACACGGAGACATTTAGAATATCGATAGAATTGTTCATTGCGACGGGTTACACTGATTTCTTAACTTTTGTTTGTTTGTTTTTTTTTCTCTACGCTCTAAACATCGTTTTTTTGTTGATACAATTTGCTCGGCCCGTGCAGGCTGGCGAAGTTACTAGACTGTGGTCTCACGGAAGATCTTGACCGGTGAGTCGGCGTGCTTTATGTGGATGTACCGCGTTATCGTCGCCGTGCCGTTGTTGCAGACTTCCTTGGGCCTCTCCAAACTCGATGGCTCTGACCTCCCCGACTTCGACGACTCTTTCGCAATGCGATTCAACTGCACCGTGTCTGTACCAGGAATTGTCTCTTCAAATTCACGACGTCATTCACAGGTTACACGATTTTTAAAAAAATCCAGAACAAGTCAAAGTAAGCTGGTCCGCAATGCGCGTTTTACAAAACTAACTTTACTGTATAAAAATTTTTGGTGCCGAACGATTTTTTTTGTCTCGTTACATCGCTGACGGTAATTACACCACGGAATCCAGCATACGATGAATGGACGTTCAACGAACGATAACAATAGTAATAATAATCAGGCCAATCCAATAGTCACATAGAGATAAAGATTATTGTTTGAATTAAACCAAAACGAAAAAAAATCGAGTAATTAAAAAAAAAATGATGACATCCATCAGGCGATAACAACATCGATGATCAGTATTAAAAAAAAAAAGTATAGTAATTGTTAGTGATACAGGAATGTTTCGCAGTGGGCGCAGAGTGTGGTGGGTCGAGATTTCGTGATACATTAACGTGAGGGTCGCAGAGTTTAGAGAATAAAATATCGGCAATTGTTTTTCACGAAAATAATAGTCATAGTGTGCAACTTCCTTTATCTCGAATGCAAGTGAAGGTGAGAAGACCAAAAAAATAAATAAAAAAAATAGCGTTCGACACTATTTCGTTGAATCCAACGATTCTACAGTGCGCATGCGCCGCTTGGAGAAACGAACGGTACGTGTTACAAACTCAGCCACATCGAGTGCCGCATATGCGTTAAAACAACATTTGGATCGTTGTTCGTTTTTATCGAAGCTACTGATTAATCTAAAGAAAGGAGGTAGCACATTAGACCGAAGGTCTTTGATCTTTCTCTCTTTTTTTTCACGACGCTGACGACGATTGTTTTTCACGCCTAAAGTCCGGCCTCGAGTCCGCGTAGGCGTCGCGCAAAGCCGCGACCTGACAGTCCAAGAATCTCTAAGCTCAGTTTATTTAAATAACGACTCATATCTACGCGTACGTATATAAAATTTTAAACTTAACACGAAGAAAAAAAAAAGAAACACTAGCTTTGGCAGTTTCGATCGTCGCGTTCGCGAAAAACGATTAATTCGCACGAGCATTGTTTGCAAGTTAAAAAATATATATATAATACGCCTTTTGCGTAAATCGCGATGTCTTCCGGTTCTCTCGCGGCCACGACGAAGCAGCTCTACAGTAATAGGAATACGACGGACTTACTGCATAAATAGATATATTTTTAAAAAAAAATATTACGTGACAAGATACTGTGATGAGAGTTCCGTAAAATTCAATTCCTCGGCGGTCCCGGACCGCCTCGTACAGTCGACAATACACAGAATAAATAAAAAAAAAAACAAAAGCTAAAATAAAAATAAACCGTATTTGGCTTCGCTACGACGATCGTGTCGTACAGTCGTCTTTTTACAGGAAAGCAATAAATTAAAGGAACAAATCGGAAACAAAAAAAAATCTGCTCGGTTTCTCAGTGTCCTTCGTTACGAGACTACGCAGCAACACCGGGTGCATCTCGTGCTATTTTTCCCAACGATATCGCGCCGGTATCTCTCGGTCGCTCTGCACGCTTCGACCTTAATATTCTCTCTTCCCGTTTGCCTCGCGCCGCCGGTATCCTGACTGGTCGCCGTATCGCTTACGGTTAACTTCTCCGACAAAAGCCTCTCCCGCCTGCCGCTATCGGATTCTAATATTTCTATCTCGTTAGTCTTTGTACTGGTTTCGGCCCGGCCGGTAAGGTAGGTATCTGGGCCCGAGTTACCGGCAGCTCGCCGCGAGTCTCTGCGATCGAGGAGGCTCGATTCCTCGCGGGTAATCTCAGTCTCGGGATCGATCGGCTCTTCGGTGACGACCTCGACGGCGACCGGTCGCTTGGTCCACTCCTGATCGATTTCTTCGGCGTCGAGTGGCGGCGTCGAGCTGGTCTCTCCCCTGGACGATCCGTCCTCGCCGACGTCGAGTCCGCTGTCCTGAGTCCGCGAGGACATCATCGGTTGGTCGTCGGGTTTTCGGAGCTCGTTGCGAGTGTCGTCCGAGGTGTCGAGGCTGGAGCCCTCGCCGCTGGTAGCCTCGTTGCAGCGGGTCATCGACCCCTCCCGACCGAGAGCCCCGAGCCTTCCGTCCTCCTGCATGTTAACCGAGCTCTCGTTCGACTCGAAATTACTCGGGTTTATAATCGCTATCGTCGGTATGACGAGGTCGGTCTGCTGTTCCCCGGTGTCGGGCGGGCTCGAGTCCGAGGACGATCGGTGGAGCGGATAGGCGAACGATCTGTAGCCCTGACGAGTCTTGTTCTCCATCCACGAGTGGGTGAGCAGGTGCGATCTCTGCCACGAGACGTCGCTGTTGCATCTCGTCTTCCTCACGTCCCACTCCCGTGAGTCCTCGGTGTCCGGCCAGGTGTGCAGTCTGCACTCCACGGATCTCGACTCCGGTTCCCGGTCCGAGGTCGACTCCGGATCGTCGCTCTTCGTCCTCGCTATGAGCTCCAGTCTCGACTTCAGCAGCGCCGGCGAAACCGCGGCGTCGATTCTCTTCGCGCGCGTCGGATATCTTCTCGACGACGAGTCGCTCGAATTTTCTAAAGCTACGATCATCTCCTGGGCGTCTCCGTAGCCCGATGTCATTATCGCATTGGGACTCGGACTGTCCATGCTGTCGGGCGTGTAAGGATCATGCTCAATGGGTGCTGCGTGCAAAAGCTTCGACGAACGATCGACGGAGAGGGTACGTGCACCGGCGCAACTACGGCAATCAGGCAGCATGGACAACAAATCCACGTAATGTTCGGGCACTCGAAAGCAATACTCTGATGATTCTTTCAAGCTGCAGCAATTTATCATACCTGCATCCGAGGCAAGCATAGCCCTCAAGTAGACTGGCTGGAAAAAGGGGAAAACAAAACGGACGAGTCTCATTTAAATACCGTGCTTCTTCATTTTTATACTCGAACGGATTTTTTTAAATTTTTTTATGGAGCTAACTGGGTGGATGTCTAGAGAGTATTTTTTTAATGTGGGTTTTTACTGCCATAGAGACTAGTGAGATGGGTGGCGGGGTCTTGGCCTCTACACGGTATGGATTGGGTCTAATTAGTGTTCGTACAGGGTGACAAACTCCGATCCGACGATGGATCTCTCGTACACTCCCTTACTCGTGATACAAACATTCTGAGGCAGCTCGAGGACACGAGTGTCCCGAGGATGGACGAACGGAGCGTTATCGGGGGGATGCGAGCCCGTTTGCCGTCATCGCGTCACAGACCGAGGACCGTGAGTCGCGAGCGACGGGTAAATTAAATTCATGTCAGTTAAAAAAGCGCGCATAAGCCCAAAAGAATGAATGATCATATTTCGGGGAACAACAATATTACGTCGAGCAAGCCCCAACGAGGATTTATAGATACAAATATATATATACAAATATGTATATATATATTTGTATATACAGAGTAGTATTATTATCGAAAAAATTAATTTGGAGTTAAACGATAACAACGTGGAGATAATCAAAGTGGAGAGAAAAGAAAAAGAAAAATATTGAAAAAATATATATAAAAAAAAATCGAGACAAGAACAGACAGAGAAGTTCGTAGATATAGGTACCTTTCAGTGCTTAGAGATTCATTCGAAACTCCAGAAAAACAGGCTGCACCATAATCATCAAAAGAATGAATCATCAGAATGCGAATCAAGAAGTGTGTGAGTAATAATGTACCCAGATATTAACGGAAAAAATGGAAAAAAAAAGAAACGAGCCACGACTAATTCGTGAGTGGTGAAATAACGCGGTGGCCAATGGCTGTCGTACCTTATGATCGCCCATGCACGTTGTCGGACCGATTATCCCGTACTCCACCGCGTCGGGGGATGATATCTGAAACGATGGAGAATCGATGATTATCGTTTGAAATTCGTAAAAATTCGTATGAAATTTAATGTACTGGTGGTGAACGTTTTTACGCAAAAACTGGCTTATTAAATTCCACGTACAATTGTAATGAAAAATTGATGCTTCGTACATTAAAAACATTAGAAATACTTTACTTTGGTTTTACTGTAAAAGTATTTGAACTTCAAATGATTTACTTTAATTTCAATGGAAAAGTATAATAATTATTCATCACAATTGTGCATTAAACTGAATGGACCGGTTTCAGCATAAAAACTATCGGACCGGTACATTAAATTAACAAATTTTTTTTACAGCGCCGGATAAGCTTGTTCAGAACGCGATTTTGTTCGATACTCACATTCTGGACTAGTGTTTTGGCGGTGGGGCTGAGCAAGACTCTGTCGCACCAGGCCGGTACCCTCGTCTGCATGTAATTCGTCCCCTGTTCAACGTCCTCCTCGAACGGATAACTCGGCACGAAAGTGATTGGCATTTCGATCAATCTGCCATCAAAGTCCTCCAGTTCTCTATCGTACTCGCGCAACTTAACGACGCACGAACAACGTTCTCTTTGAATGAAACGATCTCCAGAAATCCGATCATATTATCGTAATCGATATCGTCATTCGACTGCTCACCCATTGACCGCCGTTCTCCGCGAACACGTGTCCGTGCTCGTGATGAGAAAACTCCTTCTTGCCTAACGTTAGCACGAGATTTTCGTCCTTGTTGCGAAACTGTAATCTAGAAATATTACCCTTACTCGACAGCTTGCTTTCGTGAGTATCTTCAGTAAGTTTCTGCGAATCACAGTGAATAGAGTTACAAGGTTGTAAATACGCCGTTAAATACTAAGCTCGAGCGAATATACATCGAGAGAGGCTAAGCTCGAGGGAATATACATCGAGAGAGGCTGGGCATTTTTTCATTTCTCTTCGTCATGCGAAGAGCGTGTTTGCATGCGCGCCGGAACAAACGACTCGATGGGTGCGTTCTTGAATGCAGATCTGCTCAGCTACGCCTTCTTTTATTTGTCACTGTCCACTGTCAGCGGGTTTTTTTAAATGCCAACGGTACATGCGATTCTTTCTGCGCGATAAATTTTGCCTGTTTTGATAACAAAAGAACGCTTACGATGTAAAAAAAAAAAAATTAATTTAACGTATCTGACTGGAAGTGTTATAGAAAATCTAGCACATTCAATTCAGTGGACAACTGTGACGAAAAATTAATATACATTTTTGTTTAAATTAAAGTCAATTTTGAAAATGAAAGCACTTTGATAAGTTCCTGTATCCATGTTATTTTTGCGACATTCTCTACATTTCTATTAAAGTTGTTTTACGAGATTCTCTATTTATCCTATTTTTGTTATTCTTTCTGTTTTCATTTTTATTCTATTGTATTTTGATTTTATTTTGAATTTCTTTTGACTCATGTGCGGATTGGCGTGATTTGTTCGCGTATAGGGCGTTGTTGTACCTGAGCACGGTGTTCTTAAGGGGCTGTCGCCCCAGAACACGACATAAATAAAACTATCTATCTGCATCTCGAATATTTAAGAATTTAGCCGAACACAGCGGAACTGCATTAAAGAACGCACCCTTCGCGTATCTCGACGGAGTTGCGAGCTCGAAGGTTTACCTTTATCACACCGGCTGTATCGGTGCGGAAGTTGAAATCTCCGAATAGGAAGTACGGTGCGTTGGCATACTGGTCATTGTGAAACCTGTCGAGCGTGTGCTCCAAGGCTCTTCTCCGTGTCTTACTGTATACGGACGGAAACTGCAATCAGAGAAATACACTACCGTACAGCGATTCTATTTAAGTTACCGTTGATAATTAATTATCATCGGACTCACTGTTTCCATCGCGATGAAGTTGCTCGCGTCGTGGAACAAGTGTATATTAATGAGATCAAAGACCGTTCCGCTGACGCTCCATCGTGTACGTAAAAAGCCCTTCCTCGACCATTTGCACTCCGGAAAGAAATCCTGCGGGAACTTTGATTTTTCTTTGGTCGATACTGCCTCAATGTTGCCGGAATGTACCTCCTTTCCGGTTACCGGCACAAAGGTGCACTCTGAAATGGCAATCACGAAGGCGTTTACGATTGCAAATTTCTTTGCAAACTCTTTCGAAATTTTTTTTTTTCAACAACATTTTTTAGATTTTTTTTTTGATAATGAAATTCCTTGGACATCATCCCAATTGAAAACAATGGCGGAGGTAAAAATTCGATATCTCGCAGTTGAAAAAAAATCATTTTTCTATTAAATCCATTGAGCACAAACCTTTGAAGTCCCACAGCAGTACGTCCTTCAATGACTCGTGTACGAAGTAAAAATTACCGAGGGCCTGGAAAAATAAAAATTATTCTCCGTTATCGATCTTGAATAATCGGTGCGGCCGTAAAAACGATTCCACGTACCGTGAAGTGCTCCGCCGAGGAAAAATCCTCGTCCAGATAGACCCTGACTTTGTCAAAGAGCCTCAGTTCCTCCGAGGACATCAATAGCCTGTGGCAAGAGCAGAAATAGTTTTTGTTAAAAAAAAAAAAATCACCGACAGACTAATACAGTGAGCCTTTTATACGGCAGCATTGATTTCCTATCATGAGCTTGCGCTCTCATCACGCCCTTTCGAAGCTATTATCAAATGAGCCGGGGAACCCTTTGACCGGGCTTACTCGAGCGTGAAACTCGCGGATCATTATCTATTTTTAAAGCGGACACCGCTCGTGCGTTAAATTATTATATTTAACGATTTTCAGCCGCATCAGCGGTGCCGCCGGACCTACGCCCATAATACGGAGATTCTATCGATGTACATTCTCCAAACAACAACAACAACAAAATCCCGATAATTCGCGACGACGTGTCTCTATCCAATTACTTCGGGTATTGAGTAACTCTGTTAGAAGAAGCCTCGCAGGAAGCTTCTCAACTGAGAGAACAGGCGCGAAAAGATATTCACTAACAAAAAAAAAATCAACAGCTGAGATAAATATAAAATAAAATGAAAAATAAATGATTCACCATTCCCATCGACGGATATCGACGCTGAAACAGTGAACGAGTTTAAAAACGAACCCGACTCTCTTATGTTCATGCGATATCAGATATATATTCTTTTTGAAGCGGATTGTTTAAGTTTATAGTTTCTGTAAGAATTAATAATAATATAGTTGTCGAATGCTGCGACCAATGAAAAAATGTATGTCTTATCATTCGTTTCTTTTTTTCCCTCATTTTTTTATGAGTTAGAAATTTACTGACGTCATCTCGAAAAATTGTAATCTAGGGTAATCTAGGAGAAAAATGTGAATGATAAGACATTGCTGAAGTAATATAAGTTGGAAATATATTGGCATGTTTCCGTTTTAAATTCAACAATAGACAAAATAAACATCGTTCTGAAGAGGGCTCTGACCAGGGTCAAAACGGAATTGAGTCTCTTCATTCAAGACCAAAAAAAAGAGGATTCAAAAGTTAGACCGTTCCAAAGCTGCAGCGAATCAATGAAATAAAAATGATCATTTAATTTAATTTTATTAAGTAATCATAAAACAAAAAATATTCCCTCAGAGTTCCAATCTTCAATTTGGCATAGAAGATAAACCGGTTACTTCTCTACTGCTTACCTAACAAAGTCTTCTACGTGTCTCATACTCTGCTCGTAATTCTTCCCGCCTACTTCCTGGCAGTGTAGCGCTATAAATTTTGGATCCAGACGAGATACAGTCTGAAAATAATGAGAGATAACAGACCGTGTCACAGCCGGTGTCCAGGCGCAGAAGTAAAAGTTTCTATCTCCGTCCCGTTTACTTACAGATAAAAATTCCTCCGTCCATATTTTCAGCATAACTCCAGGCTGCAAAAAAAAGAATAAAAAATAAAAAAAATTTAAAAAAGCGCGAACTCTAATTTCAATGAAAATTCTCGTTGCAACTCCGACTCTGCGTATAATCCAATTTACAAATAAGACGACTCAACGATTGCACCAATAATCGAGTGTTCGAGAGTTTTGCAACAATTGACGCTCAACAAGAACGACTGTTAACAATGACGCATGATAAACGACCCAAAAAGCGAATTTTCCATGAATGATCCTGAATTAAATTACCGAAAAAAAATGTGTTAAAACTTGTAAAAAAATATGTATATAAAAAAAAGCTCAAACTCCAATTTTAATAAAATTCCGACCGCGACACGAGCTCCGCGATTTGGAACGAGAATTGTGCGTCAACAATCGAGTGTTCGACACTTTTGCCCCAATTGACGCCCAACAAAAGTCCGATAGTAAACACGCACGATTGACGACTCGAGAAATCGATTTTATCCCCGAAAGATGACTTGAATCGCCGACGTTCTCCCGCTCGAGAAATCTCGTTCGAGTCATAAAAAATTTGAAAAAAAAAGTGATCTTACCTCTTCGAAAATGCTGCCAACATTGGCGGTGATGAGGAGGACCGGCAGACCGCCCGACATTTTGACACTTTGAACGACAGGACAAACAAACCGTAGCGCAGCCTCACCGAAGCCCGACTGGTCTCCGCGTGTCCTCCGTCAGGTGCTCGTGTGTCTCGCGTGGGTGGCGACAGTCGAGCGAGCCCCGCTCGACGAGGCTGCGTTGTCCTCCCGGACGGGCGAGTTCCCTCGCTAGAGGCAGGACGAGGAGCGGCGACCGCCGCCGAAGAACCTTCGTCACTGGCGTCGCTGCACTACCGACCGGGCGAGTGCTTTCCCCGACCCTCGTTCGTGTTCTCCCTCGCTCTCTTTCCCCGTCCGGTTTTCGTCGCGCGGAGGAGGAAAAAGTAACGTGAAAAAAAAGAGAAGAGAAACGTAATATTTACAAAACCGTCGGATCGGTGGGTTCGCGGGCCGCAAAAATTACCGAACGTTTTTTTTTGTTTTTTTTTTTCTTTCAACCCCCGTGTCCGCGAGCGACCGCAATATCGCACCTCGCCTCGTTCTCGTCCGGCCCCTCGGCGTACACGCACATCATTAATAATCGAATAACACGAGTCGCTGAACCACGAGAGAAGAGTGTCGTGCGGTAAAAATATAATACCCTTGTACCATCGTTGTGTATATAACTTGTGTACGCGGCTCGCTCTCCATACCCCTCTATAAGCGGTGGATCGAAACCACGCCTACCCGCTTTGGACGTCAATAGGCAATGCCGTACAGTACGAGTCCTCTCCGGCGCGGAGCCCTCGAATTTTTTTGGCGACTTTTTTTTCTGTTCTCTTATTGCATCGCGGCGACACGAAGCTTTCCTGTCCGTGCGCACCGGCGACGAGCGGAGCCCTCGACGACTGTTTCTCGAAGGTCTCGGCCGAATGTCGGGAAGTTAAGAATTTTCGGGGATTTAAACGCTGCGCGAGCTACGGCCCTGTGTCCCCCCTCCTCGCTCTTCCGATTGACGGAAAGGCTGGCGCCAGCGAGCATGAACTGCGCGAGAATTAGTGTACGGAAACGAGTAAAGCCCGCTGTGGGAAATCGGAGATCTCGGGAGAGGGAGAGAGAGCTCGAGAGGGCGATCGTGTGGCGCGTGCGCTCGCACATACCGGCACGTACGCAATCGTCGGTTTGGCCTCTTCGCCCTTCGCCGCGCCAGCGCGTCTCGCGCGTCTAACTTCCGACATCGTTTACTCACGGATATGTGAGATGCATTAACAATTCGTTTCGTAATCGACAGATAACGGACACGATGTACGCGGGGGTGTTGCTGCTGGCAGCTTCGGCGGCTCTGATGAACGCGGAGATCATTCACGTGTCCCAGGTTTTCGTCATACCCATCGGACCCGAAATGTTCGATTGGAGCGTCGACGGTGAGAGGAAACCATCTTTTTTTTCTCGATCTATCGATCGATATGTTGCCGACATAGTATCGATATATCACCGATATAATATTCATATAGTACCGACATAGTATCGATATATCACCGATATAATATTGATATATCGCCGATATAATATTGATATATCGCCGATATAATATTGATATATCGCCGATATAATATTGATATATCACCAATATAATATTGATATATTGCCGACATAGTATTGATATATCACCGATATAATATTGATCGGTACATTACCGACCGGTTTTAATCAATCACTATTTCGTAACAGCGAAGCACTCGGAGTTCTCGTATCAGGCGTCCCTGTTGAACGCTCCGGACCTGCCGCCCTGGATCCACTACACGTACAGCCAGAAACACCGAAGAGGCTTTTTGTACGGCGCGGCTCCAAAACACCAACTGGATTTTCAGCTAGAGATCGTCGGCCTGAACAAGCACACTTACGACACCAGCTACAAAGTTCTGGACATGAAAGTGAGGGAAAAAGAAAATTTCACGAAGTACGAGGTTCAAATAAAAATCGACAATCTCAATGTGGAGGATACCTTCGAACCTCAGACGATGGAGAAGTTACTGGACATATTTAGGTGATATATTTATACGCATATCCAATTCTGATGAGTTGTTGGATGGATCGTTAAATCAGATTTTTTTTTGCAGAAATGTTCTGTGGATCGAGGCGCAGGACGTGTACTTGACTTTCTTGGCCTCCGCAGTAGAGCTCGGAGCCAGGTTGCCTCTGAAGCCCGAGGAGCCGGACGGGTGAGGGCTTATTCGCGCGTCTGCGAACGCTAATGATTCGCTATCGTAATTCCGCGTCAGAACTCTCGTTCGGCGGACGGGAATGCTCCGCGCTTCCTGTCGCGTCGAAGGAAATTGTCGCTTTGTAATTGTCGCTTCCTGTGGGCGATATCGTCGTTCGCGTTTCATTAGACGAGCGACCGCCGATAGCGACGAGTTGGTACTTATCGCATCTCGGTTTATCCCCGTTCGTTTTACAGGGTCGTTCTACGACTGGGAAGCACCGTGCCTTTCTCGCACGAACTGAACGTCATTCAGGAAGAGACGAAACCCCTCTGGAGACGATCTCAGTGCCCTCGGGATTTCAAGAAAACATCACGAGAACGGTTCTTTCGGGACGTTGGATTTATTCTCGATTGGTGCTTCTTTCGTCTGGTACGATCTGCCCGCGAACAATGGCAAAAGCACGTGTGTGCTACGGGTTGCGGTCAACATTTTGAACGATCGAAATTTAAGACCGCCAATATTTCGATAGATCGCTAAGTCGAATAACCGTTTCACCGAAAGGTTATTTTTTCAAGCTCTTTTTTATTCGGAAATACATTCAGAATATCAGAAGTATGTCGAGAATACAGATCTCGAATGATTAAAACTAAGATAGATAGTCTGAACATTTTTAATATTCCCAATTTTAGATTTCCAAGACTCGAACTTTTTACTGTTCACATTTTCGTCTATCCTAACGTTCATCCCTTGCAATATCGCTCACTTAATTTTTATTGATTACTTCGTTAACGTACGTTATTATTCTATTTCGCAATGTCGGCTCTGTCACATTTCGATCGTTCAAAATTTCAAACCCCACCCTGTGCTATGTAACATTTTTTATGTTTTTTAATTGGCTATTATATCGCAC
The DNA here is from genome assembly GCA_933228735.2 of Amblyteles armatorius. Taxonomy (NCBI): domain Eukaryota; kingdom Metazoa; phylum Arthropoda; class Insecta; order Hymenoptera; family Ichneumonidae; genus Amblyteles; species Amblyteles armatorius. The sequence goes on along the minus strand of OW121688.1, from coordinate 14,812,077 downwards.
GGAAATATAATTACAGATAGAGGAAAATCGGATATCGCATCAGGAGAGCGCGAGACGAGGTCCGAGCATGAACGTTATCAGTCGACCTTCAGCCGGAATCTCGGGACACGCCGAATGGCACTGGGCCAGGCCCAACAAGGCCGATATGCCGACGAGAAGTTACATGAAGGAAATAGCGACGACGGTCTTCATACCGGCGGCTCTTTTGCTTATACTGGCGGGTCTGCTGAGCACCGCGCTTTGCCTCCATCACGAGAAAATGTACGATTGCACTCGGTGGACCCTCATTATTTCGGTTCGCCGTGACTTCATTTTCACCTCGCCCAGTAGAGCTTTATTCCGTCGAGTATTGTAACATCCAAAAAAAAATTATAGGACGGATCCCGAGTCGGAGCAGTACATTCACGAGCTATTTAATATTACTCTTCCAGACGAGATTCGCGAAAGGTAAAAATCCCAAGTCGGTTTCCCATATAGCACGGAATATTTTGAAATGATTAAACATTTTTTGTCAATCTTTCAAATCTTACTGAAATATTTCTGAAACATAGTGATCAAATATTTTCAACTATTTTTAATTTCATGTTTCCACCGAAATATTTCTACTCATGTTCTGTGTATATGCAATTTGCATTGTTGATTCAATCTTTCACATTTCGCTGGAATGCTAAGGAGAACATTTCAGCGAAACATTTCTGAAACATTTCAATGTAAGATTTACGAGCAAACAAAAAAATATTTTCATCATGTTTTAAAAACATTTCCCGAATATTTATTGCTAAAATATTTGCATTATTAAAAAAAAAAAAAATTATTGAAACCTTTTAAAAATATTATCGTGCTATGTGGTTTATTCGGTGATTCAAATTACCGTCGATTTTTCGACACTAACCCGCGTGCTCCGTCAACGAACCGTGATCGCGAATGAATCGAAGACACTTAAAATTCACAACGGTATTGGCGAAACGACGGATTAACTTTTTTTTTGGTTAAAAATACTTAACAACGATAATCCTCCCGTCCCCCGTTTGTAATTTTTCGCCCTATCGCATGAGTTGTTGGTTTATAATTTATTTTCAAAATAATTTCTCTCTAACGAGCTATATTTTATGTTTTTCATAGTTTTGTGTTTCTCCACTCATTAGATTGGCTTCTTGCTTAAGCTGAACGGAGAATTAATTTGCGAGCATGTCGTTTATAACGTCAGCGGTATGTACTGTGTTTTATTATTTTGCATCCGAGCTGTGTCGGATTATCGGCAGTCTTGTCAATGATCGATTTGTCAACAGTCAGAAGAGGGAACCATCACCCGTTGAGGGTGTGGGCAACAACGGCGTTCAGATGGTTCAGTACGCGACCTCGGAGCGAGGAACTTTGCGATCTCTGTCGGCCAAACCATCGAGCCCGAGTGATTCTTTGCTACGGAGTCCCAGGTACAAATCTCAGACTTTTTGCTTTCCCGGTTTAATTAATCAGTTAGTACACGATCTACGATTCCTCGAATTTACAGATCCACTGGAGAACGATGTAATCCGTACGTCCGTCCGAATCCCCCACCGTACACCGGTCCGAGCAACATGTGAGTAGACGCCAAAAGACGATGTAATCGGTCGTGAGTCTCGAAACGTATCGGGTTTTAGATTAATCGCCTTTTCTTATCTCAGCGCAAGTCTACGAGTTAATTTCTGACTACACGAGGAGCCAGCCAAGACGTGGTTTTGCTGAAGAATCACAATTTGGAGAGAGCCAAATGCGCGACACGTAGCAACTATCACTGTCGCGGTAAACTCCAAGACTGGCTCCGAAAACGATATCGTTAGAAATCGTATGTGTAAATCGCATTTACCACCGGATATCTCTAGGAATCGGGATAGGAATGTACACACTTTTTTTATGAGTGCAATAAAGTATAATTGACTCGGTCTGTGTGTTAGAAATTTTATTCTACCAGTGGAATCGGCGCTTCGCACGCACTTCAGAATATTTTGTAAATAATAAGCACCGAAAATAATATACTTTTCAAACTAAGATAATTGGGCAGTGCCCGATGTCGATAAATGTTTTATGAATGCCTAAATGAGGAAGTAAAAAGAAAAAAAAATGTATACAAATTTCGAGCTAACTTTCTTTACCGACGGATGCACGGATATGACCGTTCCAAAGTGGTTCTGCGTTTCGAGAGTCAGCGGTCTTCATTCTCTGAGGCTTGTCCCTTCGCGGAACGGCGAACAAAGTCGATCCCGGAGCCGCGCCGTATCAGCTGTGTTAGATAATCGCCCTCTCAATGCCAACCACATATACACACCTATTTCCGAAATGTCAGAACTTTAAAGAGAGCATTCCCGTGACAGCTGCCGCGACGACAAATGTTTTATGAATGTTCGTCAGCGGACACCGATGTGGCGTTACTGAGGCAGACGAACACAGTTCTCGTGCGAAACCAACGATCGTAAGATGCGGGGCATTCTTATATTCGACCACCTGAACGATGTTTTGTTTACAAAATGCAACAAGAAATTTGCCAACCACATTCAGACTCTCGCGAGAATGCAGGGACTCCTGTGCGAGGGCAAGGTGAGCGTCGACGAGCGAACGTATCGTATTTTTTGTAATGCGTTCGATTGTTTTCCCGCAGGACGACAGCAACAGAGACGCGGACGACTTGAGTCCGAATATCATAATGCAACTGTTTTCTCCCATCGTCACTTCTCAGCACGTCATGGCATCGCAATTCGGCAATTCGTACACCTCGATGAGATGCCAGGACGGCACTAACATGGCATTCGACGACTTCATGGGTTACACGTTTGTTTACGTAGCCACTGAGGAGGTCGAGCTCATGAGGAGGACACTGGGTGTCTGTGTTTCCATTGTGAGGCACATTTGTGGTCCAGACATTGCTATGTTAGTTCACCAAAATCATTGTTCATAGCACAGCTGCACATATTGTCACTATGCACCATACATATTGGCACTATAAATATCAGAGCTGGACAAAATACCAAAACACACTCCAACCACGAATTACAAAGTATCACAAGTACTTGAAGTATCAAAGTACTTTTTGTACTGGAACTATTTTTTAAATTACGTTCTAAGCGTTAAGCGTTATTTAGGCTTTAAAAAAAAGGTGCAAAGTAATTTCACATGGCCTTTCTCATTCCAAAAAATCGCCACCCGACATTTTTCGCAATTCTTCGTTTCGAGACTATTTTTTAAATCGATTCGTAACTTCTTTTATTATTGGAGAAAAAATTCATCAAGATAGTTCATAAAAAAATGTCATTAAAAAAAAACAACGGAAAAGGTGCCTTCTTGTTTTTATTCATGGAATTAAACGAAAAAAATCTCGTTAAAATTATACTTTTTTAAAAGACAGACAATCATATATTAATAAAAACAGGATGTTATGCTACTCATCGAGTATCCGTAATACGGGCGTGTCAAAATGTACTTATGTGCTTCAAGTACGGTTCAGCTTTGATACATATTTTTCAATATATATATGTATATACAGGTGTTTTTTAGGAGGATAAATTGTGGCTCTCGTTTTTTTCCAGGCTGAAGACAAGCAGGCAAAAAATGCACTTGGTCTCCTCACTGCTGAACGCGTGGGTGCAGCTCCGCGGCTGTGAGCAAAGTTTACTAACGGAAGCGGTGGAACAGCTCTCTGTGAACGCGGATCTCGCGACCGCGACCCTCAAGATTCTTCACGACGCTTCCGACAAGCTGAAGACACAGTCGGAATTCGCGAACGTTCACGTGCTCATTTTGGTGGAGCACAAATTTTTGTCACTATACTCGAACAAGAACGCTCAGGATCTGAGCGCGGCCGACATACTGCTGATGGTTTTGCTGTGCAAGGTAGCGAACGGCAAGAGGAGCGATGAGAATGGATCGTTCCGGGACGACGGTAACGAGGACGATATTCTTTTGCCGCGAAACAGTCACACGAGCAGGGACGAGGAAGTTGCGCCGCTTGGCATTAACACTAAATTGGCGAATCCAACTTCGGAAGACATAACGCATTTGTTTGGTGAGCATCGATAAGCGTATAATGAGATAATTTAATTTCTTATAATGCGTATAATGAGATAATCAATTTAACCATCGATGCTCACAGACACTCACAGTAAATGGTAAAAATTCCGCTCCATGACCTTAGCGATCCAAAATTCCAGTCTATGGGCTCAATTTTCTAATGATCGAATTTTAGCTCATGGAATAGAATTTATTTCATTGTACGGGCAAATTTTTTTCAATGGTTCTATTTTAGCTCGTGCAATGGAAATTTGCAGCAACCACTCACAGTGAGTGTCGCGCGGTTTTGTACTTTATTACGAATTAGATGTTAAATAATATTTACGTAACGAATCGTTGCACTCGAAGGTGATTCCCGTGATTCATCGGTGAGCGAGGGACTCTATTCGTTCACCGACGACGGTCTCTACAGTCAGCTGGTGCTGCTGGGCTCCGAGCGAGGCTGCACCGCGAACGCCGTCCACATATCCGAATTGGCCGAGGGAATAAATCTCGTGACGATAGTGGAGGTCACTAACCTGGGAACGTCCTCCGGGCTCTACGACAGTTTTCATCATCTCAACATCGTGAACGGATTGCAGCTGCAGCGCGACATCGACGAGCTGAGGCCAGCCTTCGAGAACCTCGACGCCTCGATAAAGAAGGCCGTCGAGGGAATAAAGAAGAATCGCGCCAACGTGAGCAATGACGTCGACATGTGCCAGAGGCGGCTCCAAGTTAAATGGGACTTCGTAAGACGAAAATACGTCGAGCTGTTGAAGTCCCGGGATCCGGAGTTCATCCTGCAGATCGAGTCCAACACGTCCGGCTTCACGGAGACGATGAGGGAGCTCTTCCGTCTGACCTGCTTCGACAAGAGCTTCCTCAAGAACGGGGTCGACGTCGTGGTGACCGTGAGTCGTCTGGTGCGACAGAAATTGAACGACTTCAGCGACTTCCTGAAAGTCAAGGCCCTGAAGAACTTCAGCCTCGGATCATATCCTTTCGATATTATTTCATGGTGTCCGGTGGTCCTTGAAGTCCTCGAAGTTTTGGAATTTCCAGCGAATTTTGCTGGTCCTTGAAAAAGTCGAGGAACTGTCCTTGAATTTCACCCAATGTCCTTGATTTTTTTGTTTACCCGCAAATTTGAGCTTGTTTAAGAATTTATATTACTACCCATATCGCACAAATATTTTGAAACATTCCGTACAAATATTCCAACGAAACGTTTCTTAAATATTTCAGAAAAATACTCAATCTCGCAACACATCCGAAATACAGTGATCACATATTTTGAAATATTTTTTATTTCATGTTTCACCGAAATATTTCTATCAATGTTTCGTATTGTTGAATAACAATAGTCGAAATCGTCCCTGAATTTCGTACGGATTTTCTACTGGACACCATGTACATGTGTTATTTGCTAGGGCTGCGGTATCATCAAATTTTTTCGTTTGCAGGCACTTTGTACGCACATCGTTCGTCGCTTTCTTTACGCTTCCTTAACTTTTACTTTTATGTGTGTATACGAGAACTTCCCTAACGATCAACAAATATCTGGAGGAGTTTCCGGGTCTGGTACACTTTATATACATAGATCGTACGACCCACAGGCTCACAGCTCCGACTTTAGATTTTACCAATCCCGAGACTCTCGCGCTCACCACGAAAAAGGTAGTCGACGTGCGACGGCCAAGTTTGTCGATCGTGCTTTAACCGAGACCCGTTTCGATTGCAACAGATATGGTCGATGGTCGAGCAGAGCAGGACTCATCTGCAGGAGGGACATTTCTCGGTCATGTGGAAAGACACGACGTTCAACTACGCTTACTTCCTCTGGTTCGAGGACAGTTCGGTGAGCGGACAACAATTTTCGTTCGCAGTACAATTGTCTAACGAACTTATTGCTTTACAGGGATCGTCGCTCAAATGCAAAACGTATCTTAATCACCAGATGAAGAATTTTCCCGTGCCCGGTATACTCTGCGGAGATTATTACAGGTTCGCTTACGAGTTACGATTTACGAGAATTTTTTCGCATACCGACTAAAATTTTTTCCATACAGAAAACTGGCGCAAACATGCTTCCCGAAGCTTTCCTCGAGCAAGATAAGAATATACGAGCTTTACTGCGTCCATCTGGGTCTGGCGACGTCGTCGTGCGTCTTGGAACATTCCCGCAGGCTCGCAGCCACGATTTGGGAAGTTACCGGAATACCGAACAATGCCGCCGACATACTCTGAACGATCGATGCATCGTCAACATTTTCTTCCACAATTCCATTGCTCTCGTATTAAGACAGTATTTATCTAGCATGTAAACGCCGTAACGGAAGCGCTTTGAATGTGTCAAAAACTCTCTCGCTCAGCGACAAGCTGGTTAAACGTAGGTGGAGTAATTTTTTTGTAAATTGATATTCTATGTACTTCTTCTTTGTACGCGTGACCCGCAGTCCTCTAAAATTCTAAACGTACGCGTAACAAATTAATTATGTAAAGTCGATTACACGAGATCGGCCCGTTCGGTCGGTAAAACAGGAAGGTCAAGCAGCCCCTTAATTCGCAATTTCAATGAGTTCGATTCACTCAATAAAAATCCTACACAGTTTTCGGTGTCATATATATTTCAGTGTAAGAAATATTTACAACGAATCTTTTTACACAACTGAAGCACCTGTACGAAAAATGCGTTATGCAACAAGACGGTTTCTTTGGATTAAGTAATCTTTAAATGGTTTTTTTTCTCTCGATTGTTTCGTGGGTTTTTCCTTTTTCGTTTTCCTTTTTTATACAAAAGCAAAAAATCTTTTAATTCGCGGAATGAGGAACCCGATCTGATCTCCTCGCGCGGTCATCAACCGTCGGCCGAGCTGTACTGAATTTCTTCGCTATCAGGATTTTTTTTCGCCGCTTGACTGTAAGAGATCCTCGAGGACGGAGATTTTTGTGCGGAGTCGCCGGGACTGCGCCTCGCGTTCGCGTTGATCACATTGTGCGGCCTTCCTGTACTTTTGGTCTGCAAGCAAATCGGGATTCGAGTACATGGGATTTTACGGTGGGTCAATAAACGAGTGCTGCAATAAAACCGTACCCTTGCGAGCGAAGAATCTTTGTTCATGCACGGTTCTTCGATCACGTTCGACGTTCTCGGCGGAGATTCCTGATTCATCTCCATTTTAATACTTTGGTCTCCCTCCATGCGGATCGACGTTACGTGGTGATTGAATTCGTTGATCCGCTGATTGTCCGACGCATGCTTTTCGGAACTCATGACGTTACCGACCAATTTAACTCGCAGGTCTCGCACTTGGCTCTCCAGCGAGCAGACCTCGCGATCGGACTCGCGAACTTTTGGTATCAAAGATTCCAAATGACGCTCGGCGGCTCTCTGTATCGCCATTACCAGCTCGCAGCCGGATTTGTGGCGATGATCCAGCCTGACGACAAAATTATCGTACAAATTGTCGCAAACAATGTCGTGTCGATCACGCGAGGAAAAACTTACTTCAACGACCTGACGAACTTCGCGAAGACATCGGGCTCCTGCAACTGCGGCTTTACGGGCGTCGGCATGTAATCGTTTCCTTCGTTCCCGGCTGCGTGATCTCCAAGGTTCTTTATCCTCAAGGGAACGGGCCGATATACGCTGCGAAGAGAATTCGCAGGATTAATGCCCTGTCTTGAGGGTAGTAAAATATTGATTTTTTTTTTTCGAAAAGTTTATAGTGTCAAGAATATTCTGTTAAATTTTTATGTCGAAATTCAATGAATTTCGACAATCAACGAAAGTTGGACAACTATGTGGAAAGTGGCGGAACGGCCGAACGATTAAAAAAATACATATAACAACAACTCTAAATGACAAAATTCCAAAATTTTCTTTAGTATATCCTCCTTCCACCCGAAAAAAAAAATTGATACAGCGTATATTTAGAGAAAAAAAAATCGCAAACTATGCCTGCGTTTTTATTGATTTACGACTGAGTTGGTAACGAAAACGGTAATGAACTTTTTTTATCCCAAAAAAAAATGTTCCTCAGCTTTTATTACCGACCTAGTAGTTAAATTTCCTCCTGAAAGCCGAAGCATAGATCGTCGTTCACCGACTCACCCGTCGTTGTATCGCAGCAGGACGTGTCTGAACTTGTGGGTTCCTTTTTTCTCGGTCGTCGATGTGCTGAGTATGCAAGCGAGGAAAGTGTCCTTTGGAGTGTTCGAGTTACACTCGTTGAAGTACGATGCCAATTCTTTGTGGAGAATTTTATCTCTGAACGTGGGGACCAGTCGATTGTTGCGTCTGAATCGGAACCAGCCGACTATTTCTTTGCCCCTCTCTTGGACAAAAGATTTTATTGCGTCTTTGCATACCTTGCCGGTGTGACCGTAAAGATTGCCCGTGGACGGGCATGTGAGAACGCCGGTTATCTCTGCAACGGAAAGAAAATTTGTTGTCGCTCGTTCGCTCGACTCTCATCGACGCCCGCTTCTCGACACGCTTACCTATGTATCGTCTGACAGATTCCTCCTGCCTCTCGGAATCCGTGACATTTTTCGTCACGAACATGACCACGTTGCCCAACAGAAAACCCATCTGGAACAAAAAGACGTTAGAGATAAATACTCTTCGAAAGCTTGACAACGCAGTGTTCCTATCGAATCTAGTATCGTCTTTGATCGACTGCCCGAAGAATTTCTTTGCCAACGATCCCACAAATTCCACAATTTAAAGCAGCCGCGGAGAAATTACCCTTCGTTACAAGTGACAAATTAAATCGATTTACGAAAGAAATATCAGAGAGAAAATTAGCACCCGTTGTTTGAATAATAACTTAAATGTTTTACAATATCTATAGTAATGTTAAACGTCGATATCATTTGTACCAAAAGGCTTGTTTCCGTTGAAATAAATAAATACATAAGTAAATAAATAAATAAGCTTGATGCGAGATGAACGTCGGTAGGACGAAGGAGAGGTTAAATTCCGCGAGGTTAGACGGAATGGTCGACCGATGTTTGGACTGTAAATCTTTTACTCCAAACACCTAATCGTATCCCGGCAATCGAACGATGGCTCACCTCGTCACCGTCGCTGCACGCATTCTCGTAGAACAAAAAAGACAAAGCGGGTCCCGAAATTGTGACGAGTAAACCGCTGTCCGCCATGTTGATAGTTTATTGAATTGAAATGCCAAGGCTCGAAGCGGCGTGTGTGTGTCCGTTCCCGGTCTCCGCCGCTGATGCTATCAACGAAATTTTCTTCGACCACCGGTTTAGACGCGAACCGACGATGTGGATCTGAAAAAAAAATGCAACAGTGTCTATACTTATGTTTGCTTTACGCACTGTACACTTGTCATCCAATGAAACTATAGACGAAACATGAAACAATGCAACGTCCTATAATCGTCGTGAAATATATTCATTGTCACACTTTCCATCAACGAAATAAAGAAGCATCGGAAATGCGAGTTATCGAAAGTAATATTTAGTTAGAATAGAATAGTGCTTTGTTCGTGTCCTGAGACAAGCCGCCTAAGAACACCGTGCCCAAAAAATCGTACGACGGCTGAGGACCATAATGCCTCGAGAAAAAATCCGATATAACAAATAATAAACTTATAATCAAACTATATAACTACATAACTGTATCAAATTCTGGTAAATCGAACTATTGGATCAGTGATGCAAAAACAAAAAAACATTTGTCAGAAGTGGGATTCGAACCCACGCCCACAGAAGTGGACTGCGACCTGAACGCAGCGCCTTAGACCGCTCGGCCATCCTGACGAGTTGTTAGGTCTTTTCCGCAGAGTTATTCATAAATTGCTAAACAGGCGAAGAGCTTGCGAAAGGTTTTCTGCAGAACTGGTATATTGAATTTCATGTACAATTGCGATGAAAAATTAATGTTCAGTTCCATTAAAAGCATTGTAAATATTTCATTTTCGAGCGCAGCCCGGAATTACTCAATAAATAACAAAAATACATTTTTAATAACTTACTTTAATTTCAACAAAAAAGTATATTAATTTCTTATCACAAATTTACATTAAATATAAGATACCAGTTTTTGCACAAAAACTTCCAGTCCGGTGGCTTAAATTGACCATTTTTTTTTACAGTCTACGTTCGACCGTCGACGCGGCGTTCTCGAGTGTCGTCTATCGACGTGGGATCGCTATCGATTTTCGCACGACTTAAAACAGTGCAGGATGGACAGTGGTGAGCGTGTCGAACATGTGGTACGCTAAACAGCACGCGCTCTTAAGCCTCGCTCTCCAAAAATACCCGACGCACATAGTAGAGCGATGTATCTAGAGTGCGAGAAGAGTCGTAGGATAAAGTTGGCGGTCGTGTGATGTAAGCGCAGGGCGCCTTCAGTCGACGGGCGAGAAGTCCGAACGGTCGTGTCACCGACTTGTGTTTGACGATTAAAATCGAAGGTTGAACGGGTTCGACAGTTCGGAACAGAGAAAGAAAAAAATATATATAAAAAAAGAAATCAATCAACGAACCGTGACGAAGGAGTGTGACAAAATGGCCGAAGAGACGTGGGACTATCTCGGGGAGAAATGGGAGCACATTGCTGACCCCGTAAGTCAATTGCCGTTTAGTCCCGTCTCATGGTTTCGTACACTTCGTACCCAACTTGTAGGATTTTTACCAGGGATGTGCGAATAGCACTTGGATTGAATTGAATTAAATATTGATATTCAATTCACAATTTAAATAATACGAATTATTCAAATATTCTGAATAATTCCAGAACTGCGCGAAATACTCGAAATTATTAAAAATACCAAATACTATCTGTATTTGAAATAAGAAATACTTTTTGTACGTAAAATACATTTGTAAGTACTTCGTTTAAGAATTTCGATTTTTACAAGATATTTTAAAAGGTACTTAAACGAATCACTTATAAATGTATTTTGAGTATAAAAATTATTTTGTATTTTGTGTTTTGAGTATTTTCGAGAATTTAATTACCTGGAATGTTCATGAATATTCATAAAAAATGGAATTATTTGAAATATTTTAATATTCAATTCAAATTTTGCTTTGAATTATGCATATTCAATTCATAATGAATCATTCGAAATTTTGATTATTCGCACATCCCTAATTTTAATCTCGTCACTCGACTAATATCCATTGCAAGCCAGTGCAGCAAAGTCGAACGTCAACTTTTCAACCAACTCGACGTTTAGTCGATAAACAATTAGCGCTCGTAATAACGTAGCGTGCGGGCAAAGTGTGAGTGGCGGAAACCGATTGAATGTGTAACGAACGGAGATGAATAGCGACGCAGCAGCGAGATATTTCATTCAGAAGCTACGAACGACGGGTTCGCAGGAGCTCGCGGGACGGTTTATCGGCGGAGCGTGGGACGATCAGTTCTCGGGGGCAATTAAGTAAAAATAAAAAAGTCGTCGGAACGATGAAAGTTGACTTGTCGACCTGAAAAAAAAAAAAAAATGAAGATAAAAGTCGGGAGAATAATTAATAACGGGGTTCACGTAACGCGCAGGGTCATCGCTCATCGCAGAACGAGCCTTCGGGTCTTGGCAAGAATCGCTCCTCGAACAATTCGCTGCGTCGTGCGGCGCGGCCAATTCTTAGCGATTGCATTAACAATGTGGCGATCGATCAAGGATTTAGCGCGCATGCGCTGTAGTCGAGGGTGAAGGCAAATCCGACCGACAATCGGACCGATTTTTTTTTTAATCGAGATTTCGAAATCTGATCGGATTGTCGGTCGATAGCCGACGTGTTTGTTGTTGACGGGAGCGTCCAGAGTCGATACTGATTTTTATCAATGGTCGGTCGAATTCCGCAGACGGCAATCGTTAAAAATACACGATAGATCCCTCTATCTCCAATCCGGTGTGAGTCTGCATTTGCCACAATCGATGATGTCATCGATGCAAAGTTTATTTTTTGTCGTCGCCGTCTGTCAGTTTTAATGGCATGCATAATTCGTTTGACAAATATTGCAAGCGATCAGGGACAGAAGTGATACTTTTTTTTTCGATCACATTTTTGACTCCAAAGAAACAGTCGTTCTCCTTAAGGTGCTGCAATAAACTATAAGTAAGGTTACCGAATGCCGTTTTGAGACCGCGATTCGCCGACGAAAAAAAAAAAGGTCTTTCCCTGGAGAATCGGCAAACGCACAGAAAGACAATAATATTTTTTCCCGACGGTCTGCGGTCTCGAAACGGTGTTCAGTACAGTGTTCGGGACATCACTTTAATCGCACCGGGAGGCTGTCGAAGCGGCGGAGTTACTGCAAGGTCTACGATACGAAGGATATCTCGGCTATGCATAACATACCGCGAATTTTTGTTCCCTACTCGGTATCGGCTGACTGGATCGTGTTCCAGCGGTTTGTCGTCGATTCCGCGAGGCGTTTTCGCCATCCGAGCCGTTCGCATCGGCGGTTTAGCGTATCTTCGCGACACCGATAGTTCGCCTTAAGCGAGTGCGATAAAGGACAATATAACTCGGATCCCGGGGCACGAGAGTCGTAAATAACGGCTCACTTCGCGCGGGGACGACCGGTCGCCGCGTTTGTTTCTTTGAGTCTCGTATTGCCGCGGTTAAACAACAATAATAGGCCGCAGAGGCGGAGACGAAGACGAGACGGAGGCGACACGTGGTCTTTCGCCTTTACTCGGTCGTTCGATAATCCGATCGATCATATCAGAGCCGAGGCAGTTAAAACGTAGTAAAAATAATAATAATAATAATTCCTGCGTTGAGCTCGTAAATAAGACAATAGCAATAAAGCGATAAAAGTGGAATTGCACTCCATATTTTTACAATTACATATCGACTTGGAAGGTGATTAAAAAAGCGAAGGAAAAAAATTAAAAACATTGTTCCGTACAAGTGGATCAAAGATCGCCGACTATTAACGCTTCCGGGATCAACGGGACAGCTGCTGACATATTTGTTGAACTTATTGTTATGGTTATCATCATTGTAACAATAGTAGTAGTGATCGTATTTATTGACAGTGTTTTGCATGGGGCGAACATCGATACATTCAGAATATTGTTTAGGTAGTCTGAGCCGTGCAGACCAGCCGAACGTGAGTTTCAGAGAAAATTTCGAACACTTGTCGATGGGATAAAAATCTGGAAATAATCCTTCCAATTTGATATTAACGAATTCCAGTTATTTATACTTCTATTGCCAACGGCCCGTCAACTTAAGTCCTTCAGTCCTTATAATAATAATTATTAGTGTTATTGTCGGTGTTGTTGTCGTTGTTGTTATTATTATTATTATTATTATTTTTCGCGACGAGAGGTGTCTCGAATTTCCACCCAGCCCGATCTAGTTCTGCGCAGTGTATGGATTTATTTTGAAATTCGGTACCGAGCTGTTGGCCTCGGTCAGTGCATTCGACCTGAGAGGAATGCTCAGGCGCACTGGTGCCCCTGAACGGCTGCACCCACTACGACCGGCGACGGCAGCGCGGACACCGCTGTCACGGCACTCCCTATAAAGAAGATGCGTGCGTGGTGGGATGCTGAATTCCTCGATAAGATTTCGAGGGCGTCGTATCGTTTTCGCGATTGCCGGGAAAAGTTAGTCCGGTCGATATAAAAAAAATATATATATATATATATACAATATAATTATTATTGTTATTATTATTATTATCAAAAGTGTGCAAAATTAAAAAAAAAAAATCCTTGACATAAGTAATCCGTCGAACCGCCGAAGTCGCCCTAAAATGAAAACTAAAAATATCTCCCTGCTCGGAAAGTTCTGCAAGTGCTACAGAAACAAGGATAAATCGCAATCTGGCAATACGGACGACGAGGAAGATTATCCCGAGGCGTTGACCTTGACTCCACAGGTAGCGATGCACGTATAACTAAGTTAAACGCGATGCATAAGGTAGGCCATGGCCTGCTCGTAACACGATCGAGTTGGTCGAAACCGGAAGTAAAACATCGAGCGGTTCGTGCTTGCATACGTTAGCAAAACAGCACTACGAAACTGCTCGTCAAATTTTTTGTTACACTTATATGCACACAACAAACCCGCCGATGTTTGAGTTCGTGCATTCCGGTGAGTTTCGCCGTCGGTCGGCGAAAACCGACTCGAAACTCGAAACTCGTGCGGCGTTTGTCGGGTGTTTTATGTAAACACGGGCGTACGTCGAAACGCAAACACATCGGGCGCGAGCGGGCATTGATGGCGTCCGAGTTCGTTGGACGATAAGCCCAAGATCACGGTCATCGGGTTTGTCGCGGAGATGGAACACGGTCATTCGCCCGGCGAGAGTCTGGTAAATCGAAAAAAAAAACTCCTTCGCATTTATTTGTTTCTCGATCCGGAGTGTCCGAGTGTACTTTTTCGTTCGGTCGACGGTGTCGGGAGAAACGGGGCTGCAAGTGTTATAATAGAGTCCAATGAATATTGAGATCGTCGACGGTCGAGGTTAGATGTCAGTGCTCCGACCGTCGATGGCGGTCTGTCGAGGCACGCGCGCAGCTGTTTCGGTCGACGCGTACGCTCGCGATTCTCGGGGCACGTCATTGTCAATCATTGACCGGTGCTTTGTCTCTTTCAGCCGATGAAAATTTTCGTTCGGAGGCCGTGCTGCGGTGGGCGAGACAAACTCGAGATCTGCAGACCTCCAGTTTCATTGAAGGCAACCAAGTAGTCCTTATCCAATTTTTTTTGTAACCTAAAAATAATTATTTCCCTCTGCTGATTGCGAGCTCGAATCATTTTTGGAGGGCGCGGTTCGAGGATCGCCTGTAGGGATTTTTTTTTAACGGAACAATAAATTCGTCGTCTCGATAGTGCCGTAGCGGCGAGCAACGGCACGCAACGAGTCACGCGGGACGAGGACCGCCGACTTGGTATTGACCTAGCGGGCCGCGCATGCGCACCTCCTCTAAGGTGAAGGCAGAGTAAAAGGGAAAGCGAGAGTAGAGAACTCGCGACGTCACTCTCCTCCGTCGCCTGGGCTCTCCTTGCCTACAGGCTTGCCTATTGTTTCTCCGTGTGCCGAAGTTTCTCGCCCGTTCACCTCGCCCTCGCCTCGAAACTCACCGAGCGCCGATCGATTAAAACGAACTGGGCGCGAACGGAACGGAGACTCTGGCAAATTGGGTTGTGAATTTCGACACCGAAATCACGGAGAATAATTCCTCGGCTGGGATGGACGTGACATATTTATTTTACCCATGATCGTGAATAAACGATCGGAATGAAAAATACACATTGCAGGGATGCGGAAAGAGAATATCTCAAGAGGAAAACGAAGTAGAAATGCAATTGGAGTTTGACCTTTATAAGTCACACCGCCATCCCCACTCTCAGGCGCTACCGTAGCAACGTGCGGTCCGTTAGTCCCATTTCGGCATCGTTTTGGGCAGTGTGATAATAAAGTTATAAAGGGTTAAGTCGAACAAGCAACACGAAGGGTACCAAAAAAATATCGCAAGGCGAATAAATGAGTGAAGTCATTTATTGTACCGTAGGACCAGTGTAGGCACAAACATACAGAAAATGATCATACCAATAATAGTTAAAAGGGTATGATGAAAATAAACATAATAATCGCAGCCATGTGGAAAATGAAGATGAGCATAAAATTAGGATAATAATTACAGCTGCACAACTATGCAACTATGACAACTATGACAACTATACAACTATACAACTATGATTATAAGGTGATGGAAGGTCTCGTGTAACAGTGGATAGTCGCCGACGCGGACGGGAAAGGTTAGTGCCGATTGGCCGAATACCTTGCGACGCAGTTGCCTCGTGAACTCGATTGGCCACTCGGCGGATACTTGTTTCTCGTACGATGTCCCCTACCGCTGTGTCTCCCAAGGAAGTAGGCGCACACGGACCGACGGATAGGCAGTCGCGATTCCTCTCGGTTCGGATCGACACGTAAATTATTCACGGGATTATCGTGATAATTGTATTCGAACAGTGGCAAGGAGCCTCGATCGGCATTAAGATAAATACCGGGAATCGTTGAAACGTGCGCGGCAGTGTTGCGCAGAAAACTTGACAAAGAAGTCCCAGCGTTATATTCGTGCCTACTGGGAAACGATGAAGACCCCGACCGCCGAACAACTCGTGAGTGAACGCCCTTAAGTAACACGATGAACGAATCGATAAATCGATTTTCACAAAATTTGTGTCCCGGATCGCCACACGGTAGATCGGAGATCGGCGCAAGTGTCAGCCGCTAAAAATCACGCGCTCCGCCTCAGCACCACGTGCTCCTTGTTCCCCCGTGCGTTAAACCGTACGGCGAACTCCCGACTCGATTCTATAATTAGAACAACAGCACCCCGTAGCGGGCAGGTTTGCCGAGGCTCAACGAACTTCGTACGACTTCTGTATTCGTACCTTTCCAAAGCTGCTAATTTTCCTGCGCGCTCGCTCGGACTTTTTCGACTGTACCGGCGAGTCGTGCGGCGTGCGCATGCGCAGTTGTAATTGAGGCAGCACAATTAATATTGCTAGGGGGCTTATACACCCGTTAAATTCTGCGATTGTGAATGGAATAAATATGTTCCCATTGCACGTGTCGAATTAAATGCCTAAACTCTATTCCAGTCATGTTTTGCACGGTGTGCCAGCTGTTTCTATTTTCTAAATCTGCGAATCTCGAGCATCTCGAATTCCAATTGGTTTCGGATAAACGTGAGACAGATACGCGTAAGATACGGCCAGCTCCGACCCAACTTGCACACCCAGCTCTTTGCATGTATAAGCAATACACACTCGTCCGGTGAGCTTGTGTAGGTCGTGCACATAGCGAATAGCTTCGGCACGTGTCTCGCTGCCGGCGATTCGCTCCTCACAACTCATGATTACGATTCGACATTGAACTATTGTCAATGGTAAAGGCGAAACGGCCCGATCGAATTTATAATGTGCGACGAATCGAACGAAATAAGCAATTTTATTTCGCAATGGATTTCGTCGAGAGGAGGCGATTTACGACCTTCGTCAATCGATGCTTAGGACTGCGGATCTACGTTGAGGAGATGCTGGACCTTTCTGTTTTGCCGACCAAAATACGCGATTTCTTAGTTTTTACTATTCATCGTTACTATGCAACGCGTATGCTTCAATTGTTACAGGAATGTATAAATAACATAAACGTTTCGGCGTACACTCGAATTTCGGTCGAAATCTCCCGAGAAATAAAGAAAATCGAAAAATGAATGTAGTGCATGCCGGTGCATAGTGGGCACTATGCAGAGCCACCTGTGCGTCAGTCGTGGCACTATATTTATGCACTTTCGCAAACTATGATATTCGGTTTTCTTAATTCCTTGTAAGTTTTCAATAAAATTCGACTGTCACACACCAAAGCGTTTATGTTAATATCATCATCCTGTATAATTTTACGTATATGTGTAGCATATTAACAACGCTAAGTCGAAACTGAAAAATTTTCTAGGTCTGTCGGCAAAACAGGTAAAGCAGGTTAAAAAATTTAAAAAAAAACAGATCCAGCATCCCCTTAACCGTCCGAGCATTGGTACCTTTACCCTACACAGAAAGCAAACCGCTTTCCGGCGGAACTCGCTGGCTGCTTCGCGCCCTTTCAAATAAATGCAGACAGCCTCCCCCAGTTTTTTCCGTGAATAGAACCTCCGGAACGCGTCAACCACATACGTACAGTCGTTTTCTTCTAATTCCTACGTGCCGTTCGTTTCTTTAATTCCCGAAAAACGAGCTCCCTTACACGCCAGCTCACTCCCCACTCGTATTCTATATTTGACGAGTCCCCAATGTCGACATCAGGCGTTGCGTGTGCGCGTCGAGGGAAAATAACTTTTTTTTTAAACTCATGCACGTAAAGTGCTGCTTTATGTGGGGGCCGGGCGCGACATAAAGTGGTGTTTTTCAAAAAGGCGTTGCATAAATACTCGAAGCGTTTCGTAATGGCACATTTATATCTCTACCACTCACAACTCTACCAGATAACAACTCTGACTGAAAAAATCTCTCCCCAAACATCTCTACCAGAAAACAAATCTCCCGGATAAAACTCTACCAAAAAAGATAATTCTAACAACTCTACAGCATAACAACTCTACCGTATTATAACTCTACCAAAAACTCTCCCGGAATTTAAATGAAACCCTCCCGGAATTCAATAAAACTCTCCCCGAATTTAAATTCGGAGAGAGTTTCATTTAAATTCGGGGAGAGTTTTTGGTAGAGTTGTAATGCGGTAGAGATGTTTTCTGGTAGAGTTATCAGAATTATCTTTTTTGGTAGAGTTGTTATCTTCTTTGGGAAATTCTATATTTACGGAGTCCACAATGTCGCCGCCAGGAGAAAAATACTTTTTTCGCTACGTTCCCGAGAAGGAAGGCTTAATAATGGCCCGCTCGGACTATCGGTTTGTCAAACAGACAAGCCGCACGAAACATTACCATGTTTTGTTATTCGTCATGTTTGCTATCGTGTCATGCATAACACGATTATTCGAAGTAAACTCGTCCACATGAGACTAAACTCCACCGCGCAGTCGACAGCGAATATCTTAGTATTTTGTCCGTTTTTTTTTTAAGCGTTGCAGATTACGCAATCGACAAACTAGCACGAACCGACTGCAAAACTGCAGATCCGTGTGACACGTAACGATACGTGCCGCGAGTCGAGAGTCTTAATGTTTGTCGTAAGAAAAGAATCTTCCTCAATTTTCTCGGGGAACGTGGAAGATCGTGCGACAATAATGCCCGGGTCAGGAAAGAGCCGCTACGTTGCATTTTTCAGCAAACCAGTGTCGATGACCCGTGGCACTGTCATTACGCGGAATGACTTTCCGGAAATGCGCGAAAAAATGCTTGCCGAGCAAAGGCCCTTTCCATTCTAACTGTTTCAGAGGCCACCAACGACACTCGCTGGAATGTTGCGACGTAACACCGCGTACAACCGCGTACAATTATCTCGCACAATCGAGCTTGTTTGTTCAACGTGCAACAAACCGATGCGACAACGTTTCAATGCTTTAAAAAAAAAAAATTTAATCGACTCTTGTTTTTCACACTTTGATTGATAGCAATGTAAATATTGACGATTTTCTTAAAAACGTCTCGATGATAATAATGATAATAATAAGATACAACATAATACTAATCTTAATTTCAGCCATGAGATTACTCGTGAGTGTTATTACTGTAATACTATTATTCTATTCTGTTTCTCACGTATATATTCTAATGATGTTATTATTTGATTCTTTATAACCATTTTATATTCACTGTGTTTACCTTTTTTGACCCATAGTACAACTGGGCATGATAATAATGATAATAATGATAAAAATGATAATAATAATAATGATGATAATAATGATAATAAAAAGTACAGTTAGGAGTACGAAAGTCGACGCGGTCCGATCCAAAAGCAATTGATCGACGCCTCTGCACAGTGACGCAGAATTCACGAGGCGTTGCGTCAGATGTAAAGAGCGGGAATGCAACCGGCTGGGAAACGTCACGGAGCACGCGTTTCCGTGTTTGCGCTCGTGTGCGAATAATCGAGCGGAGAGACAGTGAGAAAACCGCGTCGGTTAGTTCGTCGTCTAAGATTTAGAGTTCAAACATCGTGGCATCCTGGACTGCGTAGTAAATTATTACCACGGGACGTTTTGGACATTCTTGTATCTTGACAGGACTGTCAAGATGAAAACATTTCATCTTGACAGTCCCGTCCGTCCTTGTTTCAATGTCATATGGAAATGTAAGAATTGAAGGTAAAATTGGAAAAATATTTTTAAATTTATTTTGGCAGTCCGCAACCGTTTTTTTGACGCACGGTTCCTCGAAGAGGCTCGTTCTGACTCACCCAGCTGAAGCGGCGAGCCGCCCGGCCTAAAAACGACTGACAAATGTCAAGGGGAACTTTTTATCGGGGCGATAAGTGATATCGCAATTTTTTTTTCTTACGGAAGTTGCAATCTCCAGATGGGCATGAGTCTTGAATTACGGAGATATTTCCGGGCTTTGTGTGTTACGTAGAATTCGGAACCGTGGATTCGTAGCGGTCGGCGCTTCCGCCGTGGATTGTGAACTCTGACGTAACGATTACTCACTTGGCTCGCGAGGGAAAACTCCGGCGTGTCGATTATTTCATAAGTTGCGAGATTACGCGATCGCGCGAAGGTCGAAGGTTCGTTGACCCGACGACACTCGAGGCCGAGCGAATTACCACAGTCGGTATCAAAATCTGTAATGAACTTCTTGTCAATAATGCGAATTAAAAAAAAAATGTCCATAGAAAAAAACCAAATGAACGCTATTGAAAAACAAAAAATTATCTTTCGATGTCTCTGCCAATTCCCCGAGGAAAGACTATTTTCTTTTCCCTGACGCGTTCTTAGTCCGGAGATGGCATTCGTTACAGTTTTCGTTACCGACTGCGGTAACTCGACGTAACTTTAATGAACGCTCAATTAAGGCAGGCTCGATCGAGATGCTTCATCTCCAAATAAAAAAATAATTTTACTACTCGCTACACTAGGGCCCCGATTTGTGCGGCCTCGGTTTCCGCAGAACTTCCCACCATGGAGCGAATATCGATCGACGCAGTAAGGTATTTGCCATGCTCGACAGTTAGTATGGGCGGCGCATGCGCTGCCTCGATTTTCGTGGCTATCGTCGGAAGCCGGTCCCGCCGCTGTTCATTAAGTCGGGGCCCTAGTGTATTTGTATTCTTTTCACGAGTTCGTATGGGAAGTCAACAGAATGATAAGGCTCACTTGGCGCGGGTTGTTGGTTCAACGAATTGGGATTACTCTCAAGCGGTTGCTCGCATTACCTTCACGAATGCTGTTACTGTGTGGACCACACCCATCGCGACTTATTACCGATAATTAATTTCGTCTTTTCTCACCCATTATAGAGTAAATACACGTATTCGACTTCGCGACCGGTAATTTTTTTTTTTGTCAAAAATGATTGACAATCATTTTTTGATCGATCGACAATCATTTTTTTGGTCAATTGACAATAAATTTTTGGTAAATCAATGCTTACAAAAAATTACCGTCACCGGATATCTCTGCACTTGTTGCGTAAATCACGTACTGCGCGTGCGCAGTACGAGATTTACAATGAAGTCTTTTGATCGGCCATGGTTGATGAATCGGATCGAATCGGTTGATAAATGGCGATGTCTGTCTCAATGCAAAGCCTTTCGCTCGTCTCCTTCGTCCGAGCCGAGCCGATGGGGCGATTCTGCAATAAAGGTCGGTCAGCTTTTTGAGGAGAACGTCATACGGTCTGGCAGGAATAAACGGAGGAACCGCACGTACGCGCTCGGGGCCACGCGCGCAGCCCACGTGATCTCGAGCACGTCTTCTACGTCCGAGGTATTATTTCTGGAAGCCTCGATTCACCGAAGAGACGAGGTAGAAAGTATGCGCGCAGGTTCGCGAGAAGTCTGTCTGACAGTCAACCGGTTCATTTAAAGATCATTGAAGGCTACGCCGCTAGAGATCATCGAGGGCGCCAATATTGATCGCAACGTGAATAGCCGATAACTGCCAGACTAATCGTGCGGAGTAAACTCGGCGATAAACACATTCGATACAGATCAAAGTCTGCGACGAATCAGTTCTGGGCAAACATCCGGTTTCTCTGGAAATCCCATCGATTATTTTTTAAATTATTTATTTGTTTATTTATTTATTTATGCGCTCCGCTCTTTGGACAGTAAAAAACATTCGTACGTTTAAGAAACTTTCCCAAAACGTCCCAAAACAATTCACAATTTATTTTTACAGTGCGACAATCGAAGAAACAGGGAAAGAAACAAAAACAAGTGATAAAGATAATGAAAATATAAAAACAAAATAAACAGTATCGGATAACAAAATTTATGAGATTTAAAGCCGCGATTATTGATACAACAAAACCGGCATTATGCTTCGTTGTATCTCACCGATAATCATTCGCCGGTTTCTCTTATCACCGATTGTAAGCCGCAAGGCGACTGAGTTTGCGACACTTATACGAAATATTCTGTGTGCGCATTGGGACGAAGAGAAGACGAATCCTTATTCAAGAGAGCGATGACCTCGCGAAGAATGACCCACATCAACAATTGGCGAGGCTGCAGAGTTTAGGAGTTTAAACGGCACTTGTGCGTGAGCGAAACAGATAAAAGGTGCGGACTGTTTATTAGTTGATCAATCACAGTACTGTGTAGACATCCAACCGGAGCCATTGGACTGGATTGCTCGAGTCGTTGCGATATCTAGGCTGCAGCACATATGTATATATATAATTGTAACGACCGAGCGAATGAATAACGCGCGTATTTGGTTTTGGGGCGGATATTATTAATTAAGTACAACGGCTTTGAAAGTCCGATTAAGACTGCGAGTCAACCTGGTCAATCGATAATCTTGACGTTTCTCATTTGTCATACCGAGCTATTCCTATACATATATATATATGTATATATATATATAAATAATATTCGCGCGTTAGTCATGAAAGACCGAAATATCGAAGATACGAAGCGAGCACGTCGACCCTCTTGAACTTAAAACTTTCTTCGAAGATGGAAAGAACGAAGTACAGTACAGTAACGATTTCAGATACGGCTAAGTGCCGACGGCCAGTAAACCCGGGTGACGTCAGCCTCGACGAATCGACCGGGCGAGCCCCCCTGGAACGGCCAATCGTGTTCCTCCGACTCGTCTTCCCTCCGCGAGCCCGTCCTTGCGTCAGGTTTCGAAATTCGTGGGAAACGTTGCGAGATTTTCCGTTGAATTTCAATCCTTTAGCCTGACGCAACTCTCTCGGGAAATCCGGACGAGTGCATGCTAGCCGGCACATTTACAAAATAACTTAGTGCCTTTTCTTTGATGAGCCATAGCAGCGCGAACAATTCGAAACTGTTCAAGCCATGTGAGATAACCCGGTCGGTAATAAAAACTGTAATTAATTATGTCTTTTATTTATTGAATTTTATAAGAATCGTTACAATTTTTCTATCCGACCGAGTCCGAGTTGGACGACGAGAAAGGGATCTAACATCGCATAAATGGCCGATAACAATTTCTTTGCAATCCCAAAATTTGTTTCCGAGACATTAAAAAAATGCTGTTATGCAGGAAATAAAATACCGCTTAGGTCCCGAGCCGTACCCCGAAGTCATCCCATTAATCACGAAAGGCTGACGTAACACAGGACACGAGTCTCGCATTATTACATGGGTTCCCGCGGAAAATCGTGAACAGAGGGTGTTTGAGGGCGAATCCTGTGACCTTATTCGCCCTTGAAACCGAGACGAGCCTCCAGCGGCAGCGCCTCGCGCATGCGCCGTCGCGGCGTTTTCCGACGGCGAGTCGCGCGAGGCCGGCTCCGGAGGGGAATCGCGATCTCCCCTCCCCGCGTTCGAAGCCGTCCGTGTGCGAACGCAAGCCCTCGTCACGAACGAGGACGACTCCGTGGCGCGGAGTTGCTCACCTTTTTTTTTACCGTGTTGGTAAGGCTCCTACAGCGCGCCGGTTAAAAGAGTTCCCCTTCCAGGCGGCGCGGTGGGAAGCGCGTCGGTGGCCGCGCGTGGAGAAGGCGCGTCTCGCACCGCAGCATCGCCAGTCGCGATATAAACTCGGGTGGCTCGCGGCTCACGCACCCAGAGACTCGGCAACTCACATTAGCGCAACAACTGACTTACGAGACGAGCCTAGTGTGTCTTTATATGTGTGGTGCGCGCCTATCCGTCTGCCTACCTGCTCGCGAGCCAGCCCGACCGCCAGGCAACCCAACTACCCGCTTCGGGAATACATAAAACGCAGATAGTCGTCGTGCGCTCGCTGTCGGCATCGATCGCAAGAGCCGAGCGGAACTAACCAGTGTAAAGAAACGAAAAGAGAAAAAGAAAAAAATAATAATAATAATAAAAATATATAACCTGTGTTCGAACAGTCTATCCACGCGTCGGTCGGTAAGGAAGAGTGCGAAAAAAAGAAGTGTCGCCGATCGATATTTCGTCGAAGCAACCCGCCAGAAGGAAGTTATCGTTGGCTGCAATCTTGATTTCGAGATACATCGACCGCTCGACTCAGTCACTGACTGTGTGGCGTTCCAGTTACGAGACTGTTGCACTGTATTGGGCGGCGCGAGCGACTTTGAAGAATTTCACTGTGCGGAAGCACGTGCCTTTTTATCTGAAACGCTTGTATCGGTGTATATATAGAACGGTGTTAAAGTAAAAAAGTGGCGAGAATGAAGACTACACCGATTCGAACGGAGGACTTAGTTAAGCCTGAGGTGAGGATTTGCCATTTCTACGAACGGTGAAAGAGATTTGAGGCGGAGTTGGGCGGGATGTACGTGAGTGGCCGCGAGGCGAGAGGCGAACAGTATAAATCGGAGGATTGGGCGAGGACGTGCTGCCTTTTTCTTTTCGACGATTTATTGACTATCGCTGCTTGCTTTCTTTTCTTCGCTCTTTAATGGTCGCTATTTCTTGGGGAGAAAAAGGAGGTGAAGGACCCCCTCGGGTCCGCGAAGCGAATGGAGGACGAGGAGCGCGCGCGCGAAGGAAGCGTTTAATAATCGAGAGCATTTTATACACGAGGTTGAGGCGCTGGTGATCGATCGGGCGCGAGCCGCACGAGGGCACCGGTTCTCGGAACATCGCCTCGAGGAATAGAACTCGTAAAACTTATACCCCAAAAAGGCCCGTGTCAAACTCGCTCCATCAATAAATAAACCGATGAATAGATAAATAAGTAAGTAAATAAGGAAATAAAAAAAGGAATAAATAAAGAAGGAAATAAGTAAATGTCTAAGTATGCGAACGAAATTAATTGAATTTTAGCTTTGAGCAATTTGTAAACATCCCGAACGATCACCCGACAGAATGCATAATATGGGTTATTCAGGACGGTAAACCCGAGTTTGACGGGCGGCGCGAGGTCGATGCTGCGAAGTTCACTAACGAGTCACTAATTAGCCATGAAGCTACGCCCCCCCCCCCCCCCCCCCTTCCTGCACAGTTGATGTATTTTGATAATTTGATAATCGCTTTAGCGTCGAGGACTTTCATCCATTTCGACTCTATACACAACTTCATACAATAGACTTGATGCATTTCGACTTAATGACTGATTCGCGGCATTGTTTAGATTCCACAATCGAGCCCAGCGAATTTGAAACTCGGAAAAAAAATTCCGTTAAATAATCGCAGGAGCGTCAATAAATTTTTCTACGAAACTTCGATCTTTTTTGGTTTTTTATTTATTTAAATTTTTTTTTTTTAAGGTGTGACTTAAAACGTTTCCGCCGGAAACTTTCCACGTGCACGCGACAGTGCCGGTGGGCTGTGAAGCGCGTAAGCGCGAAGGAGGACTGGCACGCGTAACGCCGCAAACTGCATTTAGCTCGGTCGGGCTCGAGTCTCTTGAATGGTTTGCGTCGTGTTAAACTGACGGATCGTGTTTCGCGATAGCGCGAATACGAGTGGATTGATAATTCGCTCGAAAGACCTGCAATGACGTTACGCTTAACAGGACGATTCTAAGTACGTTTCTAATTACCTCGTTCCATTTGCCGCGACAGAAACTCTTTTTTTTAATGCATTTCTGGACAGCAACGTCGACCCATTAGCGACCCTCTTACGTATGACGAAATGTCTGTGACAGACTATGTAAACGCGTTTTATTTTTCCCTCCAAACCGCGCCCGCAGCAGACCCTGGTGGAAGTAACACGCAGTACCGGCGCCGGCCGACGCTGGGCCAATGCTGGTCCTCTCTGGCGCTCCCGCTAGGGAAATCGCTGGTAATTAAAAGCAATGAATGCTCTTAAAAGGCTTTAAAAGGCTTTCACAGTCTTTCGCTAAACCTCGCTTTTTATCGTACTGATAACGAATCGAGGTAACGGCAATTGTTCATTTCACGCGGGGAACTACCCGAGACCCGATTGATAACGGCCCCCCATCTAAATACGGTCGAGAAAAAATGAGAAAATAATTGAAGAGAAAAAATACATATATCATATATATAAAATTTGAACCGATGCACATTATTCGTAATGGCGTAACGGAGCTAGATAAGAAGAGGCCGGTTTGTCGAGAATCTGCGATGTAGAGGCGAAAAAACTGCGATTTTTTTTTTGTATATATATTTTTTTTTTTCAATTCCCGTGTTCGCGGTACAGCGATGCGACTAACGCAGCGAGTACACCGTAAAAAATTTGTATGAAACTTGATGTACTGGTACTGGAAGGCTTATGCATAAACAGGGTGTCCAGTGGTTCTCGAAGTACTTAAAATTCTGGAATCGTCCTTGAAATTTGCTTCTTAAAAAAGTCATGAACAGTCCTTAAATGTTTATTTGCTCGTAAATTTGAGCTTGATTCAAAACGTTAGCTTATTTCAAAGGACAATCGCTATTATTAGTGATAATTGGGAAAAAATACAAATATAAATTCGTACGTAGTGAGTAGCCTTTTTTTCTGAACCGATTACAACGTAAACTCAAACGGTTGTCAAACTAAATGTTGTCTCGTACCTCACGCGCGATATGCATATTTTTATTGTTTATAAATCCCGCAAATACAACCTGGTCATTTTCAAAAAATGTTGTCCTTGAATGTCCTTGAATGTCCTTGAATGTCCTTGAATGTCGTACGGACCTTTTACTGGACACGATGGTAAACTGCTCTACAAATGGCATGTAGAATTGTGATGAAAAATTAACGTATACGGTATATTAAAAACTTTAGAAAAACTTTACTTTAATTTTGGTACGACACTACTTCAAGTCGAATAATTTACTTTAATTACGCTGTAAAAGTCCATCAATTTTCCATCACAATGCTGCATTAAATTTAATGTACTACTTTTCGCATAAAAACTTCCAGTCCGGTACATTAAGTTTACAATCTTTTTGGAATAGTGTACACAGCCCAGAGTGTTCCGAGCTTGCAGAGCCGGTCTCTCCACACAGTCCCGTATTACACGGTGTGTGTGAAGGATTAGACCCGCGTGCTCGTGCGTCGCGAACCGGCAGCGGTTCGCGTAGAGAACCTTCGGCGCACGATTCCATTCATGCCCCGGCATTGGTCCGCGCGCCGGGTGTGTCGTTGACGTCAGGCTGGATCGATGCCACGCTCTCTCCCACGGGGAAACGGAAGTCGGCGCTACATCCACGAGCCCGTGGGCGGGAAATTGAACGTTCGGCATCAGATAACTTTCGCCGGCGCTCTTTTGCCCCTCTTTTTTTTTTGTTCTACCTCGACGCTCTCTCGAAGCGGAATAACTCGTTATTATGCCAAGATCATTAAATGATACGTCACTCATTCGCAATGCCATAACAATCCGCGCGACGAGCGATAAGCGTAATGCCATGTTTATCACTTGCGCCGATCCAGCATTCGACGCGGGGAAAATTCAGGCTTCACGCGCAGCCTAACGGTTCACTGGCAGTCACCGTTGTAATAATGATAATACTATATTATTTATTTATTATATCAATATATTAATTTAATACATATAATAATAATAATAATAATAATAATGTAAATGAATAATATGACAATTAAAAATCGTATTTTTGGGATTAAAATCTAAAATAATATTCCAAATATTGGGTTTGGAGCAAAACGAACGTCATATTCGTGATCAAGGAGCCTCACTGGGGGCCCTTCGATTTTTTTTTTTAGTGTGTGTTTACTGGTCGCCTTGTATTACTATAATTATGGATGCGATTGCGAGGCTTGTTATTAATGGACGATGCTGAGGTCCGCAGTCCGAGAGACTATCGACCAGGCTTGTGCCGAGGTTGATGGCCAGTAACACCTTCCACGACCCAAATAGCAGACGGTATCGGCCGTGCTCATGATTTACGTATAATAGAACGCAGTTGCCGGAGCACGAGGCAGCCGGCTACTCGATTGGGCGCTCTCGTGACCCCGAAGTATAGCACGGTCACGTGTGCTTCGTCCATCCTCGAACGCTCTCCTATGCGCGATCCGAGCGCCTCTGATCGTTCGCGGCCGTGCATCGACACGTTCGGCGAGAAGCAATTCGAGGTATTCATCTTCGCGGTCGACGACGAACGAAGAAAAAAAAAATAGCGTTTACATTATAAGAATTATCGCGCCGGTCGTCCGCAATGAATCATCGATTCTCGGAAACCTCTCGGGCCAATGCGTCCGGCCAACCGCCTCTGGAATTCGCACCAGAGGCTGCCTGCGCCAATTCCCTCTGCCTTATCCATCTCTCCTTCGAGGAAGGAAATTGCATAATTCATTATGTAATTCCAGTCACGGGTGAAGAAAAGAAGATACGAATTTGTCGCGCTGCAAAACGCGCGATACATAGAGCGGCACCGCAGTGATTTATTCACTCGAGGCGATAAGAGTCACCTCTATCGCTCGCTGTCGAGACACTCGGTGCTTCCTTTGTAGATAGTGTGGGGAAAAATATTAAAATACTAAGGTATATTTCGCGGATGCGTCGGTTGAATTTTTTTTTTTTTTAACTTGGGAGAAGAGCCCAATTTAACATTTCAATGAATCTGATCGAGAGACGAGCAATTTAATGAGCAATTCAGTGAATCCGATTCGGATAGAGAGGTGAGCGGAAAAACGAGAAATTATGCAAGACGGCGTTAGAGTTATCGTTCAATTCGCGTAAGACGGATAAGTCGAGCATTTAGGTAGCGTGCATGAAAATCGCGAATTTGCATCGTTCGTTACGAGAAAAGCATCGCTCGGGACTGTTTTGCAAATACGGAAGAGCGCTTGACACGACTCGTCGTAAATTTTGTCGCTGCGTACTCGTTGATTGATTGAAGCCAAAAAAAATGTATAAAAAATAAATAAATTAAAAGGCGCTTCTAACTCACTCCGAGTTAATTTACGAGTGCGTAATTTATGAGTGGGCTTAAGTTATTTGTATGACAGCGACTAAATTGAGATAGTCGTGTAGTTTACAACGGGTGTTTGAGAGACGTGAAGAGCAAACGATTTCCTCTTCTCTATTGAGGAAACGCATCTAGCGCAATTGAACTCTATTCTCATTAATAGACTTTTGCAGAATTCATAGTATACATTTTGCTTCACTGGATGCGAAAATGGAGGATTTATTTTTATGTATATATGAGTAAAATATATATACATAAAAACGAGAAGCGTGCGTAAAGTACGAGAAGCGTGCGATAAAATAAAATCGACCCGATGTGCCGCGTATTTATAGTACACTTTCGCTGTAAAGCGCCATTTACGCCACTCTCGGCAGTCACTAAAAGCAGCACTTTTCATGCATGAGTTACACAACATTTTGTACGATTCATACGATAAAATTTCATACGATTGCAACAGACACTCGTCGGAACAAGTTTTATCGCACTAGTATCGTAAATTATTATTACATTCTCGTTATGATTATACCTCGGACTCGATAACGTTGACACGAATTTGTATTTTTTTTACTTACGCGAAAAGCATCGCTCGAGTATATTTTGCACATGCGGAATTTTACGTAAGGGCTGTTGACACAGCTTCGTCGTAAATCTCGTCTCCGCGTACTCGTTGATTGATTAAATTGATGAATTTAAAAACTAATTAAAATGCGCTCTTCACTCACTCCGAGTTAATTTACGAGTTGTTACGTCCTCGGTGCTCGAGTTGTTTGTCTGTCATCGACTGAATTGATATAATCGTGCAGTTTACAACACGTGTATGAGAGACGTCAAGAGCGAACGGTTTCCTCTTCTGCATTGAGAAAAATCATCTACCGCAACGGAACTCTATTCTCGACTTTCGTAGAAGTCACGCTGTATTTATGGTTTAAATTGTTAGTACATATTTTTTTTGTATTTTCATTATGATTATATCCCTAAGTCGATAACGTTGACGATCGTAACAGAGCGTCCGGTCGGCCTTTGCCAACAAGAATTATATCGAAGGTGCTGACAAGATTGTTAGTGCGCAATAATTATTTCACAAATGTTATTAACAAATTACTGAAATAAAAAATTATGCAACGAATTACCCGGCAGCCTGATTTTGTTTTCTCATGAAAATGATTTGTTACCTTTTTTTAATAGTTATGCATTTTTTTCAGAATTGTAATATTCGAAAATTCAGAAAAATTGATCAATCATTTTTCGTAACAAAAACTAATTAAGTTGCCGAGTACATATTTTTCCGTTATTCGTTAATAACATTTTGGGATTATTATTATGCAAAAAACAATATTTTTTGATCACCGTCCGTACGCTCGATGTTTTTGCGATTTTTGTTCCATCTTAGGTGGCGTCAGACATAACGAAAAGGCTAATTAAAAAAAAAAAATCGTATTTATTTCTCCACTGCTAGTGGCGAGGGATTTCGGAAGCGAACTCAGCGTTCGACGTACCTGCCGCGCGGTTTTCCCTGCCGCGGCGGCGAGTCTTTGTGTAAGAGTCCCGAGTACGCTCCTTCACATTGGTACGACGTTACGCAATGGTTTCTCGGCGAAGTAGATGTATCTATAGCTCGAACGCAATGTAGCACCGATATTAGAAAAACGTCGCCGGGCGGAATGTCAGCTCGCCGAGTGAAAAAAGCGCGAGCTCGAAGGTCGAACGAGCTCGGACGAGCGAAGGTCACCCCGTTATACTTTTCTCTCACTTTCGCCCCCGGAGTATTCGGCGAAATAGACCTGTGACCTTTAGACTCGAATGTACAAATACACATATATCTATATATATTGTTTGCTTTTTCATACCTTTCGTAGATCAAAGATGCCTGCAAGGACCTCGTACTGTCGAATGACCAGCTCAGAATGCTCATGGAGAGGCTCACCAAGGAAATCAATCGCGGACTCTCGAGGGACACGCACGAAGAGGCGATCGTAAAGTGCTTCACGACCTACGTACAGGATCTTCCCAATGGAACCGGTAAGAGCGAAAAAAATAAAAAATTTATAAATTGAGTAACAACATTTAAAAAAATATATATATATACATATATTACGGTGTTCGCACATGCTATATTTTGATTTATATTTTTATTGTTGTTTGAATTAAATAACCAAATAAATAAATTAGAGCAATTAATTAGATTAATAAATAATTATTTGCAGAGAAAGGAAACTTCTTGGCCCTGGACCTCGGCGGTACGAATTTCCGTGTGCTGCTTATAACTCTCGACGGGCAGAACTTCGACATGAAGAGCAAAATCTACGCGATACCTCAGAGCCTCATGCTGGGCACCGGCGACCAGCTCTTCGACCACATAGCCCAGTGTCTCGCTCTGTTCGTCAAGGACCTCAACATGGAGAACGAAATATTGCCCCTCGGTTTTACCTTCAGCTTCCCGCTCACCCAGACCGGATTAACGAAGGGTCAGCTCGTCAGGTGGACGAAGGGATTCGACTGCAGTGGAGTCGTCGGCGAGGACGTCGTCGCACTTCTCGAAAAGGCGATCGAGAAGAGAAAAGTTCGTTTTTTCTCAAACCGACTTTACAAATCCAAGCATTGGGAGACAATTTTTATATTGTTTTTTTTTTAGGACGTGAAAATCGACGTCTGCGCGATTCTGAACGACACAACTGGTACTCTGATGTCCTGTGCATGGAAGAACAGGGGCTGCAGGATCGGCCTCATAGTCGGTAAGTTCCGATGGAATGAAAGATTCGCGTATAAAAAAAAAAAGAAAAAAAAATGCTGATTGAAGAAATTGTTACCAGGAACCGGAAGCAACGCCTGCTACGTGGAGAAGACGGAACAGACCGAGTGCGCAATACCTGGCAACTACGTTAAAACTAAACCGAACATGCTGATAAACACTGAGTGGGGCGCTTTCGGAGAGGCTGGCACTCTCGATTTCGTCGTCACGGAGTACGACAGGGCCATCGACGACAACTCCATCAATCCCAAGAAACAGATATTCGAGAAAATGATATCCGGCATGTACATGGGAGAACTGGCCAGGCTCGTTCTCGAGAAACTCGTCGACGCCGGCCTTCTCTTCAACGGCAAGTGCCCCATCGACCTTAAGAAACCCGGAAAGTTCTTCACGAAATACGTTTCCGAGATCGAGAAGTGAGTATACAACAATTCGTTTCACGTAAAAAAAATCTACCAAATTCTACAAAGTTGTCCGAATGTGACAAAATTCGGAAACAATTCAAACAAGTTTGACTAAAGATGACCAAATTTAATAAAATGTTACGAAATTTGACAAAATTCTACGAAATTTGATAAAATTCTACCGAATCGCACCGAATTCAAAAATTTGTTTCCTGGTCCCCGATTTAACCGAGATCGTGAAAATTCGCAGCGATCCCAAGGGCAAGTACACCAACTGCCGGGAGGTCCTGTCGGAGCTGGGTATCCACAACGCCGGGGACCAAGACTGCGAGAACGTCAGGTACGTTTGTTCGGTCGTTTCGAGGAGAGCGGCTCACCTGGCGAGCGCCGGAATAGCGACGCTCCTGAACAAGATCGGCGAGAACAACGTGACCGTCGGTATCGACGGTTCGGTGTACAGATTTCACCCGCACTTCCACGATCTGATGACCGAGAAGATCGCCGAGTTGCAGAACTACAAAGTAAGTTCTACTACTAGAAAAATCTCCTATATCGCCTGTGAGGCACTCCTTTCCTTAACGCGTTTTTTTTTGTACTTTGCCCCGCAGTTCGACCTGATGCTTTCGGAGGACGGAAGCGGACGCGGAGCGGCGCTGGTAGCTGCTGTGGCAGCGCAAAAGCGGTGAAGACGAACGGTCCCGACGTTCAAATTAAATCATAGATTAAATTATATAAAAAAAAGTTACGAAACGATATAAAAAAGAGAAAAAAAAACAAAAAGATTGATACACTTCTGTAAATAGAGCACAAAAGAAACGTAGCCTAGGTCGTTGGCTTACGCGGGTTGCAGCCTCCCCGCCCTGAGGCTCGTTAACTGGTACGTTCGATTCCTAACGCGACCTCGCCGTCGCCGGTCTCGTTTGCTCGATAGAGAATGCAAGAGAGAGAAAGAGAGAGAGAAGGCCTTTACGAGAGTATTAAATAGACCACGCGAGACTCTTGTGTGTTCGACGCGCCTGGCAGACTGAGGCAGAGCGATCGATACGAACATTTATATGAGAGAAAAAAAAAACCCGTCACTCCGATCACAAAAGCACAAGCGCGTTATTTTTCTCCGTCGAGATCCTCGCCAGAGACGAGTAGTTTAATTGAAACGAATATATTAGTAAATTCACCGAAAAAAAAAAATATAAACAATAATAATAATAATAATAAACGTTCTGACCGATAGAAGAAAGCTTCGAGAAATGCCAAATGCGTGCTACTGCCAGAACAAACGAAGAGAACTTAACGAAACTTTCGTATCAATATCCATCAATCGTGCGGGCACTAAGAGAATACGAAAAAAAAAAATATATATATATTACCGCTGTACATTACTCGGGCGTGTGCACTTAACATTACACGAAAGAAACGCGACGGTTACTTAATTCATTTTGTAAAAACAACAGCGCAGCGTTTTTCGCGCGACGATCAATCGTCGTTCGAACAGTCATTGTAATACTACGGTAAATCTGCGATCGACACGGCGAACAACCGATTTCTTGCGGTGGGGGAAAAAAACCACGCGCGGATGTCTGGCGAGTGATCGAGAGCGAGCGAAGAGAAAATTATTTATGCGATATAGTCCATAGTCCGCGCATGGAGAAGAACGTTTATAAATTATTTGTATTGATATTCGATATTTAAGCCCTCGTGTACGTAGATCGTCAATTTTATTTTTATTGTGTTTCCGTTCTTTTGTGAATAGCGCAAAGCTCGCGTGAGATAACGAATTAGATTTTTAAAAATGTTTTAACGATTTTTTTTTCCTCGGTGCGATAGTACGCTGTAGTCGCGGAATATATATATATAGAATTTTAGGCTCGGTTCGGACCGTAGGAGAAAATTGAAAAGTGAAGGCGATCGTCGAGCCGATTTCGGTGCTTGTATCTCGTCGAGCGGCCTCGCGGGCCAGTCGTCTACTGGAGAGTGTCCCGTTACGATGTTTGCTAATCGGCGGTCGAAACCCGCCGAGCCGCGACCGCGTGCGAGTGCGGACGAGTGATCGGAAATCGGCTCGGGGCGCTCTCGATTATTTTCGCCCGTTGTTCAAGCGACGACACGGTTCATCGAATTAAAATTTTACGCGAGCGAAAATTTGAAAAAAAAAGATTAAACAAATGTTAATTTAACCAAAAAAAAAATGTATTTTTTTCCTTATCGCGTGCCGTCGTCGAGTGCAGAGCGCCGCTTTCACCGCGCGACGAGACGATGGACGGATTGGAAGAATTAAAGAACGAGAGAGAGATTCACGAAAAAAAAAGAGAAAATTATTCCTTCGATTTGCCCAAAACGCCCAAGTACAATGTATATCTATATATAGTATATACTGTTATCGTCGATGTGATAAGGCGTCACGAGTGATAAATCCAATACACACCGCCCGATCCGAGATATGCGACACGTTATCATTGTTATTATTTGTTATCATTATTATTGTCTTTTTTTTTATTGCGCGACGAGCGTCGTTACCTACGATCGCACACAACAGCGGACGCCTTACAATTTCCTACCGATTTACTTTTTCCCCTCCGAACATGCTGCGTCGCTTCAGCGTATCCAAGCGGGTGAGTACGACAAAAAATTATCTGATGCATAATCGGTGTTATCTACAAAATAATTGTCGGTAAAAAAAAATAAAAAATGAAAGTTCTTGACGCCAGCGAAAATAATTAAATGCCAATTGGAACGTCGCGTGGTGCTCGCGCGTCGTGTTCGGTCGAAGTCGTGACGTCCGAAACTCGCGTTACGCAAGTCGTCGAGCGCGACGCCTCGTTAAAAGACAAACGATACATTTTTATGTGTCGCGACGCTTATCATGCATCGGACGATCTAAACCATCCGCATCTTGGACAGACATCGGGAGACGATGTTTTCGTTTCCGTTTAAAGAATACAATCGCAGTGTGTACGGTGTTTGAGCCGTATATTAATCATGTATACGTAATATACAGTGTTAAAGCTATAATTATCATTCGATTACAAAAGTTTTTTTTTTTGCTCTTTTCTGTTTCACCGATTTATCTCCAGCACAAAAAAACACACAAATGTACATCATATTAATTATTGTCTCGACTCGAATCGGCTTTTGTTTTTTTTTTGAGAAAATATTCACAACTGCACAGAATCGTCGAGGGAGCGAGATCGAAACACGGTCGTTTCATCTTTTGTTTCTACAATAATGATGTTGAACAGATCGTCCGAGCTCTGAAATAAATTACAGAGCTCGTGTGTAATCGAGATTACATATTGTTAAAGTGCTCTTGGGGGGAAAAAGGCTCGTTGAGCTAACATGGCACAGTTACGAAACGTGTTATTGATTAAAAAGCATCCACGTGAGAGCCGACGTAAGTACGAGTACGTGTCGGGTGAGCTGGTATATATAGTGGTGCCGAGCTTCGGAGTCCCGCCGCGAGGTGGCGCCAGCCTCGGCGCTCGGCGCAGTAAATAGCACACGCTAAATAACCCGCAAAGCGTGCGCACACTCGATAGTGGTCTGTCAAAGTTGGTCAATGTGACACGCGAGGATGCCTCACGCACCGACGTCTCGAGAAACGATAATCGGTTCGCGGGTGAGGTAGCAGCAGCCAGACCCAACACGCTTGGAGACTCGATGGAGCTCGCCAAAAAAAAGAACACGATACGTTAATGTCGCCCGCGCTACCGATAAGCGGAAGGTTACGTAAACTCTGTAACAGCGTCCCGCGAAGATGATTAGTGGCTTCCAGGTAGCCTTGAAAAATACCATCGATGTGGTGAGTTTGACAAGAGGAAACGCCGTCGGATGTTCGAGGAAGGAACGAACTCTCGACCATCGTAGAATCCTTAAAGATCGCTGTATATTTTTCATTCTACCGAAAGTTTTTCAGCATGGATCCGCAAACCCGAGCCTCCGCGTTCGCACCCGTCATACGCATTGTTTACATCGCTTATTTTCACGTGTCTGTGTGTTGTGGGTGTGTTTGTATTTTTTTTCACTTGTATATTTTTTAGGCATCGTCCAGTTCGTTCTTAAGATTTGTTTCCATGAATGTTTTTCTCATGTACATACATCATTCTGCGGTATGAATAAATGACGTTTGTTTTCGTTATCCGTGTGATTTTCTGTGCCACCTGCCCGAAGTGTCGAGCGACTATCGCTCCCTCACGTCGCTTATTTTCACGTGTGAATGTGTGTGTTTTGTTGTTATTTTCATATTTTTTAAACAACGTCCAGTTCGTTCTTAAGATTTGTTTCCATCGATTGTTTTTCTCATGTACATAAACCATCCTGCGGTCCGAATAAATGAATTTGTTTTAGTTAACCGTGTGATTTTCTGTGCCACATGCCCGAAGTGCTTAGCGACTATCGTCGACTTACATCGCTTATTTTAACGAGTGTGTGTGTGTGTGTTTTTGTTGTTATTTGTACATATTTTTCGCATCATGGAGTTCATTTTTAAAACTTTTTTCCATCCATTGTTATATCATGTTCATGAACTATCCTGCGGTCCGAATAAATTACATTTATTTTAGTTAATCGTTTGATTTTCTGTGACTCCTGTCCTCACTTCTGGCTCTGAGTCAGAGGTTGTTTCGCGGCCCGATTATGGACTTATTATTCAGAGGTGATTTATAAAGCAATTTTTGTTATCTTTTTCGCCCACATCGTTTCCGTTTCATGTCACTGTTATTCTTATCGTTCTTTTTTATTATTATGGTTGTTACTATTATCCTCATTTCATGTTTGTTTATTTATTTATAATGGATACGAGCAAAGCTCAATTAAAGGATCGACTAAAAGTTAATCACTTTTATTAGTATTGTTCTCATTATTACGTTGATTTTTAATTCCCTCAATTTCGGTTTGGGCTTATTATTATTTCCGTTTTCCTACTTCCCTCTATGTCCCTTGTTCCTATTGTACAATAAATCTCTTCATTAATTAATTCACTGCCGAGCGACTATCGCCCCCTGACAACGCTCATTTCCACGTGGGGGTTTTTTTCGTATTTACACATTTCGTCCCCATCGTCCAGTTTGTTCTTAAGATTTGTTTCCATGATTCTTTTTTCAAGTGCATAAACCATCCTGCGATTGAATAACGTTAATTTTAGTCAACCATTCGGTGTTCTTTGCCACACTAAGAAAAAAAAACTATTTCCTACTGTAACGAATAGTTCCCAGGGGGAACGTCTATATAGGTAGCTTCTGATAGTCTATACTCAATCGGTCAAACTATAATTGTCCCTGCAACCATGCCTTTTCGTCATTGTCGTAGCTATAAAATATACAAGTTCTCCTCGGGAACTGTTTTATATGGTAAAAGTCAGTATTGTTGTCGTTACTGTGTAATTTTTTCTCAGTTCACCTGTCCTCATTGCCGAGCGACTATCGCCCTCGGTGCTGATAGTAGCTTCGCGCTCGTCTATTTACGCACACCCACACTTCCTCCAGTCCAAGGTCTTGAATTTCAGATAGCACCGCCGGCAACTCCGCTGCAGGATTTCACTTATCACTGGAAGCAGCTGATGAACTTCTATGCCAGTCACGAGACCGACTGCAAGGTGCCGATCGAGAGCACGGGTATTCCCCGCCACTTGGACCGTCTCCTGGACATTCTCCTCGAGGAGGAGAAGAATTGCGAGGACACCGGTCTGTGTCTCGAGTACCTGCTCCAGCACGGCCTGCTCGACTGGCTGACGACGTTGGCCATCGTCGAGACGCCGCCCGGAATGAGGCTGGTCTGCCTCTCCTTCCTGAAGAAATTCCTCGCCAGGTCGAAGCATCCACTTCTTCACCACTCGGCCGTCCACGCACCGGTCCAGAGATTGATCTCCCAGTGCAACGGAAACTACGCCTCGCCCATCGAGTCCGAGGAGATTCAGTTTCTGCTCACGCTCTGCTTCCTCGTCTGCAAGTATCCGCAATTGACGAGCATCGTCAACGACTCCAGCAACGTCCGGCTGGAGCCCCAGCTCTCCCGGGGCGACCGCGAGAGAACGGAAGTCCAGTCGGTCACTTACGTACCGACCAGGAAGAGAAACAACTCCAACCCGCTCTTCGAGCCGCTCAACACCCAAGCTGTGACGCTCATAAATCCGAATCTGTTCCCCGGCGACCGGCAAAGAAGACGCTCGGTCAGCTCGGATCGGTCGTCCGAGAGGGTCGACGCGCGGAAACTGGAGAAGACCAAGCATCGACGGGAGACGCTCAGAAGGTCCGACGAATCGAGCTCGTCCAAAGACACCGAAAGCTTGTCCCACTGCTCGAGTCCAGCTTCGCAGAAAGCTCAGGACATACCGGCTTTGCGGGAAAACGTCGCCGAGGATCGGGAATGCGAAGAGCACTGCGACAAGGAGTCCGAAGGGCATCGGTCCGATGACGTTGAGGCTAAGTTGCGGGATCTCGAGGATCTGAGGATTGAGGAATACAGGACGAGGGATTCCATGAGCGAGGCGTTCGACAAGTCGCGCAGTCTTTTGCCGGATTCGCCGACCAACGGGAGCTCGAACAGCCTTCTTCTGGATGCGTTGATAAGCTATCTCAACAGTGCGGTGAGTATCGTTTTGGAGGAACTCGCAAGACCACGGATTTGGAGTTACATTGTAGTCGCAGTCGCGCTAGGATTGTCTTGATAGGCATCCCAGATCGATCCTAGATCGATCCCAGGTCGATCGAAGGTCGATAGTAGGTCGATTCTAGGTCGATCCTAGGTCGATTCTAGGTTGATCGTAGGTCAATTCTAGGTCGATCCTAGGTCGATCCTAGGTCGATCGTGGGTCGATTCTAGGTCGATTCTAGGTCGATCCTAGGTCGATCCTAGTTCGATCCTAGGTCGATCCAAGGTCGATTCACGGTCTGCGAGTTGCGCGACTATGACAAGACTTCTGTAATGAGACTGATCGCTCGGTGCGATCAGTCTCATTACGATCATGACGTCTTCGAATCTGCGCTTTTCAGGACAACATGGTGAGGGTGAGAGCCTGCGAGGGAGTGATGGTTCTGGCTGCTCTGGAGGATCCCCCCTTCGCCCACACGATAGCTCGGAGCGACCTACCCGCAGTCGTCACGGGACGGCTGGATGGTTTGTTCAAATCCATTCCTGCCCATGTCGATCCCAACGAGATCGACGATATCGACGTCACCTGGGGACTCGACTCGCCTATGTGGACGATAGAGAAGAAATTCCCAGGCTGCCGACAAGTGGCCGCGTACTTCATGTGGCTCGACTATTGCGATCAGCTCATCAAGGAAGCTCATCCAGAAATCGCTCATGTATTAGCGAAACACATAAGGAAGGCTTTCCTGGAGAAGGTCATAACTCCTTCACTCGCCGATCATCACGTGGTGCTCATCACCGCTCTGCTCACGGAGAGCCTCAAGAAACTCGCGTCCCCGCTTCTGTGCTCGGGTAAATTGTTATTATTATTGATTAAATGAAAATCCGAAAAAAATATTTATTAAATAAGTATTTATCAAATTTAATACTAGAAAATATTTATCAAATAATTATTGACTAAATTCAAGTGCACTAAAAATATTTGTTTAATTATTAAATTGTTTACCGGTGCCAAAGATTCGACCACGTCGGTTCTAATTGATTTACCAATTTTTTTCCAGAGGTCAGTAACTGGCTCATCGGTGCCCGGAACGTTCCGGAAATGAGAAACCTCTGCGGCGGTTCGGTCCTGCACACGCTCATAGAGAACTGTTACGCCGACAGTGACGACTTGACCCTGGAGACCCTGAAATTATTCGAGGAGATATTGGACAAGCGAAACGAGCACGTGCTTCATTGTTTGGTTCTGTCTTACCTGACCTCGCGGGGTTATTACGACAACAGCGCGGCGGACAGCGCCATAGGTTCCTGGAGCGACGAAGAGGACGAGAGGGAGAGAGAGAAGAAGGGCTCCCTGGATTTCTCTCAGGACCAGAGCCACAGCAGAACTTTGGCTCCCAGCAATATTCACAGGATTATCAACTGGTGAGACGGAGATTATCGGTTGATGCTAGACAAAGGTCGATTTAAAGTCGATCCTAGGTCGATTTAAAGTCGATCCTAGGTCGATTCAAGGTCGATCCTAGATCGATCCTACGTCGGTTCAAGGTCGATCCTAGATCGATCCTAGGTCGATTCAAGGTCGATCCTAAATCCATCCTAGGTCGATTCAAGGTCGATCCTAGATCGATCCTAGGTCGACCGTAGGTCAATCCAAGCTCGATTCAAGGTCAGTGCATTTCACGTATTTCTTCGGTTGCAGCTTTCTTTCCCTGATGCCACGTCAACTGCAGACGGATTCGGGAGTTAACAACTACGAGAGATACATGGCCGACTGGGAGAAACAATACTCCAAGGTGCGAATGGACTGCGCTCTACTGGCTTGGCCCCTCGAAGCCGTCACCGTCGACGACTCGGCCAGCTACGACTCCAGGCCCGAAGCCGATCACTGCTCGACGAGATTCTACATGGGACCGTTTCTCTCGATGCTCCTCGACAAAGTCATCAACATTCCGAATCAGAGATACGAGATAAACCTACAACTTACCGTTGTCATATCGAGACTGGCTCTTCTTCCTCATCCTTACCTGCACGAGTTTCTTCTGAATCCTCTGCTACCACTGGCTCCGGGCTTGAAGAGCCTTTTCACTTGCCTTCAGAAAGTCGTCAAACAGCTCTCCAGCGAGGTCACCAAAGACCCCGATCACAAACAAATATTGAAGGATACCAGAAAGAAACTACTCGAAGATTGTTCACAAGAGGGGTTAGTGATGTGCGATTATTGCAAATGCATTTATTTATTTATTTATTTTACTTATTCACGGGACGAGCCCTATTACACTTACAATTTTTACAGTCGCGACAATAAAAACACGAACCAAAATATAGCATGTGTGAACATAATAACAGTAATATATAAAATGTATTTTCTTCTTTTTATAACATTTTTATTGCGAGAACATGACTCGGAATGAAAGGCCACGGCCGACATTAAATTTATGCAACTTTTTTGTAATTCCTAATTTTGTTCTCTTTTTTTAGATTGAAGGAGAGTATTTTGTACGAAAGCGTCATCATCATGGAGGAGTTCTGCAAAGAGTTGGCGGCAATAGCGTACGTGAAGTATAATCATTCCATGTGAGCCTCGACTTAAAATCTTGGAGGCGACATTAGAACAGTTACTTAATGTACAGCACAAGCTGATTAATTGTCTCATAAGAACGTAGGTATATACGCTTAGACGGACAAGTATTTTTTGTGACAAGTTTGTAAGATACACTAACGGAATCCTGCATTATCGACCGAGCGATAGAAATCATTTGCATTGAAAGAACGAAAAGAACAAATGAAAATATGAAAGATCACAATGTCATTTGCACAATATACCTCCTTTTAAATAAACTTGTAGTCGAATGACGTTCGGATTTAATATAGCAGAACCGAATCCAAGCCACTTTCCTCGTACAGTGAAGAGTGGATTAGCCTACGCGAATGTAGAGATGGACCCGAAGAATCAGCGCGACGGCTTTGTCGTGGTCAGAAATTTCCTGACTCTAAGTTGAATAACGATGAAAAATTCAAGGAAAATAAACAAAGAAAGTTTGGAGTATCGCGTGCAGCTCGAGCTGCTCGGCAGAGCTATCGAGCGATCGCTCCCCAAAGTGAACAGTGAAAATTTGGCGACGAACGGAGAAATATGTTTCCCATCCAACCTCCTAGCGTGGAGAGGTTTCCTGCCGGAGGACGGTACGAATCAGTCGAGCAGAAACATTCTTGAGTATTATTTACGAAGAAAAAGTTACGAAACGATCGATTTTTCGGATCCGGATATTTTGAGAAAGGTGAAGGAAAGAGTAATCGTTGGTTTAAGCCTTGATGCGCGTCCTAACCTCAAATATTGCAGCTCGGTGATCAAACATTTTATTCCAGGCCAGCGAATTGCTCGCCGCTGCGAGCCAGGAGTGGCCTTCGCAGCTACGACGATGCTCGTTGCAAGACGATCGAGTCTCTCTGTTTCTGAACAGAACGAGCGTGATTGGCTCCGCTATACAGCAAGCTCTGGCGCACAGCACGGCTTACGGAAGACGAGCGGCGACCGGCAAAAGCGTTTGCATAAAAATAAACGAGGATGTCGATTCGGATTTGACGACTGCACGGCTGAGACTGGTCCGGCAAGTCTCGGAACAGCTGCTTCGTTTTCAGGGTTTCTCCATCGTCGAGAGCGACGCGGATTATCTGTACTTGCTGACTTCGAAGTCTGAGGGAAAAACAGACGTGCGTTGCCGGCGTTGCGTCTGCGGCGTTGTGAAAAATCAAGACTCGAATACAAAAGAAACATCGCTGAGCTGGGAAACGTATGTGGGAAGTAAAATGGAAGAGCTTTCTAGTTTGTCGGAAACAAAGTCCTCGGGAAGAGACAATTTGCGGAGCATCGCGGAAGCGGTCGCGACTTTCGAGCTGCTCTCCGTCAAGCCCAGCAAGCCTGTTTTTGTTGTGAGCAGTAAAGAACCTGATAAGGCGCATTCGAGCTCTAAAGGTAACGGTTCGATGAACGTTATCGTATTAGAAATGCTACAGTGTCCTGGCATTAAGGTGGCCTGTGCAGTTCAATCCAGTCAATCGAATAGACAAATTAAAAAAATTGTTTGTACATGCTTAAAGAACCTTTTGCAAACTGAGATGGATCGGAACACTGTCAAAAAAAATTGTAAATTTATTGTATCGCACTAGAAGTTTTAGAAGTTTTATGCAAAAATGTATACATTACAGTTAATGTAGTATTGTCATGAAAAATAAATCGACTTTAAGAGTGAAATTCAAGTAAATTATTGGAGGGAAAGTATTTCTACAGTTTTCAATATACTGTACGTCAATTTTTCGTCACAATTGTACATGAAATTTAATATATCAATTTATGCATAAAAACTTCTGGTACCAGTACATTAAATTGCACTTATATTTCACATATTTAATGTATATATGTTTTTTTCAGAAGGTTCGTTCGTGTTGTACAATGCCTCGAGAATAAATGCCATTTTGGAAAGATTCGAAGAGGAAAAGCTTCTCGGCAAATACCCGAGTTTAACGGACGTCGAGCACGTCGATTTCGGCCTGTTGAATCAGGAGGTAAGAGTCACTGGTCGGGAGGAATGGGATTCTTCAAACTATTAAAAAAATCTCGATGCATTGCAGGAGGAGTGGGAGCTCGTTTACAACTTCATCGTCGGATTTCCCGAAATGATCGAAAATTGCGTACAGTGCGGGGGTCAATTGGAAACGTGTCCGCAGAGTCTGTGTCTGTTCCTGTCGCGTCTGAGTCAAAAGTTCAGCGTTTACTATCGACGGATACGCATACTGACGGTAAATGAAATTTGCTCAACGATAGAAAAACATTAATTGCAATAAATTTGCAAAAATATTAATCGGTTCGTGCCAATTTTCGAAAAGTTAAATATTCGTTCAGTTGTTTTTATAGAATAATCCGTAATTTTTGCTGAATTTTGATGCTTTGCGGAAAAATTACGGATTTAAACGGTATATATTCTTTGAAAAAACTAAACGAATATTAGCCTTCTCGAAAATTAGCACAAACCAGTTAATAATCTTGCAAATCCATTACACATGGTGGCCGCCGTCGGGGAAAGCCAGGAAAACCAGGAAATGTCAAAGAATTACAAAATTGGTCAGAGAAAAAGTAAATTGTCGGCATGAAGTTTGTACAGACGACTTTGAAATTGCGGCATTAATTCGACTAGTGTGAAGCGCTCCAATCTCCTTAAGGTGAAGTGAAAGTCACGTGGCCAGGAGTGTGAGAGAGATAGCGCCATTGGTCACACAGTAGAGCGAGAGAGAGCGACATAGAACGTGTTTCACTTCACCTTAAGGTGGGGGCTAAATAAAGATCAACATAACCTCGA
The DNA here is from genome assembly GCA_933228735.2 of Amblyteles armatorius. Taxonomy (NCBI): domain Eukaryota; kingdom Metazoa; phylum Arthropoda; class Insecta; order Hymenoptera; family Ichneumonidae; genus Amblyteles; species Amblyteles armatorius. Next base: position 14,768,051 of record OW121688.1, on the reverse strand, counting down.
AATATTTTGAATCCATGTTTCTCCGGAACGATTTTATAAAATTAAAAAAAAAAACGAATCGCACACCTCAATGCGTCATTGATCAACGCCGTTAATCAATTGCGCCCTGCAATTCATTTTTCATTTCGTAAAATAGTTTCGGAGAAAATTGGATTCAACATTTTTAGTATGTCTCTCTCGCACTCACACGTGTTTAGGCTTTCCTTAATACGCAAATTCTATGTTTTTGTTTTTCTTTTCAGGAAGGGCGCGACCATCTCATTCCGACGATGATGGCGCGTTTGCATTTACTTCGGGCGTTGCGAGTCGTTGTTAATAATTCTCTGAAAATATTGAATATCGTGCCTGTCGGCCATATGTGATAAAAAAGTAGTTTCTTAAAAAATAAATATCGTCTCGACGATCGAGAAAAACTTAAGGGCCGTGTCTTTTTTGTGAGTAGAAAAAAAAACAATGTACTTACCGAACCAACGACCAACCGCTGCGCCGCCCGATTTCGCGTCTTCTCATCGATGTCGTTTCCGTCTGCGACAACAAACACGAATCGTCGCTTCCAAACGCCCTCGGTGACCGGTGCAACCCGTGCAACACTGTTTATTCACTGCTAACTTGAATCCTCTGCGAAAGTTACGTATTTTCTTTGCACACGTTTGTTACCGATCCGCACGATCAGACGCGTCGCCGCGAACTGCTATGACGGTTAACGACGTCCTACTAACGATTTTTTCCCGCCATTGGCGCGCATTCTGACTAATGTTGTTACCAATCACATAACACGGAAATATTTTTGTGAAATGTTGAAAATATTTTATAAAACTTGAAAATATTTGATCAATATTAAAAAATATTCGTGAAATGTTTAAAAAATATTTTTTTATCCGCTCGTAAATCTTACATTGAAACGTTTCCGAAATGTTAAAAAACGTATCGCTGGTCGAATTTGCAAATACACGCGCGCATTAACACGAAAACTGAAGCACGAAAAAGAAATCTGCAATTAAAAGCGTTTTAACATTTTTATCACCATGTTTCAGAAATACTTCAGATGTGTCAAAAGATTAAGTATGTTTCTAAAATATTTGAGAAACGTTTCATTGGAAAACTTAGATAAAGTATGTCAAAGTATTATTTTGATATGTGTGAAAAAAAAACAAAACAATCAACCCGCTCTCTCGCGAGTTTATTATGAGCTCGATCGTCGAAAACTTAGTCTTTAATCGCGCAAAGTAACAAGATGAATGGCAAACAAAAAAAAGCCAATTCGACAAGCAACAAAGGAATGTACATCGATCGAGGACAAAGCCGGGACGGTTACGCGGTCGAACAGACGCGTGCTTCACGACAGGTGTTGCCTAGCTTAGATTCTCTGACCTCCGAAAAGCCGTGTCCAGTTATTAATCGACCCGGTCCATCGGAATCGTTCGTTATCCAATTCCATTTGCATAAAACAACGAATATGCAAAAAAAAATTACAATTTTTTTTGTACATTTATATAATACGACAGTTACAGCTGTGCCGGCAATGAAATTAGCAGCGGGAAAATATCATAATAAAGTTCCCGCGGGCGGGGGTAGCGAAATGCATCGACCAATTGGATAACGCTCGGCGTTACCGGGCGCAATAATAAACGACAGATGGAGAAGTTGGTAACGAAGAGAATACAGTGTCGTGGAGGGAGGGAGGGAGGGGGGGGGGGGGGTTTGAAAACGAGCAGCAGGACGAACGGGGGAGAGCGCGAACGATTCGTGGGACTAGCCGAGGGAGCAAGAAGGCCGAGGCGAGAGACGGCGGTGAGCCAGCTGTTTGTTTTGTTTTGGGGCATGCGATTCACGTGACACCGGCGGGTGCTGGTGGCGGCGCGCGCGTTCGCCTCTGGCTCGAGCGTTCCTATTGGCCGAGCGAGTGCACTCGCGCACCGTCCGTCCAATCGCGTCTCACGTAACATAAGACCTCTCTCGCTTCTACGGTGCAGAAACGTTTGACATCGATAAATGCGTGAGAGTGTTCGCGAAGTGCGGAGGTGCAAGGCTATCCGCTCGTTCGTCGGCTCGTCGTCGTCGTCGTCGGCTCGTCGGCTCGTCGGCTCGTCGGTCGGTCGGTTAAATAACGTCAACAACAACGCTTCATCCCACTGTGCCTCGTGGGTAAAATAGTGCTCGTGCGAAAAAAAGAAAACGGGGAAAAAAATACCCGAAGTGCTTCTCTTGTTCTTCCTTCAACTGTTTCTCTCTTTTTTTTTATTAGTATTCATTCTAAGCCGTTCTACACACAACGTCAGTGGTTACGCTCCGCGTACAACTGCCTGTGAAGTAGTCTGACGTTCCGCGGCGCACACACACAACAGAGCGCTACTCCCGTTCGAAAACACCGAACGAACTTAATACACTTAATATCGGTCAAATGAAGGGTTAGTTTCGATAAATCTTCAATTAATCAAGATTCTAGTTTTACTTTTTTAGGCTATCGAGATAAAATATTTTTTATTATTTTTTTTTTTAAAGAAAATAAAAGTGAAGAATAAATATTATCTCGCATAAAAATATAACTGCATCTCGGTTATCATCGGTACACCGCCGCCCGTATAGGATACACTCGCTCGTTCGCTCGCGATTCTCGTAGGTAGCAACAACGGCACGGACGGACGCGCGCACGTCGGCTGTGCACGCTGGGAGGGTGGGGTGGTGGGGGGAGGAGGAGGCGCAGTCACACACGTACCATTCGCGAACGTGTACGCGCGCGGGAGCATCGGTACACCTCGTCGGCAGGCGCGCACAGTTCGTGCAAGTCGGGGAATCGCGCGTAACAAACAAAACCCGTACATTCAGCAGTGGTCGGTCAGCCGCGCGAGTATTTACCGATTCTCGGTGGCGCGAGAGAAGAATATCCCCGAGCCTGTGGACCGGTTAAAGCTCGTGACCTTTTTTTTCCTTTCGTTGTTATTATTATTCCCGTTCGGCGGTGCGCGAATACGACCGCCCGCGGACTCGCCTCGCCGTCTCGCGTTGGGAAACGTGACCCGAGTCCGATCCGTCGAGCGCCGTAGGACGATACGGCGCGTGGGCGTGCTCGGACTTAAATTTTCACACGCAAACTCGGCTCACAATCTCGCGTAACGAAGATTCGGCCAACTTTTCGAGGATTACGTGCGTCGAGGCTATATACATATATACGTAAATATACACTCGTCGCCGAGGAATTCGCTATCGCATCAGCGCTAAAAGAAAATTCTTAAAAAATAAAGAAAAATAATAAATTTCTTAAATTCTTTTAAAAATTCTTCACACGCGAATTCGGCTCTTAATCTCGCGTAACGACGCTTCGGCAAACTTTTCGAGGATTAAGTGCGCCGAGGCGATATATGTATACACATAAATATAAACTCGTTGCTAAGGAACTCGCCGCTGCATTAGCGCTAAAAGAAAATTCTTAAAAAATAAAAAAATAGTACCTTTCTTAAATTCTTCAAAAAATTCTTTTCTCTATACACGTTCTTTATCTTTTTGCAATACGGGAGTCTCGTCACCGCGGCTCGTAGCTCGTTTCCGAGTAGAAATAGACGAAACAAAAAAGGTAATTCTCGTGACTGCGGGGAGGTGTGTGTGTGTGTGTGTGTGTGGATAATACAGTGTGGCTCGGACGAAGGAATCGTTGACCCCGAAGCGAGCTCTCGGGCTACCGAACAACAATGGCAGGATTATAGTAGGAGAGCGTCGGGTAAACGCGGAGCGAGAGGGATATATCCGAGTCGCGGCTCGTAGTAGTAGTAGCGGGCGCATCGTGGCGAATGGCTCGTGCGGACCGTTCGGCGTAAACGAACTGAGGAAATAAACACACGCGGGCCACGGAGTTTGACGTTTGTATCGATAGGTTGGGACTCGCCCGGAGTGCACGCGCTTACGTACCGTTCGAAGCAGGGCCGTACACGCGGGAAATAGCAAAGCAAGGGGGGGGGGGGGGGAAAGAAAACACAACAAGCGAGAGAAAGGAACAGCCGATGCAGCGGCAACGTCGGAAGCTCGGGCGTAACTTTCGTGCCAGCGTCGAGTGCTAAAAAGAGCGCGAGTCGAGGATAAATCGTTGCGAATAAAGATGAAAATATCTTTTTTTCTTTTCTTCGAAAATTTCCGAATGTAAGATCCGTGAGAGCGATGTTTTTTTGACGACTCTAGCGCGCCCTAAAGGCTCCTTCGTTCGGTGTTTAGGCACAACCAGTGCGGTACAGTCCGAGCCGGGAGTATAGCGTTTTGTGTTTTTTTTTTGCCCTAAAATCCCCATAGAGTACAGCGCATCACGTGACCCGTGATCAGTGACGTGACGCAACGGGGGAAAGCGCCGCTCGACGAGTGAATTTAAATGCGAGCGCCAGTTCGATAAGAAATTAAGATCGACGCACGGAGGAGAGAAACGGAAAAGTGGGTGAAAGACGTCGAGGGATAAAGGGAAGACCGTGGAGCGTCTGAGCGACGGAGAGGCGCGCTGGGAGGAATCGTCAGGGGCGAGGAACAAAGAGTACAGTCGGACGGGAACGAATGAGCGAGAGAGTAGTTTTGTAACGAACGGAGCGAGAGACTCGGAAAGGCCGTGGCGCTCGGCGAGGTTGGCGATAGTAGAGGGAGGCACACGGAGTCGACGGAAAGGCAAGAAGGAGTCGCTCTCGAGACGGACCTTGGTGACCGTGCAATCGGCGAGCTCAGCCGTCTGTCAGCCGCGCCGAAGCTTCGAAGCCGGGCGAGGTGTAGTGGCGGCAGCGTAGACCAGCCAGCCAAGCTGACTGCGCGCGAGGCGAGTAGAGCGCGCGCCGCGTTAACGGTTCGTCGGCTCGTTACGAGAGCGCCACGTAAACCCGCGACGTCGCCCGTACATCGGTGCCGAGCGTCGGCCAGTTTAATAATTCATCGGGAGATTATAATAAGGAATAGGTGGTGGTGCGGAAGAGGTGCGCGGCCCCCCCCGCCCGGTGTCTCCCTCCACTCGTGTGAAAAGTGCGTGCCCCTTTCGTCGAGCTAACCGGCAGTGAGAAACAACAACGTGCGCGCGCACGCGGGGGGAGACGGCCAGGCTTACGGTCGTGCGGGCTTTCACAGTTTGCCGGGATATACGTATATATATATATCTGTATATATATATAATTTTAAGCGAGGAAATACCGCCGAATCGTTGGAAATATGAGCATTGCTGCCCTACTGCAGGCCGCCGAGTACATTGAACGAAGGGAACGAGGTAATGTATTTTTATTCTTCTAGAGTTAAAAAAAAAACTTTAACCCTTAAGATTGTACTTGCGGTCGGTCCGAACTCGAGTGAGTTCGGTGAGAATTGAGAGAGAATTGCGGACACTTCGATGAGATAAAAATCTAAAGAAAAAAAAATGGGCATATGGAAGGTGCTGAAAATATTGATTTTGCATAATAGTAATTATGAAATGTTATTGAGAGATTAATGAAAAAAAAGTTGCTCAACAAATCTATCGGCAACCTAACTTTTCCTTCGGTGCAGACGGGGTCGACTTCACCCCCGGTCTCGAGTGTCTCAGTAACTGTGCGCTTTACGGAAAAAAGGTTAAGACACATTTTGCAGTGAATTGATCAGACTTTAGCTCGCGCAGTCAGGTTTGAAAAAGAAATCTTTTTTTAAAACTGACGTTAGACCAGAAAAAGACGGGATAACATTTTGCGTTTAAACTGACCCTTAATGAACATTAAGAGTTGATACTATTTTTTTTTAAATTATAAAAATTACTTTTTCTTCATTTTCTCCTTCGAATACTAAATTTTCGCATTAAACTCGGACATAGGCGAGAGACTATGCGAGTGCTATAGCACGGTGACACGGCTCGGCCAGGCTACCGTTCACAGTCCACTGTGCGTCCTCCGCTCGCCCCCTCCCCCTCTCCGTCCAACGGTCGCTTCTCATCTCGTCCAGCGCGCGCTCGTGATTGTTGTTGTATTTTTTGTTGTTTTACGTTCCTTCCTCCGTAAACGCGTGTCCGTCTTTCGTGCGACGTCAAAACGTAGCGACGGCTCTTGGGATTCCGGCGTTCGGGCCAGCGGGACAGTTATATTCTCTCTCTCGCCAGATGCAAGCTAGGCGAGCACGGCTGCGTCGCGCGCGAGCCACGGCTTGCGTAAACAGAGGAACGACGCGCGGAGGCGCGCTGTCTCCGTCCCTCGCGCATTCTCTCCCTCTGCGCGTCTCCCTGCCACACTCCGCCGGACCTACAACGACCGTCACTCCTCGTTTCTCCTATTTGTAGCTGTCATCCGTCCGACCGTACTCCGGCGCACTGCCCAATTTATTTCCTACCGGGCCCCGACGCGTCACTCGATATTTCTTATTCCCCTGCGTACGTCGCCCAAACACGCGAAATACATCTCACTCGATACAAACCGACCGAACCGAAAATTTCAAGAATATAAAAATAATTTTAGATGGGTGAGCGTGGCGGAGTGGATCGGAGCGCGACTCACACGGCTTTCATTCCCGGCAAGCACCAAGCATTTTGTTTTTTTCTGCGAAAAAGTGGTTCGGAACCCACTATAATAGTAGGTATAGAGGAAAGGTCCAGCGCCTCGGTATGGGAAACCGAGACTGGAAAGTGTTGCGGGTTCGATTCCCGGGACTGAAGTCCGCGAATACTGAAGAATCGAACCGGTGATGACGGATTAGGAAGAAGGAAAGAGAGAAAGTGAAGGAGCCCGTAACCATTAGGGATCGGTTTAACCACACAATATCCCAATAAAATGATTTTAAAAAAGTAAACGAAAATAAATTAAAAAATAACAATAACAAAAGGATTTTAAAAAAATTTTAAACGAATAAAGATACATTCTGCATGAGAAACCGCACGGAGATTGCTCGGGCGAAGTGCGTTCCGCGTAAACAAGAGTGTAGCCTCTCCCCGCTCGGCAACGTCCGTGACTCCTTTTTTTCTCTCGTCTGTTGGAGGAACGTACCAAGTTTCATTCTCGCGACTACGTGCCTGCTTAGTCGTGGCAGCCAGATGAATTCACACTGAGGACAAGTTTTTTTTTTGTTTTTCGAGTGAACTTGTTTGTCCAGCAAATAAAATTCGCTCGGCTCGGCAATAATACCGCAGAATTTAGGTCACACAATTAAATATTTTGTTGCACGGCAAAAAATTTTTTTCCGCAAAAATTTACAATAATTTTTTTCTCGTTAATTTTATAATCTTTGTTAGTTCGATGTACGGGATTCGCGGAGAAAGAAAGATTGAGGAGAAAATAATGGCGGATTTTAGACAAACAAAAAAAAAAATTTACAACAATTTTTTTAGCTCTGTGCTGACTATTCATCTGCTTCGTTTCGCATATTTTTTAATATTGTAATCATTTTCTTCATTTTTATGATTTTATTATCAATATATATATATATATTTTTTTTTTTCCGCGAGATCCAAACGAACGTAACCGTTGCTTCGACCGCAGCGTACAGTGAGGTTTTGCAGCCTTGCGCGTGTGCGTCGCTGCGTACAAAGCTGCACCGTGGCTGGACTAGTCTCTCCGCTTCGAACGAACGATGATCTCATTTTATCACTCCACTTACCGCAGCGCGAGTCTCTCGTGCAACTCGGGACGGAGTGTACCCGAGGTTATGCTTTCGTGCGGCACAGCGTACGACCGATTACGCGTATAGTGTAATATGGTATATTAGCTGCAGGCTGCCGAGCTGCAGCACGGCAACAGCGACTACAGGCGCGTGACCAGAGATAGGGACATCGACATCTCGTGTCCGGCGCTGCTCCTTCCTTCTCTCCCTCGATGCGTCGCCCATGCCTTCTCCCTTTCTTTGTTCGTCCCTATCATCTCGTGTTATTGTTTTTCTCGCTCGACCTCATCGATACAAGAACCGCAGCCAACACTCCGCCCGAGAATCGGCGACGAGAGCGAGCATGGAAAAATAACGCGCACGCCTCTTTTTTTCACTTCTTTTACTTATCTTATGTTTTTTTACTCTCATATTTATTTTCGTTTATTTTTATAGTAATAGTAATTAATACACAGTGGATTTATTAACAACAGACCAGACGCTACAGTTTTTTGAACATAGCATAACATAACGTAGAATGACGTGAGAACATATATATATGTATATATATATTGCCAATTCCTTCGGCCATTATTTTTATATTTATTTATATAAATGTAAAAATAATAGGACTTGTCAAATATTAAGGTTCCGTACCATTTTAAAGGTGTACGATTTCGAACTCGCTGCATTATGAATCTTTGTACGCTTACGTGTGCATAATAAAATATCTATTTTTAGTTACTTTTATCCTTGGCTCTAAAGAATCGGCGATAACGACGTTCGGTGTTTAAAATTTTGTATTTGTTATTTTTATTTTTTAAAACCTTCCCCTTGATTTTATGGCCGAGCGCCGAGACTCGCTCGCGGCCACATCTGGAAATGCTCTCGTCTCTTTGCACACTGGAGGACGTACAACCGTCGTGTTTTAATCCTTTTAGTTTTCGAACCCATCTTGCACTATACTCTCGTGTCTCCGACGGATACCTCGCGGATCCATGACTCCCGACGTTATTACGATTTAACGATGCAAGACGATGGTTGCTTTCAGTGATTCGTACTGAGAGACAGGTTGAAGTTGACTGAGCCGATCGTTGCTCGCGCCTGCGCAGACGTCGACTAGTTTTGGCGACAGATTTTGTGCAATTGAAGGGTTAAAAACAAATACCGAAAATGTCTGTTAACAAAAATAAGTCAATAAGCGATCTTATGAAATCAATAATCCATAAATATATCGAAGTTACGTAAAAATTATATTTGAAAAATTATACAAAAAGTCGATAATCAAATGTAGGTTATTCGATATTCACATGAAACAACAGTTTTTTCCAAACACAATTTCCGAGAAGGTCTCGCTTTTCAGTATTAACTGTAATCGGTATCGGACTTGGGAATTTTTTATTTTTTTTTTAATAGTTACGTACGCAAGTGCTTGACCCCGTTTATTTGTTTCAGAAGCTGAACATGGCTACGCTTCGACAATGCCGATACCCGACGACCTGCGGGCGGTCACCAAAAGGCCAAAGACGAAAAAATCTCAGGGCAGCAGGTTGGTTAATTAACGTTACTTGCGATTCGATTGTTTTACATTGGCCCCGGCTACGAACCCGCGTCGAGCATGAATCTCTCTCGAGCGATCGTAATGGCACAACGTCCCTTGACCCTCCCGAGCGAAAGAGCGGCTCTCCCCCTCGCGCATATTTACGTCCCTTCTCCTCCCGATTCCCGCCGCGCTGTCCCATTGACGATCCGGAGAGTCGCCCACTGCCGCTGAATATTTCTCCTCGTCCTTCGTTCGCTCCCTAGCGAGTTCTCGAGCAGTCACGCCGTCCGTTCATGTCCCTCTCGAGAGTAACCCACGTGGAAATAAAGTATGTTTTAAATACAGCAGAAAAAAAAATTTACATAAAAAAACGAACAAAATACATTTCATTCGGCAACTCAAATATAGCGACTATAATTTGAAATATATAAATAAATGTATAATTTGAAATATCTGTGATGTGTGTGTTTTTCGGGAATATGTTTCGAACATATTTCCCGTACATTTAACACAAAGTTCAAGTACAATATATTTAATACAATTAAAATACATTTCGCATCTATATTTAATATATATTTTTAAAAAATCAGTATACTTTATTTCCGGGCCGGAAATTCGACACACATTCTGGAATACTTGCCGTTAATATTTTAATTAACTTCATTCATATTTTCGCAAATTAATTGAGTCGACACTTTACGAAAAAAAATTAATTCTCTTAATAAACGACTTCGTTCGGCGTGAGCTGTTTTCATATCCACGTCAATCGGGTTCCTTTCAGCTCGACTTTCCTCTGCAAGGCTCGACTCCGCACTGGCCTTGAATAATGCGTTCTTTTTTCCTGCTCGACTCTTTAGCGATTATTCGCCAATATGAAGCACAACAAGATCCCGACGCGAGACGAAAGAGAAACACGGTATAAATTCGTTCTCCGTTCGGCGCCATTACCCCCCCCCCTCTCCCCCCCTCCCCCCAGTTCAGCTGTACAACACAGCTTCGTACCCACGTTCCACGTCAGTTTCGGACGAGAATTGTGACACGTTTGCAGTCACGTGCTCTCCTCGGAATAACGTATAGCCGCGTATTTATACAGCAACCACAGTGTACAAAGGACACACATATGTATATATATGTATACATGTACAGTAGAAATCGTTGTACCGTCGCGGACAATGCGGTACGGCGCTCCGTTACTTTCGCAACCGCATTGACGACGAGGTTCCATGTATGCGCGCCTCTACTTTCGAAAAAAATGTATACATGTACAAATGTATATAGCATATAGCGGACTTTTACAGCGACTCATCGATTCCGTGTTACGGAGCTCTAACGTCAATACAGCGAGCGCGCCTTTGAAAACAGAATAATAATAATGATAACAACGATATTGGATAAAATTTTTATTATGCACACGTAAGAATACAAAGATTCGTAATGCAGGGATTTCGAAATCGTATACAATTGACATTAATTTGGATAAGTAATGTAAACTATTAACATGAACTTAAAATGAGTAAATCTAAATGACACATTAGGAGTTCATTAAAACGTTTCAACAGAAAATATAATAATAATAATAATAATAATAATAATAATAATAATAATAATAATAATAATAAAAATAATAAATTCGCGCTCTCCTCCCCGATTGGTGGAGTTCGTGCTTGAGACGGCGCGATGTTAACGAGCCCCGAAAATCCCACGGTTCTCGATAAAACGTGGTATCCGTGTGTACGTGTACATCTTTCTCGATGGTAACGGTGGCCTCTCCGTATCGCTACTACCTACCACCATCCAACGAGAAGGGGTCGATTATTACGCGCAAGGGCGAACGTACCGGGTGATGCCCTTTTATCCCTTCTTCTGCCCCCCCTCGAACCTCCTCTGTCCTGTTCGCTCGCGTGGCGTTCCCGTCCTTTGCATGCACCAGACGCTTTGTACAACATACCTCGACTCCAACTTTCCACGAGAGGTATTTATATTCCTCTTTCTATGTTCTCTGTGCAAGCTCGGAACTAAAACAATTACCGATTACGTTTATTTTCTTCCTCTGTTCCAGAACTACTCATAACGAGCTGGAGAAAAATAGGTGAGTTTTTACATTCGTTTATTTATTGAGTTTTAAAAATAAATTTGTACGATGATGTGACCAAAGACCCTTTGCGCGTCGAGTGGATTCCCACGGGGAAGAAAGTATACGGGGAATTATATTTTTTTAAATATATTAAATACAATTCATTTGTTATATATATATATATATTTTAAACACAATAAAATATAATTTCACCGAAACGTTTACACAATTCTGGATGGGATAAAAATCTGAAAAGATCAACCATTTGAAAGGTGCTGAAAAGATGGATTTTGCACAATAATAATTCGCAAATGTTATTAACAAATTAACGAAAAAAAATTTCCCAACAAGTAACCTACCTAACGTTTTTTTTTATAAAAACGATTCTTTAATATGAGATTGTTGTTTTTTAATATTCAAACACAACAATCTCATATTTCTTTCCGCGCGGATATTTTTCTGCCCCCAATAATTGCAAACCGTCTCCGCTTAAGTTTTCACGCGCGCGCTACGTGATAGCCGCTGATACGATGCATCGTTCGCCGCCCCGTTTTCCCTCCCGCGCGCCCGGCTCTCGTGCACCGCATTCGTCTCGGGCTCATCGGCTCGATCCCCAGCGCCGTCGATGCGAGTTTAATAAAATTAAGGCGCGACGGCCTCCGCGCGCGGAATAACGAAGCGCGCCCGCAACGCGAACTCCCCGAACGCGACTCGACTCTAATAATCATCCGACTTAGCGAAATTTCTTAACAGCAGCGTGCGAAAGCGCGCACAGCCGCTTGCATCGATCTCGGTGTGAAATTCGTCTCCGACCCGACACGCCCGTATTTTTTTTTTTTTTCAACCCACCGATTTCCAGTGAACGAACTGGACAGCCGTCGTTTCTCTGGACGGGCGAAGGCTCGAGACGGTAGGATCAGCCGCGGTGCGGAGCTCGTTGCATAACGCGGATGCAACCTCGATGCAACGAGCGCGCCAGAGCGGTTCGGGCTGCACACGAGTCTCGGGCTTATTCGACGTGGCGTTTGCAGCGCGTAGCACGGATCGCTCCTATAGTAGCCGCGTCTATTTCTGGGTGGCCAAAGTACTCGCTTCTCCCTGGTGCGCGAATACACGCACACACACACACACGGTTCTCTCTAAACCGAAGCGGCAGCGGCGTCGCAGTACCGGCTGTGGCTCGGAGCGAGTCTCTTTCCCACATTCCCGAGAGCGGAGCTGCGGCCGCGAAATAATCAGCAGCGAGCGTAAAAGCGGGGCGCGACGGAGCCGAGCCCGCCCGCCGTCCAGCTTTCGATTGCTCCTTTTTTTTTTTTTTTTCTCATTATTTTTATTTTATTCGCCCATTTTCCGTCCGGCGAGAAAATTGGTCGTGCAGTAGCGGGCGACCAATTTCCTTGGCTTGTGACGCTCCGGACGAGAGGGATCTTTGGTAGGAACCGCGGAAAATGTTTGGTTGCAGCTCCAGCGCTCCGATCTTGGCGCAAACACGATCGCGAGCGGGAGCTGTTATCTCCTCTGTTCCCGCGCGATAATTCCTGCGGTCGTGCTTCGCCGGGGCGGGCCGACGACAAGTACAAGGTCGAGCGAGAATCGAAGGACATCGGCGGTGACGATCTGAAATATTATCTGGTCCTCCGTGGCAGACATTTTTGTCGAGCGTTGCATCGAGAACCTGATGACACATTGACGAGAATCTGACGAGAATCTGGCGAGGATCCGACGAGAATCTGACGAGAATCAGACGAGAACCTGGGGAGAACTTAACGAGAACTTGACAAGAACTTAACGAGAACCTGACCAGAATCTGACGAGAACCGAACGAGAACCTGACGAGAAACTGACCAGAATCTGAAGAGAACCGAACGAGAACTTGAGGTGAATCTGACGAGAATCTGACGAAAACCTGGCGAGAATCTGAAGAGAACCTGACGAGAACCTGACGCGAACCTGACGAGAACCTGACAAGAATCTGGCCTGCGCTTAACGAGAATTCATCCAGCACCGGACGAGAACCTGCCTAGCCTAGGGTTTGATCACGGCTTAACTAGGCCCCTATCTAACGCTCAAAAATGTCCATCCAGATCACAGTTCTGACCTGGAGTCAGTTTTCGTGGGAGAATTATATTATAACAGAGGATAAGTATAATGAAGGATACACTCTCACCCCGTGCGAGGCGAGGTGCGAGGAACGGGCTCGTCTGCCGCCGAGCCATCAACTCCGCTCCAACTTCCACTCCTTCCGAACATTAAATATTCACTCCGCTCGCTCGGCGACTTCGCTCGGAAACGGAAGTTCCACTTTCGTCGCAACTTCCTCCGGTTCCTCCGGCTTTTCGAGTTTTCATTCACAAACGGTGCACACATTATCCGTCGCAGTCCACGCACCGTGTCCGCTCCCGCAGACGTCGTCACGCCCGAGGGAACACCGATCTCGATTACTTTTCCGTCCCCCGCCGCAGATTCGATCAATTAATCGCCATCGCGTCGGTTCTTATTATAAATTAATCGCCGTCGATCTCGATAGACAAATCCCCGACTATCGACGGAGCGATGTTTCATAATGAATAACAAGGCGGCTGAACGGCTCGATATTACACGTGATTTATCGCAGAAACGACTCGCTGACTGGACGGTGAAAATTCGTTGGATAACGGAACAGCCGGACGTATCCGAGCGAGCACACCGAAGAGCCGCGGCTGGGGGGAAGGGGAGGGGACAGCTCGATCCCGAGATAACGTGCGCCACGAATGGCGATAATAGCTGGAATTTTAATTAATTGCCCGTACAACAACTCGAGCGACGTCGCGCACGGTATAAACATACACACACGCGGCCGAAACAGTCCTGCCATCGGCGTTGCGCGACGCCGAGTCGAGAATGGCGAACGAATTTGCATTCGTTTCCGTCCGGTGCCGTGTTGCCAATTCAAGAAACTATTGTACCGTTCGGATCGCACAAATCGATGTTCGAACTATAGTTGTAATTTTTTTTTTTTTTTTTTTCATAGAAAACATAAATTTTTTTTTAGCGGAGATTCAGGACTTGTAAAATGTTTCGTTGTTTATTTTTTAGAAGGAACATTTTTTTTCTTAGAATGAATGAATGGATGAAGTGATTTATTGTACTGCAGGACCAAGGGTCCTCCAGGCACCGACGTACAGAAAATATTCATACCAATGTTAATAAAAAGATATGATCAAAATAAACTAAACTTGATAAAACATAATAATCGCAGCCATGCGTAAAATGAAGATGAGCATAAAATGAAGATAATAATGACAACGAAATGGAAGATGAAGTTGAGCCTAAAGTAAAGATAATAATGATAACGAAACGAAAGCTGAAGTTGAGCCTAAGATAAAAAAAATAATGACAACGAAATGAAAGATGAAGTTGAGCCTAAAACAAAGAAAATAATGACAACGAAATGGAAGACGAAGTTGAGCATTGAGCATAAAATAAAGACAATGGTACCATAAAACAAAATAAGGTGCGGAGCAGAATGCGGTACCGTAGGCGCTTTTATGCGACGATCCGTAATAGCGTGATTGGGTTGCAAGGTCACGCGGGGACCGCTCTCCCGCCTCGTCCCGATCGCTCCGCGCCGCGGAGCACGGTTGCTCTCCCGTCGAGCGTACGCGTACTCTTCCCCTACGTGCCTTTTCCCTGTGTGCGTGTGCACACGCAGATTATTATTTTTTCTTTTAATCTCCGGTAGATCGAACGCGATCGGGAACGGCTGAGGCATCGCTCGGATTCCAAACCGTGTCGAATATGCGCGCGCACACACGCACTCAGCGAGGGCACACGCGATTTCATTTCCGGAGCGATTTCAGATTAGAGATAAATCTGTTTGCATTGTAGATTCAAAAAAAAAAAAAAAAAAACCATTCCCAGAAATACGTTCGACTAACCTTTTTCTTATTTTTCTTCCTTCGCATCTCCGTAATACACTGTAAAATACATGTCGTCCAGTTGCTATGTGGTCGGATTTCGTTTATTGAATTTATCTCAGAAACGAAACGGTGAAACTTCTCTAAATTTTGACACAATCTCTCTGATCTTACGCCCTTCGCTGTGGTAGGTTTTTTATTCAAATCTAACAGAAATCGGCGGAGAAAATCGCTACCTTCTGTCGTTACCGACCGATTTCCGAAGCGTTTACACGGTACCTTACGTAGCTTTGTACACGCATTACTAAAAAATCTACACGGTCAAAAAATCTGAAAAAATTGCTAACGACTCAGTGGGCCTTTCCCTACAATGTAGCAAAGTTTTACACCCATCGAACACAAACGCGTTTTTGCCCAAACATCCTTAAGTAACACCCTCGTTCATCACACAGCTTGGTGTGAGGATTTATTAGAGTACACTGCCTTACCTGTTTACAATACGTCCGGTGTATTTCTCACTGCAAAACGGTGTTAATTTTAACACCGTTTTTTTTACCCCTCACACCATCGCACCTTACACCGTAGATTTCTTACAGTCCAATCGAACCGTGACGAGGGAGTCGATTTATTTGCGAAAATGTTTATTTCCGTTTCCAGCGACGACTTTCCTCCCCATCCCTGAAGGAACCGACGTTATATTTTTTTACCGAATCGGAGACTCGACTCCGGAAATTCTGGAGAAAAAGAAAAATAGAGCGGGGCACAGAGGGGGGGGGGGGGGGGGTTGAAGTCCTCTCGATTTTCCCTGGAAAATCGTTTCGCCAATATTGCACGGTATTCCCCTGAGGGAAGAGTGGTCGGAGCGAGGAGCGCATTCGCACCGAGGCTCGCGGGGGCGAAGGGGGCCGAGAGGGGGGGTGGGGGGTTGGGGTTTGGAAAGGGGTTATCGGAATCCGAGCGTGGAATCGATTACGCCGGGAGATCACTCGGAAGTGAGACGAGAAGGAAAGCGAACGACGTACGTATACACCCCCCCCCCCTCCCTTCTGCCCCCGCGTGTCTAGTTCGAGGCTATCGAGCGGAGCCTCGGGACGCGGGAACGGATGCAGCGAAACGGTTCCCGGTGCCTATTACCGAGGGCTTTCGAAAGAAACCCTCGTGTCCGAGGCAGAGCGAGCAAGCCGCGGAGACACGAATCGATAATCGGAGGCGGGCACGCCCCCCTACATCACGAGCTTTCATATAGTGTATATGTGTATATATATATATATATGTATATATATGAATATACGCAGGGTATAAGCATCGATCTTTTGTGTTTTCTTTGGCAGGAAAGGCGTTCATACGGTCGATGTATCGGGCAGCGATGGTTAAAAAATAGCATTCGATCGGATCGAAAGCTACCTCAGAAGTTTTATCGCTCGGGCGGAGGGGCGAAGAAAGTTTGTGGCATTGTGCAGAGTTCGGTCTAGCAATAATAGGGATGGGACGAATATGTGGATATCGGCTATTCGGAAAGGGGAGGGCGTACCGTACATCGGTTTACAAACTGAATCGTATGGGATAAGACCTTTTGTTTCTTTGCGGTCGATTGCATGTAGGTGTTTACGGGCATTCCATACCGTTTCGAACTGGTTCTGACCCTTCGGATCTTCGATCGGGGCCGCGATTTTTTATACGAGTGAACTCACTCCCGAAATCACTGAGATTCTTAAAAACAGTTTTTATTCTTTCAAGTTAAAAAAAAACTTTGGAAAGATGTGAAAAAATTCCTAAATATACAGTGTTGCATGTAAAAATGGTCAAGCTATAACTGAACATAACTCTATGATAACCCATAACAGATTTTTCCTTGTGCTTTTTTTTTCGAAAAGTATTAGAGAAAAATATTGAAGGCGACGCCGGATGACTCAGGCTCAAACCTCAACATTTTTTACACATGACACAAGATTTTTTAGAATTTTTTCAGATTTTTGAGTCGTTGCGATCAATAAGTTCATTTTTTTATCACAAATAATACCGAATTAACCAATTGTTAATACGAAAATGTATTACGTGTTAACCGAATGGCGAAAACTGACAGACAAACCCTTTGCGTCAGTTATCGTATAAATTATGGCTTAATGAAGTGTTAAACCGATTTTCTTAACATGTACTTTAGTATATGTAAAAAAATTAGTTCCACACTTATTATCGTAACTATGGCAATAATGTGCATGCGACCGATTTGTGCGATTAGATAAAGCTGAAACGGGTTATACGGCGGAAAATAACCGGCGACGACGTAACTTGGAGTCAAACGTTAATAACCGACAGCTTCTTCAGTTTTTATCGTAATTTTTTTTTATAGTACTGTAGATAAACTTACCCGCTTAAAGATTGGTCGTTACTGGTATAGCCGTAAAATTGACGGTAATCGAGTTATTCGCAAAAAAAAACCTAGTTGTGCACATAAATTTAAGGTGAGGCTCGACTACTTTGTATTTAACGTTGAATATCTTGACATCGACTTTTTACGTGTTAATCAAATGGGAAATACGAAAATCCATTGCGCCACCTCTTTAAAAAATCGTACAGTGCTCCCCTGCTACGACATTCAATAGTATGACATAAACTACGGTTTCATGGGCTGCGAAGTCAAAAAAACTTTTACGTTACATTAGATTTTACATTAGACAGTTCATTTTTTTTTTTTTTTTACAGTCTAATGTATATGTATGTGTATACGTATACTACATTTATATGTATATGTATATGTATATGTATATGTATATGTATATGGAGAGCTTCGTTTCGAGTCACGATCGCCGATTGACCTTACGATCCGCTCGTATGCATGCGACAAGCTCTTCTCGGTTTGCAGTCTCGGGCGGGAACTATGAGGGGACTCGAGTTGCTTGGAGGTCAACGGCGATGGTGTCGTTGCTCCCCCAGGGTATATCGGTATTGACGACGACGAACATAAGGAATATACGAACGAGTATCAAGCTATGTGCAATCGCAGCTGACGCGTATATATCATACTCGAGGTGTCGTGTCCGTCCGTCCGTCCGCCGTCAGCTTGTCTGTGTTTGTGTGTGCAGCGAGCGCGGCGACCCACTTTTCCGTACGTCTTCGAATCGCTCAATTATTTACCCGCTTGGAACTCCCGTTCGCGCGTGTGATCGATACCACTGTACAAACATGTACCGAACACTAGAAAAATAGAGAAAAAAAAATCCGCACAAGGCAGCGCGGATTTAATGGGTTACAAATATTGCGATAAAACATTTTATTTTCGTTTCCGGTTCGACTTAAACGGCACTCAAAAAATACGAACCCAGTGATCTGCGCGTTCACCATTTTTTCATTAAAGTATTTCACCGTTTCATAATCGGCGTTAGTGAAAAACAAAAAAAATTATTTTCGTTTCGGTTTCGACTTAAATGGTACTTAAAAAAAATTATCCAGTGATTTGCGCGTGGGCCACTTTCCATTAAAATATGTAACCGTTTATTAATCGGCGATAGTGAAAAAAAAACCATCATGCCATAAAGCATTTTATTGTCGTTTCCCATTCGACCCAAAAGGAACTTGAAAAACCATCCACGCGAATCCCCAATGGACCACTATTCACGAAAATATTTCTCCGTCCCGGTAATCGACCCCAAAGTCCCGTCAAAGCTAAAATTAAAGAACCCGGATGAGGATTCGAAAATGCTTCGCCGTAAAAGAAAAAAAAAAAAAAAAAAATTGAATAACAAAGCCGAGGAAGTGCCGCAGGGGTTGCCCGGACGATTCCCGCGGCCCATTTGAAATGCATTGAATTTTTAAGCGTCCGCCTTTGTGGGGCGCCCGGCTCTGTCCTTGGCGGTTGTCCGCGCAGCTCCGGCCGCCCGCTGTCCCGATAAGCCCTCGGTCACTCCCCGAGGATGATCCGAGAAGCTGGTCCAGACAACGCGCCATCCGCCCGGATCGTCGAAAATTAAAACGTCGCGTCCAGTCTCGGCCGACATCGGCGCGAAGTTCCGACCACTTCCGGGCTCTCGGAAAACTGCGCGAAAAGCTCGTCGTCGTCCACGGGCGTTTTCCGAGCCATCGCGGAAAAACTTTTTCCCTCCCTCGTACACTCAATATTTCACACTCGAACCGCTCGTCGCATCCGCCGTTTATCCGGCCCGTAGTACGAGCTCCGGCCGAGACCGTCGCAGGGATGCTCGATGCACCGCCCGATGCCCCCCAATCGTCCTTGACCTTGGGAGCTCAGCTGCAGTACCGGCAGCCTCCGCTCCGCTGCCTCGTGCGTTTCTCGAAGGATGCTGCTGCCTGGCACTCTCACCACTCTCCCGACTCCCGGCGCTTGCGTCCTCTCTTCGCCCCCCCGCCCTCACACGATCCTCCTCTCCGTCACGTTCCTTCGACCATCCTCTTTAGTCTCTATAGTAAAATACGATACGTACGTTTGACCAATATTTTTTGTCCGGAAACTGAGATCATTTTTTTTTTTTCGGCGTTGATTATGGTATTTGTTAATTTTTGTTTCAACGAATTGTATTTTTTTTTAATAAGCAAGAGGGGAAACATGATTTATCATGAGAATTTACTAATCAAGACAAATGAGTAATCAGAAAAAGTTATTAATCAGGAAAGATTATTAATCGGGAAAGATTGTTAATCGGGAAAGATTGTTAATCGGGAAAGATTGTTAATCAGGAAAGATTATTAACCGGGAAAGATTATTAATCGGGGAAAATTATTAATCGGGAAAGATTATTAACCGGGAAAGATGATTAATCGGGAAAAATTATTAATCGGGGAAAATTATTAATCGGGAAAGATTATCAATCATTAAAAATGATTAATCAGGAATAATTATAAACCAGGAAAAAAATAGTGGTTGTTTGTTGCCAAGAAACGTTGGGATTATTTTACCGTGCATTGAGCATCGGCGATATCGGAGTGTTCCCTTACACGATGCAAATTCCCGACCCGGCGCATGCACCGAAGTGTGCGGCAAAGGGGAAGGAAGAGACATACGTGCCCGCGGGCCCGCGAATCGGATTTCCCTCCGAGACAGCGATTCGATTCGTGACCTCACCGAGAATCGCAATAGCCGGTTTCAGGCTGAGCTCGAAGGAGTCCCCCGTGCATCTCCGATGATTGAACGACCGGCGATCCCTGGGATCGGTATTCATCCCAGCGTCAAAATCACTCACGTACGATACGCGCTCCTCCGGCCGCGTTTTCCTCGCGCTCAGACGGTAGTTACACGTACCTTTCGCGGTGCACATACGCACAGTGTTCTCGACCGGTCCGCCGGTCCGCAACGCACCGCAGATCAATACTCGCACCTACAACACCCACGTGCGGCCGTTCGTGCATTTACTGCACGCAGTAAAATCGCGCAGCGCGTGAGCAATGTCTCAAGGATATCCTTGCCAAAAGTCGTTTCCGTTCGGTCTCGATCAAACTCATGTGGTCTGCAGAAAAAAAGACTCATTTGTTGAAATTTTTTAAGATTTTCCAACCGTCTAGTTTTTTTGTAACGTGACTTCAAAGTTACGCATTTTAACATTGAAATATTCGGATCTAACCTCAAAAATGATAGAATATAGCGATTTTCTCCGCCGATTTCTGTTAGGTTCTAATAAAGAACCTTCCATAGCGATTGTGTCAAAATTTCAAGAAAATTCGCGATTTTGTTTCTGAGATAAATTCAATAAACGAAAGACTCTTTTTTGTATGCGTTTCTCACTCCCCCCCTTCTCGACTTTGGTCCAAATATCCTCAAAATGTTATTTATAAAAAAATGGATCGGGAAAGAAAGCGAAACCCAATTGCCCAATTGCAAATTGGAGATGACTCAGTTGTGTACGGGGGTTTTTTTTTATGGAGCTTTTTGGAACTCTTCCAGCGAATTGAGTGGTCACGGCCCGTCGACCGCCTTTCGCAGGATCTGCAACCTGTAGATTATTTATCGCGGCCACACGCTCGTCAACTCGCGCGCTTGAAGTAACATTTTTGTTTTTATTTAAAACATTTTTTTTCGGTTTTTTTTTTCGTTTCGTGGGTGCGAATCGGTAAGAATAGAAATAAGATCGGTCGTGTGCTCTCTGATCTCGTGAGAAATCGAAATCATGAGAGTTCGAATAAACCGGGCGCTGTGGTACTTTCTTTCGCGGGGCGATAATATCTTCGATCAAAGCCGACGCGTGACGGAGATTGCGACGGTGCAGAAACGACGGATTTATTCGCAACCTTACGCTGACGCGCGTTTCTGCCATGCAAAATAATGGGCGGAAAAAAAATTGAACACTTCGAATATTTTATGGTAGAAAAAAATTCATGAAAATCGTCGTCAGACCGTAAAAATAATATCAGCTCGGACTTGCATAAAGATTTTTTTTAAATCTCTAACGTTGCTGCTATGCAAAACAATGGACAAAGAATGGTTACATACGGAATATTTTTTATTTTAAAGAAATAGATAAAAATCTTCGTTAGGCTGTGAAACCTGTTAAACTTATCGAAGGTTAAATTATTATTATGTTTTAATGGACTAAGATGATCGCATCAGCACACGTAACACAGGATCTGGGGTCGCGGTGCGCATGCTAGCCGAGTATGTGCGTGACGCGACTCTCGTGCCGCACAGGGCTCGGGTAGCACCTCGGCGCCACGATTCTGTCAAGACGATCGAGTCTAGGCGAAGAGGGAAACACGAGACTATTGCCAGAGCTTACCGGAGATTTATATACGCGTTTTCTATCCGGCCGAACTCCGCCTTCTCCGTGTCCTCGTATCTCTCTCTGTTTACCATCCGCGCCTCCCGCGACCGTGCAACTCTGCTCCACATCGCGTCTTTACCCTCGTAGATTCCATTTTTCTCCTTTTTTTTTACCCCCTACATCTCTATGCACTCAATCTATATTTCGCTCTTTAATCTGAATTTTCCCCTTTAACGTATTTCCATGTTTTTTTTTTGTTTATGGATTTTATTATCATTTTATTTAATTACTTACTTATCTTCTGCCACCATTTTTACGCACCGACGATGCACACACGACGTATTTCAATTTTTTTGCTTTAAATAAATCTTATTATTTTATTTATTTGTTTATCAATACACCGTCCACATCTTTATGCACAGCCGATGCACCCACGGCTGCCTCCTTCGCTCTTTAATCTCGATTTTCCTCCAACATAAACTCTTCATTTTTTCTTTTTTTTTTATTATCCCTCGCCAGTGAACTCTTTAACGCGCCGATAAATCATCGTCGTTTTATAGGCCTAAACAAAGTTCGCTGATAAAAATAGCTCCCGTCTACCTCTATATACCTATATACACTATATACATGTATTTACATATATATATACATATATATAAAAGCCAGAGGGAATAAGGAACGAGGACGACGGTTACCGGAGGAATTACGAGAGTTCGCCCGGCCCGTCCTTGCCGGCAGTGCCTACGGGAGAGGCGGAGAGCCGGCGCGGATGGAAACGAGAGGAGACTCGAAGGCGCGCGGAGAGGCTGCAAGCCGCGGCATTAGGGACGACGGACCCTTCTAGAGGCTGAGGGAGGGAGCGATTGCAGCCTCTCCCCGGTTCCCGGTGCATTGCCAGTTCGAAGCTCGTTCACCTTGAGCTCTTGAGGACAGTGGAGCTCATTCGCCGCAGTTCGCCGACTCTACTCGGTACCGCGCTTCTGCCGTTCGGTCCAAGACTCCGAGGAACGTTTCCGAAAGGTCGCTCGAATTACCGGGAAAGCGTTCGCGAAAAATTCATCGAACGATCGAACCCGAAGGGTATCGTTTATGGACACGTACGGTGACTCAGCTACTTTTTCGGCACTTCCTGATGAACTCCTGAAAGCACTGAGCGTCTTGGGCGCAGGGATCTTCCTTACCGGCGGGAAGGCGGCCCGAGGCGGAACAGACACGGGTGCGCAAAAAAAAAATTAATTATTTGACGCATGCGAAAAAATGTTTATTTAGAAGCAAAGATTTATTTAGGAACAAAGATTTATTTAAAAAATAAAAATTTATTTTTAAATAAAGATTTACTGTTGTTATAAACTTAAACATTTATTTGCGGAGGATCAAATAAATTTATTTTCCGGGTGTCTCAGGGTCATCGAGGTGGTAACCGATATCCTTAATTCCGGCTTTAAAAAAAGGGGGGGGGGGCAATCGGGTAACGGGGGTGCAAGTGGGACTGGCCTCGTAAGAAATCAGAGATGAAGAAAAATGGTAATTAAAACGAGATCGCTGCAGTGGAGCGGCGGACCTCGGTTCGGGTATCGTCTTCCAGCCGGTCTGAAAACGATACTCCGCACTCTCCGTCTCTCGGGTTCGCACCGGCGTTCCTTCTTCATCCCGCTCCACGGATTCGCGAGCCTCCGCCACCGGCCCCGTACGGTCGCTGCAACTCGGTACTCTCACCGCTCACCGGTGGTAAACACGTGCCTATTTTTGTCCACGCTTCGGGCATCAAGATTTCTCTCGCTCTGCCTCTCGCCCTCTCCCGCTGTATAGAAATATCTTTTCACCATCTTTTTTTTTTTTTTTTTTTTGCTCGGCTTCTTCGACTCTCGCTCTCTTCTCACCTCGGGCGTTATTTCTGTCCCGCATCCGCGATGGATAAACGGGCCCGAAACCGGAATTCCAATATCGAAGATTTAGTACACAACGGTTTCTTGCAACTCTTCCTCGGTCGGCCCGTCGCCGAATCCGGCGGTACTTTCGCGTATGGTGCACGGTCTTCAAACTCCAGACCCGCAAAAAGGCCCAAAAAAGCCCCGAACAAGAATGAAAAAAAAAATCCGATGAAAAACCGCCCGATCATAAATTGGGTCGTGTAGATTGTAGATTTGTTTATTTGATTATTTAATGACGGATTTCCCCGTGACCAATCATCAAAATATAAATGTACAGATGTGTCTTATAACTTTTGAGGCGGCTGTTTGAGGAAAAAGCAAATTCGAGCCGGATGCGCACGGTAATTTCGTATCCGGCCCGAATTCATCTTTTTCTCAAAAAAATTAGCACCATTGGATGAAGTTAATTTGAAAATTGCAACTATCTATCTCACACTCATGGCCCGTCACGTGACTTTCACTTCACTTTGCGGCAAACGACAGCTTTTTTCCAAACAACACTTCCGAATCTCTCATCGACTTCATCAGCTCAAAATTGCCTGATGTGCGATAGAATGGGTAGGCAAAGTCGGTTTTCTACCTCACGCATGTTTTTCTCCACCTCTACCTGGTCGTCATCTTTTCGGGCTTTTATTCGCCATTTTTTTTTTCCTAAAGGTTTTCTTTTCGGGTTTTTCCTTCACTGCCTGCGTTTGCGTCTTGCAGCGTTGGACTCTCGCGCTCTATCTTTGCAGCGGCAGAGTAGTCGAAACGGGTATTTAAAATTAAATTCTGCGCCAAGTGGCACAAATGGCAGAGTGCCCGGGAGCATCGAGGATGAACCACTGATGTTCGAGATTCGGACCTGCGCGGCTCTCGAGTTAAACTTCCGTGGCTACTTCATTCCCCTCCGTCGGCTACAAAGTAGCGAAATCGTGGGAGAGACTCTATCATCGTGAGATCTCCCTCGGATCGGGATAGCGCTGCCTATCCGCGACCAAATGACCAGCCGCCGCGGAATGATCAGTGAGTGGTCACGTGAATAATCTTCCTACATGACTTCCAAAAAAAAGAATACAAGCAGGCCATCCATCATGTTTTCGTTGACACGCTCACAAGACTTTCGTCGATCGCTCATGTAGTATAATTGTCCCACCGGCTGCACCAAGAAAAACAACTCATTTGTTAACCCGCAAATAAATATCTATTTAAATCAAATGAATATTCAATATTATCAAAAATTGATAACATTAATACACAATACTAGATAGATGTAGATAGATATTTTATTATGCACACGTGAGAATGCAATTATTCATAATGCAGGGACTTCACAATCGTACACAATTGACATTAATTCGGATAAGTAATATAAACTAAAAATAACAAAATCGAAATAACATACTAAGAGTTAATTAGCGAGGCGCTAAGTTTAAAACAGTTCGACAGGAAGCAAATCAGAACTTTTAAACTTTATAACAATAATATATTAAACATAATAATAAATTAAACAATACAATAATAAATTAAACATAACAATATTTTAATTGTTATTATACTACTTTTATTTAATCCAAGTACACATTTATTTGCGTTTCACCCGTAAAATAAATTATTTTTCTGGGTGTCGGACAATTATTCCTCTGTCCGTAGAGAGGCTCGCTTTTTCTCGTTTCGGTCGTGGTCTTGGTCGATCTTGGTCGCCCTCGTGCGTGGGTGGACGAGCCGGAGTCTCGGTTTCGATGGGAGGTTTAGCATCAGCATCAGCCGTCGTCGCCAGGAGGGCACTCACGACTCGCCACGTCAACGTGGACTCTCTGTCGCGCAATTAGCGCGAATCTTCAGAACCGGTTACATAATGGCACACCACACGGCCGGTACGTGTGTGCGAGCCCGGCGAGACACGATTCCCTTGCTCGCGGCAGCGGCAGCAGCACGAGTTGAAATTACGCACTCTCCTTGTTCCATCGCCGAGCTCGTGACTAGCCGCGGTGGCAACATTCGCAACGAACCGAAGAGCAGTGGAACTCTCCACTCATCCATGCGGTTGCCTACGGTTGATAACCGTACCGAGCCGCGGGGAGCGTGAGGAAATAAACCGCGAAAGGCTTATTTTCTATCCAGTCTCGGAGTTTTTGATGCGTTCGACATTAAAAAAAAAAAAAAATGGTCCCTTACGCAAGGGAAAAAGAAAGAACGAAGCCGGAGAGAAATAACGGGACCGAGTCGGGCAAACCTGTTGGAATCGTCGAACAATGGGAGCGGATATAATCGAGAGCGAGTGTGCATTTCCACACTGACTGGATTCCCTTAATTTTGCGAAGAGGGGAGGGGGAGAGAGGCATGCAGGGAGGGTTGGTGACGTCGGTTCACTATCGACGGGAGTGTAGACGGTGATTGGAAGGATGGTCCGGAGGGGTTGAGGGGAGGGACGTTGCTGGGTGTGATCTCCCGGTATATCTGTATCGCGACGAGGATTCGCCAATGATAGAGCAGGGGAGAAGAGCACGAGGATGGAGGATGGAGGATGGAGGATGCAGAATGCAGAATGGAAGGTGGAACATAGAATGAGGAAAGATGAGGAAAGATGAGGAAAGATGAGGAGAGATGAGGAGAGATGAGGAGAGATGAGGAAAGATGAGGAAAGATGAAGAAAGATGAGGAAAGATGAGGAAAGATGAGAAAAGATGAGAAAATATGAGGAAATATGAGGAAAGATAAGGAAGGATGAGGAAAGATGAGGAAAGATGAGGAAAGATGAGGAAACTTAAGGAAAGATGAACGATTAGCGACTCGAGGATGGAAAATGGTGGATGGCCGATAGGTGCAGCAGTAGGAGGATGATGGAAAATGTTGGATTGGCAGCAGAAGGATGGCCGACAGGTGCAGCAGCAGGAGGATGATGGAAAATGTTGGATTGTCAGCAGGAGGATGGCCGACAGGTGCAGCAGTAGGAGGATGATGGAAAATGTTGGATTGGCAGCAGGAGGATGGCCGACAGGTGCAGCAGCAGGAGGATGATGGAAAATGTTGGATTGGCAGCAGGAGGATGGCCGACAGGTGCAGCAGCAGGAGGATGATGGAAAATGTTGGATTGGCAGCAGGAGGATGGCCGACAGGTGCAGCAGCAGAAGGATGATGAAAAATGTTGGATTGTCAGCAGGAGGATGGCCGACAGGTGCAGCAGCAGGAGGATGATGGAAAATGTTGGATTGGCAGCGGGAGTTTGGAGGCAGGAAGATGGAGGATGGGCAGCGGTAGGACGAACGAAGGAAGTTGGAGGATGAGCAGCAGGAGGATGGAGGATGGAGGATAGGGTTGGAGGGTGGAGGATTGGCAGCATGCAGCAGCAGCATTATCGAGGGGTCGGCTGAAATAGGAGGATAACAACGCCACGTTAATTATGCGTTAACAGCGTCCAATTAGAGACCGCATCGAGGATATTCCTCTCTCGGTCCCGCGAACCGTCGATACCTCTTTCCCCGTCGATCGCGTGGGAGCTCGTTCTCCCGTCTCTCCTCTGTCTGCACTCTCGTTCGGCGTCGACGGTGCAAAGCACGCTTGTTACGCCCGAAGCGAATGCAGCTTCGATAATTTGTAATATAATACTCGGCATGCATCCGGTATCATACAATGGAACAAAATTCTTTTCTGTTAATATCAACTCGTGTATCAGTTAATGAGGAAAATATCGTGCTGCCTCCCCGCGTTGCCTGAATAGAAGGGTTGCAGAACAGCAAAAGCATTCGTTCCGTCCGACTCAAAGGCGCGCATTCAGAGCCCGTTTTCCTCAGTTTTCTCGCGAATCGCCGAAACCCCCTCAGAAACACGAGTAAACTTTTCCGTGATAACCCGCTCGATTCCGTCCCGAGCGGCTTTCACCGTCGAAGCTTTTACCGCCCGAAAACTGGGTCACCGGAGGTGGATGATGGATTTTCGTTGAATAGCGCCCGAGTGGAAGCGACTCGTGGAAAATCTTCAGGAAACTTATCGAAATACATTTTTCTCACCGTGATAAAGTAGACGACATGATACGGTCTTACCGTTCATATAACCGTACGTAAGGTAGTCCTAAAAATGCCTCCACACTAGTGGGAGCGTCACACTGGACCAGTACTGGCACAGCATCGGCCAGCGCCTGTCCTGCCTGCCATTCCCAGTAGGTCGCCTAGAGTGAAATTTCCCGTGTCATAAATCCCTGCACTGAAAAAACATATCAGTGACTCAAGTAAAATCCGCTTGCGGGTTACCAAAGAAAAAAATGGTCATTTCAATTCTACCTTCAACTCTTACAATTGCATACGGGATTGAAATGATACCATGTCACCTTGTCAGTCTTACCGTCGTTGTTTCAATATCGTATGGAATCGTAAGAATCGAAACTAGAATTGCAATAACATTTTTCTTCTTTGGCAGTCCGCAAGGAAATTCTCTTCTCGGTGCGCATCGATGGACACGCGTCTTGGAAATTTAACTTTTCAATTCGCTCCGATTGCCGTCGATCGATCGTCGGAGGGCGCGAGTGCCGGACACGGCGAAACGGAGCGCGAGAGCCAGTGCCGAATAGCAATCAATTTTAATTGCCGACAAATCTTCGAGGTCTCACCGAGTCTCCCAGCCCGGTCCATCCCTCCGTCCCTTGTCCACGGTCGTTATAGGTATAGCCCGGCAGTCTTGTAGCTCAGCCGGCGAGTTTCTGGCGCCCCGTTCGCAAGGGTAGGTGGGGGGGGGGGGGGGATGTTGATAAATGGAGGACGCCGGAGAAAGCCCGGCTAGGGGTTGGTTCTGCCCCGTCCGCGGCCACGGCGTGCACATCCAGAGGCGGCGATACAGAAACGCGGATGCTCCGAGCGAGGAGCCAGTTATAAGGATTGATGGATGGACGCCGACGGTACGCGGGCGATGCGGCGCTCCTTTCGCTGTTGCTGCGAGGCTTGCACGGAAATCGGGAAGCAAGGGCACGAGCTCGCCGGGGTTGAGAGTGAGACGCGCCAGGATGGAGGACGTCGACGGGAAAGGACGGAGGGATTAATATCCTATTCGCGTCTACACCGCTTGATGCGATGGCTTTCTGGGCCGGAACGATCTTTCGAGAACCCTTTGCTACACCCCCCCCCCCCCCTCCCCCTCCTAACCCCTCACCCCTTCACCCCTCGGCGGATCCGTTCGCTTATTCGTAGACTTCTTGTACCTCGGGTTGTTCTTTCATCGGCTCCGACTCTTTCTCATCCGGATTCGCCGTCTCTCATTCCCTTCTGGACGATCCATGGTAGATTTTCACTGAGGATCATTCGCATCGTCGATGCACCAACCGTCAGCCGAGTTCCTCCGACATGAAGTGCTCGCGACTGGATACGGAACGGCGATTCTGTTTTTCTTGAAGTTGTCTTCCTTGATCGAGAAGACGTGATACAAAGTCAGCCGGTAACAGATCGGTTTTCCCATTATCTCAGCGACTGTTGATGTTTTGGAGAAAAGGAAAGGGTTTTTATGGGTCTAGGAAAACCTGAATTGCTTTCGTTGGGAATATCAATGAAACCGATTTGTTACCGACCAAGTAGTGCCACAGTCGGTGACAACTCGTCTTTACTGTATTGTGAGAGACTGGATAATGCGGACGAATGGTTTCCACGCGTCTTTCTGGAGCCTACGAGAAGCTAATTTGACTTTGTCCGGAATATCAACCGCTTCGAGGAATAAGCAATATCGTTTCTTATCCACACCCAGAAAAATAATTTATTTGACGCCCACCGATTATTTTGTTTGAGTATCAATATTTATTTGATTTAAACAAATATTTATTTTAATCAAACAAATATTTATTTCAATCAAACAAAAATTTATTTTTATCAAATAAATATGTATTTAAATCAAATAAACGGTGACCGTCAAATAAATTATTTTTTGGATGCACCGTGTGCAAGTTCGGTGTTTCGCAAGCCGCCCCAAGCCGGCCCTAGAAAAGTGGCGCTATCCAGCTTCGTCCCATGGTCCATCCACGGAAGTGAATTCCCACGAGGTGCGATTTTTCCCGTTCAGAAGAAAAGTTGATGACCGTAGCGTTACAGGCGTTACGGAGCCACCGGCAATTTCGCCGATGGTCTTCATCCTTCATCCGTCTTTGCCGTCGCGCCGCGCGAGAGAGGTTCGCAGGTAATAGAGGAGGAACTGCTGGCTCTGCTCGGTCCGGCTCCTCTCCGCAGTTCGGCCGGTCTTCCGTCCGTGGTCGATAATTGAAGATCGAACGTTTCCAATCATCGGAGTACGCGGGCGACTGTGCGACATTCCAAGAATTTCTTTTCCTCCCGTACCTCGCGCGCTCATCCTCCGGTCTTGTTCTCGCCGGGCGCCGGTTGCAATTTTTCCTCTCGAGGTCCTGCTTTCTCTCCTCCGCGCGATTCGTCCAGGGCGCGAGGGGAGGAAGGTCCGAGCGCGTAACAAATTGCAGAGGGGCGGCCGTCCGCGCACCCATCGACGCGAGAAGGATTTAGAAGCGAACCGACGAAGGTTTCCTTGCTCCGAAGCCTCCTCTTCGCACACCGGTCGTCCGTGCTCATCCGCGAGGTTCCGTCCTCGTCGAGGGAGGAAAACGAAGCGAGTACGGAACGGAGGATGAACGGAGAGAAGGGCTCGCGAGGGACACCTCTCCAATCGCCAAGACGACGTCCGGTAATCCCGGGTAATCTACGGCTCGTCCGCGTCCGGCCCACGTGGCTTCGAGACGGTCGGACAAGAACTAAGTAACTGAGTATCTGTGAGTGACTGTAAGTATCTGTGAGTAACTGTAAGTATCTGTGAGTGACTGTAAGTATCTGTGAGTAACTGTAAGAATCTGTGAGTAACTGTAAGTATCTGTGAGTAACTGTAAGTATCTGTAAGTAACTGTAAGTATCTGTGAGTAACTGTAAGTATCTGTGAGCAGACGTAAGTATCTGTGAGTAACTGAGTATGACACCTCTCCAATCGCCAAGACGACGTCCGGTAATCCCGGGTAATCTATAGCAAGTCCTCGCCTTTTATTTTACCTGACGGTCGGACAGGAACTAAGTAATAATTGAGGGGTAACTTTTTAAGGCCGAAAGACCATTTGATTCTCGTCGCTGATTGCGGAACTCGATGAAAGTATCGATCGGGCAAATTTGGAACCGAACTTTAATGGATAATTGATAGGCGTTATTTTTTAATTTTTTTTTAAAATCATTACCACTTTGCATTGGTAATTTACTGGTGGGATAACAAAGAGGAAGTCTTGCCTCGTCACGCAATCGCGGGTATAGTGCAGGGGTGCCTGTGACACGGTACGACTTCAGAGGCGGGTAACTGTGCGAATCGAGCGAGGACACAAACACACACACACACACACTCACGACGGAGCAGCGAGGATACATGCATTGCTGAGAATGTCGTCGCTAGGTACACATGTTATAATTATATAGTATTTGGGCAGCGTCCGCCGGAAGTCGTGTGTCACTTCAACACCCGAGTTTTATTATACGCATCAGGCAGCGACGGGAGCTAGGCCCAGGAGCGTTCGTTCTCGTTCGCTCACTTTGTTCCTTATCGTCGAGTATAATCCGTAGGTCGGGCGATTCGCGCGGCTTGTAAAGCAGGGAAGCGCGAGCATACAAGTGTGCTGTAATTATGGTAAAATTTGACTCTTACGCTCTCGTCGTCACGCGCTTCTCTTTCCGTGCAAGTATCTGTGAGTATATCCAAATATTTGTGAGCAACTGTAAGTATCTGTGAGCATATGTAAGTATTTGTGAGTATTTGGGAGTAACTGTAAGTATCTGTGAGTCTATGTAAGCATTCGTGAGTACTTGTAAGTATTTAGGAGTAACTATAAGTATCCGTGAGTAACTGTAAGTATCCCTGGGTAACTGTAAGTATACGTGAGTAACTGAATATCTGTGAGTAATTGCGTATCTGTGAGTAACTGAGAATTTGTGAGTAACTGTATGTGTGAGTAATTGTAAGTATGTGTGAGTAACCGAGTATCTCTAAGTGACTGTAAGTATGTGTATCCGTGTGTGTGTCCAATCGGCGTGAACTCCATAATTATCATGGCAATTATTCTGTGTATATTAGCGGCAGATCTTCAGCCGCGGAGAGCCACAATAAAGCCACGAGGGTGTGCGAGCCCACGCGGGCAGATGGACGGGCGGGCGGGAACGAAAGAGTTTTAACGCGATTATCGCGTCGCCGCTAATTCCTCAGCTGTGCTTATCACCTCGGCCGGCCTGTGTGCGGGTCGAATCACGAGAGAAAGAGAGAGAACGAGCGAAGCCCGGCGACAGAGAGCGAGAGAGGCAGCGGCCGAGAGGGCGAGGAGAGGAGAGAGCAGCCTGTCTCGGGGGCGCGGGAGAGAGGAAGCGCGCGCGCTACGCGAACCGTCCGCCGGCGGGAGTAATCGATACGACGAACGTTTCGCGTGCGCTCGATACCCGCGATAGCGCCGTTGTATATACGGCGTTATACACCGAGCCTGCAGTCCCTTCCTTCCTCCCTATATCTTCCTCGCTACCAACCTCGCGTTATCCGGAATACGTCACGCCGACGATTATGACGACGGTCGTCGCTGCACACGCTTATCCAATCGTCGTCGGAGGGACTTCGAGGCTTTCGATGCACCGGTGTAAGAGAACGCGGAGAAAAGTATCCGAGCGAGTTTCGTGACTTTGGCAGTCGCAGTTCATCGATGCCCCTCGTCAGAATACGTCACGCCGACGATTGTGACGATGGTCGTCGCTGCACACACTTATGCACTCGTCGTCGGGCGGATACGAGGGACTTTTCGAGGCTTTCGATGCAACGGTGTAAGAGAATGCGGAGAAAAGTATCCGAGCAAGTTTCGTGATTTTTCCTGTCGCGGTTCATCGATGCCTCTCGTCAGAATACGTCACGCCGACGATTGTGACGACGGTCGTCGCTGCACACACTTATGCACTCGGCGTCGGGCGGATACGAGGGACTTTTCGAGGCTTTCGATGCAACGGTGTAAGAGAATGCGGAGAAAAGTATCCGAGCAAGTTTCGTGACTTTCGTGTCCGTCGCGGTTCATCGATGCCCCTCGGAGAAACCGCTCGGCCCGGCTTTGTTTACACAAAGCCGGACCGAAACCTCTCTGGTCATCTTAAATCGACCCACGCGAATAATCGTTCAACAAAAGTATGCTTTTTTGTGGTTTTACAAACCAAATTAAAGCTTCGAACGTATCTCACTGCAACTTTTGATTAATCCAAAAATTTTATTTTTCTCACTGCACCGGCTTCATTGGTTGCACATCCGCGATGCAGCGCGTTTCTTTCTTTACATTCCGTCGGTAGAATTCGGATTCTGGATCCGCGCCAAGCGTGTTTATAGTATCTCGGGTACTTGTCCATTTATTCTCCGTGGCCCCTTCCTCCCCCCTCGCCGCTTGGGTGTCTACACTCCGGGGGTAATAAGATGACGACCGAGGAGGAATAAAAAAGACGCGTAAAAAAAGAGACGGGAACGCCGGAGGAAGTTGGTCGGAGCTGGAGATGCGAGGAAAAGGCTTATTTTATTATTTTATACCCCGAAAACTTATTTTATTATTTTATACCCCGGAAATAATATTTGTTTAATAGAAATAAATTTTTACTTAATTCAAATAAATATTTACTGAATTCAAAAAATATTTACTTAATTCAAAAAATATTTACTTAATTCAAAAAATATTTACTGAATTCAAAAAATATTTACTTGATTCAAATAAATATTTACTTAATTCGAATAAATATTTACTTATGGCGGAAGGACTTCGGTCGATGGCCAATTGGCAACATGCAATATGGGTGAAAAAAGAAAAGTTTGTTTATTTATTATTTATTTATTTAACCGAAATGAATATTTATCTGCGGTTCACCCCTCGAGTGAACGATTTTTCCGGGGTGCGCAGGATTCCGTTCACGGTCCCTTCTTCGAGTCGCGCTCCCCCGGTCTCTTCTCGCGGGCACAGATTCGTCGTAAAAGCCGGAGGCTCTAATCCGCTCCTCGTGATCTCCGGACGCTCCCTGATAAAAGGCCATTTTCCTTTCACGCATTTTATTTCCCTTTTTTCCTCCCGTTCCGCACGTTCATTTTTTTTTTTGCCTCCCAGCCGCCTCGTTTTCCGCTTTGCCGGATCCGATCCGCGGAGCCACATCTCCGGCCCGTTACCTTCATATATAAAATATTGTACCTACACGCCGAGTCTCCCGCGATACTTTCACCCGCGCCTCGTTCGCTTTGATGCTCCACCAAAAGCACCGCCCTTTACACGAAAATTGGAACCATCTGTGAACAAAAAAACAAAGAGCGTTGTCCCTCACCGGATCCGCGACTCGTTATCAAGCGATGCCTCTAATGGAAAATAAATGAATACTCCTCTTCCAATATTACACCCAAAAAAAAAAAAAAAGTTACCTTCCATTTACTTTCCCGTTTCCTTTTTTTCGTGCCATCGTTCTCCCCCCGTCGTATCTCTTGCACCGGCGAGAAGAGCAAGGGGGAGCCGGAGCAGAAAGGCGATTTCCGTCGGTCGATCGGTCCTCGTCGCTGCTTTTGCCGCTGCTGCTGGGAGCGATTACGTTCTTGCTGGCTTCGCAGACTCCGTCGGGCCAATCGTTATTGAGGCGGTCGGCGGGAGGCTGGAAGGGTGAAGCGAATCCCCAAAGTGCACCTCGGTTCTAAATCCATGAGGGAAAGGAAGAGCCGTAGGAAACGGCCGGGGGGGGGGGGGGGGGGGGGTCGCGGAAGGGAAGCGAGGGAGTGGAAGAGCGGGAGGGTAGGAGGGTGCTGGCTTGTCGAGGGTCGAGTTCTCGACCCGTTCACCGTCCTCCGTGCGGTATATGACTAATATATGCCCGGAGCCGACGGTGATGCTCCAGTCAGCCGTCGACCCACCGGTCACAGCATGGCGGTCGCTCGGTCGCCCGTGGAATCGGAGGGAACGCGATGGGACTGCGTGAACCTGACACGGTACGAGACTCTCACCTGCTCACGGCTCTGATAGATCGAATCTGAGGAATGGAGTACACTGAAAAAAAAAAATCATTGATTCAAGAACGGTGACACTTGCGGGCTGCCATTGACATACGAAGTCGGTGTAATTATTATTTTCATTCCGACAATTATATATCAAAATGAACCAATGTCTATGGAATTTATGAGAAGATACGCAATAGCTTCATTATCATGGGTCGTTGTGTCAAGCCAAATAGACTTGAAATAACAGCGATAAAAATGAGATAAAAATCTGGAAAAATCAACCATATGGAAGGTACTGAAAAGATTAATTTTGCATAATAATCATTCTAAAATGTTATTAACAAATTAACAACAATTAACAAATTAACAACAATTAATTACTGC
This sequence comes from Amblyteles armatorius, assembly GCA_933228735.2. NCBI lineage: Eukaryota > Metazoa > Arthropoda > Insecta > Hymenoptera > Ichneumonidae > Amblyteles > Amblyteles armatorius. The sequence goes on along the minus strand of OW121688.1, from coordinate 14,733,000 downwards.
CTTAACACAACAATTATTTTATTCGATCAACCAAAAATACATTTACTAGTACGAAAGTAATCGAGGACGTTGTTGGACAAGAAAGTTTGGTTCGTACGTTTCGGTGTACGACTGCGAGGCGGACAACGACTGGTTACCGGCCAACGACTCCGTCACTTCCCGGAGGAGAGATATCGTTCAGGATTTGGTTGCCACTCTCGCCATGGCGAGTGGATAAGATCCCCGGCGTTCATAGGAGACCAGCCAGCCGAAGCTGGCGAACGTCGGGGCTTAGACGCTATTTCGATGGGGCGCCGCGAGGGAGGAGAAGAATACGAAGCGGGAGGAGGAGACGAGAGGAATCAGCCGGACGACAGGGGGTTATATCGAAAAGCCAAATGGAGTCGAGGATCTCTTCACCGTGGTCCCGGCTAACGAGTACAATAGGGCAGAAGCACTGCGGTCTTTTGCTGACCGGACGTTCTTCCCATCCATCCGCCTCCATCCCTGCGCTTTCGCCCCTGGGTACCCACGTCTCCCGAACGGAGACAGTCCCGGTGTCCCGGTGTGCCCGAGTTCGAGGATTCCGAGCCGAATCGTCACCGACTTGGTCGATCGCCTTCGCGCGATTGGCAAGTTCGTCCAGCGATTCTTACGCGATGCACCGCAAAAAAAAAATATAGATTTGGAGCGACCATAGTGACTTGCCAATGTAAAGCACAGTCACCCGAACGAAGGTCCACATTTCATAGTTGGGAGACTAGTCACAAATTATGATAGCAAATATAATCACTGTTTAATCACACTGTAAAAAAACATACAAATCGTATGGAACTTAAGGGGAGAGTCGCCTTTTTTTAGGCATTTTTAGGTGTTTTTTGTTGAAGAAATTTTTTAAGGAAGTTTTAGTGTTTGTTGTAATAAAACTGAGTAAATATTTTTGTTGATATTGTTACATAGTGCAGATTTTTTTTTTATGGGGATCGAATGGCTTAATCTCCTCGCCGGTACCGCGGCCGATCGGGACGTTCTCTTTCGTTTTTCCTCCGGCGTCTCCGCCGCCTCGCACAATCCGTTTGACGGAAGAGCGTTCTCCGTACCGAGGGAATAATCCCGTTGTCATTTTTACGAGGAGCCGTGCCTCTTTCGCCGTCGCTCCGCGTGTACGTGTACGCTCTCGAGGATCGGAGGACCACGAGAGCAACACGATATCCTCGAGAACTGTCGTTCGATAGGTCGTGCCGGCTGGTACCCGTGGAACGGTATCGATAAGCCTCGGCCCGGTACCGCGCGCCAGTCCCCCCTCGTGCTGGCACTCTTTTACCTCCGCTATCTCAACTATCCGTCTGCGAGGCCCTCTCGCGTTATACTCGATGCCTCCGACCTTTGTTCGCCGAACGGCGCTGTACACGTCCCGGACGCGCGTAAATCAGGCGACAGGGTTTGGGCTTAAAGGTGGAACGGGCCAGAGTCGGCGGGATGAGCTCGTGGTCCGGGTCGTTGTTATTTCGCGCCGAGAGGAGCGACGAGAAAGGTATTGTCAGTATTGAAAAATATGCGATTGTTTAAGAAAAGAGAATTAATTTTTTCTAATTTAAAAAAAAAATGAAAGGACGAAGGAGGATCGCAGGATGGGTGGAGTGAAAATATATGAGGAAGAGAAAAGAGGTATATGTGAAATTTTTTTTTTTATATTGAATGTAATTAACATAATTGCATATATATATATATATAAATTATATTAAAGAAAGTTATTTAATATAATTATTGTCAAATACATTTTTCGCATATAATTTCTCCTTTTCGGTGATACAGCCGCAAGCGAACCGAGCGACCGGCCGGACTGCAAACATACGTGCATTGGCAGTGCGCCATTTTATTTTCTTATCCACCCCCCCTTCCTCTCAGGCGTGCCGATGAATAAGCTGTCGTCGCTCTGCGTACATTTTCTGTTTCTGCAGCTTCCAAGCCCGCCGAGGCAAAACTGTACCCCCCCCCCCCCCCTAGAACGTCGGTGATACTGTCTATTCTTCACCCTCCATCTCGTCCATTCACTTCTTTTAACTCGGTCACTTTCTATCAACATCGTGGCCGCACCCCTGATTTTCTCCCCCCCCCCCCCCCCCCCTCTCTTCGCAAAACAAAATGCATTTAAGACGAAAAGACTCTGGCAAAAAGTGTATTGTCATTTGCGGAAAATGGATTTTATTTAGTGTGTTCGATGATAAACGCCAGCGTGACGTTGACCTTTAGAATTCTATTACAATTACACCTGAGGCTTCCTCCTCCTCGTCTTGGTTTCGTTTTTTTCTCTTCCTTTTCTTTTTTGTCAGACTCAATCGCCGGATCAGCAGGAAACACGGGAGACTTGTTTCTCGCGCGTTTTCCCAACAGTCCGTGGCTGCAAAACGTTCGTGGCCCTCGGAGCGTCTCGGAATCTGGAAAGATTCCAGGCAATTCGGTAGCGCGAGGAGGCCCGCTTCCTGCCGTAATTGCGTATGCAAATTTATGTCGGATGAGCGACGAGCTTGGTGAAACGATTTTTTTGGAGCTGTGCCCTTCGCACAGCTTTTTTGTTATTTATTTATTTCCCGTCAACTCGGAGTTATGTGTTTATTAACGAAGAAGCGGACAAGCGAGCGGTGGGCGAATTCTTGTGTGCTGAGACGAATCTCCGAGGTGAATCAACGAAAAAAAAAAAAAAAAAAAATCGAAAAAATGATCTCACAAGGTTTTTAGGAGTCCGACGAGACTGGACGGAATCGAATGCTAATCGAGTATCGGATTCCCGGCCGGGATTAGATTTCTCTCTTGAGTAACCCATTCCCTTCCCGTGCCGTAACGAATAGCGCATCGTTTGCCGAGTTCTTCCTCATCCTCCTCACCTTCCTCTTCCCACTTTCTGTTCGACAAAATTAGGCTGTCGCCGAACGGCCTCGCGTATCATAAAATTAAATAGACTCTCGAGTGGCACTGCAATTCGATCGAACCACCCTTTACCAAGGCATTCGTCCCAAAAGCACGAATAATCGACATCGTTACCCTTTGATATTGCTCATTTTCTTTTTGTTTTTTGATTAATTTATTTATTTATTGAGTAATTACGAGCCTGGCCCAATTATATTAATTTAAAAAATGATATAGAAAATCAGTAATACAAGCAAAAAACACAAATTCTAATAGGGTTTATCAAAATATTTGTTAGAAAATACTAACTCAATTTAACCAACAACTAATAAAAATATTTATTGCTAAAAAAAATTCTATTAGAATTCTAGTAGAATTTTTTTTCTTTGGCTTTAAATCGAGCCTGAGGAGGTTCTGGGAAAGCCTTGCCAAGGCCGGATGTAACGCTGGGAAAAATGTCTACCGGGGACGTGAAGATTATTTTTATTTTAACCCAAAAAACGACGTTCTTATTTTTGGATAAGGGAAAATTGCTGTAGCAAGGGAGTCGTTGTATTCCGATTCGAGAAAAACAGGGTGAAAGTATTGGACGCAGATGGAGAGAAATAAACACGCTGCCAAGAAAAATAAACGGAAACTTTGCGCTGTTCGCGGGCGCGACCCGTATCGAAGTACTAGAAAGTGTCCGAAGTCGAGAGTAGCTCGCCTTCCCGTTGTTTTTCCCGAACAGCCTCGACGGCGATGAAAGTACAGTTGCAATAAATATTTTCGGCACGCATATGCTCGACGTATGCGTAACGCAGTCGCTCGATCTTTATCGGCCCAGACCGGGGACGCTCTTATCTCGAACATTGACGCGCGACAAGCCCGATAAGATAATCGACGTTTTACACCCGCGAATACACCGAACAAAAAAAAATTAATAATAATTCTGTCGTTCAAAAAACGAAAAACCATACGTATTCCAGACATTTTTATATTGCATAAGCAGCAGGCATGTCAGCTGGAATATCAGTGGACATTTCTGACCGTTACTAGAACTATTAACTTTATTCTTAATTTCTTTACCCTCTTAATTCCTTTTGACTGACGTGCCGTTTTTTTCTGTTACCGGCCATCTTGTCAATAAATCCACTATTGTTACTACTTACTACTACTATTGTTATTTCAATATTTAAATATTTTTACTTTTTTAACTTTACTCTTAATTTCTTCACCCTCTTAATCCCATTTGACTGACGTGCCCCTTTTTTTCTGTTGCAGGTAAGTCGACCAATCGCATCAATATTGACCAAGAAACAAAAACTAAACCCCCGTCGCCTTTTGCCGTAAGTACGACTACATTTGAGCGGGCAACCGGCAATTTGCCTCAGCGTTCCGGGAGTGTCCGGTGAAGTTATCCGAGACGGTGTTCGAGGATTAAAAATGATTTAGGAGGAAAAAACCGTCGAGAGAAATTGTCGGTGAGGGTAAGTCGAAGAGAGGATGATTCCTCTCGGGCGTGGGATAGTCGGGAGGATAAAACGTTCGAGCGAGAGCGAAATCGCGCGTTGCAGCGAGTGCAGCGAAACTGCATCCTCTCGAGGCCGAGCCGGGCCGGGCGCGGGCCGACCGGCATCGCGGGTGCGTTTCTTCTCGAGCTGTTCTCCGGCCCGTTCGAGGCTGTCGAGTCCAGAATTCTCGGACAGGGAGTATAATTACCGATTTCTTCGTGATACCTCTCGAGGGCTCGGGAACTTAAAAAAAAAAAGGGCAAGAAGCCAAGGTTACTTCACCGTGTCGGGATCGAGGTGAAATATGCTACTTTTACTTCTGCCCTCGGAGAACCGACCCGGAGTCTCTTGGAAGTGTATTGGATTCCAGCAGGTCGAGACTTCCACGCGGGAGAGTCGATCGTCGTGCGCCCGCGGCCAGAAATATTGGTACTTTGGGTAACACGAGGCGAGAAACTTTTCGGAACTTAAAATTTTACACCCTCGCCCGAACTATTCCTCCCTAGGCCACGTGAAAGATGTACCACGTGATGTATAAGTGCGAAAGGGATAGATGAATTTTTTTGAAAATAGAAGCATCATCGGACGCGGTATTAAATTGTGCATCCACTAATGCTTTTCTTTCTCCCGAAAAGTCTACGATCTCTGAATCGCATTCATTACAGATTTTGCTTACCGATTGAGTCGTTTCACATGTCCTTAAGGTGAGGTGAAACTGTTTCACTGTTCTTAAATTTGGATACATATTTTTCTTAATCTTCGAAACACGGATCATTTTTGCAAAATATTCCCCATCAATGGTATGCATAATTCATTTTACTAATATTGCATGCAATTCGAAACAGTTGTTATGCATTTTTTTCGATCACATTTCTGACTACAAAGAAACAGTCGATCCGCCTTAGGAGGGGAACATCTTATCGCACCTAGTTGAATTCTTCCTTTGAGGACTCCCGCAAATAAATTCATTTTTTTCTGATAAATATTTGGGGGAGAGCGGTTCAAAATGGGACAGGGGGCAAAACGGGCTTGAAAATCCTGATGCATCATTGGGACAAAATGGGTCATCCAAAAATTATTCGAATATTGAGTTTTACCCCGCTCTTCCCTATTTGTTTATAATTAAATATCTGTTTCCTGGGCACTCGCCACATAAATTTCTTTTTCTAGCTCTACCGCGCACTCATTATTTCCTGTCTTATTTCGCCCCTCCGACTTTCTTTCGCGGGTCGAAAGGTAAAAAAAAAAATCGCCTTCGCGAGGGAGCGTCACCGTGCCGCGGTCTGCCGGTGGAGTCCCTCGTCGACGGTATTCACTTATCTCGTGCCCTCCGCACCGACGGAGGCGCGCGGCGGTTACGTCTCTATTTTTCTTCTCCCGACGACGATTGCCTTAACGAAACGACGGCGGACCGGCGACGGTTAGCTTACGTTCCGTACAATGTGTACGGGCATTTTCTCCGACGGGCTTCAAGCTACGCTGAATCCTCGGGGATTCCCCTGCGGTGCCGGCTCAACCCCGTGCGGAGATATTGGAATTTTCAAAATCCCTCCGCGGAGCTTCGCCAAGGGTTACACGGGGATCACCGCGCCAACGTTCCCTTTCTTCTCCCATTCTTTCGCGCCCGCTTTCGACTCTCTCTCGGCTTTGTGCCCCACGCCGCCTCATCTTCTTTCTAACTGAATACTTTGCCATTCCGTCGCCCCCCTCCGCGATATTAGCTTCCGGTACGATTTACTCCGAGAAGCTATCCGTACGGTTGAAACCCATCCAAGGCGATTGTTAGGTAAGGGTACGAACGCTCGGACACGACCCAGTCATCGGACACTCCTATTGGCATTTGGTTTATTACGAATCTAAGTATTGTAAATCGAATTTGACACTTGTAATCATATTTACTAACATTATTTGATGCTCAGAAAAAAGTTGTACAAAGTTTAAGTCTAAATTATGAACTTCCGGTACAATTTGCTCCGCGAAGTTATCCGTACGGTTGAAACCCATCGAAGGCGACTGTGAGGTAAGGGTAGGAATGCTTGGGCATGTCCCAGTCATCGGACATTCCTATTGGAATTTGGTTTATTACGAATCTAAGTATTAGAAATCGAATTTGACACCTGTAATCGTATCTACTAACATTATTTGATGCTCGGAAAAAAGTTGTACAAAGTTTAAGTCTAAATTATGAACTTCCGGTACAATTTGCTCCGCGAAGTTATCCGTACGGTTGAAACCCATCAAAGGCGACTGTGAGGTAAGGGTACGAATGCTCGGGCACGTCCCAGTCATCGGACACTTCTATTGGGATTTGGTTTATTACGAATCTAAGTATTAGTAATCGAATTTGACACTTGTAATCGTATCTACTCACATTATTTGATGCTCAGAAAATAGTTGTACGAAGTTTAAGTCTAAATTATTAACTTCCGGTACAATTTACTCCGCGAAGTTATCCGTACGGTTGAAACCCATCAAAGGCGACTGTGAGGTAAGGGTAGGAATGCTTGGGCATGTCCCAGTCATCGGACATTCCTATTGGGATTTGGTTTATTACGAATCTAAGTATTAGAAATCGAATTTGACACTTGTAATCGTATCTACTAACATTATTTGATGCTCGGAAGTTAATGTACCGGACTGAAAGATTAAGAACATTCGAAATACTTAAAACTTTATAATTCACTTTAATTTCAATAATATCTCAATGTTTCATCATAATTCTACATTTAATTTAATGCACCAGGATCTGCATAAAAACTTTCAGTCCGGTGCATTAAATTTTCAATTTTTTTAGTGTGACTGAGTTGGAAAGTCGACACCGCGAACACGGTGCTTCCATCTTCAAAAAACGACGATGTTTTTTCGAAGCTGGTCCGTTTGCCTCCCAGTTTCGCTTCTTCGGCCGCATCGAGAAAAACGTACGGCGCGCCGTGTACACTCGAGGAAACGTTCGTGTGAATCTAAAGCTTGCAGTACGTAAGTTTTTTCCGCGGTTCGCAGGACGAGAAACCAGCGTCGCTGCGAAGCTCGCTACGTTTTCCAAAAACAATTTGGCAGTCGACACAGCCAGCGGATAACGGGGCGATCTCCGGGGGATTCCCCCGCTCGGATGATTCTCTCGCTCGCCCGAACATCGGAGATTCATGCAAACGGCGCAGCGGAGAACCCGAGCTTCCACTTGTACTTGTATTACACTACGGCGGAAAGTCACCGCACCCGGCAACGTTTTTTTTTTTTTTTTTGGCAAAACGATGCGTTGCCGAGAACGCTAAGAAAGGAAACGTGGTAATACACCGAGGAATTATCCGGAGCATGGAAACTCGACCGGCAGAAGTTCCGAGTCGTCGTTCATTCCCCTCGCCGGTCCCAGCTGGAGTTTTCTTGGCGCGATCGCCTCGCGATTCGCGATTCACGACTATTCCATTAATCCTGTTAGCGGTTCTTTTTGTTCATCCGATGGTCCGGACACTGAACTCTGTGCCTGGTTCGGCCCAGAAGAGGGCACCGAGAAAAAAAAATCAATTGAGTCAACACGCTGATAAAAAAGTAGAGTTCAATCAACTAAGATTCGGGCAGGGACGTTCGAATAAATATTTAGTTGGTCGAACAAAGTATTTTAATTACTCAAAAATATTCTGGTGAAATCACCCAACAAATTGTTGAACTAACCAATTTTTTAGCTGTACCAACAAAATATTTAGTTGAACGTCCCTGCCCGAATCTTAGTTGATTCAATCGTATTTTTTTAAATTGCAAAATGAGCGCTTGCTCGTGGCGAAATAAATGTTTGGTTGATTGTACGAAATAATTGTTGTACTAAGTAAAGAAACATTTGAATCGACGACCTGTTAGTTCGATCAACGAGGTATTCCTTTCGATCACCCAAACATTTCGCCACCAGTAAGTGCACATTTTGTTGATTCAATTGATGTTTTTTCTCCGTGGGCCAGTACTGGCACAAAGTGGGCCAGTCTTTGCCCAACATCGGCCAGTACCGGACCCGCACGACATTCCCACATTGGGTGTCGTTTTTGCGAGGTCGTTATGAAGTTTTCGACTGTTGGATCGCTGTTGGGATGTTTTTCTCGCTCGGCAGCTGCGAGCTTGTCTTCGCTGTTTTCCGATCTCCTCTTTTACCCGTTCGTTCGCGACGTCTTTTCTTTCCTTTCGTTTTTTCGCGTAAAATAGACGACAGCATCGCAAACGGCCGGAGGGTATCGCGTCGAGAGTACGGAGAGAGGGACTCGAGCCGTGTTTCTCCGCCCGACAAGCAACAGCGGAACGCTCCCTCGGTCCTCCAGCTCCAGGATTTTTCCTCGCGGATCTCCTCCGGTACCTCGACGTGCGCGGTCCATACAGCATCTCCCGACACCGGCGACAATCAGGAAAAGAGCCGTGGGCTCTGACCTTATCCCCCTTCGCAGGTCCTTTTATACCGCCATCGTCGTCGAGGCAACGGGCTGCAGGGAGCTTCGCCCTGAGGATGATGCGCCTCGGTTTCCCCCGTCACCGCTCCCTTAATCTCTCGTCTCGCGAAGAGGGTCGAAGAAAAGCGGACGTTCTACCGCACCCAGAAAAAAAATTATTTGACCGCCACCGTTTATTTGGTTTAAGTAAAATATTAATTTGCTTTAAATAAATATTTATTTAAATCAAGTAAATAGTTACTTGAATGAAGTAAATATTTATTTGAATCAAATAAATATTTTACTTAAGCCAAATAAACGGTGGCCGTCAAATAAATTATTTTTCTGGGCGCGGGAGGAAAAACTTAGCGGTCTTCCCTAAGCCAGAAAAATAATTTGTCCGAGCGGCGGCCTGAAAATAAATACAAGGTAAAAGGACTGCGTTATGGCATGAAATCTGCATTCTGCAGTGCAGGTCGGGAATGATTTCTTCTTTTTACACCTGGTAACAAAACCACTCCCGGGTCAATGCGTGTGCCTCTCGGCGGGCGACCTCACGGCATCCGGCACGGTATACGACACAGTGTGTCTTTCCCATTGACACAAGCTCCGAGCCGGTGCTAATACCTGGTCATGCGGGGCTTCTATCATGTATCGAATGGGCTTTTACGGATTCCCTAAATTATCTTTGATCCGGAGAGGCGGAACGACGAAAGCACATCTTCGCCTTTGGTTGGATAACTTTTTGCGTACATAATAAAACATAGAATCTAAAAACGTGGAAGAGGGAAAATACTTATCGCTATTTGTTCCAAGATGAATGTCGGCAGCGGCGAAGCTGGTCCATTGTGCCGCGTCTTTGAGACACCTACTAGGATTATTGGACAGTTACATCAGGGCCTGGTCAGGCCCTCATGTAAGGCTCAAAAGGTTCTACCAGGGTTCTCTAGAAACTAGAGCTCTACATCGAGCGCCTGCCAAGGGCCGGCCAGGACCCGGCCAGATCCGGACCAGTTGCCGTGACGTTCCAAAGTCCCATCCCAGAATCCTGTCTAATACCCACTCCCAATTACGTCGCTTCGCGGGTCTCTGTAATCTGCTCGAACATGAGAACAGAGGGTGTCGGGCGCGGGTGGGTTTGAGATTTCACGCCCCCGTGATAGCGGCTTAAATATATCTCGACCGAACAGAAAGCAGGGCGGTACACAGAGTTACATGGAAGCAGGTCGATGGTGCTCGATGAAAATCCGAATGCGTTCGGTTGCACGAATGCGCGGCCGCGTTACAGGAGTAACGAGAGGCTGGGACTCCGAGAGACGTGAGCCGTGAAATCCTGGTTGGTGGCGCGTAAATGCCATTGGTTTTGCGTGTATCGGGCCATTGCCGGGCCGGGCGTTCTGGCGAGAGCGAGGCTGAAACTTGGTACTCGGTGGCTGTGTGCATCCCAGGCAATGCGCGGCTGCCTGGCTTCCACGACGTTCCCGTCCCAGCATCCATCGTAGATATCCACTTTCCGCTAACGGGCAATTATTCCATTCGATATTCGGGCTGCTAGAACGGCGCGCACCCGCTAATAGGGCTACGGCTCTAAGCCTCCGTGCCGGCGGATGTACATGGCTTTATGTACGAGGCTAAACAATAGCGCCTGCGGTACACGGTGCACACACACGTGGCGAGGCATGCGTGGATGGCAGCCTGTATCGACGGCAGCCCCGCCGATTCCCGGGCCTCCGCGTGGCGCGACGGACACCCCTTCCACGAAGCACCCTCGGTCGGTAAGGAAAACTGTAATGCCTTTTTTTTTTTGCGGAGAAAAAAAAAGTGTTGGGACAACAAGAATTTTGTTACCATAACTGTAAATCTACCGGCATACCATATATGCCCTTACCCTTACAATTTTTCGACAAAAATGGTATTTTTTCAAAAAATTTTTTTAGAATTTTTTCTTTACTGAAATCGGTTGGTAAATATGCCACTTGAAAAGAATGGCGAAGGTTTTAATTCGATATCTCGAAATTTTTTGAAAAAAAGTGCCGTTTCGCAAAATTTAACATAGGCTTCCCTATGCTGGAAATGGTGAATTTTTCAAATTTCGAAAAAAATACAAGTCGCATGTGTTTTGAGCCGGAAATGGGCCACTTAAAGCCAATGGAGGTGGTAAAAAATCGATACCTCGAAAAAAAATATTTGGCCATTTTGAAAGTGGAAAAATGAGAAGGGGTAACCCCTACAATTTTTCGACGAAAATGGTATTTTTGAAAATAAATTTTTTAGAATTTTTTCGTTAATGAAATCGGTTGGTAAATATGCCACTTGAAAACAATGGCGAAGGTTTTAATTCGATATCTCGAAATTTTTTGAAAAAAAGTGCCGTTTCGCAAAATTTAACATAGGATTCCCTATGCTGGAAATGGTGAATTTTTCAAATTTCGAAAAAAATACAAGTTGCTATGTTTTGAGCCGGAATGTAAATTACCGGCATACCATGTAAAATTACCGGCATACCATAACTGTAAATTTACCGGCACTGTAAAAATAAATTGTAAATTTAATGTACTGGATATTGAAATTTGCTTTCGTTACTTACATTAATGTACTTTTTTGGCAAAATTAAAATACCGAATATTAAAATTACAAATCTTTTGCCTGAAGTTCACAAAAAAATGTCATTAAAAATAAAAATGTTGATGTAAAATTGCAACGCACATATGTTTGAAATTTCAGAAGGGACAACAAAATATTTTGCTGTGGCAACAAATATTTTTGCTACTACAACAATGAATTATTAACGATCTACATTTTGTTAGAGAAACAGAACAATTTTTCTCCGTGTTCGAACTCAACGGTTAGCCCGACCCCGCTAAATAAAGATAAGAATCGTTGCTTGCCGGACGTTCGAGCACACACGCCCTGTAGGAAAACGGCTCCGTGCCACAGACGGGGCGCACCTTTATTAAAATTCGCTGATCAATGAATTCGAGGATTGTTCTCTAGGGCGAGAGGATCGGCACGAAAGGCTCATCGTCACCTCAGTTTCTTCGAGCACGTTCATGGAAAAGCGAGGGATAACTCTCGCCTACCCGCTAGTCTCCGGCTCTGTCGGTAATAAAAACCCTAAAAATCAATGATCAAAAGCAGACTTTCTAGAGTAGACTGGACACCCTAGAGCACGGAGAAAAATAGTTCTGTTTCTCTAACAATATGTAGATCGTTAATAATTTATTGTTGTGGCAGCAAAAATATTTCGCTGCTACAGCAAAATAATTGTTGCCATAGCAAAATATTTGTTGCCGCAGAAAAATATTTGTTGCCACAGCAAAATATGTGTTGCCACAGAAAAATATTTGGCTGCTACAGAAAAATATTTGTTGCCACAGAAAAATATTTGTTGCGACAGCAAAATATTTGTTGCGACAGCAGAATATTTTCTCGTCCCTACGTTAACCAGGTAAACGAGTTGCGGTAACAAAATTCTTGTCCCAACAATTTTTTTTTCTCCGTGAGGGCGAAGAGGAAGAGTACCCTATTGTCTCTCCGCTGGAAACTCCACGGCTTCTCGCTCGCGATATTTTTCAATCATCCGGTACTCGCGAGAGCGCGTATGCAACGGCCGTACATAAAGTGAAGCGAGCGGTGGAATATACACAGTCCAGGCGGGAAGGGAGGGTGCGGAGCGGGAGGGGGTGCAAACTGTAAAGAGGAAACGGAGGAAAGTGTACCGGAGAGAAAACGGCCAGAGCAGGAAGGAGGTACGCGGAATGAAGAGGTAACTTAGTTTCGTCGCCGTACATCGCGTGTTCGCCGCGCGGGGCTGAATTCTCTTCTACGCCCCCGAGTTTTATTGGACGCCCGACTCGCTAATACGATTACAAAGAAACAAGAGGGCTTTTCGGTGCGCCCCGACGGAGAGTTCCGTCGTACACCGTGCAACATCGCCACCACGCGCTGCCGTGACTCGCACGGACCTCGGCCGTGTTTCCGCCGGCGGACGAGCGGGGCGGCGCGACGCTCGCGGAAGCTGCGCTGCATCAACCCTCCGCGCCGCGGCGCAGCCTCCTCCTTCCTCCGGTAGCCTTAATTAGATTACGGCTGCGAGTAACACGAGAGCGGACCGATGCGTCCACCCTACTCAACGAGGTTTATGAATTCCGTGAAAGCCAGTCAACCAAGAACGCGGCGACATCAATTTCCCATTACCGGAGGAAAAAGCCTCCGGAGAGGCGCATCGTATAATCACTCCGGGAATGCCTTTGATTCACTTTTCGAAAGGTCGAGCCTTGACGCGGGACCTTTCGCCGACGAGCCTTCTGATTTTCCTTTTTTTTTCATCGTGTATCGGTGGGAAATATTTATCGGAGATGGTTCATGGACATGATTCACTGTAAAAAGACATATCGGATCACATTTAGCGTGACGGACTGGAAGCTTTTATGCAAAAAGTGGTATATCATATTTCGTGGACAATTGTCATGAAAAAATAATGTTCAGTGTATTAAAAATATTGGTAATACTTTATTTTTAATAAGTCCTCATTTTTAATACAAAAGTGCTTTTATTTTTAATAATTTAGTTTAATTTCAATGAAAAAGTATATTACTTTTTCATCACAATTGTATATTAAAATTTAATGTACCAGTTTTTGCATACAAACTTCCAGTCCGATGCATTAAGTTTACAATTTTTTTACGCTCCTTTTTTCGGTGTAGGCGTGATCTTCCTCTCACCTTCCAGAACCACAATTACCACCTCGTCGCTGGCCGGCAATGCCGATAACAAACGCTCGCGCCACCCCTTCCCCCTTTCCACAATTCACCAAGATTTTCGGTGTCTCCCTCTCCCCCCTCCCCGGTCGCGTGTCCCGCGGGACTCGCTTGTGCAAACACTCGGAGGAAGAGCCCGATAGCCGCTCGAGTCTCGCTCGCTTCGGGAACCGAACGTAAAATATTCTCCCGTGTATTTTCAAGCGCGAGTTCGAGCGGGGGAATCCCCGTCCGCGCTCGGCGGACTCGCCACATTTGAATTAATCCCGTCTCCGCCCGCTCATGTGCGCCCGGTCGTACCGGGCGAAAGAATTTTCACTGTACTTCCACGAATCTCGAAATCCGTGGAAGGGACCCGACGCCCGCGATCCTTGCGGAAACAGCTGGACCGCCATCGCAGCATCGGCAGGATGTTCCGCTGGAGCTATCCCTTATTTCTTGAGCGAAGACTCCAGCGGAAGCTGGTAATTTTTTTCTCCGTGCGGCACGCTTATCCATCTAGCGAACGAGCATCCCTTATTTCTTGAGTCAAGACTAAAGCGGAAGCTGGTAATTTTTTCCTCAGTGCGGCACGCTTATCCATCCAGCGAACTAGCATCCCTTATTTCTTGAGCCAAGGTTCCAGCGGTGGCTGGTAATTTTTTTTCTCAGTGCGGCACGCTTATCCATCTAGCGAACCAGCATCCTTTTTTTTGACCCAAGGCTCCAGCGGAAGCTGGTAATTTTTTTCTCAGTGCGGCACGCTTATCCATCCAGCGAACCAGCATCCCTTATTTCTCGAGTTAAGGCTGCAGCGGAAGCTGGTAATTTTTTCCTCAGTGCGGCACGCTTATCCATCCAGCGAACCAGCATCCCGTATTTGTTGACCTAAGGCTCCAGCGGAAGCTGGTAATTTTTTCCTCAGTGCGGCACGCTTATCCATCCATCGAACCAGCATCCCTTATTTCTCGAGTTAAGGCTGCAGCGGAAGCTGGTAATTTTTTCCTCAGTGCGGCACGCTTATCCATCCAGCGAACCAGCATCCCGTATTTGTTGACCTAAGGCTCCAGCGGAAGCTGGTAATTTTTTCCTCAGTGCGGCACGCTTATCCATCCATCGAACCAGCATCCCTTATTACGTCACCCTGCAGCATCCTGACAACCACACGCGTTTTCCTACCGCGACGGGCAACCGGCGAGCGATATTGCACAGCATAAGCGCGGATGTAGCATCATACGTATTCAGCGATCGACCAGTCGTACCCGTTCAGCCACGCGTACTGGAATTCTGATTACGCTACCGTTTGTCCGGACGACCGACCTCACCACAACCCCGCACAGCTACACGGTAAAAATACTATGTACATATGTATGTTCGTATATACATTTTTCGGTGAAGTCGCCATTGCATTCGTATCAGCAGTTTTCTCCTTCATCCCCGACGGAGGAATATACATGTGGGAACAACCGATCTGCCAGTGTGGGGAATGTCCCTCTGGACCGCCGAGTTTCCCTCACTGCATTAAATCTCCCTTCCTGCGCGGCATACTTCGTCCTCTCTGAATATCGTCTGATGCTTCTTGATCCACCAAACCCGCGGGACTCCGGGGCTGCGGCGCGTTTCATCCCCGCGGAGGAGAGTCCTTCCCTCCCCCTCCCCCCCCTCCCGTTCTGGTGTCGGTGAGAGGAACTACCGAGCGAATCTCTCGGTGATGCATCACCGCGAATGAATGATGAATTATTCATACAATCAGTTTCAGCGAGATTCTCCGCCAGAACTACGACGACGATTCCGACGATGGGGTTCCTTCGTCCTTCCGTCAATTTTCTCCGTCTACCAGCCTCTCGCCCAGAATCCCGCTTTCCGCATAGTTTGTACTGACGATTTAAGATTGCCCCTTAACCCGATTCCGGAATAATGACTCATTGACGTCAGCCCTGTCGGACGCTGCGGAGGGTTTCCGTCGGGGAGAAGTGGAAAAAGAAAGTGGAAAGAAGATGGGAACGGGAGTGGGCTAAATGTGGACGAGAGGAGCTCCGAGGCACGAGATACACAAAATTGGACGGAGCCACGAGGCCGAGAGATGGAGAGGTGGATAGCCGGTCTCCGGACGTGCTGAGGCGAACCTCTTTGCTCGAAAGCGAGAGGGGAACGTGGGCGAGGAGAATGAGGTGGAAAATGAAAACCCGGCCCAGGGGCAAGGGTGAAGGATTCGGACGAAAGAACGTTGATGGACCGAGATACCAACTGGATTCTGTGGTTTCCGAACGTAAGGCACACTGCCGCGTCATTGATGTCCGGTTTTTCTGAGTACCTCGCTCGGTGTCTTTGTGACGGTTCAGCGTTACGACTGGACCGACGGAAAAATATCCATGGAAAAATCACCATATTTTTCCGTCATTCAAATTTGGACCAACCGTCACATCATCGGCTGCGGCCAATCCTCCGAAGTTTCCGCCCAGTCGACCAAGACATCCGAGCAAGACCGGATGTCTCGCTGGACGTCTTGCTTGGTATTTCCGATCCCGCTAAGAAATCCGGTGAGATGTCCAGCAAGACGCGAAGATCAGAAAAACCAGGCATCTGGTTCTTCCTCAATGGCCGTACACTTCGAAATCACGTTGTTCTTTTTTTCCTCACGGTTTCCATGGTATTTGCACCGGGCATGAGCGTCGCCACTCGGCGACCGCTAAGATCTAACGACAAGAGGACCCAGCCTCAGTTTGGCTCGATAAGGCACAGCAGCCGGCGGAAGCGACGAGGATGAGGGCAGGTGAAACCGAGTACGCCGAGGTACGAAGAGGCTGCGGAATGAGGTTGTAGCACGAGGTAAAGAGCGCTGTGCGAAGTCATGAAAAGCAACAGCAACCCATAAAACCCAGACACCGCAGGAAGCTTCTCGCTTATTCGCGTTCCCGCACGGTTCTCCTTCAGAAAGGTGGCGGATGGGAACACCCGCAGCAGTTCTCCGTTCGCTTGCTTTCCATCCCATACACTACAACGGAGTACGTTCGAGTACCGCCTCCTTCAGCCTCCAGGGTCCCTGTTGCGGGTCCCAATGTGGCAATGTCTCCTCCACGTGGACGAAGAAAAGCCCGGAATGGAAGGGAATGAAAGGAGGACGCGGAAGCGGGAACCGAGAAGGGACGAAGGGGACGCCTGGATAAAAGGGAAAAGGATGAGCGAAAACGGCGACTGCTGGAAAGAGGATGATTTAGATAAAGGGCGGACGAGGTGAGCGAAAAAAGAGGTTCTCAACCTCCTTTTTTTCTTCTTTTTTCGCATATACGTCTCTAGCTGGCGTGCAAAACGACCAACACCCCCCGGATTCGCCCTCGTACGTGCTTCTCCCCTTCCAGCTGTGAAATATACTGTACATTATGCTCCGTACACATACACAGCGGGGCGCAGCTATCTGTACGGCTGAGTTTCGAGCGACTTAAGAGCTCACGCGACCTGGAACTAACGTTCTCTTTCAACCTCGACGAGAGATCTCTTTTACCGAGCGAACTAACGTTTATCCGGGCTAAAAACGTTTATTCAGAACAAATTCAGTCTCGGATGTGTATACCTACTACGTACAGCCTGTACACGTATATACACGTATATTTATTCACTGTATAGGTACTCTCTGATGACGGGCTTGATAAACTTTCCTTTTTCTTCTCCCCGGGTAGATAAAAGCATGAATACCCCCACTATACACACAACGCTTCGCGAACTCTTCGGGGAACTCGATAGCTCGCTAAAATTAATTGCGAAAGTCACGGCGGCTCTTCGCTGCAGCTACCGATAATGAAATATCTCGTCTCGAATGAAAAAAAAAAAAGAAAAAAAAAATTATTAAAACAATGGAGCTCGCCCACCAGACTCGTTATCGTTGGCCGGTGTTTGCGCGAGTTCTTGTAAGAGTTGAGATTTCGCGAGCTTTCCCTCTCCGGCTCGTCAGCCTCCGCAGTTTTAACGAGACGAGATATCTCCCGGAGAAGGCGGCGCGTCGAACGTCACGTCGGAGTCGGAGAGGAAAACAAATGTCGTTCCGCGAGTCTTCGGCTTCGTCGGATGTCTCGTCGGATCGAGGGCGTCGGGTAATTCCGCTCGGTCGGTAAGTCGAAGTGGCGGAGCGGGAATAAGAGCGAACGACGGGAGAGACGCGGGAAAGGATACGAGTGCGTTCCCATTGCCGTTCGGTAATGGGCGAAACCCCGGGGGAATAAACCTTTGGGTCTCGAAATTCGAAAGGCTGCCCTGGGAGTCACGGACAACCAGCACCGGGGGATTTAACGGTTAAACGTTTAGCGGCCGTTCCGTGCGATGTACACCCGAAGCGACAGTTTTCCAGCCCTCTCGCCCGGACCATCCTTCCAGCGTGCGGGATCTCCTCTCCGCCTCTCCGTCGCGCCTTCTCCGCGACGGGAACATCCCCTCGTCGGATCTCCGAGTACGACCGCAAACTACCGGATTACCGTTCTCCGGGAAGAAAAGTTGGGCTTTGGCCGTCGCGGCCTTCCCTAAATCACTCGGAGCGGCGCCCCGCCAGACCAGGGCTTAGGGGCACTTCGTTGCTCTCCTCGCACGCTACGGGCTATCCGGGGAATCTTCGTCGGCAACGAATTCCACGGGAAAAGATGTAATCGGCGTTTCGCAATTTTCTTGGATTCGCACGGAATCGGGACTACCAGAACTGCCTCGGTGATGTTTGCGGTTTGGCTTAATTGCAACCTGTGCCTTGTGCGAACAGCTTATGGGTAGTGGGTTCGAATTCGGAAACGAAAACCCTGAAAGAAACTAGTTCTCAGCCCTAATGGGGGCACCACACAGGACCGGTACTGGCCGCCGTGTGTCTTTCATGCCTTTCCTTAGGGTAAAAGTGTCGAATACGGAACGGTCCGTACAATCGGAGTTGGCCATATTTACCCCCGTTATCCTAAAAAGTGACTAGTCGTCTCTTTACCGATGAATTTTCACGAAAGTTGTCTAAACGGGATGGTGCAGTTCTGTGCCCACACAGAGAAAAATAATTTATTTGACGGCCATCGTTTATTTGGTTTAAGTAAAACGACCAGCCCTACCAGCCCTAATCGGAGCACCACACAAGGCCAGTACTCTCTAAGTATGTCTTTCATGCCTTTCCTTAGGGTAAAAGTGTCGAATACGGAACGGTCTGTATAATCGGGGTGGACCATATTCACCCCATTATCCCAAAAAGTGACTAGTCGTCACTTTACCGATGAATTTTCACGCAAGTTCTCCAAACAGGATCGTGCAGTTGCGCGCACCATAGGAGTATGAATGCTGAAGTATGGAGTCGCCCAAAAGCGCGCCTTACGTTAACATTTCGCCGGATTAGAGCAGCGACGGGAGGAAGAGCAGCGGCAGTGCGCGACGCAAATTAAAGTCGAGTGGTGTTTCATGAATAATTGAAGGCCCTCGGTTTTCAAGGTGTACGCGTGAAACCGGGAACCTCGGTGGGGACGCGAGGCCGGAGCGGAGGAGGAAGAGCGCGGAGACCGGCCGGCTACCGGTCTCCATGGTACTCCAGTCTCACGTTTGAAACTCTTCTTCCTTTTTCTCTTCCTTTTCCAACCCGACGCGTACGGTGTACACACCGAGGAACTACCGTCGCCCACAATTACTCGCGTAGAGCGCGCTCGATTCTCCTCGCTCACCCTCGTCTCGCACTCGCTTCCTCACTTTCCATGAATATTTACATCGTCACTTTTTTTTTTTTAAATCTTCGCGCATTCGGAACGCGGAAAATCATGAAGGACGCGAGCTGAGGTGCGCCCTCACCTCAGTTTCTACAGTTTCGTCGCTTTTGATTATTTTTTCATTTTTATTTATCACTATTTATTGTTGCACGATGAAATTGAATCGGAAGAAAAATCTCTCCATCAAGATGACGACTTGGCCCATTGACGGTCGCGGGACCGAGCAACGCAAGTGTTTTCCGTCCTGCCGGTTGCAGTCGACGCCCCCGAACCAGCCGGAATGAATATCGAAATTCCGAAGCTCCAATCCAACGGAAAGTGCGCGAAAGATCGATGGACCGGAAGTTTGAGTCTTCCTCGCACGCAAGGCGCACGTTTCGCCGATACCGCAGCGTGCCCTCCGTCTCCATCTCGCATCCGCGTTCATCCTCCGATTACCGTCGCGAGGCTTCACGCGCCCGCGGCAACGATATAGAAATCCCGAGCCGCGATATTAACGCGGCCGCCAGAGTTCAATGCTGTTCGAACGTTCGTATATAAACGTTACCGGGCGGGGTTATAAATGAAGCCGGGAGGCAGTTACGTCGGTACGTGGAGCCGAGAAAAAGTGGATTAAATCGTCGGTTATCTCCTCTCGCGCCGGAGTACGTATAGCGAACCTAGGCCACCACCAGCTCTCTCTGGATCCGATGGTAAAAGAGCTTGTGCAGCCACCGACTGCAGCATCCGCAGCGAGCATCGCCTCGCTCCTCTCTAAGCCCTTCGAATTATAACCCGGCTTTAGTCCTCGCAGGTTTCTCCCCCCCCCCCCCCCCCAACCCCCACCCCCTCTCAACTTCGCCAGTCACGCTCCGAACGTTTATTACCACACCATCCACCCCCGTTGAACTGTGCAAGCTCTTCACCACCGCCCCAACCCCCGGCTCACAGCTATCGTTTCTGGGCGCTGGGTCCTCGCAGTCTCTCCCACCGATTACCGGGCCGACTAGATCTCGCACCGCGGAACTCATATACACCCGGCGAGTCACGTGCGATATGAGCAGGAGAAGAAGATAGGAGAGAAACAAAATAATCGCTTTTCTTGGGACAAAGTGGATTACTGTACCTACAACTTGGACGTAAGATTGGTCCTTTCCGGATTCGGTTGTGGTTGGATCCGTGGAAGTTGTACCAGTGGGTTAACGCGGCTCGAGGTTGGGATGAACGGGGAGGTGCTTCTGGCGACTTTTGTTCGCCGATCGAGAAGTTATCCTCGCATCGAGTACGGTCGGTAAGATGGGGTAGGTGTGATCGGTGATTGACATCCCAGCGCTGGCACGAGACGGCGCCAAGCCCGAGAGTCTGGCCAGTGTCGTACCAGTGCTGGAATCGAACGGCTCGCTGGACCAAACCCTACCTGGGTCATTTCATGCTCCCAGACATTTTTTCTGAGATGAACGGTAGTTTTTTCTAGTTCCTTCTCTCAGTGTACTTTGGTCATCTCATGTTTGCGGACCCGGTAGAGATTTTTACAGCTTTGGGCCCCGATACGACCCGGAAAAGGCCTGGTGAGGCTCCGATACGGCCTCGACACAACGCTCCCAAATTTGTGCCCAGGGGCGCTCGAGTTCAGGTTCTCGGATGCCTTATCGACCATCCACCATCCAGCTCCGGAGCTGCCGTCACGCTCCGAGCGTTTATTATTCTCCCGTTGGCGGCCCCGGTAGGGTGGACTACACTCGCGGTTCTCGATAAAGAACCCTCGGGAGCTACACGAATCGCGGGCGTTTTATACCCGCGGTATCTCCACGTTATACGGCGGCACACGTGTATACGTTGAGTTAGGTCGGGGCCGGCGAGCAACACACACACTCATGCAGCATGCATTCTTCACATTTCACCGAGCTCGCGCACGCATCCCGGCGAACTCTCGCGAAAATAAAACCCTCTCCTCGCGAAAATAAAAGCCCGGGTCGGGGGGGATGGTCGAATATTTCAAAGTCAGCAGTAGCGGCGCTCGCTAGCGCGGGTAAAAATCATTTATCAGCGTCGAGGACGACACTCGAGCCTCTCACTCCGGTTCCACGTCTCCCGTCGACCGAGCAAACAGCGTCGAACCGCGTATTCACCGATACGCGCCAACACTTCTCGACCCTTTAACTCCTACACGGGATTCCATGGAGCTCGCGTCCTTTCAGCCGAAAGTCAAATACGCGTACGACCTGCGGGAAACGTGTATCGGGTAAACGGTACGCCGGTGCCGTTATCCGTACCATATTTAAAAAATGTATATCGAAAATCTACAATTTTTCGGACAAAAATAAAAATATATGTAGCCGGCGGTTCTTGATGGCGGGGGAGGAGGGTGAAGCGATTCAGCCACTCTAGCTCCAACTCTAGCTTTAGCTTTTATTCATCTATTTATTTATTTGTTTGTTTGCTTAATTACTTATTTGTTATCCATTTATTGACATTCATTGTTGCCTCGCTGTTTTGAAGGTTCGGTCGGAATGTTAAATATGTTAAATGTGTTAAGTGGGCGAATACTATGCATGCCTCTGTGTTCTGATCTCTTTTGTATTGCTCGTTAACTTTTTTCGTACAATTAGTATCGCAGTACAGGAAATACAAGCCAAAAACCCGGGTCGGTTGTCTTCGATTGCGAGAAAATCAGCATGGCCCAAAAACGGTACTCGTAGATTAGGAACGCAGAACTAGGAACGATGTTCCCTTTTAGCTCGAGCTTTTGAGACTCTGCTGCCGTTTTTAATTTTTTATCGGGATTAGTCTAATTTGCTACTTACACAGTAAAATAGGTACCAATGTATTCCGAAGTTTACATATTTAATATAAAGAAACATAAATTTTCGCATAGAGTAAAATAGATACTTGCGCATAAATAAATGTTGTATGGACCGAGTCATATTCCATATTCCATACTCCATACTCGATATTCAATACTCAATATTCCATATTTTCTTTTACGCTACACTTTTCCCCGGGAGACCGCAGAGTCTGTACGAACAGCGGCGTACGTACCGAGAACGATATTGCAGAACGCACCGTCGGCCTCGCGAGAGATACCACGTCGAAGGCCGTTTTTCTCGCTCAAGAGCTCCAGATAACGAAATGCACCGAGCAAACAGTCAGGTGACTCCGTTCATCGTCGCCTAATCGCTCCGTAATCGCGCGCGTTCTAAATTCGGACCGACATATCGCGTTATCTATCCAACGATACTCGCGGCGCTGCGGCGTTATCAATGTTGCCATCCGAAGGTAAAAAATAAAAAATCTCTCCCATCCGTACAGGCGACGCGATCGTCGACGTCTTCGCCCGAAGCCAAAGGTCATTGGTCGGCCGGGCGTCGAGTGGAGAACCGCGTCCTTCGATTTTTATCTCGATGGCCTCGAGCGACCGTAATCTCGGTGCTTCCTCTTTTGATCCCGCGCGGTCTTCGCCGACATCGGAGGGCTCGGGGCCTTCAACGGCGCCTCTTCTGCCGCTTGTTATCGTCTCGTGCGTGGACGGTCGCACGCCGAGCCGAGAAATCAGAGGAGAGGCCGCGACTGCATCTCCGCTTCAAAGATGGCGTAAAAGAAAGAAGCGACCGATCTAAGGCTTCACGCTTCCTCCAGGACAGCGTGAAGATAGAGGACCATCCACCGAGCGAAGAAGAACAGCGGGAAGCGAGGAGATGAAGACAAGAGCGTAGGAATGGAAACGGTTGTTTGGGAGTCGAAGTGGAGAACCGCGTCCTTCGATCCGTTCATCTCGATGGCCTCGAGCGGCCGCGATCGCAACAGTTCCCCTTTTCGTCTCGCGCGGTCTTCGCCGACATCGGAGGGCTTTGGGTCCGCCTTCGACGCCTCTTCTGCCCCTTGTTCATCTCTCGTGCATTGCCGAGCTGAAAGAAGAGACGAGACGCGGCGTCGGCGCCTCCGGAGGCTGAGACTGCATCAGCCCTTCAAAGATGGCGCTGCCAAGAAGAAAGCCAACAAGATGGCGGAAAAGAAGGAAGCAAAGAAGATGGCGATGAAAAAGAAAGCAAAAAAGATGACGCAAAATAAAGAAGCAAAGAAGATGGCGCAAAATAAGGAAGCAAAGAAGATGGCGGTAAAGACGGTAGCAAAGAAGATGGCGCTGAAGAAGGCTGAAAAGAAGATGGTGCAAAAGAAAGAAGCGCCCGATGGAAAGCCGCACGGTTCCACCGGCAGGGCGCGAAGAACAGCGGAAAGAGAGAAGATGAAGAGAAGAGCTGAGGAAGGTGTATCGGTGACGGAGGAGGGAAGCCGCGTTTGCGCTCCAGGTTCGTTGAACCCGGCGATCTCCGGGACGGCGTATTCCGCGGGCTTACGCTCGGTTCCGCGCCTCCGCGAGCATTCATACACTTTCGCTCCGATAAAATCGTGTGTTTATCACGGCCGTTCTTCATGACTTATTCAATGCACGACGCTGTGGGGCGTAAAGGCGCGAGTATGCACTCGACTATGTAAGCGCGCTGGTTGCCGCTCGCTGCTTCCACATACCCGTCGCTCCTGCGAGGGGCGGAAAGGCTACTCCAGCGAGGCACGTTTCGAAACTTATCGCGCACTCCCTTCTCGTATTGTTCCAACCGATCGTTCCGAGGGTGGAAACAAGACAGGAATCCGTGTACATCGGTGATGCTGGATGGGAGGTTACAGCCGGACTTTCTGGAGCCAAATTGGTGACCCTAATTTTTGGCACCGCAACGTATAAAACAAATTTGGAATTGCCATAAAAGTCCGTCCCTCGATCGCTTAATGTATTTAAGAGGCGCCAGTCGAAATCGTACTCGACGCAATCGGAGATCGATATTCAAGTCCGAATCACGAACAGATCGCGAGGCTGCTCAGTTTGCGGATCGGCAGCAGGGCGGTTCGGGGCTCGTCAAAAGAAATTAATAACGTCAAAAATTGTGATGTCGACACTGAAAAAGGTTATTTATTTAAAAAAAAAAAAAAAAAAAAAAAAAAAAAGCGATTCTAAACAATTGCAAAAATTGTTATTTTTCAGATCTTCAAAATTAGTTACTTTCGGGAAACAATATTAGACACAAAAACGTGTATTTATTGATATAAAGAGGCTGGTCCTTGTGAACAAATAAATGAATTCGTGCGCTTTAGCGAAGTCCTCGTTACAGCTGGGGAGCCAACATATTCCACTTAAACTTAATCTCCCAGAACTTCCCGCCTCCATCATCCTTCTTGCTCTCGCAAAAGTCTGCGCCATCGGTGTTCTCCGGTAGCGCACTTCCTGCTTCTTTGTCGGTCGCGTGCGCTCCGCCATCTCGAGCAAGGAGGACAAGACGGAGGCGTCGAGGGACTCGCGAGCGTTCCCCGCGCTGCGTTCCGATCGGAGGCACGTTTCGAAACTTATCGCGCACTCCGTTCGGGGGTTGTTAGAACCGATCGTTCCGAGGGTGGAAACGAGGCGTGAGTCCGTGTACATCGGTGATGCTGGACGGGAGGTTTCGGGGGGAGTTTCTGGAGGTAAATTCGCGAAGTCCTCGTTATAGTCGAACCAGCATTTTCCCACTTACACTTCGTCTCGCAGAACTTCCCCGCTTCCGTCATCCTTCTTGCTCGGGTTCGCGAGTCCGCGCCATCGGTGGGTTCTCCGGTAGCGCCGGCGCTGCTCCTTTGTCGGTCGCGTGCGCTCCGCCATCTCGAGCAAGGAGGACAGGATGGAGCCGCGCGGAGGCGGGAGACTCGCGAGCGAGACGGATGGATCAGGTACGAGAGGCCGCAATAAACTAATCGTAAAAGCGAGCTAAGTGATTCCCAGCCGGCACGTCAGCGCCGAGGAAGTAACGCCGTTCGAGGCGGTGCCGGGGGAATGGGATGGGAAGGAAACGGTGCCGGGATCGCTTCGCTGCAGCGGGGAATAAACGGGAGAGCCTCAAAGACGAAAGGGGCGGCGAGGGCGCCGAGCGATGGTATAGATTCGCTGAACCCGCGAACGTCGTTAATC
The DNA here is from genome assembly GCA_933228735.2 of Amblyteles armatorius. Taxonomy (NCBI): domain Eukaryota; kingdom Metazoa; phylum Arthropoda; class Insecta; order Hymenoptera; family Ichneumonidae; genus Amblyteles; species Amblyteles armatorius. The sequence continues at coordinate 14,707,794 of OW121688.1, read as the reverse complement.
CGCGAAAGGTGCTGCTCCGTCGATGCCGGCGCGCGCGTATACTTATCGCCCACACTCGTCGTCTCGCTCTCCCGCGTGAAACCCCCACCGAGCCTCGCGCGTTTCGCCGTACACCTATAACAAGCTTGCTGCGCTGAAAGAGCCTGCACGTTTGACGAACACTTTTGCTCCGCTAACTTGTACTATTTATTTCTTGGCAGTTTCATTTCTTTGTTTAGTTTAAGCTTTTTTTTTTAATTTTCATATTTCTGCTTTTTACTTTTTAATTTTTACTTTTTACTTTTTACTTTTTACTTTTTACTTTCTTACGTTTTACTTTTCCAAGCAGTTCTATTTCCGACGAACCTCACTTAATCCGGTCCCTCAATTCCGCCATAATTTTCGATTTCTTCAATCGCTCGCGAGCGTCGCGTCTCGATTTTTTTTCGCGCTCGTCGATTATATTTTCCTCAAACATTTATTTCACCGTCATCAATGGAGCATCGACTAGCCGCGAAGCTAAGTTTAAAGCCTGCGTGGCGCGGTGCTGCGTCAATACGGATATCGGCGGGGCGCGCGGGGGCGAGGGCGACGATTGGCAGCTTATTTTCATAACAGCTCACGGCGAGTTCGCCCACCAATGTGCGCTGCACTTTGCTGTACGTTCGTCCGCGATGCCCCCGGCTTATCCCGCGCGCGTGTGTGCGCGCGTCCGCGCGCCGTGCATGTGCATCGCCGAGATGGATGCGCGTAAGCCGCGTCGGGCGAGTCATCGCGCGTATGGAAACGCCATTTATTTATAACTTTATCAACGTCGACAGCGGCGGGGTTCGACGGCGAACGGAGCGATATCCGCACCGTGAAATCCCCGACCCGACAATCAACGATCGGTACATCCGAATCGTTTCTGTCCGTCATCGAGTAACTCGCAGTCACTCCGGCTCTCCGTCAATCGGCGAATAATAATATCATCGACAGCGATACCGGCTCGGCTTTCAAACAATAATACCAAATTATCTCGGCCGATAGCCGTTATCCGCCTATCGCCAACAAAGTTCAACCGCGCCGCGATCGGCTCAATGACGAACGGAATGTGACGCGGTTCATTAACCCGCGGGCCCTTCCGCGAAGCGCAGTTCATTCGCTCGATAAAATGTAGGAAAAGCTCTCGGTTCACGGACAAAGAAGGCTCGGTTGCCGCGGCCGATTCTCGCGTCAGACAAGCAATCGGTCGTCTCAACCATTTAAATGGTTGGTGCAACTCATTAATCGATTTTTCCGATTGGTAAAACGATAGCTTAGTCGCAAAATTAGGTTAGCAGTCTAAAACAACAGGCTTGGTATTGTTTGAAAAACGTTCGTATCGCAAAAAAAAAAAATTTTTTTTAGTTTCCATTCGCTTGGTTACATTCCGAATTCAGAACAATATTTAGAACAACCTAGATCAAAAGACAAAAGGTCTCTTCAAAAGTGGACCGCTCAGGATAAGAAGTCTCTTCCGTCTCACCGCTACGCACATCATGTTAGAAACTCACCCCATTGGCACATCACAGAACAACCCTAGAACAACTCACAACAACCCCTACAATCTCCAATTCCAAAAAAAACGAGAGGTTAAATTCTTCAACCCATTTCTTCAATCGGCTCCTACCAACTTTCCACTCAACCAATTCGCTCCTTCCCAACTCCGCGGACTCCCGGTTATTCCTTTTATTTCCTCCCTCGCCGAAGTCTCCTTTTTTAAAAAATACATTTCTCCTTACTTGGCTGCGCCCCCGAAGCCGCGAAATTCTTTTCGCGGCTCTCGTGCCTCGGCCAGAAGCAGAGCAATTCGTCAACCGGGTGCTCGGAGCCGCCGCGGGTGGTGCGGGCTTGTCCGGGATAGCGTGCATCGTTTCTAGGGGGGTAACCCGCGGTGGTCTGGCAGGGGCGGGAGGGGGGGGGGACGGGGGTTGTCGGGGAATGAAGCTGGGCGAAGCGGAGGGCCCGGGGAGTAAGCCCGGTGGCATTAGGAATGCATGTATGCGCTGATCCGCGGCCCAAGATACCCCGGGCAATACGTCAAGCCCGAGCGAGAAAAATGTTGAACCTTCTCTCGTTCCGCCCGTTCTGTATTTCAATCTCGTGCCCTCTCCCTGCCGCCCCTTCCGCCCCCGGGCCCCGCAACGTACAGCCCGGCGCGACCGTGTCACGAGAGGAAAACCCGCTCGAGGCCCGAGAGTTACCGAGCGAGCGAGCGACGAACAAAACGCTTCGCAAGTGCGGTTAAAAAAAAAAAGAAAAATCAGCAACGCGGCCGAGGTTATCGCCGCGCCTCCTCCAATCGCTCGGGGGCCGAGGAAAATAAATTATGGACTCGTAGACGAGTGTCCCGCAACGCGGAGCCTCGGCGAAGAAAGGGAGTCGCGAATCAAATCGCCGGGGTCAAAAGTAAAGCTCCGGGTCGAGAAAACGCGGGGGCCGAGGTCAGGGAAAATCGGGAAGGGTCAGGGGAAAAAATCTTGGTCTGCGAATCGGAATTAAACGTTAATACAATCATTAGGCATTTTCATTTGCATCGTTAATTTTTTTTTTTTTTATGGAAGTCGTCAGAAGTTTCGTCGGGGAAAATTTTTTATTGGTCAGGGAAAAGTCAGGGAATTTTTTTCCGGGTAGAAAACGGCCACCATGGAAAAACAATTGGTTGTATATTAATTCTTAAGAAATTCTAAAAAAATGCATACGCATTGAAAAAGATTAACAAATTGTTTTTATATGAACGAGACGTTAAGTTGCTGGGGGATCTGTTGAACAATTTTTTAAAATCAATTTGTTAATAACATTTTGGAATTATTTTTGTGCAAAATCAATCTTCTCAGCACCTTCCATACGCGTGATTTTTTTTCGGATCTTTGTCCCATCGAGAAGTGATCGCAATTCTCTCTCAATTCCTTCTGACCTCACGTGAGGTCGAACTGTCCACAAGTACCACCTTAATAAAAATCGAGATAAGGAAAAGGCGAGAGGACTCTCGCGTCGCGGTTCGCGGCTCATCGGTGTTTCTCGCTTCGGTAAATATGTTTCACTGGGAGACAAAAAAAAAAAAGGAAAAAAAAAAACAAAAAAAAAACAGAACTGCCAGCTGGCGCAGGGAGGTGGAATAAAAACCGAAAGGGCGGCAGAGCAGAAGAAAGCGCGGAGGTCTCTCGTGCGGTCTATAAATTATGGTATCCAGCGCATCGGTGCCGCGGCCAGACGGACTACGGTCGTCAGATTCTCTCGGGTTCCGCAGGAGGGGGGGGGGGGGGGGGGAAAGGTCAGGGGCCGACGAAAGAAAAAGCATGCTCGGCCGCTGGCGGAGCTCCGCAAACGGGAGAGTTGGAAATCGCCCACTGGTTTCGATCGTCTCGTTCTTTAACGTTTCTTCCCGTATTTCTTTCGAGCGCTCCCTCGCTCGTCGCGGCTTCTTCTCACTAAATTTTTTATCATTTTTTTTTGTCGCGCTTCCTTCATTCGTTCCGCATTCAGCACCGCCTGCGAGAACAGCTGTTCTCGTCCCGCGACTGAAAATCGAATCGGATCGCGAGTGAATATTAAAGCGGTTCTTCGAGATGACGAATCCACGATGTGATACATAAGTCACCTTGCGCACTGCGCATCCACGCTAACTAATGTGCGTGACTGATTCTTTGAGCGGAGCGTACACAGTGAAGAGTAAATTAAAAAATAATTTTGTAAAATCGGAATGCGAAGTTTCGTAAAAATAATTTTGTCAAATGAGTGACCAAAGTCTTGTTGCTCAAGTTTGAACATAGAAACCTGTCTATTTATCGAAAAAATAATTAATAAAAAATTGTGGACGTTTGTGGGCAATTTTACGCCCAACCCAATATTTTCCATTTTAATCCCAAAAATACGATTTTCCGTGCATGAAATCGAGACTTTCAACGTCTCACTGTACTTTAGCCCCAAAAAGACCATCGGATTTATGTTCAGGAGGAACAATACGTCAAAATACGTGTCAGTTCATTAAAAAAAAAACATTAACTAAACTAAATATACATTTTTAAACGAACTCAAATTTTCGGGGAAACAAAAAATTCAAAGACACTAGCTGACATTCAAGGACTTTCCAGGACTTTTTTAACGTCAGGCAAAATTCAAGGACAGTGCCGAGACTCCAAGGACTTCGCGCGAATTACCCTGCGTACCTTATTCCTCATTAAAGCTCGAGTGCGAAAAAAGCGTGCAAATGACGAGGTCATCGAGGATTCCGCATGATAATCCACAACCTCGCGAGCCGCCCTTTCTTCGGTGCGTTTTTTACCCGCAGCGCAGCGGTATCGAGTTCGAAAGCGAGGGGTAGGCGGGAACCACTCGGAGGAGCGCTACGTGCCTTTCGGAGAGAATTCCCGTAGCCTCTTCGCACCGCGAGGCACGCGTCGTTCGGCAGGTCTTTCAGTGCCAGACGACAAGCCCCTCGGCAGAATTCTCGTTCCATCTCCGCATCACCCCTCGGCTCTTTCTTTCTGGCATTCGTTGACAAGCTCTCTGTTCCGGTGACGCACAGAAAACGTCGCTGGATACCTCGATTCGGCATCCGATAAATTTCGCTGCAAATTGGGCCTTCGAGTGTCGCAAGGCGTTCTTTTTCGAGTGCGCCCAACTCTCTCCCCCAACTCCGTCTTTCTGTCCCTCTCTTCGTTCCCTCAAGGTAGTCCTCGCGAATAGCGTTCACTTCGCACAAGTTTCAGAGAAACGTGAGGCAATTGCAGACACTTCCGGATGGTATAAAAATCTGAAAAAAATTGAGCATATTAGAAGTGCTCAAAAGATTAATTTTGCATAATAACAACTCCAAAATGTTATCAACAAATTGATGAAAAATATAATTGATCAACAAATCTCCCGGTAACCTGACTTTTTTTTAATGAAAATGATTCTATCACTTTTCTGACTACATGTGAATTTTTTCAGATTTTTGAATTCACTTTAAATTTTGTTTCTTTTTTTATGGGAAAAATGTGTAGAAAGTCACAAAAGTCAGTGTATTTGAAAATCTAAAAAAATGCATACGTATTCCGAAAAATGAACGAATCGTTTTCACGAAAAAAAAGTTGGGTTTCCGGGAAATTTGTTGAACAATTTTATTTTTCATCAATTTGTTGATAACACTTCGGAATTGTTATTGTACAAAATTAATATTTTCAGCGTTTTTAATATGCTCGATTTTTTTCAGATTTTTATACCATCGCGAAGTGTTTGCAATCCCCTCTAATTGCTCCGAATCTTATGCGAAGCGAACACTGTTCGCAAGAACCACCTCAACTCCCCCTTTTTTCGTTTCGATGTTTTCTTGTTCCAAATTAAGTATCCTTTACCTCCCGTCTCGCCTCGTCGCGGCCTCAAACTCGCGCTTTAGTCGTCGTTGCGTCGTCGATTCTTCACCGTCAACCGAGCGGCTCGAGGAATTGTCATCGCGACGGCGAGACTGAACGTAGGTGATGGCTCTGCTTCGCTCGCGCACACCTTTATGATCTGTGTATCGCGTTCCGTGCTCTCTTCGTTTCACCGAGAGATTCTCTCTTCTTCCGCCTCTTCTTCGCCTCCTCGTTCTCTGTCAACCCCGTCGACGCTTCGAATCCAATTAAAGTTGTCGTCCCTTATTCCCCTTTGTCTCGCCTCGTTCCGGGTGCGCAATGCTGCGGACTGCTCTCCTCTTTGGCGTCTACGCTCGCGTTTGTAGCTCTCCTCCCGGGCGACACTCGTCCGTCTCTCACGTCGACCCGACTCCCGTCTCGATTACGTCGCAGACCTCCCCCAGACAGACGTTAACTCACATTTCCGGCGGGCACGCTCTTCGCGCTGTTCCACTTCCCTCTCGCCTGCTTCCATCGGCTTTGAAAATCTCATTTTTCGACCGGAAGTAACGTATTTTCCGAATGACGTCACATCCGGTTGAATATTGAGATTTCAAAACCGGATGCAATATATTTCCGGTATGACGTCACGTTCGGTCGTATATTGACATTTTTGAAACCGGCAGTGACGTATTTCCAGTGTGACGTCACATCCGGTCGAATATTGAAATTTTCAAATCGAAAGTGACGTATTTCCGGTATGACGTCACTTTCGGTCGAATGTTAATATTTTCAAACCGGAAGTTAGGTATTTCCAGTGTGACGTCACTTCCGATCGAAAATTGAGATTGTCAAACCGAAAGTGACGTATTTTCGGTAAATCTCCGAAGATCTAAATCTCCAGTTCCTAAGTTCCATAGTTCATGGCGATCGACGACAACCTGCTAGTATATACACTGTATATATAGCGATGCTGGCCAGCCCTGGATCGAGCGACTTCGGCCCGAGCGTCTCGCGCTGCTCACCGCTCCAATTCCACCCCAAAAAAACGTCCTCCTCGTTCCCGCAGAGTTTCGCAACTCTTCCATCGGTGACCAAAATTTATTCGACTGCCCTCCCTGCTCTCCCCGACACGGTCCTCGCCAGCCCCGTCCGAGAACACGTCGAGATACCCGCGACGAGATACTCTCCATTCTCCTTTTACTTCTGTTTGTTCTTTATCTCTCCGTGTCCCCGTCGTTTTCCCGGTGAGGAATCGTCTTATCGTGCTCCCGCTGTTGCTCGGAGTCCGGAGACATTCCCGTATCTCGAGTTAAAGTGGCCACTTCGTTATGACATTACGGATTCTCACGGTCGGCCAAGACGCCCGTCGTGGGACGACCGGACGGAAGCGAACCCGCCGGCGAGGGTCAAGGGGGTTCGCGCGGACGTCCCACGGGAAGAGCCATTTTCCATCCGGAAGCCCGAATCGAAGGCTGATTTAAGGAGGCACTTTGCCGAACGGTCCTCTCGTCCACAAGGAGTATACGCTCTCGTGCTTTCCGGTCGCGCAGTAACCAGCCCCGACGACGCTCTAAACGGGGACGAGACACGGGCCCGGCACTGGCCGACGCCGCGCCATTACTGGCCCGGCGGCGCACTCTCACTCTATAACACGCGCACCATCCCTCATTTGGGACTTTATTGCTCCCCGCTCTATATCGTTATTGCCCATTCATTATTGGCAGTTCGGCGAGTCCATCATCGTTTGTCGACGGTAAACCACCGGACGACCCGGGAGCGCTGCAGCGCTCCTCTCCATGCAAACCGGAAGTACCTGCGGTAATGGCACCGGCGCAGAGGAACTACCCCGCCGCCTTTCGTGCCCTCTGGGAACCATACGGAGATGTAGAGTCGAAGCTCCGGTGACACATTGCGAAAAGCTCGCCTAGCCGCGAACAGCGATAGATCTAGCGATAAACTGGCCACCCTTTGTGTCGTTTCCGTGTCGTGCATCTTTTAGCTTATGTCTATGTTTCCAGCATTGGTGTTAATGATATTGACGATCCAACATGGTTTCACGTAGAGACCTTATATCGATTACATGATTATTATCGACTCTAGATGTCGGAGTCGATTTCGAAGTCGATCATAAATAATGATTTATCATGATAATGTGCGTACTCCGACATCTTCATTTGAACGTTTTGGCCACATTGTTGACGCTCTTCAGAAATGTAATATTCCTTCTTTTGTTATTTGTTACCAATTTTTAAACCACCGGACGACCCGGTGAGCGCTGCAGCGATCCGCTCCATGCAAACCGGAAGTACCTGCGGTAATGGCACCAGCGCAGAGGAACTACCGCGCCGCCTTTCGTGCCCTCTGGGAACCATCCGGAGATACACAGTCAAAGCTCCGGTGACGCATTGCGAAAAGCTCGCCTAGCCGGGAACAGCGATAGATCTAGCGATAAATTAGTGGCCCTAGCTGGGATGAGCCCGAAGAACCGCGCGCTCTTGCGCGTCTCTTCGCTCCTCCGGAGGAACCCTTCCGCCCCCCGCGACCCTTCCGCCTCCCTCGATCTCTCTTAACTTGATATATTTTTTCATTACAAAGTATACCGTGGTAGGCGAAACTGGAGAAAGTTTTCCTCGCTGGCGTAGCCGCGCGGCGAACGTAGCGAGGGAAACTCCTGTTCCGCAAGATTCTTCCCTCCCCTCACCGTCCTCGCGGACCTCTTCGTGTTCCGGACAACAATCGTGTAGCTAACTCCGACAGGGACGAAATACCCCGCGGGGCGGCGAACTCGGGTTCCTTTCTATTTCGCTCACCCGACGTCTCTCCCTCTTCCGTTGTAGCGGCGCTACAATTTACTCGGAGCTTACTTCGAAGTTACAAACGAGCTAGTTGTTCGCCGCGATATACCGCACCTACTTACTTACTCCGCATACCGTTATGTACTTCCACCTATTTATACGCTCATATTTGCTTCGAGGCTTTTTCTCCGTCGCTCGACGCCGGTCCACACCTGCGCGGCGGAACGCGATTCGCGGTCCTGCGCGCAAGCAGTCGCGGAAGTGGCTCGGCAGACGCGATCGAATGGGCAAACTAACCAGCCGGGATCGTCCCGAAAAACGATACAAACCCGCCGGGTAGAACGGGGGCAAACAGAGCCGTGAACTTTGCAGACCCATTTGTCCTGGTCAATGGAAATATTTGCCGCTCCTCGACTACCGAACTTTTCTCGTTGTATAAACATTCCTCGTTCACTATCTAGTTTCTCCCACTTTAGGCTCCCTCTTCTACTAGTCGGGATTTTCTACGGATACGTCGTCCCCCCTCATGCGACTTTTCGTGTCTTCGTTAGAAAAAAAAAAAACACATGCGTGAGCGTTATTTTTAATAAATACAAATTGTTGATTCAACAATTGTATTATAAGTAATTCATGAAGCATTGAATTAGACGTAAGGAATTTTGAAAATCGATCGGGGGCTACGAAAAAATATTGAATTTGTTACATAGGTACAAAATGTCTGAAAAAGAAGATCCAAATAACCTTTGATATCATTTCTCACCCAAAGATTACGTGATTCGAGAAAAAATGACAATACATTAGGTCTACTCACTAAAAATTGGTCAATTGGTCACTAAAAGTCGCCGAAAAAGTCGATGCATATTGTTTCACCCAAAGTTACCTGATTCGAATGCAATGACAATAGTTTACGTCTAGTAAAAAAAAAATTTTTAAATTGATGTATCGGTCGCTAAAAGTAAGTTGAAAAAGTCGGACCATCTTTGTCCCGGAGCGAAATGGACCGGGACTCAAACCTCCCCGAGACGCGCGGTCCACTACCGATTTCTCAACTTCCCGCCGGTCCTTACCTCGGCAAGTCCGTCTCTCGCCGGTGCTTCCGGTTGAATGCCCGACCCAGGATGAATCGAGAGTTTCACCGCTCCGCATGTAATATCGTCTCGTTATTTCCTTCTGTGCGGATAACTCTTGCATCATTCAATCTTCCCATTTCAGCGTGCACCCACGCGGGGGGCCGCGCGCGCGCGGGCGCCCGTGAGAGGAACGTAATAACACTGTATATATTTTTCATAGCGGGCGAGCGCGAAAGGAAACTCAACATCCACCTCCGTAGCCGTGAGCTATAGTTTTTATATCTCGAGACTTTCCCGTGTGTGTGTGTTTGATAGCCACTGCGGGACCCGCTGAGGTCTCCTTCCGCGCCACACGTACGTCTAGACGAAATTGAATTTAAATATGAATGCGCGCCGCCGAGAGAGAGGGAGAGAGTTCGAGAGAACAGCGCGCGAGTCGAGCGCGTAACGGGGCACTTGTACGCGGATGGGTATTAGGTACGGTTTGCTCCCACGTTACGGTCGTGCATCAAAATCTTCCTGCTTTCTCTCCGCGGGCGAAGGCAAACGAGTTAAAAATGTTGACGAGACGCAAACTGCCCAGCTGGGCCCTCCGGAGCCACTTTGTGGTTCGGGGAAAAAAGGCCCAGCTCCCAAACTTAAGCCCCATCTGTCGTCATCCAACTGCGGCTACGAGCGACCGATCGGCACATTCGTAAGGTGGATAAAGTGGATAAAGTAAAAATAATTGTTGGATCAACCAAATTCGCGGTCACATACGTTCAAAGTTGTTATTTGGTTGCTACAACTAAATCATTATTTTCTTGAACGATTATTCGCTTCAGTCGATTCAAAATATTTCGATTCAAAGAAAAAATTTATTGTAACAACTAAATAACGCCTTTGAACGCAGGTGAACGGCCCTTGGTTAATCCAACAATTTTTTTTCTCAGTTTATCGATCACATGCAATGTAACGTAAAATAGAGACCTTAGATCGATCGACATTAAACATTTGTTTTAAACAGATAAAATCTAGGGGTCCTCCTGATTTACTGGCCCGAAACTTCAGCCCGCGCGGTGCTCTCTTATTTTTCAGCGATGACGCCCGCGAAACTCCCAGCCGGAATATCGAATCCGCGGAGCTCTCCGCGTACACCGGCCGGCCAATCGAAATTGAAGCCTAACTTTCAATTTCGATTCAATCCGTCGAATCGACTCCCCGCGCTTCGCGAGGCCGCCGGCCACTTCGGCCGCTTCGTGCGCTCACGCCGTTCAGTTTCCTCTCCTCGCGGCCTCTCCATTATCCGATCGATGCCGCCTCGACTGCCACGACGAAGTTTCACCGCTCCGTCATTGAGCAATTTCCCGGAGTGACTCCGCCGTCTTTCGCGCTTCGGTCCTGCGATGTCGCGCGAGCATGCATGAGCTCGAAATTGCGCCGCTTGTAGTATTCCTGGCTAATGTCACGATAGATTCTGTCCTTCCGATATAAGAGTGTCTTCGAGTAAACAGAAATAAAATGAATAAAAGATGGGCTATCGAGGATGAGATCTCCGTGGGCTGGCAGAGGGGTTTGGGGGGGGGGGGGGGGGGGGGGGGGAAGGTTGAAAGAAACGAGAGACATTTGAATTTTTCGCTCGGTGCCAAAGGCTCGATCGACGATGCGCCCCGGAAATTCGTTCTCCGAACGCGTCGCCGACTTTCCCACACGCCATTTTTTTTTTTTTTCTCCGGAAGAAAATCTTTTCTTGGCGTCGAGTGGAATAACACGCGTCGATTGCCAGTCTCTCAAAAGCTCGTGAAACACGGAACCGGGAATCGCTCGGGCTTTTTTGTTTCTCATATTTCACCCCCCACCCCTCCCCCCTCCACACCCCCCTCCGCCCTACACATCCGTTACGCTGAGCACTGGAGAACGTTTCGAGGGCTGTCAGCGCGTGTGCCGACGATCGGCCGACAGGCTCGAAAGTGACGGGAGAAAAACAAAGGTGATACATATTTTTTATAATTTCTATGATGGGCCGAGCGTTCGGAGGATTCAGCGAAGGATGGAGTGTGGGGGGGGGGGGGGGGGGGAGGGGGGTTGGCAGGGCGATTGATGCCCGACCCGATCAAAACCGACGCGCGATCCGATAGTCGATAATTGATCGTCGTCAGCGGCGAGTTCCGAGCTTCGATCTGCCGGGGTTGAACGGGCCGACCCCTCGCCCAGCCGACACCGCTGAAACCCTGAAAATGCACATCCATCTTGTGCGAACTGCCCGGATGGCTGCTGCCTCGCGAGCCGGTATTGCGACCCGCTGCGGCGCCGTTACGCGCGTTTAGTCTCCGCATCGCCCCTCGATGTTCTCGCCTCTGTCTTCGCGCGTTTTGCTCTCCGCTTCATTTTTTGTTTTATCGGCGGTTGTGGCCCAACGCTCCCTATCTTCTAGATCGTATCCGCGGGATTGAATCTCGGGGCGTTCCTTTTGCGTGCCATTTAGCCCGGTTTAACCCGCGAGGAGACAGGATGGCTGACTTTCTTCTTAGATGGTAGCATTTTTTCAAGTGTTGCGTGAAGCGCTCGAGTGGTCCGGAAGAGTCTGACCGGGTCCTGATCAGGTCCCGATGTAACGTTCCAAAAGTTACTGCCAGGAAAGCCTCTTCAGGGCCGCTTAATAGCTGCAGTACGAACCATGCAATCAGATTCTGGATAGCCAATCGATCAACCTCTGCATGCTTTTTTCCCGTTTTCTTCAAGATCGGATTATCCGCGGCTGTGCAGACCGCGAGGAGAGACGTTGAGTCACTTCCCCCCGGTCTAAATTCTCATTGGTCATTGGGTGACTTCTTTTCTGGTCTAAATTTTCGAGCGTTATATGAAGCGCTTGTACGGGTCGAGAAGAGCCTGGACCGGGCCTGACCTGGCCCTGGTGAGGTCCCGATGTAACGCAAGTTGGATAACATAGTTACCCAACGTAGCTACCAACAGAGCTGGGCAAATACACTCAGTACTTGAAGTACGTATTGAAGTATCAAGTACCGAGTCAGTGCTCGATACTCAGAACTTCGGCAATTCAGTTTTGCCAGTACTCAATGCATCGCTACTCAAGAACTACCCAGCGCCCAGTACTTCAAGTACTTGGTACTTCAATACGTACTTCAGTATTTCAGCCCCGGCTACCAAGTAAGTGTCTTCAGGGTCGTTTGACACCGGCAGCGCGTTTAATGCAATGAGATTCCGCACAGCCAATCGTTTAATCTCTCTACATGGTCCACGCCGCGAATGACCTTCGTTCCACTCGAAACTCATTGCGCCCCTACGTGCGCGACGATGTCGCGCCACCGAAACGCCCGCCGCTCCGACATCATAGCCGTTTTATCGAGCGTAAGAAAAACTTAAACGCTTCTCCGTGATCCGACTTCTTAAGGAGAGCACGTTCGCCGGCACCGGGATTCGTGTCTCGCACGGAGATCGCAACCTCGTCCCTTCAACCAACCCTTTCTCTCAGCAACCCCCTATCTACCCCCTCGCCCCCCCCCCCCCCTCCCCCACGACTCCCCGTTCTTCCATATAGCGAACTTTCGCTCGCAGCTTCCGATCCTCTTGTTTACCGCTCCATCCAGCGCGCTTCATCATTCGCTCAGCCACCAACCCTTCCTCGTGCAGTCTCTGAAAATCCTCGGCTCTCCCGATAACCAAAAAACACTCCAGCTTCCTACGAGTTGACTGTTCCTCTGACGTTACAAAAAAAAAAATTTGTAATAAAAAGATAAGTTTTCCATCCCCCATCTATAATTCTCTTCATGCCCGAGCGTCTTGTGTATATAGCGTCGCATCATTAAATAGATAATTGTCGATCCACTTAATCATCAATCTCGATAATTATTTTACCGTAAATTACTTAATCGATTGTCGATAATTGTCTATCTCGACGATTATTTTATCGTGAATTTTACCTATTTTACAAGGTCATAAAAAAAATTGAAAAATACCCAATTTCGCAAAAAAGGAAGACAGAACTATCGCTGAGTGTAAATTATAAGCGTGCGATCCACGATAATGGTGGATACACCGCGGCATGCTGATAACGATTCATCGTGTCCTTTATCGATCTATTCATTTCACCCGCCGGCCTTAAATCGTAAGGGCAATAATTGAGGATTCGATAAATCATGTCCGGTCTCTGTACAGCCGCCGCGAAGTCGTAATTTATTATTAATGGAGAACCCGGCTGGACGCGACGACGGAGAAAATCCGGGTTTTCTCCCGCGTCTACGCGAAGTTTCCTCGAAAAGCTGGCTGGCGGCGAGCGTCTGAAGCGGAGGACTCGACCGAAAACGCGAAGATCGTCTCGCGGAACACAGTCCGCCTCTTTGTTTCGCTGTTCTCGCGAAAACCAAACCGGCGGGCCGCGTCTTCGTGCGCGATGCTCTATCGCAGTGAAATTCCGTAATTCTCTTTTCTCCGATGCCGCTCCTCCTCCGTTCCTCGTATCCGCCCGACGTCGACGATTAATGCGTTCGCGAGGAAACTCCGTAACGGCACCTAATGCCGGGCGATGAATCAAAGCTGCCGCGAAATGTACGGAACTGTTCGGAATTCCTTCTACGTAAGACAATTGCCGGTGCCGCATCTCTCGCACTCCCTACGCACGATCTCGTTGATAATTAATAACCATTCGGCGATATTCGATTCCCCCGTTTCCGGTCGAGACCGCACGATTCTTCTCGATAATACATCACTAGCGTAGTCCATAATTATTGGGATAAATGATAATCGATCATTATTGCGATAAACGATAATCGATCATTATTTTGATAAACGATAATCGATCATTATTGCGATAAACTATCGTCGATCATTATTGTGATAAACCATAATCAATAATTGTTGTGATAAATGATAATCAATAATTATTGCGATAAACAAAAATCAATAATTATTGCGATAAACAAAAATCGACAATTGTGGATCGATTTAAACATCGATCTCGATAATTATTTTACCGCAATTTATTTGACTGTAATAAAGCTTTCATATTTTTTTTTGTTTTATTACCTAACAGTTTCGCCAGAAAGCAAAAAAAAAAAAAAAAAAAAAAAACGAACTATCGCTAAATGTTAATTATACGCGTGCGACTGTTTGCGTCGAGTTCGTTGCAGGCGGGTTGCGCTAATGTGTTTGCACAATGAGCTAATCAGCTTGAGCAGGACGAGAGTGCATCGAACCCGTTGGCTCTGCCGTGTCGAGTGAAAGCGCGTCCGAGTCTTCTGCACTTTGACCAACGCACAATCCCGCTCGTTTATCTGCCGCTTGCTTTTTTCGCAATTTTTCCTCGTTTCGACACTCGTCCGACCGACGTTGCGTGCGCGAGATCGTACGATAGATTTTGCCGGGTTCCTTTCCTTCGAGCATCTCACGCCGAAATGTCACGCGACAATGACGGCCCGACGAGCACGCGCAGGTACGAGAATACCTTTCGAATCCAGCCAGCCATCGAGTAGACCCGGATTAATGGCGACGCGAGTCCGGCGCGGCCTCCATAAATATCGGAACGGGGTAAACCGGTGACCGGGATGGTCACCCATACATTCATATAATAGCGCCACAGAGAGTTCCGAACGACACATCGGGCATTACACGATTGAGGGTCCGCGCTAAATCGTAATTGAACACCCCTTCGCCCCCCCCGCTTGACTGCCATTAATCGGTGTAGAATTCGACCGCTCCTCCGTCACTCGCGCATACATAATTTCAAACTAAAAAAAAAGAAAAATGGCAATACCGTGCAAATAAATTAAAGGCCGTAAGTAAAAGCTTTCCCGGTGTCAACGAGGTCATTTTTTGCCGATAATCTTCGTAACTCTAGCTGGGGAAAAAATAAAAGGGGTAAAAAACAAGCCTACCAACTGCAGTAGCGGGATCCGCGATGGTTTGAGAAGACTATGAAAGAGGTGGAAAAACTTGGGCGTCCGAGAGAAGAAACTCGAAGGACCGTTTGGTCCTTCACCGTCGCGAGTATTCACCGGCTTGACACCGATACCGCGAGTGAGAGGTGGCATTGCCGAGCGAGCCCACGGACACGGGTCAGGACGGTTGTTATCTGCGAGCTCTTTCCACGGTACCGGTCCGGTCATCGTCGCGACGGAACTTTTCGCGTTTCCGACATACGTGCCCGCCGAATTTTCCCGAGTTTCCGGGTGAGAAGCCGCCTCCCGTTGAATCGCCGGATCGCCGATGCAGCTCCGGAACGAGGCGCGCCCGGAGCCGGGCTTCCAACCTGGGGCTCACCGGGCGGAGCTCCCTTCCGACTCCCGGAGCCCCGAGTGCCATGAACGAAGTTAGCCTTCTCTCTTTTGGCCCCGTCGACTTTGCGCTTCCACGGCATCCGCTTTCACCAACCCCCCGTCCCGCCGCCCCCCCACAGTTTTCCCATCCAGACTCCCGGTGGCTTGCATCCATCTCCTCCGCCTCCGAACCTCCATCGCTGGTTTGGATTACGCTGAGAAACCGAGTCCTAATGAAGGCACGCGCTCCCGGTTTTCCCCCGTTCCTGTTACCGCCGCTGCTGCTGCTGCTGATGTCGTCGCCGCTGTCGCTGGTATGCCTTTGTCGTTGTCGTATCCAGCGGAGCACTGCAGCGCGCCGGGTCGACGACGGCCCAGGAGCAATGCCGGGGCTCACCGGGGTCCCCGCCAGTACACAAGCCAGACATAGTTTAATTAAGCGAAACCGTCGGTGCAAGCCCGGCCACGGTAGTTCTGGTCTTTCCATGTACACATGCACCTTGTGTACGACACAGAACGCCGGAACCGAGCTCCGGACGCCTACGCGCACACCGACGCGTAAACAGCGGGCGAACCGGCGCGTACCACCACATACGTCCGGGTCGTACCGCTTTCGTCCGTCCCCCTCGGTCTCCCCGCTCCGCCGGCGCATCCATTCATTCGAATACTAAATGCGGACCGCGCGGACTCTCTCTCGGATCTAAACTCCGAAACTATCCTCGTACATTCATCGCCGGCTTGGCCGGCTCGTCCCAGGCGGAACCCGCCGACCGCCTCTGTTTTCCGTCTCACCCGTCCGTTCCGACTTTCCGTCTGCTCGCGATAATAAAGACGGAATTGTTGGTCGGACACACGTCGCGCCGGTCCGCCCGTCGTTCGACCGACCGTGCGCTGCCTGCCGGTCTCTCCACGGCGAGTTCCGGGTGACCACCACCTCGGAGAATTCGTGAGCAACGCGCCCTTCTTCCTCCGGCTCGGTCGGCGATCCGGAAGTGATCCCGATGTAAATCCCGTCAGCGTAACATCTGGAACGCTGGACGTCCGGTCCGGAATCTTCACGGCTGTATTCCACAGACGCCGTCGGGAGTCAATGAGCTCCTGCGATGAGCCGGGGCTTTTGTTTACCGTGAAGTCAGTCTGAACCGTTCGTCGGAAAACGTTTCTTTTCATCGGGCTCGAAGACACCGCTCTCTGATTTATCTTCCGCGCGCTCTGCGAACGGAATCCGCTGCTCGCCGTCGGTTCCCCCTCCGGTGCACAGTGGCAATTTCCAGCCCGTTCAACCTCGAGCCTTTCTGTATACCCACGACCGACGCTATCGCCCTGCATCGGTATACTGGACGCAATAAAGCAGGATTTATCGTCGCGGATTATCAGATTTTCAGTCGTACGTATGTTCCGCACGAGGCGGGAGAGACGAAAATGGAAAAGTGCACGAGTTGTTTCCTGAGCAGGCTCTTGACCTGCGACGTTGTTACCGGGCAGGATTATGCTTGCCCCTAGTGGGGGCAGAGCTCCCTCCCCGGAGCTTTCCCGATAAACCCTTCGACCCTCGGACACGCACTTGCGTGCGGACAATCTTAGCCGTTGAGAAACTAACTTGTACCAGCGACAGTGGGACTTTGACGGTGCATGTTGCCTGTACCTGCCGCGGAACACCACCCCTCGCTCGCGGCTTGATGGCCGTGCTAGATCTTACGCACCGTCGTCACGAACCATAAGCGTGGTCGTTCAGTAGGCACAAAGGTGACATTAGCGGGTACTTCGAGACCAGGGCTTCGAGCTAGATCTTGTTCGCTTGCCGAGAACGTACTTGGTAGGATTGCCACACCGGGCCAGCACTGGCCCAGCATCGGCCAGTACCGCCCAAAACCGTTGATACAATGATTCCACATTTGATACCATTTTTCACACTTATTTCCACGAATGAGTGTGGAAAAAAAAACGTATTGAGTCATTTTCTAGGACAGTCTGCATAAGGCGCGCACCTACCGCTCTAGCGGTTGCGAGTGACGAGTTCGAGCGAGGCGAACGGTAGACATGCGTGGTCGTACCGACCGCTGTCGGCAAAGCTCGGCACCACCGGGTGCATTGGCCTGCCACGAGTTGGATCGCTTTAACGGCCGCCTGTAAACAACCTCGTAACTTTGCTCGGCGAAACCTCCCCCCCCATCCTCGTCCCCGCTGTCTCTGTTTCTCGGGGTTTATCTCGGCTCTCAAAGATTCATGCACCGTCCCGTAATCTCCCTGCCGTAAGTGACCCACGAAGAGAGTTCTTCCTTTCCGTCCTCGTTTATTCATGCGCCGTGCACGTTCGGTCGCCCCGTGCGTCACGAGTGCCGGTGCGGAAACCGACACGGTGGGTCCAGGGAGAGCCGCACGGTCGCGTTTCTCATCTGGCATCAGCGACTGCGACGGCTCCCACTCGCGTCGCCGCGACGCTGAGTGGGCCGAAGGCGTCGCGCACAGTGGCCGGGCCGGAGCGACGTGGAAACGCCGCATATGCGATGTGCACAGCCCATCGTCGTAGCCGAGCGTAGTCCGCTGTTCGAAATTGGGTTAGTTAGAGCCGCCGGAGAGACCACGGTCGGGGAGCAAGCCGGAGACTGCGGGGCCGCGGCTGGGTAGACGAAACGCGGAATTCGTCGGAAGAGCCCTCGGAGCCGACGGATCAACGAGCGCGGGGACCGAACCACCTCCGTCGCTATTCCGGGGTCGCGGAGACTCGACTAGCGACCTACGTATACACCGGCTCGCGTGCTCTTCCCATATCCCATCGAGCTTCTCTAGTCCGGATACAGCCAGGATGGCATTTCGCGCGACGAATGCTGGGACAGGATGAGGACCGTGTCCGATGGGACTTACACGCGTTGCGGCGAGATCGAGGAATCGAGTTTATATTTATACCCTCCTCACGTAGCCCCGGGCTGAGAGAGCCTGCGGAGAGCATGCACCTCGTATCGCCCGCACGACCGGAGCCAGGCCATCGGGAACCTGCACCCGGCCGCGATTTACTCCCCCGTACCTTTTTCTCCTTTTCCTGCCCCGGCCCGAGGAGACGGGGAACAAAATTCCATCGGGCTTTGATCTCATTCGGAGAGAAAGCTGCATCCCCGACGTTCTACCCTCCAATTTCTTTTTTCCTATCCGTTTCACAGGGTGGAACGGATGCGATAAGCGCAACGGGTGCGTGTGTCCTACGTGCGCTGAGAAAAAGAAATTGTTGGATTAAGCAAATGCGCGGTGACACACGTTCAAAGGTGTAATTTTTTTGTACAACACATACGTTTGTTTCAATCAACAAATTTTTAATAAATTGAAGCAAACAATCGTTTAACAAAACAATTCTTTATTCGTACCAAACAAATAACAGCTTTGAACGGGTATGGAATCCAACCGATTTTTTTCCTCAGTGTGGAGTTTCATCTTCCGCGCGGCTCACGACATCGGGCAGAGTACGTTACTCCACCCCGGCGAGTTTCCTCGTGGCGCGGCACGTAATGTCTACCTTCGTCGTTGATAGGCGCCTCCAAGGAGGCGGCTTCGGCGAGGGCTTGCGACATCAGCGACTTGAAAGCCGTCGACCAGCGCGATCCTCGTTGCAGCCAGTTTCTCACCGCACCGCCAGTTCCGCCTGCCTCCGGCACAAACCCTCCTCAACGCGTGTTCGCCTCACTTCCGAGCCCCGGGATGCGTGAATCGAAGTTTCACAAGCTTCTGGTCTTAATCACCGTGGCGAGCAGTCGGTACTGCTGAGCTCCCGTCCACGCGCTCTGAAAGGAGTTTCGCCCACGGCGAGGTGGTTACCGTCGACGTGCCGTCACAGGTGAGACTGCTCGTAGCAGTTGAATCCCAAGACATCGGAATGCGTATCATTCCGCGCGGCGTCCCTGATACCACTGCCGGAAGCCGCTCTCGCCCCCTCCTCCCAAGTTCCCCGGCGAAACGTCGCCGTGGAGTCTGCTCGTGAACCACGTAAACCTCCCTGTCAAGTTACACCGAGATAGCGCGCATCTTACCGAGTTATCCCTATTATACATATCATACTTAGCCGACTTCCCCCTCGAGTCCCTCTTCTTCCCCGGTTCCGTTTCTCGCTGCCTCGGGAATTCCCTCGTCAACCAACCCCGTCTAACTCCGAAATCCTCCGACTCTGCCCGGGCGGTGTTGGGACGGTGTTCCACTTGGCATGGGACTCGTTCCGTACGCCCGCATCCCTCGCTAGGCCTACCCCGGCGGGATCCCCGGGGGTCGGGGCGCAACGGAGCTAAGTGTACAACCGTCGTTGGCGCACCCAGCCACTCGTCGTCGGAACGCTGCGATATTTCGCCCGACTGCTCCGAGGCTTCTCTCCATCCGTATTCCACCGGCGAACGCTTCTCACCGATTCCTCGCGCTCTCGACGCCGCGTCCTCGCGCGACACCCGCGAAATTTCCAAAATTACCGACTAATTTTCGACTGTTCAACCCCCCGCGGTGACTCCTGTCGGCCGACGCTCCCAGCCACCGTTCTGGATGTCTCCGTGTCTCGTCTGATCACAGCGAAGTCACCGTCGGCTCGGGCGGCGAAATTTGGCGCGAAAGTTAGTGTCGGTGATACGAACTTGCGTAACTCGCGAGATCAGGCTCAGTTTCGCGGTCCTCGGGGAGGAACCGAGCGGCTACTGGCTTGCCGGGCATGCAATACCGTTTGATGACGTCGTCAAGCTCCGGCGGGCTTATTGTTTCTCGTAAAGGGTACCCGGTCCGGCGTTTCTCTCGCGCAGCCTCGCGGTATCGCGAATGGTTTCCTCTTCCTCCACGCTCGATGCGGCCGCAACGCTGTCTGGCCGATGTGCCGTTGCAGATTGTGGATATCGCGCTCACGTGCGCCCGTGGACGTTGTCGACATAACTCGGGCCCTCCGTAATTCCCGGTTTCTCTCCACCCACCCCGAGCGGTTCGCTGCCGTCCTGCACGTGCACGTAGGAAACGCGCTTGTATGCGCCGCTGGCGTACTGCACACACACGGCCACGGTACGCTCGGCACGGAGCGGGCAATAAACTGCGGTATAAACTTAAAATTAAATACCTCTAATGGTGCGCGGTCGTGCTGGTGCACTCCCGATCGGTATTTCTCGGTTTGGCGTCCATTCGCGGGCTGTTACGCAATGGCACTGATAAAACGTCCACGGGCAATGAGGCTCTCTGTATCTGTTGTACATTCGTCATCGACGATGGTTTTTCCGTCTCGGTGGATTGTCTCGGTCGATGTGTTAACGGAATCATGACAGACAGCATTACAGACAGCATTGCAGACAGCATTACAGACGGCATTGCAGACAGCATCACAGACAGAATTGCAGACAGCATTACAGACAGCATTACAGACAGCATTACAGACAGCATTACAGACAGCATTACAGACAGCATTACAGACAGCATTGCAGACAGCAAGACAGACAGAAACAACAAAAAGGACGAGAAGACGCTACTCGGACATGTTATTTTTTTTAACCATAATACACACTGTCGGAAAAAGTTGAGTCTCGGGTTTTGTGAATTGAGGCGGATGGTAGGGTGGAAAAAGTATCGCCACTTTTCGGCACATCCGGTCCTCTCCCGGGAATGCTGGCGTTGAGAGTCATCGAGAGCCTTTTGTACGACGAAACGAAGCGGAGGACACACCGGCGGCTGCGCCAGGAGTAGATGTAACACCGACGAGTATCCGAGGTATTCTGATACCGCGCGTGAATAGCGGAGAAGAAGAAGCACGCGGCAGCAGCAGAGAGCATTCGTATATCGTCGAGAGGGGGTGAAAGGGCGGAAGAGAAACCCACTTCGTTCTCTCACCACTTTGGCATTATTCGCAGCCACGGCAAATCTCGTCCTCTTCAACATCCCCGCCCTCCTCTATCTCCGCGAAAGCAGGAACCCTCGAAAAATCCTCCCGAACCAACAATAATAACATCACGGAACGCTAAATTCTCCTTCTTCCTTTGCCGTTTCGTTCTCAACTCGCGCCTTCGGAATCGACGGCGTAGCGCGACAAAGAAATGAAAGCAAGATGGAAATGTTTAGTTCGTCGTTAATTGACACTTCTGTTAAATCTGTCGCTGTATTTATCCAGCACCATACGATTTATCCGTGGCGTTAAATCGGGACCTGGCCAGGGCCTGGCCAGACCCTTGCCAGGCTCTTTACAAAAACGTTTTTGTCGCATGGATTCATCAAATTCCGGCCGATGTCCGACCTCCGGGTGAGCTTCCGTCTCTGGCTGTGCATGCCCGGGGACGAACAAGCAAACAGCTATCCAAAATGTAGCTGAGATTACCCGGCTCAAGGCTCGTCGCTCCCGAGGCGTACTCGCGATTTCCTTCTTGCACATCCTTCGGGAATTTACATTCTCATGCTAGCCAGAATAACCGCATGCATATACGACTACGCTGCAACGTAATCCAGGTCCAACCTCCGGAGGCTCCTCCGTGCATCAAAGCTATACTCCATCCGCCATTGTGCTCCGTCCCGTATCTTCTCGTGGCGCTAGTTTTCGCGGCTTCGGAGCCAAAGATGCTCTCTTAACGTGACGTTACGTTGCGGAGGAATATCGAGGCGAGAGGAGAATGGGAATCGTCGATAAACGAACTCGACATCCGCTGGCACCCTTGGCAAGGGTTAGTGTGGCGGAATGAAGGAAGGAAGTGGGTTGGGCGATGCGGAGCAGGCACGGAGAAGCGCGGGGTGCCAGGGAAATATCGTGGAAGCCGGGGGGGGGGGGGGGGGGGGGAGGGGGGAGCGCCGGAAGAACGATACGATCCTACGGGGTTATCGACGCGATCACGGGCCATTAGGCGCGTGAATACTCCCGGCTCGCTCGGGGGATTCCCCTCACTCCCCCACGGTCGTCAACTCTTGCCCGACACCCCTCCCCCGATAAATACCCCTGAAATATGGGAGGCCTCTACCTTCGCTGGTCCATGCCCGCTGACTCCACTGGCTGGTATAATTTGGATATTATTCCCGCGAGTTTAGCTTTTTTGTTTCTGCGAGCGTACCATGGATGTATAATCTTCGTTGTAGAAGCTAAACGGCCAATGATTCGTTGATGGCCGGCGGGTCACCAACGACCTGGGTGAAAATTAATGCTCGTGGAAGAGGAAAAGGGGAGAGTTGGTCGGGAGAGGATTTATATTTAATGTATAAAGAATCAGGCACGAAACCTTCATCTTATGCTCGACCCGAAGGTTTCACGCCCATTAAGAGTAAACGCAACAGAGAGGATTTACAAGACATTGTTTCTAAAACGATACAGCAAGGACACTCAGGTGTGGTTTTGACCGCCTGAGCTGGAAAGTCGACCCGACTCTGGTCGCCAATGTGAAGGGTTGACGAACAGTTAACGTCGGGATGACGACGTCGGCCCAACGAACCTTCGTCGTTAGTGAAACTTCTGCATGGTAGTTCAGGGCCGACAGCGGCCAGCGCCGCGCCAGAACTGGCCCCGAGTGCCGCCCCCACTAGGTAGGATTCTTGGGTACGGTTTTCACACCTCATCGTCCTCGCAATCTTCTCTTCCCTCGAGCCTTTCCCATTCTCGTTCGCTTCACCTTGGCGTCCTTCATGGCAAACCTCCTCCGATGTCCTTTCCGCGCTGTACATTCTCGCTTACAGCGGACGCTCCGAACCCTCGGCAGCCTCCCAAAATTGTCTCTTCGATTCAGACGACCCCCCTCCCTGATCTTCGCTCCGGCGCGGAGTCTTGGCGACATTTCAATCCATTAGCGAGAGCAGGATGATATAAAGCGCCATTCGACCGTAGCCTAACGTCCTCGGGAGGAGAAACGGTTCGCTTACGATGCAGAAATTGCATGACTTAGAGTTGCCTCGGTCGAACCGCCATTCGTAACCCCGCGAGCAAACACGCACGCGACCGCCGGCCGCCTCGGGGGCTGGGAGAGCGCGCTGTGGCAATGATATGAGTCATGCTAATTTTTCACATTCTTTTTATAGACTCGGATTAGCTTATCTTACCGGTACGCAACGTCGGCTCCACCGTGCAAAATTTACGACTTTCCTCTCTATTCCTTCGTCCTCACATTGTTTTCTTTTATATATATATATATTTTTTTTTTTTACACTATTCAATGCTATCCCAAGATCGCATAACTCCGGGAAACATACGCGAGATCTCGTCTACTGTGCGGCGCAGTCGATGGTACTCGAGAGGATCGAAGAGCTCGCGGAATAATTTACTGGTTCGGCTTGCCGGCAGACGGAGGATGGTCGTACCGAACGGTGGAACGGCGAAGCGCCCGCCCGCGCAGCCGGAGGGATGAATATCGGTATTCGGGGGCGGCGGAGCTACGAGTACCGGAGTACGAGCGGAGACCAAAGTTTATCGTCCGTCAGGATATTAACGCCCCGAGCGATATGCCCCGCGTTCGCTGAAGGAGTCCACGCTTTCTCGTTTGTAAATCGCGGGCAAAACTCTGGCAAGAAGGAAACGGGGAGAGCCAACTTTTTTCGTCCTCCGAGTTTCGCGCCACCGTGTATCCGGCGTGTTCGCACGATCGCTTTGGGAAATTAAAAAATAGTACTTTGCGATACTAGTGCGAAGATGAGCGGTCTCTCGACGGAGGTTGTGAAGAAGGCGATACTCGCCTTCTTCCCAATCGCCGACTAGAGGTTCTTTGTACAAGTATCGCATGCTACTTTATTGCACTCGTTGCGAAAATGGAGGTTTTACGCACGCTCGGCATGAGCAAAACTGCGACATTCGCACCGCGTGAAATAAAGCAACTAGCGTGATCTGCGCATGCGCAGTATTTTTCTCGCACGCCTTACTATAACACGCCACTTTCGCAACGCGTTGCAGACACGAAAAGTGGGACTTTTCGTGCATATGTTAAAAATTCGTATTATTACCAAAATTGCGCCCGAGCAGATCGGTGACTTTCATACGGAACACTCGACTGACCGAACGTCTAAATTTTTTTGTTTTCAGGAGAGCGCACCTCAGGAACTGTCTCGAAAAGCTGAAAGTTCTGGTACCACTCGGCCCGGAAACCTCGAGGCACACGACGCTGGGCCTCCTGACCAAGGCCAAGCGTTTTATCAAGGTGAGCGCACGATGCGATTTTTCATTTTAACCGGACAACAGTAAAAGCGACTTTACTGTCATTAATTATTTATTACACACGAAAAAAAAAAAAAGAAAAAAAAATCTTCACACGCAGCTTTCCTTACGTACGGACCGCGGTCCATCGCGGCGATTTTCTCTGTGTTCGCTGAAAACGGTCTCTGCCCGCACGATTATTCACGGGGAGTAAAAATATTCGGTCTGTTTGCCTGGATATTTTTCCTCCTGTGCGACGTGTATGTGTTATCGCTTCGCCGAGGGAAAACGTGCGGGTGGAAGATTTTTTTTTTTTTTCATGCAGCGAGACGGAGACCTAACGGAGGAGATCGAAGGAAAAGGAGGTAGGGCGAAGAATCGAGCGGAGAGCGACGAGGAGAAACAATGCCCGTTGCCTCAGTGGCTCGGCCTTTTCCTCGCCTTACCCGCACCGGAGAATATACGGCACGAAACCGAGAGATAAAAAAAAGTTAGGATGGAGATAGAAAGACTGAAAGGCCATGAAGCCGAAGCCCGGCCGCTTGAATATTTCATGTCGTTTCCGCGAACACGCGGTATTCTCGTGCTTCTTCATATACAGAAACATATATATATATATACATACGCACATCTATACACATACACACATATATATATATATAGATATAGTTAACGATGGACGCGCTTCGCGACGTCTCGGACGAGGGCGAAGAAGACGTCGTCGAGGCGGGAGGCGGAAGGATGAGGGGCGCCGCGGCGACGTTCAGCGGTTTGAGGACCGTTGGAAAAACGGCACGGGTAATTAGCGAGAAAGATGGCGGAAAAGATGTCTGCCCTCCTGGGGAGCGCGAGTGTGAAAAGAATCCCGCATAAAACCCGTGGGCGGGGGAAGGGCGAGGGGGGTTGCACCGGGACGTCGAGGATGGCGTCGGAGGGATCCGAAGGCGGACAAATGAAAGATTACCATCCGCGCCCGCGCGCTGGGGAGCAAAAGTCACCCCATCGTCGCGAGGGGGTGGGGGAGGGGGTGGAGGGACGATGGCTCCGAAGCTCTTTCCTTTCGTTCTCGGGCACGGCGGCGCGTACGGCTCTGAAAATACGAGAAGCGAAGTTGTCACCCTCTCGGCTGGAGGTGCAGTTGCATCGCGCCCTCTTCTCCCCCCCCCCCCCCCCCCTCCGGTTTCTCTTCCCACCGTGTACACCCTCCACCATCTTGAATCCCTTTTCTCTTCGAGATTTTTACTCTTGTGCACGCTTCTCCTCCTCGGATGGAGCTTGTTTTATCCATTCACATCGGGAAAACCTCTCCGGGCTCCCGAGATGTTTTACTGCGCATTGGAATGCACCTATGTATATGTGTATAAATATATAACATATATATACACACATATATGTGTATATGCGTCTGTGTGTGCTTATGCACGCTCCCGTGCCTCGAGCGAGCACTCTCGGGTCCGCACTCCAATTTCGCTCACTCCACTCCGTGTGATTGAGCGGGTTCCCTCCGCTCCTCCGTCGTGCGTGCAACGCTGGAGAGAGCCTCGGTATCCACTGTGCTCCGCTCGAGTTACAACGGTTCTCCTCCATATACTTATCGGATGGCGCGGCCGTGCGTGCGCATGCGCGATGAGCCTCCGCTCCACACGGACCACAGTTACGCGATGGATTTCCATGTTTCGCCGTGCACCGTCGGAGTTCGGTGCGGCGATGAGCAACGCGGCGGTTTCTCTCGCTCCGCTCCCCGTCTCCTTCTGTTGGACTCGTCGCGCGCTGTGCCCAACGGTGGATCCGCGTCGTTACATCGGGACTTGCCACTGTGCGGCTCGTACCCGCTCGACTACGGTCGCAAACCCGCGCTCCTTCGCTCCCTTCGCTCCCCGCGCTCCGTCGGTATTGTCTCCGTTACTCTCCGCGCTCCCGCACACACCATTGTCCGGGCCCGCTCTGTAATTTACTAACTGCGCATCCATTGTGCCCCTCGCCGATGCTTCTCTGTGTTTGCCGCGACACCTTACCGCTCTCCCTTCTCCACCCGCGTCGCTGCGGCCAACGTTCCACCGCGAAACACGTTGCGGAAAACGCTTCACCCGGCTACCGGGACGGCTTCAATGGTACAGGAGGAGAATACCGGCTGAGTACCGACCGCGTCCCTGTTGATGACCGCCGTACCGCAAGGAACGGTGCACAGTGGATGTCCGGATAAGTTGAGACAGGCAGGAAGTTAATGAAATAGGAGTAATGGAATTGGATCGCAGTTAAGATCGGTTCCTTTATGAAAGTCGTTATGTATGCTGGGTGGGGAAACGGAACGCAGGTTCCTTTTCGGTACTTGCGGCTGGATCGGCGATCAGCAAAAGTGGACATCGATAGATTTTGACCATTTTGGGAGACTTTCGTTAACTTCCCTAGTTAACTACGCTAGTTAACTACGCTAGTTAACTACCCTAGTTGACTACCCTAGTTAACTACCCTAGTTGACTACCCTAGTTGACTACCCTAGTTGACTACCCAGTTGACTTACCTAGTGGGAATGTCACACGGGTTCGGTACTGGCCGACGTTGGGTGGACACTGGCTGATGTTAGCCAATACTCGCCCAGTGTGGCCTTTAGACATCAACTTATCCAGTTGTCTACTGTAGTCCGTTTGGTCCCGCCAACTCATAACGAAACTGTCTACGTTTCGGACAGGATTGGAAACACTCGTCTGTCATTGATTGTCCCAGTGCACTTACATGGTTGGACTTAAAGTTTTTTCTCGCACAGTCCTTACTCTACCGTGCACAGGCAAAGTAACTCCCTCAGACCCGGTCATTGCTCGTGGACAACCCTGTTCCACGGAAGAAAAATCACCTCTGGGTGGGGTGAGAATCGAAGTTGTCATAATTCTTGCATCTCACCCGTTTTCCCTCGCGTTTCTCGTACCCTGCCCTTCACACTTGGACAACGGTGGAAAACAACGGTATCCCAAACCGGAATTCCCAGCTATCTCTCAGCCCGAGATACACGAAAACTTTTTCATCCAGGCTACACTTGTGATCCTCCCTTCCGACCTCACGGCTCGCATCGCTCCCTCGCTTTCAATTCCGCACGGTATCGGCTGAATACTTTCCCCGGAAGTTGTACATACTTTTCGCTACTCGTCGGGCATGTCTGCGTTTCATGCCGTAAAACCCCGTCAGTACGACAATCCCGTGTCCTACAAGAATCAGGGATCGAGAGAGGTCCGGAACGTGTGTCTTCTCGTGCAAGGTCTATAAATACCATCAACCACCTCCGTTCCCGGCTCTCCCTCGCGCGAATCGTAAAACTCAACCGGTCGTCGAAGCACCCGCTTTTATACCGGCCACCATAATTAAACGCCCCGACATTGTGCCTAGCGAGAGGAGAGCTCCGATCGATCGTTCGCTCGATCGTAACTCGCGTCGTCGGGCGGGTTTCCCGGCGAGTACCGGGAAACTCTGCCACCGGCTAGTCCCCCGCACAGTCGTTGGGCGTGGGCTTTGCCTCGGACACGGGCGACACGGCCGTTTATGACTGAGAGCCAAATCTCGCACCCGGACGAGCCGATCCCCGAGTCCGAGCTCCGTCCTCTCCGAGGAGTTCGCCTCCCGGTGCGGAGCTTTCATCGCGACCCTCCGCGACTCGTCCGGAACGTCCCGCCGCACAGCCTCTTCGATCTTCCACCTGTCTGTTACCATGGAGACTGCAACCGAACACCGGGAAGTGGAAACCGACCCGACCATCGTCCCCAGAGATGTCGGCTCTATTCCTTTTTTTCGCAACGCTCTCGTCAAAGAGCAAAGGCCGCCCGATCGGAGCAATATCTCGAGTCCACCTGCCGAAGTGCGCGCTATCCACGTCGATACGGATAGAATACCGAGTAATACCACCGGGTCCATCGAACGCGACCGCGGCTCGCTCCGCCGATCGTCCCGATCGATTCGCATGGCTCTTGCGGAACTTCGCTTTCCTATCAGCTCTCTCGTCGAGATGAATCCAGTGTGTGTCTCCTCCGCGGCAAACATTTTTATTTCATTCCCGGCGGTCCGGAGCGGTACTCGGACCTGCTCCCTCGATTAACCGTCCCTCGCTTCGGGGGACGAAATAAGAAAACCCGCGCGCCGGGGGGCGAAGTTGGACCCGGGTGTGAGCCGAGACTCGCCGAAGAAGTTTACGAGCGGACTCGCCCGGCGAGCTCGCGCTATTTCCCAGACTCTGTCGCTTTAATACCCTTATCTCCGTTGTAAACTCATATCGGTCCGAGCGGGATAAAGCCAGCGGGAACTTTTCAACGAGTACCCGGCGTTGTGCAACACCGACGGGGGCGCACGCGTGTAAACAGAAACCCCTTCCGTGTGCGAGACCGTCCACGGTGCAGTCGCGAAGTCGCCGGAACTCGCGCCGTATAACGGAGGGACGTAAATTCGTGAAACGTAAACAGCAGCATCGTCCCCCCCGGTGCGGCGGAGTTTCTTCCTCGGGGCTCGATTTACCGCTCGAGTTCGGCGCATACGTCGGCGACGGGTGTGCACATCCAACCGCGATGATCCACGTGGCTCAATCGACGACGCGGTCGACTGTCAACTTCGGGCGATCAGCGCCGATTCGGATGTCGGGCTTCGATCGTTCCGAAGTTACGTCACGTTACTTCCGGCTCGGACGGTTTAACGATTTCGAGGACCGGGCGGAGAACGCGTTCCGGGCGGAGAGCGGAGATTCGCCGGAGCTGGACCGAACCTTGCCCCGGAGCTTCCAGCCTCGAACCGTCCAACCTCGAAACCCCCGATCCTAAGGAAACCAATTATCGGTACGGTTCTGAGGATAATTATCGCCGCCGGCGATCGACGATCGTGATTTAGTCTAATCGAGCGTGTTTCGCGGAGTCGAGGAAACTTCCTCGGATTTTCGCCCTCTGAGTACACGCGACTGCCTTGGAGGAAACTGGGAGGCCCAAGCTTGCGAGCCTTCTCATTAAAATAAGTAACGACTATTATTTTGTCGTCAATTTTAGAAACGAAAATGTTACTCGTTTTACAAAAAAATGTACAAATATTGGAGTAAATTTTGTCATCTCGGGAATGACCGGATTTGGAAGTGTATGCGCAACCTTAAATCTTACGGGTTCCGAGGTTTTCGAAAAGACAGTCGTACTTGAATGGGAGTAAGGTAGGATAGTGAACAGGAGGGAATTGTCAAGTCTTATGTTACTCGATAAAATGATTAAATCATATATTTTAATATCATCAGATTTTAGGCAATCTATGCATATCGTAGCTGTTAAGCCTTCGCGTACTGGATTTTTTTTCAACGAGGACCTGGAATTTGCTATGACGCAACCTTCGCACGATCTAAATAACAAGTTGACGTGCTGAAAAAGTCTGTAAAAATTCACAAACGTATCTTGTACGTATCTTTGTGCTTAAAAGAAGGCGTAGTCGTTTGCGATCGGCCAAAAGTCCCCGGATTGGTGGAAGGGTTTCAATTGTACGAATTCTAAAAAAATTCAGGGAATTTTGTTAACTTCGCCTCAATTTAATTTCATGCATTACGTATCAAAATTATGCCATGCATTAGTCTGTATTCTGCATTATTCATCCCAATGTAATATTTAACACTCCAATGAAATATATTATTCTGCGCTCCGAATCAGGATTTTATTGTAAACTGGTAGTAAAAGAAGAAATCCGTCATACAAATAAACAAATAAATAAAAATTTAAGTTTCCCGATTTTGCAGACATTTGTTTGTAACGTGAACGAGAACGAGTTTTGCAGATGTTTCGGAACGAAAAGGAAACTTTCTCAAAAGTACAAACCCCCTTTAACAGTGAGCAGAGTTCCGAATACCGAGTGTCTGCTTAAGCATTGTGGACCAAAAAAAAAACACCAAAAAAAAAAAGCTCGTGAATAACAATGATAAAAGTTTTCTCAGACGAAGCGATGCGCGAGGGAATTTAAAAACCCGAAAGTATATTTGCATCCATTCTATGCGAGGTGCGCGCTGCGGAGTTAGTAGTCGGTTGCGTTGGGGTGTTTGTGCCGGTAACCCGAACGCGCGAGCGCGCGTTAAGAGCCCGTTCGAGATTAATCTCCTTCCGATAAGTCGGCTGGGCATCGCCCTCGCTCCCTCGGCATCGCCAACGCGGGCTCGCAGCCGTGGAAGCAGCAGCAGCAGCAGCGATTTATCTCGAGACTCGCGGCGCTGTTGATACGAACCGCGAGAGCCGCAGGTACAAAGAGAGAATGCACGAACCGTGAGCTTCCTCCCTTCGAGCGTTCCCTTCCATCCTCTTTCTGTCCGCCCTGTCCCTTCGACCCTATTCTCGGCGCGGTGTATCGACCCATCGATATCCCTCGCACATTCCCCACGCTTTCCATTCCGATACTCCGCCGGTATTAAAGGCTCGCGGTCTTTGTAGCTCGGGCGAACGTATTAATAATCCGGCGATAAAGCAAACGCGAAGGGCGGAAGGAAAAGCAGCAAAAATGATGGAGAGGTAATGCGCTGGCAAGCTTGCTGGAAAACGCAGATCGACAGACCCTGACCATTTTGGGCCATTTTTGTCAACTTCGCTAGTTAAGTTCCGTAGTTAACGTCGCTACTCAAGTTCCGTAGTTAATTTTCTCTGGTTAACTTCTCAAATTAACTACCCCAGTTAACTTACACCAGTTAACTTAAACCAGTTAACTCACACGAGTTAACTCACACGAGTTAACTCACACCAGTTAACTCACGCCAGTTAACTTACACCAGTTAACTCACACCAGTTAACTTACACCAGTTAACTTGCCCCAGTTTACTTCTGCCAGTGAACTTCCCCCAGTTAACTTCCCTAGTAGGAACAACAGACCCCCAGTTGACTTCCCCCCGTACATCGTCTTTCTCGCCGCCCTGTCCCTTCGACCCTATTCTCGACGGTGTATCGACCTATCGACATCCCACACACATTCGCTTCGCTTTCCATTCCGAAACTCCGCCGGTATTAAAGGCTCGCGGTCTCTGTAGCTCGGGCGAACGTATTAATAATCCGACGATAAAGCAGACGCGTAGAGCAAAAGGAAAAGGATGTAGTATCGGGGGATAAGCAAGATCGAAGGCGGCGACGACCAAGTTTAACGCCGAAGCTTCAATCCAACCCCCCCCCCCCCCCCCCCCTCACTAACCTAACCTCCGCCTCCGCTCAGACCCCATTCTCGCTAACCTCTTGCTTCACCGAGTTAGGGGGTAAGTTTGGCCGCTGTAGCAAAAGCTACGGAGCGAGAAGCCACCGGCGAGAGCGGGAGGAACTGCGGGTCAATCGATTCTTCAGCCTCCGGTGATGCCCTCGCCGCGAACCGGCAAACTACTCATCGACCTCTCTCGAGTTTCGATGTATTCCTTCCGGTTGGTGGTTCGCACTTTCGCTGAGATACCGGTGAAGGGAGGAGATAAAGTGTCTGGGCCTTCGTGATTTTCTTCAGTCACCTCGAGGCTCGGAGACGTCGGGGATAAGCCAGGTGCGGTTTTAGGGCCGGGCCGACGTTGGACCAACTACGACCTGAGTTAGAAAGTCGAACCGACTCCGGTCGCCGATGTAGATCCGACGATCAGTCAATAGCGTCGGGATGATAAGATCGGCGCAACGTTATCGGCCGCTGGCCCAATGTTGGCTGCCGATGTCCAGCCAACGTCATGCGCGAACGTCCACTTTTGGTATCGCCGAACACGCTTCATTACGACTCAACTTTGCTATGCATTGTCTTGAAAACTATCAAACCCAATATTCCGCGCAATATCCAAGTGGTTAAAAATCGGCAGATTAGGTAATGCTGGGTGTTAGTCGAGATCGAATCATTGGCTGCCAACCCGCTGCCGGCTAACAACCAATCGTCGGCCACACACTAAGCGTCGCCCAACCACGCCTGCGGCGGTAATCGCTAGAATCAACGGGTTTCCTTTAGCGGCGAGAAAATAAGATTCCTTTTTCGCTTCGAGCGCGATCGAAACTTCTCGCGAAGAGAGCTTTCGCGAATAAATGTATTGAGCAATATATGGGAAAGTGGGGCAAAATAGAACAGTGGCGCGAAATGGAACAGTGGGGAAAAACGGAATAATGGGCAAAAACGCAATTTTCCAATAATTTTTTGAAGGTGCGTGGGGAAAAACGGGTTTGAAAATCCGGACGTATCGTAGGTACAAAATGAGGCATCCAAAATACATTTTCTCCAACGGCGAGAAAATAAGATATCTTTTTCGCTTCCAGTGATCGAAACTGCGTAGAGAGCTTTCACGAATAAATGTATTAAGCAATGTAGGTAGAGCGGGGCCAAATGGACAGTGGGGCAAAACGCAATTTTCCAATAACTTTTTCAAGACGACCGTGGTGATGAGTTGCGCAAAACGGGCTTGAAGATCCGGATCTATCGTTGGGACAAATTGAGGCGTCCAAAAATTATTGGAAAAATTGAGTTTTCCCCCACTCTCCCATTTTGCCCCGCTCTCCCCTGCAGCTGGTGGTTGTGGGATTTGTGGGAATAAGACACGACACGATAATCTCGACTGAACCGCAGGTCCCTGTGTTTGTTTTGTCGTCAGAGTTTGGAGGAGCGGGAACGAAAGCACGCGGTTCACAAGGAACAGCTGTCGCGGGAGCACAGGTTCCTGAAGCGGCGGCTGGAGCAGCTGACGACCCAGACGGGACTCCACCACGGATTGCACGCGGGTCTCCACGGTCTGAGCTCGAGCGCGCCGACCGGCTCGTCCTGCGGCTCGGCGGCGGCTGCAGCCGCGGCCGCGGCCGCCGCTCTGCTATCAAAAAGGCGAAGTGTCTCCGAGTGTTCGGTGGCGACGGCCTCTTCGACAAGCTCCACGGCAAGCTCCAGGAACTCGGACAGGTCTGCTGGCAGCCCATCCGTCTCGGAGTCCGGTGAGTACCTCAACATTCATCTCTGCGTCCCAGATGGCAGCCTGGCAGCCCGGCCAGTCCCGCGCCGGGGCTGGGCTGCAACAGCCAGTCGACCAAAACCCACCTGGGATAATTTCTTTTGGACAATTTTTGTTTTATCTCTTCCTTCAATTTATTGTGCGTTTCGTCGTTTGTGTCTTTCGTCCGTTCCCAATGTTCTCCCCGCTGGGACACTTAAAGTTACGCACCGAAGATATCGCAGGCCGTGCAGGCCTGCAACAACGTGCCAGGCCAAATCCCACCTGGGATACTTTATCTCGTGCTATTTTTTGAATATTATTGCGCTCGTCATTTGTGCCGAGAAAAATTACTTTTTCCCGTAGAACACGATCGGCACCCCGGATTTTTCCTAGCTCCATTGAAAGCCGAAAAATCGACCTTTGAAAATCACGAAAATCGAAATTTTTCCAAAAGTGGCTCAAAAAGTGAAGAATCGTTGTTGAATCGATTGTTTTTGTTTCCAGGCTATATCCCATGTATTTTTTTCCGCTGATCGCGAATATAACAGTTATTTTACTCCCAGCCTAATATTTTCCATTTGAATCCCGAAAATACGATTTTTCGTGCATAAAGTCGAACCTTTCTGACTGGGATACTTTCTCTCACACAACTTCAAAACAATCTTTCTCTAAAATTTTCCTCCATTTCCTCGCTTCCCATCGGACTCCGCTGGGGCAGTTAAAGCAGCGAACCTGGGATATCGCGATTCTCTCGCGCGCGCGGCCCGGCAGCCTTATCGGCGTCGTGCAATTTTATTAGACACTCCGTGTGATATACCGGCAGCAGGAAAGTATCCGATGTCGGATACGTCGAGGCATCGCCCGGAATAAGGAAGACGGAGAGCGCTCGCGGCGGGAAAGCGCTCGTACTTCGGAGGTAGCGAAAGAATTGGCCAGGGATCGGTGGTGAGAGAGAGACTGGGCGACCGTTCGGGGCAAAAATTGATGACCGTCAGAAGTGACGAGCGTTATCTTCGGAACGGCTTCCGGAAATTCCGGTGGCTGTGCCGGCCCGTCGCCGCTTCTGGTTCCCCAAAGCAGCGCCGCGAACTCCGGTAAGTCATCCGAGCCGGCAAGTACCGGCATTCGAGCGAGCCCCGCCGACGAAACGACGACCCGGACGGGATCGCAGCTAGACGACCGATCGGCCAACGGGAGTTCGCTCTGCCAAGACGAATTATTATTCCGTCGACGGCGAGAGAATCGACTCCGTCCGTTTCCCCGTTCCGCGATCTTCGAACCCTCTTCCTTCGTCTCCACGACCGTCCGTCTGTATCGCCGAAAGCCTCGTCCTTCTTCCTTTCC
Organism: Amblyteles armatorius; assembly: GCA_933228735.2. Lineage (NCBI taxonomy): Eukaryota > Metazoa > Arthropoda > Insecta > Hymenoptera > Ichneumonidae > Amblyteles > Amblyteles armatorius. The sequence continues at coordinate 14,673,014 of OW121688.1, read as the reverse complement.
AGAATCACTCGAGCCCCGCAGTTTCTTTGCAGCAGTTCTCGCGCATTGATTTTCGCTCGTTCGTGGCAAATTGCATCTCGCGAAAGCCATTGGATATTATATTATTGGAGGGGGAGGGGAAGGGATATTCCCCCGGGAGTTTCGGCGCCCCGGATCATCGTCGATCGTTCCCGCGAGGGTTCCCGAGGCGCTTCCCGAAGACTGCGGAAAAATAGCTGGGGATAAAAATGGACCGTTTGAGAGAGCGGAGGAATTGATGGGCGAGGAAACGCGAAGCTGGCGCGGTGGATCCTCGGTACTCGGAATACCTCGGTGAATACTCGGTATTTTCGTAAAATAATTGATAAACGAAATTATAGTGACACATCCGTCGATACAACCCTTTATTCTTGATTCACCCTCTCTAAACGGACTCAGAATATTTCAGCCCCCCCTCCCCCCTCATAAGGGGACGGAATTCGTCACCCACCCGTTTAATTTAATTCGATCCAAAGTGTTTCATTTGGCCTCGGTCAAAGTGTTTCATTTGGCCTCGGTCAAAGTGTTTCATTTGGCCTCGGTCAAGGTGTTTTATTTTACCCGGGTCAAAGTGTTGCATTTTACCCCGATCAAAGTGATTCATTTGCCCCCGGTCAAAGTGTCCAATTTGTCTCCGGTCGAAGTGTTCCATTCGACTCCAGTGGAAATATTTCATTTAACTCCGGTCAAAGTGTTTTATTTGAGCCGGGTCAAGGTGTTGCAATTTGTCCCCGATCAAAGTGTTGCATTTGACCCCGGTCAAAGTGGTTTATTTGATTCCCGCTTTATCGATTCTTGAACACGGCATTGGTTGCGGCGGCTAAATCTTTTTATATCACAGAGAGATATAGATTGCTAGCTTAGCATAGCTCATAAGATTGACAGAATGCTCCAGCCTCTGAGGTGAAGCCTCCGGCATTGGGGATTCGTACCAGCCGAGGCGAAAAAAAAAAAAAATTCGCGCGCGAATTACGCGAAGCACTACTGCAGAATTATTGTGGATTCCTGATGTCGATCGATTAATCTGATAGCCTCGGGACAGACGAGCGAGAAGGAAGCAACAAACCGGGTGGCCGGTCGTCGGCGACCTCGAACTTTGGCTTCCGAAACGCCTCGGGAGGGCCGACGGGCTTGACCGCGCCCCGCGATCCCCCGCCGACTCCGCGCCGCACGTTGATACAAGCGAAGACAGAAGTGGAAAAGTTAGCGGGACCGCGTTGCGACGATAAAATATAATTTTCCGGAAAACCCGCAAGACCCGACTCGGTGGATTTAGCCGCTACCGAACAATACACTACGAGAACTTCGTTTTCTTCCTCAACCCTCCGACCGCTTCTTCTTCGACCGAGGATTCCGACCGCCGCGCGGATATCGCTGGATAGCGAGACCGCGAAACTGTTCCCCGGGGTGATTCGTAATGCCGCTCGTATCCTCCGCGATGTAACTTATCACTCACACCCGCTTAAACAGAGCTTACAACTCTCGCTCCGTTCTTCCTCCTCGGGTCTCTCCTTTTTCTTTATCTCCCTATTTACTGTATTGGGCTCGTTGGGATTCGTTGGCGCTCGAGCGCTCAGCGTGTGCTCCTTGACTCGTCCGTTTCTGTCGCAGCCTGCATTCGGGACACATTCCGGAGAAAAATATGCTCCGTGACGTCACTTCTGGTTTGGAAATCTTGCTTCTTAAAGAGAAGTGACGTCATACGGCGAAACGTCGCTCTGGTTTGAAAAATCACGGTTTTCGACAGGAAGTGACGACATACCGAAAATACGTCACTTCCGGTTTCGAAATCTCAGTTTTCTACCGGAAGTAATTTTTCTTCGTGTGACGTCACTTCCGGTCAAAAACTTAAATTTTCGAAACAAAGATGACGTTGCATAAAAAGTTTTTAACTTATCATCGGATATCGAGTCGTTTCTGCATTCCCGGGTTTTCGGGGTCGATACCTAGAAATAAATTTCGCCACGCTGATAATCGAGTTAGCCATCCAATTTTCGGCGAACGGCGTTTCGCCCCTCCGCCCGGTGCTGTCCTCGCTCGCGTCAACCGACGAAGCCAAAGAAGAACTTCGAAGCCTGGCAAAAATAAATAAAACAAAAAAGAAACACACGCTCGTCACGGCGGCTCGCGGATCACGCGCCCCGTCGTTGCCGCTCGAGCGGTGCGTATCAGGGCTTCGGGTTTTTTCTATCCGCTCGCGCTTTCGCAACGCGGGCCGCTCGCTCGCGACATCGCCGCGGTTCAATCTCTTCACTGTTGACGAATCGCGACGAAAAAAAGAGGAGCAACATCGAAATGTGGCTCGCGGAACTCGATTACGATCGAACGATTTGTCTCGCGTCGAGGCCCTAAAGTTGCAATCCTGAGGGTTAAGGTTAAGGGGGTGTTAAGGCAGTCCTTCCGTTATGTCTCACGCCACCTAAGTTTGGGAGAGGGATAAGAGAGAATTACAAACACTTCCCAATCGGATAAAAATCTGAAAAAAATCGAGCACATGGAAGGTGCTGGAAAGATTGTTTCTGCATGATAATAATTCCAAAATGTTATCAGCAAATTACTGAAAAATAAAAATTGGGCAACATATTACCAGGCAACCTTATTTTGTTTTGTTACGAAAATGATTTGTCAATTTTTCTGATTAGGTACAAATTTTTCTCACAATTTTGTGTAATGTTTGAAAAATGCGATATTAGACAAATTTTAACATAAATAAAGCGCGATATTCAAACAACACATGAAATTCTGAACAAAATCGTACGCATTAAAAAAAAAGTAACAAATCACATAATCGAGAAACAAGAAACTAGTCTGCCGGCTAATTTGTTGCATAATTTTTCATTTCACTAATTTGTCAATAACACTTTGGAATTATTATTATACACAAAACAATCTTTTCGGCACCTTCCATATGCTTGATTTTTTTTCAGATTTTTACCCGATGTCGAAGTGTGTGTAATTCTCTCTTATTCCTCTCTCAAACTTAGGCGGCGTCAGGCGTAACGAAAGGACTAACTTAAAGGGAGGGCGAGAGAGGTACGAAAAAGAGCCACGGGTTACGCGCAGAGCGTTCGGGCCGCTAGTCCGGGAGGGGGGACGAACTGTCGCTCAACGCTTATGAAATTATTCTAATACGATACGCCTCCGCGCCTGGAGACGGCCGAACACCCTGCGGCCTCCCTCTCACGGTTACTCTCTCGCGGCTTTATCGGTGGTAGCTGGTGTAGCTGCCGCTCTCGGGGTTCGCTGTCTGTTTAATAAATTGCTTTCGAAACTCCGCCGGGCGGGGGGGCTCGAAGTTAGAAACCACCGGGAGAAGAGCAGAACCAGGCGGGAGGGAGGGAATACCGGAAGTGCTGCTGGGACCAGCAGGGACGGAGGGAAGAGGCGAGTACGGCGAGGTTTACCCAGTTGGCCCAAACGACCGACCGCAAGAGTCGCAACCTTCCCGGTCGAGCCGCAACCTCTCATACCGTCGTGCCGCCCTTGCCCCTCACTTCCTGCCGGCGAATCCTCGGCAGTTCATGACGGGACTGGAAGACGGTCATGTCAAAACCACATGCAGGTTTTGTTTTTTTTTGTTACGTAAAACTATCCTGATGCGGTTGTATTTCATCTCTCCTCGGTAGCATCTCTGCCGCTCTCCTCTCACTTTCGATCGGTAGATCTACGACAGTCGATGGTAAGATTTGAATAGGATCGTTTCGAATCCAATGTAGTTTCTAGTTTTTAAAATTTTTTCTTATTACGTGTAACTATCCCGATGCTGGTGTCTTTCGTCCCTCCTCTTTGGGTTTTCCCTTCTCATCAGCTCTTCCGCCGCTTTCCCACCCAAGACCCCTTCCACTTGTCTTATCTGCGGACTCTCTAAGTATCCTTATCTCGGCGTCTATCTTTCAGCTCCTTCACGTGCACGACTCGAGTCGTCCCCCTTCTCATCCGGGGTCCGTTTTTTTTCCCCCGCCGCCGAAAGCGACTTCCACCGAGCCCATCCGTCGTCTTGCCTCGTTTTCACCTCATCCTCCTTATCTCGCCGCTCTCCCGGCGCAAGCGAAACGTCGTCCATTGTTTGCGAGCGACGCCTTCGCTGGCGTGCCGCTTGTGCAATCGCTAGGCCGAAGCACACACTGGTCCGAGCCTGAAGGATCTTTCCTTTCCTCTTTTCCTCTCAGTCCGTTGTTTCTTCCTTCGTCCGCCCGTCGTCAAGGCGTTTCGTCAACTCCTTCGCCACACAACGCTATCTCTTTACTCTTCCCGTGTTCCCGTCGCTGTTCTTTTTTACTTTTCTTCCCCCGAAGTCCCTCGGACACTTGGTCTTTTTGTCGCTGCATGCTCCTTCTCTCGTCATCGGTGTCTTCCGGTAACGTTGGAATACAAAAAGGGCGTTTGTCGACAGTAAATGGAGTCTCCGGGCTTCCGGTCTCGCTTCGGCTTGGATGCTCGCGCAACATTCTGTATAGATGGATAGAATTTTTATTTGGCACTGGGAGACATCGATTTAAGATCGAATTTAAAATCGATGTTCTGCCCGGACTTCATTGCGTGCTTGAGATCTAACTCAGGGTCGATCTCAAATTCGAACCTAAAACAGATCTTAAGCACGCAATGAAGTTCGGAAAAACTTCGATCCTAAGTCCGATCTCAAAAGCGATCTTGGGGCATTAGTTTTGACCTTGAGATCGAACTTAAGATCAGACTTAAATCCGACCTTAAGATCAAACTTAAGTCCGAACTTAAGATCAAACTAATGTCATAAAATTCGACGCTAAGTACCACTGCAGTACAAGAAGAGCCGGTGAAGTGTAGATTTAGCTTAGAACTAAGACAGGGGTAATACAGAGCAAGCGAGGTTTAACAGTCGAGTAGCGTAGAAAACATGGTACTGGCCTCGTTATACGTGAAAACATACGAAAGCACAGGCGTAGCTTGGTTCACGCCACCGTTTCAACTTACTCACCATAAGCCAGGTGGATTAGAAGACGTGCCCTAAAAGTTATATACATATAGATATAGAAAAGACATACAGATATAGGATACGTCCGCACAAAGCAGTCTCAAGTATCGCTCGATTTTCCAGCGACCACCGGCAGACTACTCCGCAAATGATTCATATAGTTCCGTCACCGAAGGACTGCCTCATAGATGAGGCCGAATTCCGAAAGGGATCGGTTATCGGTTTATGAAACGGTGACGAGGATCGGAGAATGGCGAACTTGCGTATCGCCTATCGTGCCTCCCTCTGGTGTGTTTATACGTGGAGGGGGGGGGGGGGGGGGGGGGGGGGGGGGTAAAGACATGCACCCTATGGCTGAGCAAAAGGGCGTCGATAGAAGGGTGGACGCCGAGGATCGGTTAATCAGTGCAATTATAGGATTAGGTAGATACAGAGACCGTTCCTCGGTGATGCTGGCGTCGTCGGGAAGGTCGGAGGGCAGGGGGGGATCCCGAGCTGGAGGCTTGATGAGAGGGCGGGTCGCGCTAGAGCCAGCGGAGAGGGTGCCCTATCGATTCGATCTCACCATACAGTGTGCAAGAGAACCATAAACCCACACGGTTCTCTGTGCCTCTCGTGTCATCCTCCCGCACTCTCTCTCAACCCGTCGCTTTGAAGCATAATCGCTTCGATTTCACGTAACAGAACCCAGCGTGAGCCCACATGGGTTTTGAGTCGGTTTGGTCGACCTTACAGACTGGGCATGCAAGGACATGGTACAGGGAGTGTACATGCGTGGGTAGAGCATGGGGACGATGTCTTCAGTATGCGACATCAACAGTCCTCCGAAAGGAGTGTCGGCACGAGCTGCGATCCGAGGGAGAACCTCGATTCCATAGTTGTTAGGCGATGTTTCGCAAAACTGAGTCGTTTTCGTCTCGAAGGTGAAACCAACCTTTGGATGCTCCGCAACTGATTCCGCCAGTCGCTGTGAATTCCTGACCATACGCGGGCCATAACAGGTAGGGTTTGGTCCAGCTGGCCGTTAGATCGTCCCAGTGCCGGGCCAGAGCTACCCCACCTGGAAAGCTATCTAACCAACAGCACCTCTAGCTCCTCGAAAAAAACAACCACCATCGCCACCCTATCAATTTTCATTGGTCGAACGTCCATGAGTCAGTATTCAGCGAGTCGAGTGTTCGAGAGCCCTGCGTCAGAGTTTCCAGCAGTGTCTGCGACGGACCATCCGTCCATCGCCCACATACGTGTCCTATCCGCGCCGGATCGAACGTACCGGACCCTCGGCACGTAGGACCGTACGAGATAGTCTCTCAGCGGTGCCGGACTTTCGATCAATCTGCATGCGTACGTCCCACACTGGCGACCGCACACGCACACAGCGCCGTGCCGTTGGTCTCCGTATCCTCCGGCGCGGCCGGCAGCGTCCCATCCAGCCAGCAGTCTGGATCACCGGGTCCTCCGAATTGTTCCACCCCAGCATCCACCGCACCGACACGTCGCGGTCCGGCTCTCGCTCACCCTCCCGTTCCGGGAATCCCCGCTCGGCCACGTGCGCCACCGCCGGAGGCTGATGGAGAACCCTTCCCTCCGCGGCCACCATTCCGCTACAATTCCGCGCCATTGCCTGCGTGCAAAGTGATTAAAAACAAGGAATGGCAACCAACCCGCCACCTCCGGCTTCCGTTCGTTCCCGGTACTCTCTTCCTTTCTCTCCGACCCTCCGCGGCTCTCTCGCCGCTTCGTTCGCGTCCACGGCGGGCTTTCCCTCTGTCTCGTGTTTTACCCTCGGCGTTCCGTTCGTCACAGCCAGCGCGCGGTGTCTCTCGATGGCCCCCGGTGCGTCACGGACGACCACCGCAAATGCCCGTGGGATTTCGTCCGCTGGCGAACGCCCCGTGCGGCGGGAAACGGGAACGGGTGAGACGGATACGAAATCGTTGACCGATCGTCCTTCCAGCTCCGATCGAAACATTCCGGCTCTCATTCTCTCCGTCCCTTCACCGACGTTTTTTTCCTGTCCGGCGTACCCGCACATGGCCACCCACGGACCCGCGAAACACACTCGACGCTATCCGCATGCGGAATGAATTCTTCCGTGCGAGGGGCTTTACGAGTCGAGCGGACGCTGACGGTGACGTACGCGAACGGACGGAGAACCTACGAGGGCGAATCTAGTTGGAATTTCAGGAGCGAGACGGTGCGAGCGGGTTGCGGCGGAGGTTCTGGTAGGACCGGTGTCCGTTTCACGGGCTGCCGATTCCGCAACGATCCTGCGGCCATCGGACACTCGCTGGGATTCCGGATTCTCCGCGACACTCCTGCGCTCACTCCCTTTCGCCTTGTACTCGGCGCCGGGCTGTCCGCGCCATCCGCGCTCCTTCGAGCTTTCCGGGCACGTGGCCGTCTCCTCAAAAACCTTCCGCGGAGTCGCCGCTGGAACTTTTCAACGGAGAAACGAGCGGAGGCCGAAACCGGGCACGTAGCTCCGGTTCGTTCCGTCCCGTGTTCCTCCGCACACACGTCTGCAGCTTCTGCCTTCCACGGTCCCTGTCCGTACCACGTGTCGACCGTCCATTCTTCTTCTCGCCATGTGTGCACAACCGGGAGATCCTCCCGGTCCGCACCCCGCCAACTGCAGCGTTTCCGAGCTTCCGCACTGGGGAGCTGGGAAAGATCGCGACAACCTGGCGCGACGGGGATGAAGAGCTGCGGATGCTGGGACAACCGCTGGAGAACTCCGGATTCTGGGATTTCGAAATCTCGTCTGAGCTTCGCACAGAGTTCGCTCGGGGCCCGCGACTTCCTGCGGGAATCGGCGAAAGGCTGCTGCCGAGAGCCACGGAGCCGATATCGAGAAAAGTTTCCGTCTCCGCCGGGACGGAAACCAACCTGCAGCGAGGAATCTCTTCCGAGCTGTATGCAATATCGGATCTCTCGGCAGCCTCTTCTTTCGCCGCGGTAGGGAAAGATCGATTAGCCGTCAGCGTTTCACCGGCGCTCCGGCAATACATCTTCCTCCTCTCCTGGATTCCGTCCGGAGGTAACTGTGTTTTTTTTTTTTTTTTTCTTGGTTTCTTTGTCAATCCCATTCCCGCAGCACCTCCTCAATTCCACGTGAAGAGCCGGAAGAGCAGCGGATCGAGACGGATAAATCCATTTGGCCGATGGCTGCGAGCTTTTTCGAAACTCCGCTCCGCCGTCGTTCTCCCGGCGGAACGGCGGGATCATCGGCTGGAATCGGGAAGCAGAAGAATTAATCTGTTCGCCTCCACCCGTCTAGCAAACAACATTAGCGTCGTCCGCTCATCGGGCTTTCTTCGCACGCCTTCCCGTCCGCTCTTCGTTTCCCGGATCTTTCATTCCTCTCCGCACCCGCAGCCTCTTACGCTGGACCGATCAACGACCATCCACCTAACCACATTCGCCGCGACTCCACGAGACTTCGGCCCTTGCCTCACCCTTTCTTACGACCATCGCCGTCGTTAGCCGCATCCGCGCTGTCCCGCGGGCCAACTTTGCGCGTACTCAGCGTACCCGAAGTTGCGCACATCGGGGAAGAGTGAAACCGCGTAAAACACCGGCCAAGCCGGATAACAATGTGACGGGACTTATGGTAAAGGTTTCTTGATTATTATTGACTTATATACTTTCGCTGTCTGGTTCGGATTGACCGGGATTTCGATTATCCGGGGACTCTTTGGTCCCGAGCGTCCCGGTTAGTCGGAGTTCTACTGTACTTGCTCTCGAGTTCCACGCGCAAGAAGATGGCCCGAGTCTGCGCGCGCATCGTACCAAGCCGCAGTCGAGGCCGCAGTCCAGAAACCGCCGCAACCGAGTCAGAAGCGAGCTACAAGTTAATATGCAGGCGCCGCGAGTTCAATCGTTTCTCTTTGCCCTCTCCATTTGGCGCATACTTGCTTCTCTGGCGCGCATAAATATAGCCGATTAGTGCATGCACGTAACGTGAGTACGCAATTTACATGTACCGCGCGCAGGGAGCGCGTTTTCCAGCGACGGTTTGGGTGTGCGCGATGGCGGTGCATAACGTGCGTGTGTGCGTGTGTGTATGAGTGTGTGTATCCTATCGTCGGGGATACACTGAGAGGTTTTTGCAACCTAACGTGGGTATTATGGCATCGGTAGGTGGAGGACGCACACGCGTCCTCGTTTCCGAGGTAACGGCCGCGGGGGGAAAAGGCTGGGAGAGGGAGAGAGCTTTTCGCTGTCACGGGCTTTCCGCGAAATAGCCAAATTAAGTACCCACCGCCGCGCAAATTGATATCATATTCGAGGGAGGCGAACTGCCGCTAGTCTGTCTGCTCGGCTTCCGCGGAACGGAGAGGCTGCTTTGTCGTCAACGCTTTGTTCCTTCGTCGCATAATCAGAAAAAAAAATTCTTTTTAGTAAATAGCACTTAATTTAAATAAATTGATATTTTACTTTATTAAATAAATATTTTCGTAAATAAATATTTTATTTCAGTAAATAAATATTTTATTTCAGTAAATAAATATTTTATTTCAGTAAATAAATATTTTATTTCAGTAAATAAATATTTTATTTCAGTAAATAAATATTTTATTTTAGTAAATAAATATTTTATTTTAGTAAATAAATATTTTATGTTTTATTAGATAAATATTTGTTCGCGGCGTAAGCGCCAGATAAATAATGTTTCTGTATTATCGGTGCGCAGCTCCGACCCTTTTTGTCTCTCTGCGACGATGCGAGTGGTGAAACCCACCCACGTCGGGCTTGGCTCCCTTTCTCGCCCTCCGGTACATTTTCGATGGATATATACGCGGGAATGAAATGGTAAAAGGAAGAAAAGCGAAAGTGAAAACAGGAGGTTCGTCGAAAGCCGAGCAGGATTACCGGCGAAATCTCAATTTGGCCGGTTCGTCAGAGTACTCCCCGTTCGCTTCCTTTGTCACGCTGCAGCCGAAGCCGGAACAGGGCGGCGGGCACACACGGGAGAATCCAAAGGCGAGCCGCTCCGGCAATTTGCTTCGAGTGTTTTTCGGTGATCGGCGTTGGCAGGCCGGGTAGAGGGTATCGGCGTGGGAGTCGCTTGTCGAGCGGGAAACGTATATCCGCTCGGTCCATTCGAATCGAGTGGGCAATCGATCAGACACAAAGGTTGCTCGGGGGCTGATGGAGCGAGAATTCGTGGGGGAACTGTAATTGTGCGCGACGAAAACGTGAAAAAAGACAATGTTTCATTTGACATCGAATATTAGTTTTATGACCAAGTGAGACACTTTCCTCCCCGCCCAACCCCAGCTCGGTCGGTAACAAAAACTGTAATCGACTTTTTTCGCGTGTGCACTGAGGGTCGAATTTTGAGACGTTAGTTCGAACTTAAGATCGCTCTTGAAAGACGGATAGAGACGGATCTAGGAAAAACTACCGAGTCACATGGTAAAGTTCGACCACGAAACACGATACACGTTCCACAATAACCGACATGTGCAATATTCACAGGGCAATATTCATAGCAATTTTTACCAAAACCTATATGGTAGTTTTTTTTCCAGAAAGCGGGTTGGCAAAATTTTGCTTCACTAGATCCTTCTCTTCAGTGTGATAATTCCCATCAGATCCTTCTCTCAGTGCACCGAAAAAGTACGATCGGAAGAAAAGTTTCCGACACAAGTCCCCTTCGGATGAAACTTCTCATTCGATCACCAGTTTCCACAACCGACCGCGCCGTTTCACGCAATGTCAATCAAGTTCCAACTCGTGCATGATTCTGCACGATAATCACCGCGAGATATCAACTCTCCCGCCGGCCCGAATTGCATAGCGGACCGACGATTGGACACACGTTATCGTTGCGTACGAGCGAAATTAATGAGACGCCTATCTCCGTATTTGGCTAATCATCGATTGCGCGATCTTCCGATGAAATCCAATCCCACCGACCTCCCAGCCAAAGCTTCGTCCCCGCGATCATTGCGCGCCTCATTTTTCCTTCCACCCTCAATCGGCCAGCAACGTAGACGCGGAACACACATCGCCGTCCACCGCTCTCCATACTCGCCGCGATATCGTGGATTATCGTGCTCCGGAGGGGCTCGAGTGCGAGACGGAAAGCGAGGCTTTGCGGATGCGAGGGTGGCGTGCGATGATGGAGGTTCGGAGAGCGAGTTCGCCGGCGCACCGAGAGGTCGAATCGACTCAGCCCTGCGAGCCCTCCCGCCCGTTCGCTAATGACAAAGCCGAGAGGTAATGACAACCGAGCGCTATTCCGCATTCGGTGTCACGCACCTGCTCGCCGAGAACCCCGATCGGCCGACACGCTCCCGGCCCGCGTAGGCGGAGGAGCTTTAATCGGAACTTGCCGGGCGGCGCGTTTCTCACTCGGAGGGGTTGCTCGGCTGGGCCGCGTCGGGTATGCGTATACATAAACCAGCACCGAGCATTACGTATACAATGCTGCGTGGGGACCGCCCGGCATAGATACCCGGTCCGTACGTATCCATCTCCCAGTCGAGCCCGGCCGAATCGACGTCCTTTGCCGCCAGCCGGCGGAGCCGCCATTTTGTAATTACACGGGGGGGAGTGGGAGATCTATCGATATTAATCGAAGCGCCCGGTATTTGCGGTAGTATGCACGCGTGTACACAGCTCGAAAGCCCGACAGACGGCTCCGGGAGAAACCCGCACGCCACCGACGGATATTACCTCGCATTTATTTTTTTTCTTCTCGACGGCCGCGGCGCAAATCAGACCGGACGAACGATGAACGATGAACGCAATCGAGGGTTCGAATGTTTTGTTTTTATTTCATCGATAATTAATCATTGAAATTATTTAATAATGATAATAATTTATTGAGCATTCTCAACAGAAATATATTCATCTGATGTTGACATTTACACATTTGGGGACATTGGGTATAATTCCTCTTATACGAGCTAGTGGGGCTAATAATTAAAATGCGAAGTATTTCTGGTCGCGCTAAATACACGTAAAGTGATTGCGAAAACTCCATAAGCACTTGGCCGTTATTTTAAATTATATTAACAGATACAAGTATAATATTATACGTTTTTTTAGCGGGTTGAACAGTTTGTTTTACACTCGGCTTTTCCTAGCTGATTGTAAAACATTACCATTTCACTTAGGGATATCTTTCGCCGCGACAGTTATTGCTTTTTTACGTCAGCCGACAAGTTTATTAGCGAGTTTCGTGATTATCGTGTTAAATAATTATAACACAGTGTAATATACAACAATTATATTAATTGTCTTATTATTATTCCATTTTCAGTATTTTATTATTATTACTACACAATTCCTTTCTTCGCGTCCTCGCTGTGGACTACAAAATTTTGAGAACCCGTCATATAGGTTTCCAGAATTTAAAGAAAATCCGGAGATTTAAGAAAAGCACGTTACTTCCGGTTTGAAAATTTTACTTTCCGCCCGGGAGTGACGAATTTCCGGGGTGAAGTCGCTTCCGTCAGAGTAATGAGATTTCCAAACCGGAAGTGACTTGAAGAGTGAATCCAATTTAATTAACATGCCGCTGTTGCCGAGTCGCCGATGCGCCTCGGCGTTTTCGGGAATCGTAATAAAGGGCGATCCTCTCTTCACCCCTTTCACCCGCCGCGTCTGCCCCCGCCTCGTCTCCGCATTGCCAGGAGCACCGCCGCCACTAGTGAATTTTTTCCGAGCTTCTTTCGCGAACGCGAACGAAGCCCCTTTCTTTCCGCCCTTTCTCTATCGCGCGGGCGAGCGCGCTCGAAATAACGAGCTGGTGCCGTAGTACAAAGGAGCCCACGATATATTTCGCCCTTCGGCCTCCTCCTCCTTCTTCATCTGCTCCTCATTCCGCCCTTTCGTCTCGTCCCCCCCCCCCCCCCCCCCCCCCTCCTCGCCCTCCCCGTGTCGCGCTCTTCCCTCGTCTCTTTCACCGGCCTCTCCCGAGCGGGCTCCGCACTGCCCAACTCCTTCCCCGAAATTCTCACACTCCCCTTTCCCGTTTCCGCTCGTCCGTTCCGCTCCTTCCACCGGCGGACATTGCGGGCGGCGAGCGGAAAACCTGGAGGACACGTCCTCCAACCCCTAACCATACGTCTCTGGAGGAAGAGCTTCGTTACATCGATTTATCGTTTAATAAAAGGTGATACATCGTCTCGCGGGCGTGAGAGGACGATTCGACCCCCGTGTCGCCTCCCCCGTCGCCGGCTATTTCGTTTTCATGAGCAAACTGGACGTTATCGCCGGCGAAACGGAAGACGACGGAAGGCTCCGGTGGCATATCGGGTCTTTCGATTCCTCCCTTCTCCTCCGTTATTTCTGATCCTCCGGTCCAAACACCGAGGGAAGGCTCCAGTAAATATGACTATATCGCTCGAGAGATGGAGGAGGGGCAAAATGGGACGGTGAGAGCAGAACTCAATTTTCCAATCATTTTTGGATGCCCCACTTTGTCACAACGACACATCCGGATTTTCAATCCCGTTTTGCACTCCGCAACACCATCGCCACCGTCCAAAAGTTATTGGAAAATCGCGTTTTGTCTCATTATCCCGTTTTAGTACCGGATTTATAAGGATTTTTCGTAGATATTGTGGTAAAAAAAAATTCTTGGAAAATCTGAGACTCTCCGCCATAGGTGGCGGTAAATTTTCTCAGATGATCGATAGTTTTTTCACTGGATCGTTTTCTCAGCGTAGTCACTCGCTCGCGCCGTACGGAAGCGGCGAAATGAGAACCGCGACGGGTCGACGTTAGCGCATGTTTGACTTGTCAAAGAGGTTCCTTCGGCTCTCTTCCATCGTCCTCCTCCGCTTGTTCTCGGTAACCCTTTATCCGCAGCCCTGTCTCTTGGCTCACTTTCCTCTCCACCCTGGCGGCGCCCCGACTCGCCCGGAGACCCCTTTGCCACCTTTAGCTCCTCGACTTCTCTCTGGTAAGACCGAGACCAACGCCCTGTAAGGAAGGAGCGACGGAGAGAATGAAAATTGTCCCACCTGTCCCTCTCACGGCGCGTCTGAAATGTCAATCCGCGCTTCGGGGGATGCCTTGGTGTAGGTCCACCGAGGGGTCGGGAGGGGGGGGGGGGGGGTTGGTACCATCGAGACACCACCGGCGTCACTGCTTGCGCTCCGCCACCTCTTGTTCGGTTCGACGCTCGGGAATGTCAATCTCGCGCGGTACCGACGGCAAACGGGCGGGCAAAGCCCGGCTACCCTATCTAACTCGGCTCCAGCCACTGCGAAACTCCGGCGCGATATCGGGCTGATACTGTACCGTACACGTATTATCCGCCTTGCTCGAGGGGCGGGGGGGGGGGGGGGGGGGGGGGGAGGGCACGGGGAGGAAGTGATGTGATTTACTTTACCGCGCCGTCTTATAGGTATAGAGCATCCCTGCGCGCTCTACCATAAAACAGTGAAAGAGACCTCCCTCCCCGTCACTCAATTCTCTTCTTATCTCCCGTATTTCCTTCTATTGCCCGAGCGCATCGATACACACACGCGGATCGTCCCGGTGAATTGGCCGCCTCCCGAAGAGTCGAAGAATCGAACTTTGGGCTCACGTACCGAGGGTGAAGTGACGGAGGAGTTGGGTGGCGAGACGGGTACGTGCTGGATGCTGCGCTCCTTGCTCTCCCTGCTCTCCCTGGTTTCCTCTTATCCGTTCCATGCCCCTCTTTTTTGTTATCTTCCCTACAGCGTCTGTATTCGATCTTGCACCCACAATCTTCACTGCGAAGGTATCCGATGCTTCGGTTTTTCCGCCCAACGATGTGGATCGCAACCTCCAAGATCTCGCGCTTCGCGGAGTCTTCACTGGAGGTTCCGCAGCGAAAGTGAAATGCGCTCTCCTTGCTGCAGTAGTAGCTGTACAATGTACCAAGCCCCCAGTTTTTCACCCTGAACATCCGGGAAGAAACGCGGAAAAGCTGGATGAGAAGAGGGGCGGCGGGAAGCTCCCTGCTCTCCCTGCTCTCCCTGCTCTCCCTGCTTCTCCTCTCATCCGTTCTGTGCCCTTTCTTGCTATCTCCTCCACACTGCCTGTATTCGATCCTCTACCTACAATCACCACTCCGAAGGTATCCAATGCTTCGATTTCCCCTCCCTACGATGACAACCTCCAAGATTGCGGGACCCCGCGCTCCTCGCGGTGTCTTCATTGGAGGTTCCGCAGCAAAAGTGCAATACCTCGGAGACGCTCTCCTTGCCGCAGTATTAGCGGCACAATGTACCGAGCCCCCAGGTCTCTCCTCCGCTCTTCACCCCGAACCTCCAGGAAAAAAAAAAATGAAGAAAAGCCGGAAGAGAGAACGGGAGACTCGAGAGGAGGGGAGGAGAACGCGCCGTAGCGGAACGGCGAATCGGGAGGAGAAGAAAGACGCGGAGGGCCGGAGGGGGTCAGATGAAGGGCAGATAGACGAGCCTCGGCTACCTCTCCCGCCCCCTCGGCTCTTTGATCGTTTGCGGGGGGGAAGGGGGGAGGGGGGCAAAAAAAAAAGAAGAAATTCCAGCTTGCCAAACAATACGTGCGCGCCCCGTCGCTGGTTCTCTCCCTGCTTCCGCTCGTGATCTGCTACTCCTGGGCCGCGCCGGTGGGCAACGGCGCGCGGCCCGGCGAATGGGGAAACTGCAAAGTTCGTTAATTACGGAGTTTCAACAGCTTTTCCCCGGGATCGACGAGCCGGTGAGCGAGAACGAGCGAAGCCCCCCTCCCCGGACAGAGGCGGAGAAGCGAGTAAAGAGAGAAGGATTGAAGAGGACGAAAATGGGGGTTGGGGGTGGAACGCGAGGGAATTGAGATTGCCACTGAGCTCCAAGGGATGGGGACATGCCCAGAGCCGATCTGGTTTTTACGCTTCACGGTCCCTATGCACTCCTCCCCCCCCCCCCCTCCCCCCTCGACGCTCGTCCCCTCCGACTCGGACGATTCGCTGAAATTCGCGAACTCGCGGGTCGCCTCGCGGCTTGGCCCGTCACCCTCGACTCCTGTCGGCTCCTTTCTTAAATCTACTAACGACTCGAAATCTCTTTAACCACGATCCTTTGTTCCGCGCCAGTCGGTGACGTGTACCCTCTAAGCCGGATTATGCTCGCGGTACACGGAGAGGAAGAGTAAAAAAGAATGTCGGAAAAAAAGAGAAATAAGCCGGCGAGAATGGTTTACTGATAAGGGTGTCTTACTGGGAAGTCAACTGGTAGGGGTGTGCGTGTAGCGTTTGAATTGAATTGAATTGAATATTGATGGTCAATTCAAAATTTGAAATGAATATTCAAAAATTTGAATAATTTCTTAAAATTGGAGTAATTCGAATATTTATGAATAATCCAAAAAATTCGTATAATTCGATCATTTGTGAATACATTTTTTTATTTATTTAATACTATGAATATTCATGAATATTACAAAAATTCGAATAATTTTTATGAATTGGATATTCGAATGATGAAATTACGATTACAATGAAAGTGAGCACATAAAATGTATTTATTGAATGAGGCGTTTTAATTATTTCAAAGCTGAAGAACTTACGCTCGGGTGCAAGTAATTCCCCATTTTCAAAGCTTAAACGTGTACCACAAATTCTGTCATAAATCTATTCGCATTGTTTATCGAGTTGTTTATAATGACTATTATGGTTCATTATAATAGTTCTAATTATCGAAACAATTCGTTCACCTAGTTGGAATATTGAGACTATGAAAATCATTCGAATGGATTGAATTATTCGAATTATTCAAGTATTTTAAATATTCAAATAAAAATTATTCAAATTTCCGAGTATTCGCACATCCCTAAAAGCTGGCGGGAAAAAGGATCAATGTCGTCAGGAGCGAGTCGCGTGGATCTTGGAGAGATCGTCGTCGAAACTGTTCAGCGGAGTCGAGCGGATTCGCAAATGAACCGGAAAGCCAACGGGGAAAATACAACACGGAGCAAAGACCGAAAGACTGTGAGACGCTGTTAGAGCATTCTTGGGGATTCGTGGCGATAGCGGCGACGCGATAACTGCGAGTATCCACGGGGATGGCCGCGCATACGTCGCCGTTACTACCGGAGTCGCGGGACTCCCCGGGCTTCCGGCTCGCGGAGCTTTGCACTTCACATTTATAGACGGGATGCCCGGAGAGCGAAAGATAGCGCGGATATGCGAATGGACCACAGTATCGTGTATAGCCATCACGCATGGCGTTACGGGCGAAGGAGAAGCGGGGTGGAGAAACGGCCCAAGTCAGCGAAGATATGGAAACTGGGTTGCTCTCGTGCCATTTTTATTTTACTTCTTCACTCCTCGGCGGATAAATGTGGCGAATATGGCCCGATGGGGTAAAATGGACCAGTGAGTGTTAAGACAGATGCGGAATTACAGAGATCCAAAACTTAGTATTATTTGTATCGACAATAATGAGGTATTTTAAGTGTCATCAAGTGTTGAGTGTAAAATATCGCACGAGATCCTTGCATTTCATGAACCATCCGCTGGTGGGTAATATGGACCACTGCTTTATCTCATTAAAATACCGAAATTAACTTAAGTTCCATAGAAAAATTACAGTTCCGAGAATACCTTAATTAAATTCACTGATCCCTATAGTCCTCATTACCAAGCGTCGCAAAAAAAAAAGCTGATAAGAAGCACCACCGCGCGACGTCGGTGATAAAAAGATCCCAAAAATATTTAATCACCAGCTCGTTATGAATTCCTTTTTTGGATTTCCTTCCACTTCGGTCGAGGAAACCGCGAAGTAGAGGCCCAAATTTTTCAGTGGTCCATATTCCCCACTTTTGTCACACGGAATCCTTTTCGCGTTCGCGGCTCCGTTCCGTGATATTTAAACAGAGAGATGGGAAATACTATTTGTCAACACTTGTGCTTTAATGCCATCGGTCGAGGGGTGAACGGTGCGGCGGGGTTGCTGCATCAACGGATGCAAAGAGGGACGAGCGAGACCGACGGGAGGGAGGGGGGGGGGGGAGGTTTGGGATGCGGTTGCCCAGCATCGTCGGTAAATCATGTCGCAACTGGGAAACTACTGGCGCCACGACGATTCAGCTCTATAGCTACGAGTTTAGAGTGCGTGGCCCCGTGTCAAAACTATTCAGGCTTCGCGAAACGCAAACGAGGAGACGGCTGAGCGTGCAGGACGGCGCGGTGGCTACGTGCGCTCGCCCCGTTCATATCTACAAACCTCCCCCTCCTCCCCCGACCCGTTTCCAGCACGGTGTTATATACAGTGTACAAGCGAGCTGGGCAAGCACGCCGACTGTCGAGAGACAATTATTGTCCGGTCCAGTCCACCGGAGCTGCCGCCATAACTAGTGGTAATGGTCGGACCGTTTCATCCCTGCTCTTTCGCTCGACGCCCCGACGAACCGCGTGACGTCACACTCGGCTTGCGTTGACCAGTGCCAACCCCGCCTTCGGCATGACTTTCGGAAACGCTTTATAGTGTTTTATTTTCTATTAAAAAAATGTAAAAAAAAAAACGTCACAATTTTTTTCCACCGGATTCCACTGGAACTGACGCCTTAACGAGTGGTAATGGGCTATTGGTAATTAATAGTTGGTGTTTCACTTCAATTTCAAAAAATAATTTTAAAAAAGATAGCAATGTTTTTTCTACCGGATTCCACCGAGCTGTCGCCATACCTAGTGGTAATGGTCGGACCGTTTCATCCCTGCCCTTTCGCTCGACGCCCCGACGAACCGCGTGACGTCACACTCTGAATACGCGGACCAGTTCTCCCAACCCCGATGAATGCCTCTCGCAACCCTTCAACCTCACAGCATTTTACCTCTATAAAAAAATCTTTTTTATAAAAAAAATGGTCCAAAATGTTTTTTCATTTTTATTCCGGCGATTACCAAGCTTTGGTTCAATTGTTGAGTCCAGAATCGACAAGGCACTACGCACCAGAACGCCAACGTAAAATGGTGTGGTCCGGAAAATTTATTGGGGACATTTTTTTTTGCCCAAAGAAATTGCAACGCTTTAACGACCCCGACTTACCGGGTGCGGTGCAACATCCGCTGAAAATTAAAAAGCACCACGTGCAGCGCACGTCCCGAGGATTTAAGTGGAAAACAAGAGCTTGCCTTTGCGGCGAGCAGTATAATTTTTTTTCGCAAAAAAAAAAATAAAATAAAAAAAAGGTACCAAGGCTCCAGGAGGGGGAAAATGAAAGCGTCACCGGAAGACTCGCACCTGTCGCCGGGCGAGAGTCTCTGTTTATTGTTTACTCGCTTCACTTTCAGCCCTCTCCTTTTTTTCATCATCTCCCTTTTCCTTTATTTTTCTTCATTCCCCCTCTGTCTTACGGACCGAGGAGGAGTCGGTGGCTTATAACGAGAGGCGAACCGGGCGGGCGGGAGCGTCTCGCTTCATCCGAACTACCTGCCGCGGCCGGGAGAAAAGGGAGCCGAATAAAGAAAGCCATATATATGTATAGTACTTCGGTAGTCATATTTCCCAGCAAGCACCGCGCGGAGGATTTCTTCGCCCCTCTCGGACCGGCGCTGTTTCTATGCGAACAGATTTCGCTTCCGATGGCGGATGGCTGGTTACAGTCCATCCATCCATGTGGTCGATGGGGCGGGATGGGGGGGGGGGGGGGGGATGATTGACTCCTGGATTAGCCGTGACCGCCCCGAGAGTCGCGCACGCTCCCGTGATCGCGTCCCCGGTGTGACCAAAATTATTTCGAACTTCAATTTTTTTTCTTCTTTCGTTCATTTTTTTTTTCTCCATTTTTTTACCCTCTTTTTTTATATTTTCGTGCGCCATGCTGCGGCAACCCTCTCGGGCGGTCGGTCCCGCAGCGGGGTTGCCTCTCGGTCGCAATCGCGGAGAGCCGGGAGGGGCGAGGGGATGCAGACGGTGCTGGTTTTAATGAACTCTTTCACCCGCCACTCGTGCCACCCTTAAACCGCTGCTTTAACTCGGGGTTCTCAACTCTCCCCGACGACCGGCTCCTGGACGGTCTGGCCAGCCCGTTCTGCGCGGAGAATCGAGCGCGCTTTGTCCCGCTGAGAAAATACACACTGCGGAGCGATTGGCTCGATAGGCGAAATGAAGGCAACTCATCGGTGCGGCATACCGAAGAAAATTATTATTTCAATTCTACTTTCGATTCTTGGAATTCTATGTGATATTGAAAGACGACGGCAAGACTGCCAAGGTGACATGTTATTGTTTCAAGCCCGCATGCAATTGTAAGAATCGAAAGTAGAATTGAAATCATTTTTTTTTTTTTTTTTTTCTTTGGCAACCCGCAAGCTAATTTTGCTTGGGTCATTGAGCTCAATCGGCTCCTGGACGGAATTCATCTGCACTGAGGGAAAAAACGGGGATGGAGCGAACACACACGAGCGCTTGAGCGAACCGATTATGGTTATGAAAATAAACACTCCGGAGTGATTAGCTCGATACGCAAAATGGCGCAACTTGTCGGTGCGGTGAGAATAGATCATTTCAATGATACACAGTAAAAAAGATTTGTACATTTAACAAACCTTTTTTGTCCACAAACGTCCACAATTATTTGTTGTTAATTTTACAAAAAGTAGCGGAAAAATTGACAGACATTTTTTCAAAATTAGCAAAAAAATAATTGTGGACGTTTGCGGACAAGAAACTTTGGTGCCATTTTTACCGTTGCACATAAGCGTATCCTTAATTTCGGTCGCATCCGACAACGTGATCCTTATCTCGTGAGTACATTAATAGCATCAAAACGTTCTTCGAAGAGGCCGGTCGGACAGGTGAAGGACCCGAACCGCGTTCGAGACGCACAGATGGCATTGCCGTAAATACACCGAGACAATAAGTGTTGTGAAGGCACCTGTCGGCGAAAACGAGCGCTCGCGAAAATGGTAAGAAGGGGGCGAGTGACTCGGATGCCGACTCGGTGGATGCATTTTCGTATCCATATTTTTCTTTCGCTTTCGTTCGAATCGGCGATGTCACCGGCGATACACGCGCGTCATAAAGTGTATTGAAAATATATCGAAATATATTGAAAATATATTGAAACTATCAAATATTTCGTGCTCGAAATATATTGATCTACTAAATACACTTTCTTTTAAATATCGTCTCGGATGTATCTGTCGCACGTGCCTCATATCGATATCAATAATATGCAGTTTTCCGTGAAAAAACTATACATCCAATCCACGACGAGTAATATTTTCTTATAAATTTTTTTCCCCCCGCGTTAAAAAAAGAACGTAAATTTTCGTCAAAGCGGAACCGAGCGAGCCCTTCCACACACCCACGTCGCGAAAGCCGGCGAGGGTAGCGACATATCCACGTACAGGCACGGACGTAAAAGAGGTGAGCGAGGGTGGGAGAACCACTGTCACCTGTGCAGGTTGTTGGGGTAGGGTGGCTCGCGCGCCCGGTGTGACGAGAATAGAGGCATGTTATTGATTATGGAAAAATACCACCGGCCCGTAGCCGGGAGGGGGTGGTTTTCTGTCGGTAGTCGTGCGGGGCGCGTGGGAGGGAGCGAGCGGGAAAGGTGGATTTGCAGGGATGTACACGGCGCCCCCCCCCCCCCGCCCCCCTCCGCAGCCCCCACTTTCGCCCCGCTGGTTCTGCATGTCATGGCTACTGTACACTTTTCCGATTCCGTGTGTCTGCCCGTCACCCCCCGCGCCACCCCCGAGCCACCCCGCCTCGGCTCACGTGTGTGTCGCGTACCTCCGGACTCGGAGAATCGCGCACGCACCCCCCTTCGGCCTTCTCTCCTCCCCCTTCGTTCCATTCTTCGCTCTAGCCATCTTCCACCCTTCCAGCTTTCCGCCCTTCCGCCCGTCCGCCTTTGTCACTCACTCGGCTCAGCCGGAAAGTTCCTCCCCGCCCTTCGTGCGCGATTCAACTGCAGCCCCTGGCCCTTCGAGACTGACGTCGTAATGGCAATGCAGGGCGACGCGAAACTTCGCGTACGCACACAGACAAGCCCACCCTTCGTAAGTACCACCCTCGTTTCCATCCCCCCCTCGACCAGACGATCCAAGTTTATCGGTACGCTCGAACGATCGTAAACGATATTACGCTGGCGCGTACAGGTATAGCGCGAGCCACGCGTGCAAAGAGTGATTAAGGCCTCGACGCTATTGTGTCGCGATCGTTCGACATCGGGGATAATTGAGGGCCCGCGGAAAATGGCCGCGCTGCGAACCCCGTTCGATCGTGTTTTATTGCCCTTAGCGAAACATCGTTAAACGGATTGGAACCGTCTCCATTGTTACTTTTAGTCAACGACGGGCAAATAATTACCTTGGAAATGTAAAATCAACTGGGTTGAGCGGTATACGGCAGTACCCTGGTGGAACCTTTGGAGCGCTAAATCGGAGCTCGTTGAGACCTTATCAGTGCCTAGTGTAATGTAAAATTTCTGCCGCAAATTTTTTTTTTTTATTCTGTACCGTTACTTCTGATTTAAAAATCTCGATTTTTTTCACGGCGAGTGACTTTATCCGTAAACGTCACTTCCGCTCTTTCAATCTCAGTTTCCGACCGGAAATCCGTCACTTCTGATCGAAATATTAGATTTTCAAACCGGAAATATCGTATTTTCAGTATGACGTCACCTCCGGTCGAAAAGTGAGATTTCCAAAACGAAAGTGACGTTTAAACTTCCGGTCAAAATTCCAGTTCAACTTCCGGCAAAAATATAAGTTTCCGAACCCGAAGTGACGTTTTCCTATATGACCTCACTTCCGATCAAAAACCAAGATTTTTCAAACCGGCCGTGCCTTCACAGACAATATTTTGAATTTTTCCCCTGACTGCGTCTCGAACGCAGCCAATGACAGAAACGCCCGAATTCGGGAGTACATTAAAGTGGGTAAAAGAATGTCTGCGACCGTCTCCGACGTATCAGGAATTCATCGCGAACGTAGCCAGCGACATTAATACATCACCATACATCATTATCATCTCGTACTATTTTAACATATCGCCTCTGCAGATAACAACACTATCTCGAACGGGCCAATTGTATAACCGGAGCCGAAGTCTGATAGATCGACGAGTAGACTCGAATAATTCATAGCCCTCGAACATCGTACGGTCACGTACAAGCGTACTCGGGTATCTGATGGCGGAAGATGGATCGCGGTGCTCGTTCGAAAATCGACTGCCGAGACGACTCGGAAGCGACGGCGGAGAGGAGCTCCGAAAATCCTCGCTATCCCAATGTCTCCCGGAGTAATTCTCCTCGTTACGCATCCCCAGCCCCGGGTACATTCTCCGGCGCTCTCACCCCGCGGGGGCGAGACGAAGGGGCGAGAGGAGACGAAACGAGAAAAGCCGCGGCCGAGAGGAGCGAGAAAGTTCGCGGAGGGAGATTCGCCGAGACGGAGAGGAGCGCGAGATGAGATCGGCGAAGGGTGGAGAGCCGAAACTGGGAGTGCGGTTCGAAACCGCGCGTACGACTCGACTCCCTTAATCTTCATTATCCCTTAACCGCTCGCATCCGGTAGCGAGCTCGAGGCACCCAGTGATAATTCTCGAATTATCTCCTTCGCCCAGAGAGATACCGCTACGCCGGAGACTAACGGGATGGAATCGCTCCATCCAGTCCTCGCTCCCGAGACCGCGCGCACTCTCCGTCTTCCAGCGAACGAACTCGCGCCAACCCTGTTCTCGAGAATTTTTCCGTGTCGGCGACGTCCGCCGGGCCTCGAGCCGGGAGCCACCGTCACCCCGTCGCGCCGATTCAATTAACTGATCGATCACGGTAATCCGAGATCTCTCTTCGCGTCTCGTCCTCGATGGGAGTGCCGGCACGCCGGGCCAGCGTCCGCCCAACGACGGCCGGTACCGGCCCTCTGCGTCGTTCCCACCATGGATCCGGGTCGCGATGTTCTTCCTTCGGCTTTTCGATGTTGAGAGAATGAGGAGCACGCCCACAGACGCCCGGCTGGGTGTCGTTCGTTCATCACCTCTTAGACTGGCAGAAGAATCTGGTAGAACTTCCTGGCATGCTGGCAAACATTCGTATTGAACTTGAGACATTCTGCTTAGAAATCATGGCAATTTTCGCCTTCCAGAATGTCAACCCGCATTCTGGAAAAAATTATTATATAGGTTGGGTGAAAAATGCTGAAGGGGTTAATGTAGATCGTTGATAATTTATCGTTTTGACAGCAAACACATTTGTTGCCACAGCAAAGTATTTTGTTGTCCCTACGTTAAGCAGATAAATGAGTTACGGCAACAAAACGCTTGTCCCAACAATTTTTTTTCTTCTCCGCGTGGATCCGACTCGGGCGTTTCTTCCTTCAGCTTTTCGCTGCTAAAAAGAAGAGCCACAGCCGCCCAGCTGGGTATCGTTCGTTCACACCTCTTACCCTCCAGTCGCCGACTCCGGCGACGGAAGGTGATTCGCCCGCGTGTGCTCCGGCTTCCGGATCTCTTCGCCGCGATGCTCGCGTTCTCACCGGCAACGCCACACCGTCGCACCGCCCTCTGTACACACGCTCCGGCGTCTCATCCCCGATGCTTTCTTTCCTGTGAGCACAATGGCCGTGACGCTATACCGCGCACCGCCAAGAAAGAAAGTGGAAACCCACCGACGACGGTGAGAGCACGGCTGAGTGCTCGTTGGTGGAAGACACTTTTGGCTGACGGGAGAAAGAGAACCGAGAAAAGGGGGGGGGGGGGGGGGGACGAGAGAGGGAGGGGCGTTATACATCGAGGCAAGTGTGAAACAGTGTGAGTCCCGTGGAACAATACGCGGGCGCCCGGGAAGAAAGGAATAAAAGAAAGGAGAAAAGGGAAAGAAATAAAGGAAGGAAAAAAGAAATAAGGGAATAAGGCGAGCGAGACGGAGATATCGGTACGGGCGAACCAAAGAATTGCGCTCGTTCGGGATATTCCGTACGAGGCTGAAACGCCGGGGAGAGAGAGCTGCGAGAGTAAACCATCAGGCTCTTGCGCTTCCTCCTCGTGACCGGGAAATCCGGCGTCCTCGTCGGGTTTCGCCGCCTCCCGCCGATGTGCCTCTATCACGTAGTCTGGCCGCAACCGGGGTGGGTGCGGGGGGTTTGGTTGAGGAAGCTGATGCACGATAAAGAGGGACAGGTAGAGGAGCCGGCAATAGCCACGGCAGCCTCGAAATCGTCCCCTATAAGTCTCCGCGCTCCGTCTTGCTCGCGCTCGGTGCGCGCTCCGAGCTTCCGGAATGCAGGGCTGAACCTCTCGTTCGTACGTACACCCCGAGCACTCCGGGCAGCCATTCCGTTCCGCGATCCTCGGGGCCGGCGTTACGTACCTCGTTCACCGGCAATTTTTCTGAAAGCCTTCGACTATCGTGCGTTAATTCCGGGAAACGCTTATGTTCTCCCGTACTTTTTGTTTCCCCGCCGTTCCCTTCGCGTTCTCCGTTTCCGGAAGGCGGTCCGGTGGTGTGGGCAGACCCGAGGAATGCGAACACGGCTGCTGGATGTGTATACACGTGAAGAGAGAACGTCTCTTTCACTCCGGAGCGAACCTCGGCATCGACGAGCATCTCGTGCGAGATGCGTGGATGCTGCAAAACGTGGTTCCTGGGAATGTGCAGATCGGTTCTCCAGCATCCTATCTCGGAGTCGAGGACTTAATGAGTATACGTCCGTGTTACATTCGCGTGCAAATCGGGTGGGCCATATTCCCCACTAAACGAAAATGGTACCGAAGACTCCAACAATGTTAGTCAGAGAGAAGGGTTTTTTGAGTCTGGACCGATCGTCAGCATCCACGATCATCTCGTATGAGCATCCTATCTCGGAGTCGAGGACTCAATGAGTATACGTCCGTGTTACATTCACGTGCAAATCGGGTGGGCCATATTAACATGTGGGACATAATAAACACACCAATACTAATATCCTGGCCCGGTGCTTGAGATAATAACTCCTCTGATTCGCGTCGATGACGCTCGTCATCGCGCCAATGGCCGCTAATTAGG
Organism: Amblyteles armatorius; assembly: GCA_933228735.2. NCBI lineage: Eukaryota > Metazoa > Arthropoda > Insecta > Hymenoptera > Ichneumonidae > Amblyteles > Amblyteles armatorius. The sequence continues at coordinate 14,647,096 of OW121688.1, read as the reverse complement.
CCAATCAGCTGAATCTCGAACCTTCCCATATACAAGCTGTAAACGAGCGAACATGATCGGGTCCACACATCATCGATTTACGAGCGAATCGAGGTGGTCCATATTCCCCGTTCTCACCCTATGTTTCGCTAATTTTACCGCTCCCCATCGATTATTCCATCATCGCGGAGTCCTCAAACTTTCTGCCGATGACGCGTGTGCGCCGACGGGATGAGAACGGAGCCAACTTTGCCGCCCGCATCCTCGTCTCTCCCGGCGGAATTCCGGTCTGCCATAATCCGTCCTGCCGGCGTTGCTGTACCCTCCCTCGGAATTCTATAATACACCGTATGCGCGGTTGCATCTGTCGCTCCTGGTTACACGGGGGAGGAGCATTGCAAACGGCGAACTCGCCACGCCGTCGACGACGACGACGGTTCAGCCGTGGCACAGCTGGCCCGTGAGAGTACTCGCATCTTCGAAGTTGGCAGACGGCTCGGCATTTATCATACACGATTAATTAATGGCGGCGGGACGTAAGTAATCAGGGGGAGGGGGCGGAAGGGGTACGAGAGGATGGTACGAGAGGAAGAATGGAAAGCGAGGAGGTAGGGAAGAGTACACCGAGAGGGATTTCATAGTCGCATTCTCTATGTCGTACGGAGATTCTCCGTTCGTCTCTGTGATACGTTTCTCCTTCGGTCTGGACCGCGTCTCGCATCCAGCATCCAGCATCCCGCCGGTTTACTCCAAGGCTTTTCTCAATCCGTTTCTCTTTTCCGTACAAAGATTCTCCGTTCATCTCTGCGATACGTTTCTCCTTCGGACTGGACCACATCTCGCATCCAGCATCCAGCATCCAGCATTCCGTCGGTTTACTCCAAGGCTTTTCTCAGTCCGTTTCTCTTTTTCGTACAGAGATTCTCCGTTCATCTCTGTGACACGTTTCTCCTTCGGTCTGGACCGCGTCTCGCAGCCAGCATCCAGCATCGCGTCGGTTTACTCCATCGCTTTCCTCAGTCCGTTTCTCTTTTTCGTATAAAGATTCTCCGTTCATCTCGGTGTTACATTTCTCATACAGCCTGGACCACATCTCGTGTGCAGCATCCAGCATCTCGCCAGTTTACTTCGTCGCTTTCCCCAATCCGATTCTCTTACTCATACGGAGATTCTCCGTTCATCTCTGTGATACGTTTCTCGTTCAGTCTGGACCGCGTCTCGCATCCAGCATCCAGCATTTTGCCAGTTTACTTCGTCGTTTTCCCCAGCTCGTTTCTCTGTCCCGTACGAAGATTCTACGTTCATCTCTGCGATACATTTCTCGTACAGTCTGGACCACATCTAGTGTGCAGCATCCAGCATTCTGCCAGTTTACTCCATCGCTTTCCTCAGTCCGTTTCTCTTTTTCGTATAGAGATTCTCCCTTCATCTCTGTGATACATTTCTCATACAGTCTGGACCACATCTAGTGTGCAGCATTCAGCATTTTGCCAGTTTACTTCGTCGTTTTCCCCAATCCGATTCTCTTTCTCATACGAACATTCTCCCTTCATCTCTGTGATACATTTCTCATACAGTCTGGATCACATCTCGCATCCAGCATCAAGCATCTCGCCGGTTTACTTCCTCATCTTTTCCAGTCCGTTCCCGAGTAGAAATTTTTGAGCGTTACATCGGGTCCTGATAAGGCCTTATCAATCCTCCTCAGGTCCTCATCAGGATCCGATCCAACGCTCGAAAATTTCTACCCGGGTTTCTCTTTCCCACACGAAGATTTTCCGTTCATCTCTGTGATACATTGCTCGTACAGTCTGGACCGCGTCTCGCATCCAGCATCCAGCATCTCGCCAGTTTACTTCGTCGCTTCCCCAAACCGATTCTCTTTCTCATACGGAGATTCCCCGTTCGTCTCTGTGATACGTTTCTCCTTCGGTCCGGACCGCGTCTCGCATCCAGCATCTCGCCGATTTGCTCGGTCGCTTTCGCCAATCCGTTTCTCCTTCCCGCGTCTGACGAGCCGGGCAGCTCGAGGGACAACGTCGTCGGGCGGTGAGGAAGGCGATGAGGAGGGGGCGATGAGGAAGCGGCTTTCCAACTTGGATGAGGCGCTCGGGTATTATCTGTCCCGGAAGTTGGTCGTCTCAGTCGTCGCTAGTTTTCCCTCACTCCCCCCCTTCGGGCAGCGCTAATCGCACTCGCCTGGATTGGCTTTTAGCGAGAATCCGTGAGAGGGACGACGGGACGGCGCGAGGATGAGGAAAGGACCGAGGACAAGTTTAGCTTTTTGGGTATCTCACGGCTATTCGTATATACCGACCACCCACGATAAATCATTCATGGCGATGGCGAAGTTTACGGCGATGGAGGAGGCTGCCAGTTGAACTCCCATCATCCTGGAACCCTCGATTTCAATACCATGAATGCACGAGATCCAAGACTCTCGGAAAGTCACCTGCCCGAAAGCTCCGAGCTTTCGGGACCGTCTGCGTCGCATTCGCGTGACGTTGGTAATCGTGAAAAAGACAGTTTTTTAAGTTTTTCGGCACGACTGAGATTCGGATAGCTTCGAATGACCTGTCGGTAACTCTGTCGGTAACGAGAACTGTAGATGAATTTTCTTCTACATCCGCCAACCACTTCTGGTCGGACGCAAATTGTTATGTTAAGCGGATATCGATTCAGCACCACACTGAAAAAAAAATTCGCTCGCGGGGTGCCAAAGAAAAAAAATGTTTGTTTCAATGCTACTTTCAATTATTACAAATCCATATGATATTGAAACAACGACAGCAAGACTGTCAAGGTGTGACATGTGATCGTTTCAATCCGGAATGAAATTGTACGAATTCAGAGCAGAATTGAAAAAACTTTTTTATTCCTTTGGCAGCCCGTATGCAAATTTTACTTGAATCGATGGTATTTTTTTTCAGTGCACGCAAGAATTTGTCTTTGAGCATTCAAGGTCCGAAACATAAAAAAAATTGATTACAGTTTTCATTACCGACCGCGATATTCAATTCCCAACGAATCATCTCCCTCGCGACTGTCGAACACTCCGAACTAAAAAAAAAAAAAAATACTCTGCAGTGAATAAAACTTGCGAGTGGCTATGAAGCTCGTCTCGCTTTGCAAACTAAGTTGGAAGGAAAGCATCCGAGAAAGAGTGGAGAAAGATAGAACGCGGAGAGTCTGGACCTATGCCAATCTCCAGAATAACTTAGCGTCGCAGAGCCCGCGCTCGCGAGCCTAACCAATACTCGTCCGGATCCGGCGGTGTGCGCGAACATTCCGCCTTGCGCCGTACCTGAGAATATATTTGCGTCCCGGGTGCTTTCGCTCCACCTCTCGCGTCTTCTGGCCCGTAGGCGATAGCGGCTTCTCGCTCGTTCGCTGTGCGCGCAAAAATACGGCGGACAGCGTGTACGAAAGACACGCGTCTCGTGCGGCCGATACCGACCGATAAATCCCCAATTCGAGTGTGTGTGTCCCTTTCCCGCTCCGCGGAAATTTATTCCCGGATCCTCTCGGCGAGGGACGGCGAGAAGAAAGTTCGACGGCTAATCCCGCGGCAAAAGCCGCCGGCTGAGGCCGGAATAACGCGCCTTAAGCCCTCAAGGCAGTCCTTGCGAATTGTTGTTCACTGCGCATAAGTTTCAGGGAAATGAGAGAGAATTGCAAACACTTCACGATCGTATAAAAATCTGGAAAAAATCAAGCATATTGAAGGTACTGAAACAATTAATTTTGCACAACAATAATTCGAAAAAAAATAAAAAACGGTCCACAAATTTACCAGAAACCTAACTCTTTTAAAATGAAAATGATTCGTTCACCCTGAGAAAAAAAATAGTATTTAGTTTGCAATCCCCTCTCGTTTCCCTAAAACTCATGCGAAGTGAACGCTACTCGCAAGGGCAACCTTAACAATTTTCCTCGTCGCGGCGCTCGAAGCACGGCCAATTTTCCCGCACGAAGCAAAATCTCAACCATTCACCGCTCGGCGAGAGAAAAAGGAGAACAAAAATTAACCCGCTGCCTAATGATGAAAATAATAATAATAATACAGCAGTGTACCGGGCGAACTTAGTCGAGCGGTGGTTCGTTGCCGTTTTAGCATTCCCATTTTTTTTTCTTTTTTTTTTTTCTCCTGAATCGGGTGAAAATCCTTGAACGCTACTGCAGAACGGCGTAGGTCCCGGGTAGCGAGAGAGGGTGATCAGCGTCGTCGTCGTGAGGCAGCGATGCTCGCTCGATAAACAACAATTAAAGCCGGAAGCCCGGACGCCGGGGCGCGGGACTACTAAAACGCGAAAACCTCTTAGCGACGCTTAATTGCCAGGGAACGCGAGAGAAGCGGGCCCTCGCTGCACCGAGAGACGGGGATGCCGGGTAAGAGAGACGCAGGAGGCGGGGGGGGGGGGGGGGGGGGGAATTGGGGACGATGAGGGAGCGGAGCGAAAGAGGAACGAAAGTGAGTGAAAAAGGACGAGGGAGAAAAGGGTGGATGAGGAAATTCACGAATGGAGGTTCTTGCGGCTCTTGGTACGCGGAAAGAGGTGCATAAGGATAAGGGTGAAAAGGCTCGAGGGGGGCGAAGGGGGAGGGGTGAGAGGGATGGAAGTGGGTTTTCGCCCGCGAAAGTGGAGGAGGGGATAGGTCGAAGAGGCGAGCGTGATGGCTATACGGAGAGGAAAGTGAGTGAAGCTGCTGATGCAGGAGGGTTCCGGTACCCGCTGGTCCCGCGCGCGGTCCCCCCCGAATTTGCATACAAACGAGCCCGGGATTTCATTCGCGTCGCGTGTGTCGCGGCATTGCGAACGCCCGCTGCTGCGTGGCCTCTGATGGCGGTAACGTCGAGCGGGGACTCTCGTGACGAGACTCTTCCGAGGCTCTTCAATCGAGGATCTCTCCGCTGCTCGCCTCAAACCGATCGAGAGATCCGTGCCGGGAGCCGGGAGAGCCGTGGAAATGCGAAACGGAGGGCGGGCGGAGAGGATCGGCAGGGGAAAAGTACGTCATGTTTTTTTATGTGAGGAGTCTCGGACTGGGTGACAATTTTGGAGCGTTGCGTCGACTCATAAGGCCCCGATAAGAACTTTCTAATCACTGAAAATAAAATTCAAAAAAAGCTTATGTTAAAGAGTTTTTGGAATTTTGGAGCGTTGCATCGACTCATAAGGCCCCGATAAGAACTTTCTAATCACTGGAAAAAAAATTCAAAAAAATCTCATGGTAAAGAGTTCTGTTCGGTTGATGAGGATTCTACAGCGAAAAAAGGTTTGGTAATATTAAACTAAGCTGCGGGTGGCGAAATAAATATTTTATCGATTGGACAAAATGTTACATATGTTACATGTATAAATGTTACTATAACTATAGTTTAATCAATTGAGTTTATACTATCACAAACTATCTATATAGACGTCCCCCCTGGAAACTATTCGTTACAGTAGAAAATACCATCCTTTTTCTCGGTGTGTGTTGTGACGTGTTTCATCAAACTCGACAAGACGCTTGTTTCTAGACGGTATTCAATTTCCCAAAATGTGTATCGAGGAAGCAAGTGTTGATGATTCGATGATCGATCCGGCGAGTACGAAACGGCTCGCAGACTCGGTTAATCCGATTTCATTCCGGCCGTAGCTTATCCACAATTAGCGAAATTAACGCGCTGGAGACATTGACGAATGTCCCGGGGAGTGGTCGGTAGCTCATCCCTCGGTTCGCCCCCATATCGCAGTCCATTCATCCTCGTTCCCGCTTCACCTCCCTCCGCCGCTTTAACATCGAGTCTTTCGCCTCGCAATACACGATCGGTGATTAATGACGCCGGATATCTCGTCTCTCTTCCCTCATGTTTTTTTTTTTCCTCGCGTTTATCGTTCGAGTGAACTCGTTGTACGGCGCCGACCCTCAGCGCGCCCACGGGCAGCGTTCCCTCGCCACTTCCGGCGCGTTTCCTCGGACCGCGTCCCGATTCGACGGAATTTCGTGAGCCGCGAGAAAAGCGCCGGGCCGAGCGGGAAGCGGGAGATGTGACGGAACTAAAGGGCTCATTAAAACGGAATTAACCATTATCCGCAGCCGAGGTTGCCTCTGTTGGCTCTAATTAACCGGCGAGGATCGTAAAGTTTAATTATTCGAAGGCGAAATACATGCTCGCCGCGAATTCTCCGCCTCGTCTCGCTTCTCCTGTTCTCACTCGCTATCGCAACCCCCTGGCCTACAACCTCGCCACTCCGCCGGCCTGCTCTCTCTCTCTCTCTCTCTCCCCCTCTCTCTCCTTCGCACTCCACCTTAAACTCCTCCTTTACCGTAGAACCGGTAATATATATCTACCGTCGAGATTACCCGGTACCGAGAGCACCAAGTTTACAATGTACCCCGTACGTCTATTGTCTCTCGGCGATGGATGCCCCGCTGCTCTACGCGCACTCTCACAGAAGATACAGTACCCATTCGCCTGTGTGTACACCCGGGCGCGGTGCACATGCTGTATCCGCGAGGCGCATAATGGACTACTACGCGAAAACGTGAAACGCTCTTCTTCCAACGAAAAGTTTATTCTCCGCTCGGGAAGATCGTGAGAAAATACGGCTACTGTGTACACTAATGAAAAGACCGGCGAATAGGTTGGGTATTCGTGAAATCGGGTGATGGGGTGAGTGTGGCGAATATGGCCCGATTTGTATGTCCCAAAGTCATTTTTGAGATCGTCAACGTCGTTAGCGTGACGAACGTGACGAAAACGTCACTTCCGGTTTGAAAATCTCGATTTTTTTACCGGAAGTTATAACACACGGGAAAACTGGACTTCCGGTTGGAAAGTATCATTTTACGAACGGAAGTGATTTCATATCGGAAATAAATCACATTCGACTTGACAGTCTCATTTTTCGATCGGAAGTGACGGGAAATGCGTCACTTTTGATTGATAAATGAGATTTTTAAACCGAAAGTTACCTATTTCCGGTATGACTCTACTTCCGGTTGAAAAATGAGTTTTTCAAACAGGAAGTGACGATACAGAGAAATTTTTTATTTTTCACTGGAATGTATCGCGTGTCGCCAGTAGCAGAAACTCTGAATTAAGAAACACACGGATACTTTTTCTCAGTTACTGAAGTTGCTCATCAAAAAGGTTTCAGAATTTTTCAAAACATAATAATGATAATAATCCACAATAAAATAAAAATCCTTAAAGCAATAAAATAAACAAATGAATAAAAATGTGTGGAAACTCGTCGATCGATTCTTATGACTATTGCAATACGCTGCGACCCGACGATAGCTTCTGTCTTCGATGGGCGACTCTCGCGAGACTCTTCCGAGCCGTCCTCGCGACGGCAGCGGCCGCGGAGAGGCTCCGCTCCTCGCCAGAATATTTTTAACGAACCGCGCGAATGATTATTTCTAGCCCGTGTGGCATACTTACCCACATGTTCATCATTTTTTCACGACCCGAGACCGCCCCTCGGCGAGGCTGCGACGTTGCGCTATTATAGTAGTTTATGCAACGGCAAACTCGAATAACTCGCTGTTAAAACTCTCCGTAAGTACAGGTCTCGGGGCTTCCCGCCCTGTCGCGTCTTACTTCGATCGTACTCTCTTCGCTCCCAGCGGCAAAGTTTACTCGTCCTGACCAATTGTGTAATGCATGACAAACGCCGCGTCAGGCAGATGGCAAGATACCCGTAATTTTAGGGTGTGTATATTTGTCGTCAGAAAAATACACTAAAAGTAAATCCTAAATTTACTGTACTGGAACTTGAAACTTGCTTACATTAATTCCATTAATGTATTTTTTTTTCTTATTTCCTATTGACTTGCTTAACGCTAAAATTTTGGGCGTTTCTTGTCGATCCTTCATAAAATCTTAATTCCTCTGGTTTATTTTCGCGATCGGTAAAATTTGTATTTCCTGTAGCAGCATATTCGTAAGACAGAGTCTGGCTTTCCTAAATATTATTTTAAGGACTATAGGATAACAATACGATTTTTAGTTTATCCGCATTTTATTAAACGGATAATTAATATATTCTTTACTTCCGATACATCGGAATTTTTTCCTCACGCCTCTTAGCCGTTCTTTTATGCTGACCGTCGATTTGTCTTTCTTCCCCTGTCAACTGTTTTCGGTCGAGTGGCGTTCCGATACCTTAGCTGTGAACTCGCGATCTCCACTCACATATATCATTATTATATTACATAATTATTCATTCATTTTTATTTATATTATTTATATTATTTACATTCACTTGTATGACTTATATTTATGACACTTCATATATATATATATATGTATATAAAATAAACGGTGTCAACGACATCGCCCGCCGTACGTGGATGCACGCACGAACTGTCGCGCGTGATACGCACTCGCGTGTCGTCGCACGTGCAGCTTGCGCGGGAGTGGCCGACGATATCGATTCCCCGTAAACTTCGAAGAACCGAGAGCGAAGGAGAAGCTAGGGAACGAGCGACGAGGCGAAACTCCCTCGCTCGGTCTCCCGCAGCACACCCGTTGTTACGTTGTTTACGATGGTTTGACCCTTTCTGTTTGTCCCGCGGAGAACTGAGGGAACGGCCGAAACGAATGACGAAAGACATAGCTTTTGGCTCCGTTCGCCATTCATTCTATTATCATGATTCATGATGCGATACCGTTCGCTTTTAGGTGGCTATTCACTGTCGTGTACGCGCTAAATTAACCCGACGATTTTATTGTTTACAGACGAGGTGGACGTGATCGGATACACGAGCAATCAATCGGACACCGACGACCACAGCAGCGTCCAGAGCAGCAGCGACAGTGGCGTCGCGATGTCCACTTCCAGATTGACCCTCTCCGAAATGATGGACAATCTCTAGGTATGCTTCAATTCACTTGTTATTCACGTAGTCGGTTTAGTGATCTTTTGTAATTACTTCACGCGATATCTTTTTTTTTTTTTTTTTCCGACTATGAATCAGTAAATCATAGCGTCGCGACTTCCACTTCCGGTTTGGCGCGTGCCGAAGTGACGGACAATCTCTAGGGACGTTTTCTTCTACACGTTATTATACACTAATTTTATTGATTTTTTTCCGATTTTTTTTCTTTCCTTTCCGTCTATAAATCAATAAGCCATGGCGTCACGACGTCCACTTCCGGTTCGACCCAGCGATCTTCAATCGCGAAACATCCTCGGGCCGTGATTCTTTTTCCCCCTTCCTTTTTTTTTGTTTGTTTCTCTGGCCCACGCGTCTGCACTCCATCTTCGCCACTCGAGCACGTTGACTCGAGTGACGAGAGCCGAGGGAGTCGTCTTGTCGAAGGGAGAGAGAACCGGCGCTCTACGGACTTGGCAATATATTCCGTTGCTTTTCTACGCAAACCGTAAAAAACCAAAAAAAAACAAAACAAAAAAAAATTGTCTGCCCGAAAAAAACACTCAATTTTATTTTATCCCCCATTCGCAAATCAAACAACCTCCCGAAGACACGTGTCTCGTTAAGGTTATTGGTTTATAATGAAGAGAGTAGTTCGAGCCGCGATTTACTCGCAATTTTCGGCAAAATGCGTTCATGACGACGATATTTGTTATGTAATTTTTTTTCTCTACGATATTTATGTAATTTTTTTTCTGTTTCATTGCTCGTTCGACGGATCAGATGAAGAGGCGGTTCGTGGGCGGCGAGAAGCGACGGGGAAACAGTCGAGGATTGATGAGGAGCCGGTTCGGAGAAGCCGGAAAATCAAACGGCGAGGGAATAAGAATGAGATGATGATTATGACGGGACAAGAGTGGAAGATGCTAAATTGGAGCGACTACGAGAAAAAAATAAATAATATTGAACGACGCGTGAACCGAGGAAGCGGATGGCAGGGGAGCAGTCAGGGGCTGTGAAGAAGACAACGAGTGGACGGTCTCTGGCAGCGCGCATGCGCGTTACTTCGACGCCGTCGCGCGTCACCGGAAGAGACGCCAAGTGTTCTTCGTGACGTACCTCGAGAATCCGCCGCGCTCGGGAATTAATCGTTTCGAGGCGATCGAGAGAGCCGCGACCGAGAAAAATTTACCGGAGAAAAGCGGGAAATCATGAAGAGAGGCGGAACGTCCATTTACGATGCGTTATTGGTGAAACGAAAATGAAGAAAAAAATGAAAAAACAAAAAGAAAAATTATATATATATATAAGAGAAAAGTGAAAGCAAGGCTGAGAGCGGGACGATGCGGCGGATGAAGAACGAAGAGGACGAAGAGGACGAGGATTGATAAGGAGACGAGGAATCGCGTGCGAGAGATAATACTGTGAGGGACCTCTGCGAAGCGTTATCTGTAAATTATTGAATGTCGATGTAAAAGTATTGTACATATTTTTAACGAGGCTTCGAATCGAGAGTTGTTTTGGTATGACTTGTAGAAGAGAAGAAGATGTTGCAAGCGCCCGTTATGCGTGTCGAATAACCGAGGAATCCGAGAGGGAGAGATTGAGAGACGATCGCGAGAGAGCGAGAGACGGTAGAGTACACGAGTAGAGTCCAGAGTCGAGAGACGGAGGGTCAACTTAGATAGGGAGATTTGATCGGAGGACGGCGGAGTCGAGATTAATCGAGAGATGCGAAAGGGATTTGCCAGGTTTTACCGGAAGACGAGAGACAAAAAAAATTAAAGACTCTCGTCGGGGAGATACGGCAAAGGGAGAAAGGACACAGAGGCCGAGAGAAGGAAAAATAAAAGCCCCCGACTGAGCGGCAGAGGGACAAAGGCCGTCGACAATGGAGCGCGTCCCGCGGAAAATATCGAGTTGATTTTTAGCCTCCGCCACTTTGGATTCTTGAAATTAACGCGAAGCGCGTACTGCGACGATTGTCCGGTTTAAAACATTTTTAAAGCTTTTACTTGTTTATCGAACGTATTCGTGCGCAGTCGTGAGAAAAGTTCGAATCGCCTTTGAGAGACCCATTTGTATTTACTTTCCGACGTCGACTCCACCGACGCGATTATATTCGAGAGAAAATCACGCGAGAGAATTGTATCGATGAAAATGTACACTGAGAAAAAGTTACACAGTGAAAGCAACGATACTGAGATTTTTTACCATAAAAAATAGTTGCCAAGGGGAGCTGACTATATTTTATAGTTACGACGATGACGAACAATCGTGGTTGCAACCGTAATTATAGTTTAAACCAATCGAATGTATACTATCAGAAACTATCCGTATAGACGTTCCACCTGGAAACTGTTCGTTATAGTAGGAAATACTATCCTGTTTCTCAGTGTACGAAAAAGAAACGAAAGTTAAACGGTCTTTCGAGTCGGACGGTCGTTCGAATGACGGCGGTCCATTAGATTTCAAAGAGTCTCTCTCAATGCTTTGCTCCCGAACAACGAGCTGATACAAATATATTTCCCCCACTCTGCAAATTCACGCAAGAGAGCGTCTTGTCGAAGGAACGATATAAAAAAATTTGAAAATACGAATGCAACAACTAGGACAAGGCATACTTTTTTTTGGTGTTCTCAAAGCCTGCGACCGACTGGGACGCTTTTGGCTCTCCGACCCTCCGAGACCAACGTCTCAGAAGATTCGTAGAAAAAAGAAAAAAAAAATACTTCGTAGATTAGGCCTCTATGTACAACAAAAGCGAAGTGCGAAACGTACGAATTCGCATTCCGTTACAATGAATCATAAAACGAAGGAAGCACACACGTAACAAAAATTGAAGAAAAAATAAATAAATAAAAAGTAAAATCATTTTAAAAATAATAATAATAAAAAGAAGAAAGATAAGAGTAACATAGGTTGTTAGACGAGCGTTTGGCTGATGGGGAAGGAGCGATTCTGTTTCCCACCGCTGCGAATACCGTGACTTTATTCGTTTGTCCGAGAGGGTAAAAAGAAAACATGGTTCGGTTTTGGTCCGAGAAATAAAAAGAAAAATCGTTGACAAACGACGGAGGAAAAAAAACATCGTTACCACTTACAGAACGATTGGAAGTGACGGTGCGTTGAGGGGACGAACAAAAAAAATGTACAGCTGCTGTCGACGGATTTACAAATAAATACTACTGTTAATTACCGCTAATTACTTTAACAGTCGGAGGGAAGAAGTAAAAAAAAAAACTAAAAAAAAAAAGAAAGCGAAGAAAACACGACGGGCGGGCATACGACACAGGGACACAAATTCTGTATACACACATCGCACACACGTGCGGCACCTTTAATATTATTATGTAATAAGTACTAAAAGCAAGGAACGAAGGAAGGAACACCGGGCCCGAAGGCCATTGTAATTTCTCGTACGGTGAATGAAAAAAAAAAAAAAAAAGAAGAAGAAAACAGACAAGTTGCGTCGTCTTATACACACTCAAAGAGTACAAATTCTGTAAGTCCCTGTATCACGCATCACCCGTTTAAGCGTACAGAAGGTATTTGAGCGGCGGTGCTTCTGCTGTGACGTGTATCCGTGTGACTTCAGTTACCAAAGGGGGAGCAGGCAATGACATTGGTGTGTGTGTGTGGGCGCGAGTCAGCGATAGATTTGAGCGGATGAGAAAAATTGGGTACGCTGAGTGCGATGGGAATGTGCGTCGGCAATCGTCGCGATCGGAGTTACCGACCGAGTCGCGAAAAATGAGACTGCATTTGAGCGCCATACGTGCGACCGAAGGGATCCAGACAGGATAGGCTAAAGTGAGGTCTCGAAATTCTAACGGGTATTTTATCGGCGAACGATGCGAAGAGACGAAGGAAAAAAAATTGTCTCGGAGCGCGAGTGACTGTTTCGAATGATTGAGAACAAATGTCTACATTTCTGAGGCTCTTGCGACGGCGTGTCGAGGGAAAGCGACGGAATTTAACGACAGCGGCGATTACTCATTGTTTTATATTCTATTAAAAAAAAAAAAAAAGCAGAAGTTGCCGAGGCTGAATCGTCGTTCGGAAAGACGCTCTATCGGTCCGAAGAATCGAGCCGTGACCTTTGCACGGAGACACGATAGCCGCGAGACGCTAAAAAAAAAGAAGAAGTTTATCGCAATCAATAACCAGGCCATTGTTGCATCAACAATGTACTCTGCCACTGGCGCGTAGTAAAAGTTAATGCAATCATATTGATTGCCGGACAACTATCGCGGTGGAGACACTTAACTCACAACCGGAACCCGACAGCGCCGCAAATCCGGCGACGACAGTTTCGGCCATTTTTTTTAAGAACGCTCCAAAGCGAAGACGAATATCTTTGTACGATTTTCAGAACCAAATTAGCTAGTGAAAAGACGATCGCTCGCCCTCGCTCGCGCAAATCGGCTTTCCCTCGGCCGAACGACGATCGAGAAACCCATCCGTTCGAGATTTCTTTTTCGACGAACGAGAACCAATGCACTAGCAATGAACAAGTATATACTCGGAAAAAAAAAATAACAAAATTCTAATGACCACATTTTTAATCGTACGAGGTATAGAGGTTTATCGATAAGTTCGTTGTTAAAATCGCACGGGACTGTGAAATGTGAAATCGTGTAAGGAAAAAAAGATTGAAAGAGAACCGGCCACGAATGCGAAAAAAAAGAAGAGTCGTGTGAAAATTTGGTCGAAACGAAGGATCGATGATATTTGGCATTCGGCTTGCGAGTCGAACGAATCGTGCACGGATTAAAAAAAAAAGATTCAGGCAGAGACTTTCGAATAAATATTCAGTCGGTCGAACAAAATATTTTAACGCCGCAAAAAAGTTTTGATGAAATCATGAAAAGAAAAATTGTTGAGCTAACCGATCTTTCAGCTGTACCAACGAAATATCTGTTTGAACCGTACTTTTTATCGGTGTGCGGTCACGAGGCGTGGCGTGGAAAATTTCTCAAAGTTGGTCGCGTCGCGAGATACGTGCAGTGCTCTACATAAACTGAAGAGGAGAGCAAATTTACCCGGTGTACTGTCCAAGGATAGAAAAAAAAGGCGTTCGATTAAGCTTCGTTTCTGCGACTCGATAAATCGAACCTGGCGAGGCTCGGACACCGGATCGGTGTGCTCTCTCGAAAAATGTGATACTAAAATTAAATAACGGAATGAGAAATTGAAGAAAAAAAAAAAAAATTGAAATTGAGAACGGATGGAAAGGAAGGATAGTTTGATGGGAGAAAAAGGGCGATACGTGCGAGTAACGAGAGGAACGAGCGAGTCTCTTGAAGGCGTACGGAAAATTACCGATCTAACTAATAACGGGTTTTTGTGTGCGTGCTCGTGTGAGTGTATGCGTGTGTTTGTTAATGAAGAATTGAGATTACTGGCCGGGAAGGCGGGGGTGGGGACGAAAGGGGGAGGGGGGGGGGGCACAGATTACACAGCAGCAATACGAACTGATACAGTATTGACGCAGATAAACGAATGGGAAGAAAATAGAGGATGAAAAAAAAAAAATAACGATATGAAGAAAAAAAAAGCAAAAGACGTGTTACTCCAGCCGCTAGAATAATTGTAAGTGTAATTTCACGGTACACGACGACTCGTCGCGATGGACTCGGGTTGCTCTCGCGACGTGACCGGCGACCCTCGGGCCTCTCCCGTTCCAGCTTCCTTCTTTAAAAAAAAAAAAAAAAAAAAATCTCAGTCGAATGTTTATCAGCCATTATCACCGACGCGCGCTCGATCGTGCGCGCACGTCGCGAGCGTCTCCTCGTGGCCAACCGCGGTCCGGTCTAACGTTTAAGGATCTTTAATTAATACTTGAATGAATAAACGGAAGAAGAGACGAAGATAAACGACAACAAAAAAAAAACCACAAAAACAACAAAAAAAAAACTAAGAAATACAAAATATGAAATAATAATGAAAAAAAAAAAAAATGGGTGTTATTTTTAGATGTCTATTAGATTATCAGAACCAGAACTAAAGAAAAAAAAGCTTAAGTATAAAACAAACAAAAAAAAAGGAATAAAAAAAAGTATATAAATACAAAAGGAAAAACTACCTACTACTACCGTACTTGTAATAAGGATTAAATGATAGCGAGTGACGGAGTGGAGGGAGGTGAGACAAAAAAAAAATACAAAAAATATAAAAAATACAAAAAATAAAAAAAATAATAGTTGAACGCGATTTCACAGTGCAACTTACACACAGGAAGGCGCGCGTGCGTTCGGCGGCCACCGGGACGGATCGGGGTGCACTCGTTGTTACTATTATTATGTCCGATCAATGCTCTCGCGTCGTTGTTTTCGACCGACACAAGAAAGAATACAAGATAGTCGTGAAAGAAAGAGAAGAAAGAAAAAAAAACCGTATAAAATTTACAAACGACGGAACCGAAGTTCTCGCAGTGCAATAGTAATTTTTTCACAACGTAGCTTTTCGACGCTGCTGGGCACGAGAGAATCGGGGAATCGATGGGCGGAAGTTCCCGGTGCGCCGGACGGGCGGCGAACGCGCAGATCGCTCGGTCCGACTTGCGGACCGGCCGATCAATCTCTCAATCGTTCGGGGTGAATTTTCGCCCCGGGCAATTTTTGCTGCTTTCATTGTTTAGATGAGTACTATAAACGGAAAAATATAAGAGGGACGACGAGGATGGGAGTTATGGATGCGAGTAGTTGTACTCCGAACCAAGAGAGCGAGGGAGGATCGAAGAGAATCGCTTCCGGTTGTTCCCGCTGGCGACGATGTACCTTGACGAATTAAAAAAAAAAAAAAAAAAAAAAAATCCTAAATGAATTATAAAGCCGTTGGTCTCACCGGCCTGAGAGTCACAGCTGGCGACCATTGTGGGGACCTTGAGGGACCACGTAACTTGAGCGTCGTAGTTATCAGTTATCGTTTTTTAAGCGCATAGAAAAAAAAAGAGAGATTTTCACGCCGAAGTGTGGAAGCTAAAGACGAGTCTTTTTCGGGGCAGAGATACGATTGGCGCGTGACAATGTTCTCCACCAATAGCGTTGCGGTCGCGTTCAGGGAAGAGTAAAAAAAAAAAAAAAAAAAAAAACGTTGGCAGACGTGGCGATACTCCTTCGGAGCGAAAGTGCGGTCCTTTTCTCAGTCGTTGTTGAGCCACGTCCCTTTAACGGCCGAGCGTATCTCCACGCCGGAAAAACGATCGGGTTTAGGAGGGGGGAGGGTGTGACTCGACGGCGAGATCCAAAAATGGACGGAGGGAGGATGACGGGGAGTTGAAGAAAAAAAAAAAAAAAAGTGAACACCGAGCTACTGCGACGACATCGCGTCGAGGTACATCGGGGTCGGAAGGCAGGCACGTCCGCGCGCTGATAAGAACGAAAGGGAAGGGGGGGGGGGGGGAGGGGGGGGTCCACAAAAGAAATGAATTAAATCACGAGGTGCGAAGGCCCGCGAGAGGCTCCGGCACTAAGAGCATTTAATCAATGGTAGAAGAATGCTTAGTGGATATTTAACAAACAAACGAAAAAATTGAAAAAAAAAACAGAAAAAGAAATAACAAAAAAAAAAAAAATTATACCACGTTTCACGTTTGTAACGATAACGTTGTAACTACACTTTAAGGAGACGACGATGACGACGATTATGATAAAACAAAAAAAAAAACAAAAATAATGTTATTATGTAATATTTGGGCGAGTTCGAGAGAGCAAGTTAAGAGAGAGAGAGTGAGAGCGATTGGAGAGAGAGAGAGAGAGTGGGTGACGAAACGTTTTTAGGTGTGCGTTAATAATATGGATTACGCCTAGATCCGCGCGTGCGAAAGGTAAATCGGTACAACACAAAACTCAACGATCGGTCAGTAACGGAAAAGAAACAAAACAAAAAATGGGAAATCTAAAGAAACAAAAAGTAACTCAATGATTAATCCTCCCCTTGCGGAGAGCAGTGTCGCAAACTTTTGGGTACATAGAGAATAAATAAAAGGGTGAATTTGACGTTCTAAAAAAAAAAATGAAAAAAAAAAAACGATGCGTCGATGACTCGCCGGTTTATTGGCTGTTGTCAATTTATCGAACTCGAATGGCAGGTGGCTGTATGAAATATTATTAATATGATTAATTACGATGATTATGGTTATTATTAATCAATTAATTAATTACAATTATTAATTATCATTAACAAAAAAAAAAAAGCGAGACAAGAATAAACTGAAGGAAATAAATCAGTTATATTATTGTACATATTACTTGTAACTATTCGTACGCGGAATTTATGTTCTCATCAGATGGTTTCCTCGTTTCTGCGGAAAATAAAAATTTGTGTATTACGAACCGATCGGACGTTTCTGCTCATTCTATGTGGCTACCGAACCTCTGTGACCTGTGAAACCATTGCCGTAATGGGCGCGATGATGAACCGTGATGAACCGTCAATTCATCCGTTTCCGCCATCGACTACATTCGAGATAAATTCTAAATACATTTGAGACTTACCACATTCGTTCTTTCACCCTCTTTGCGATGTCCCTTAATTCCCACTTTCTGTCCCCGGCTGCATTTGAAATACCTCCCGAAGAACAGTTAAAACATCCTCTATAACGTCACTTCCAAGTTGAAAAATAGCACAAGCCCATGAATTTAACGAAACGATGGCTTATTAATTATTAATGTAACAAAACAAAAAAGGGGGAATAACGTGGCATAAAGTAGGCCGCGAATTCCCGATGCTCTTCGGTCACAGGATTTAGTGCACTTAACCACACGCCGACCATTTAAAAAAAGAAGTGTTTCCGGCTCGTACCTATTCACACGACTGCTTAAATTATTCGATAAAAGCCAATTTGGTCGAAAGCAGCATCACAGCGCCATCTACAGTACATAAGATTCAGATCCACGGTCTTTTCCGATCTAAACACTTTTCGGCGGAAATGAGTTTTGCGCGATATGAATTTGGGCCAAAACTCAAACCCTGACCTACCTCAAACGTAGGCAAGCGACAGAAACGCGATGAATTAAGGAAGGCCACAGTCACCCGCGTCGGCTGATCGATTAAAGATGAAACTGGTTCATTACCTCGCCCGTAATCTGCAAAGTGCTTCTATTATTTATTGATAGAACGAACGAAACTTTTCCGAGCGCCTACTGCGCATGTCGCGCAGTACGTCGCTGCGCGAAGGACACACTCGGTGGGGTCTCGCTTGAGTTCGGCAGTGCATCAGAAGGATGATGGCTGAGCGGTTCGCCTCTCCGAAAAAGCGCTTCGTCGTGTCGCACTTTTGGCGTGAATAAACGAGTCGTTGGCGGAGCAGGAGGGTCGAGACGACGATAGGAGTGTCCGGTGGACATCGTGAGATGCAGTGAAACCGTTGTCAGTCAATGCCACAAGAGGAAAGCCCGATAAAAATGGCGCCTACGCGTGTTATTTTGATGTCGTGCGGCAGCTACAATCCTCCGACCCATATGCACTTACGAATGTTTGGTACGTACATGTATATATAGAGTTGTTTGCAATCGATATTCGCTCCCAACCCATTGTGCAACAATTCGACATTTTTCCTTTTCTGTTTTTTTTTTCGCCCAACTCGCGCGACGTCGCGAACCTGCGCGTATTTTCATTGTTAATCAATATTCACGATCTACGTTTCGTCCGAAAACCGACGTGAACCTTCGACGAACGATCGACGGTTCTCTCGGAACACCGATAAAGTACGTCACCGAATCGAACGCTCGATGATTCATGCCGATGCTCTTCGAGGCGTGAGCGAGCGTTTTTTTTTTTTTTTTGCACTACTGAATTTTTTTTTTTTTATCGGAATCGTTTCAGAAACAGCACGCGACCATCTACACAGGATGGGAACGCACATCGTCGTCGGAGGTGTGATATCGCCGACACACGACGATTATCAAAAGAAGGAGCTCGCGAGCGCCGAGCACAGATGCGCGATGCTGAAACTGGCGACGCAGGACAGCGAGTGGATCCGTGTCAGCACTTGGGAGACCAGACAGAACGGCTGGACCCAAACTAGACTGAGCTTGCAGCACCACCAGAATCTACTTAACTCCGTTCTCCTGGACACCAACGATATAAAACATAGAGTGGAGATCGACGACATGGATTGGATACCGGAGAACGTTAAGAACAGCACCGATCGCAGTCCGATACAGATTAAATTTCTGTGCGGCGCCGATTTGCTCGAGAGCTTCGGAACTCCGGGCCTCTGGGCGGAGGAAGATGTAAAAATTATTGATTACATTCAGGAGCGTTTCGCACTAGTCAAAGGAGCACCACATTTTTAAAGTCGTTTATACAAACTCTTACGCAGCTATTGATTACAGCGGATAGTAATTCGTATTACGGCAGATTTCCTTAACATAGAAACTCATTAATTGCAATGGGTTTGCAAAAATATTAAATGGTTTGTGCTAATTTTCAAAAAAGTACACATTTGTTCAGTTTTTTAAAAAGACATGATCTATCATTTTCGCTCGATTTTAATTTACTAGAGCTCATTCTATTCCTTGAAAGATGCTCTACGAATTCACCATCTAGATATTTATTTATTTATTGAATATATACAGGCTAGGCCCGTTTACTGGGCGATAGGCAAACTATCTCCCAAGAATAAACTACAATTGCGACTTGTTTAATACAGATTTGCACGTAATTTAAAGAAAGAAATAAGAAGTGAAAGTCTCGACTTTCACTTCTTATTTCTTTCTTTGAATTTTTATTGCACAGCTCATTTTATTGCTCGCAATAAAATGAGCTGTGCAATAAAAATAGAAAAAAATAAATACAAGACTAAACGCGGAGTGTACTGAAATAAAACCTCATCAATAACAAATTGGAGCATGAAGCGTGTGCAGAAGTCAATCGCAGCCGCATACGAAAAACACATTGAAAAGCGCGCATTTGACTAGTGCAAAGCGCTCCGATCTTACGTTAGCTCAACGATTGACTCCAATTGCGTCGCTAATTTTACCTTTTGTCTGTTCAAGATCGACGCCATCGTGGGGCAACACGGCCTCGTCGTTATCACCAGAGGGGATTCCAATCCCAACAAATTTATCTACGACTCTGACATTCTCTCAAAATATATGGTAAGACGGCTTTATTCAAATCGTTACGCAGTGTTTGCCGCGCGTTCCTGATAAATCGATTCCTTTTGCTATTTTTTTTATTGTAATTTTTTTCACAGCACAATATTCACATAGTGACTGAGTGGATGCGCAACGAAGTCAGTTCCACGAAGATAAGGAGAGCCCTGAGGCGAGGTGAGAGTGTCAGGTATCACGTGCAGGATTCGGTTATCGAATACATCTATAAGCACGGAATGTACGACGCTAAAACCGTCTCGACAATGTGAGTTTACAAAAAAACTGAAAAAAAACTAAACAACATCATCAAGTGGCAATATTATAATTTTTATCGAAGACTTAATATTTTTTGAAAAAACGTGATTTCGTCGAGAGATCTTTATTGTTTTGTACATTTTATATTTTTTTAAAGAAAGTTGAGCTATATACATATATACACACATATATATATAGATCACTAGAAGTCTGTGGCTCGGACGCTACTTTCCAGGGTATTTGATAGATATTTTAGTCTTCCAAGTTGGGTGAGTCCATGTGATCTTTTTAGCGGTCTCGAGGTAGATCGCCCGATGGAGTGTGTTTCATCGTTCGTTCTGTATACTATTTTTGCCAAAGTATTAATGGTTATCTTATGATTTCTTTTTTTATACACCAATAGATAAATTGTAAGATGACCCATTAGCGCCGGAAACGGTCGGCCGAGCGGGCGTTAACGGGTCAAATACAGCACAAAAAAAAAAAAAAAACTTGTACGATATTCCACTAGTTTAACCGTTGTGCCTTCCGTTGCGACGACCGATCGCAATCCTCCACCGCCTACCGATCAAAGATACGCAATCGCTGATCTTTAATCTATCAATCGAATTTTCCACCACGTAACGTCCGTGCACGTCCTCGCCATTTAAAAACTAAACATAACTTGTGTCTTTTTCACGCTGCCTCGGCCCGCCCGTCATTGGAAACTAAAGTAAGTTGGAACTGTCGCCGAACAATGGTAACGATTACTTGAACATTCGGCCGAAGTATCAGAGCGCTTTTTTGACACCGTCGCCGAGCGACGTAACGATGACGACCCCGAGCCCGGTCGAGATAATATCGATCGACATTAGCGAGTCGGTCTTCAAGAGAAATTTTCAAAATTCACCGACCTTCTCGAAAGGCAGGTCGCCGACCTGCGTCGAGGACGCTGAGCGATTGCGGGATAAATTCATTAGCGCAATAACCGAGAACGGCAACAAGCTTATGACTTCCAACAAAGCCGCGTATCCCGGTCAGGCGAAACAGATTATCGCCACCGAGACCGGAGAGACGCAAATTTTTTGCGAGGTAGGTTTGAGTTGCATTACCGAGAAGTTGAGTAACGAAACGGAGGTGGACGACGTCAAGGCCGAGCGCGTCGAGGCCGAGAGTTCGTTAGATTCGACGCGCGAGGTCGACGTCACGGTCGATCGTGTCCGGGATAACGAAAGAATTTCCACGTGTAGCGACCTGTCCGTTGCGGAGGTCTTCGAACTGGTAAGGTCGTCCGATCAAACTATAACGCCCGACGACTCTGAGGGCAAAGTCTCCGTTATTCTCTCGATAGACGTAGTTCCCTGTAGCGAGTCGCCCGACGAACCCCCCGAGTCCTCCCTCACCGGCCAAAAACGGACGAGTAGCGAAAAACTCAACGGCCTTGAAGAGATCGTCGAAGCGGAAATTAACGCGGACGAGGAGCGTCCGATTTCCAACGAACCAGCGGCTTCGAGATGCAAGGTTCATCCGATCGGAAGCTCCGCGGCAGATGCCAAAACCGATGTGCCAAACGACGTTGACCTAACTTCTTCGCCTCAACGGGAAACCGGAAGGAGAGAAGAAGGATCGAGCTCGAAGAGCGAAGCTCGCCGAGAATCTATCGAACGAGCCGATCCACGCCCGGAGCCCGAAGAATCCATTCCCCAAGCTGAGGCCAAACCCACCGGAAGCTCACTTCCGGCTACCATCGAAGAGTCGCCGACCAGTGAAGAAAAAACTACCGGACTCGTCGATGAGCCTGACAGTTCGAAGAACGACTCCACGACTGAGGAGATCCTGTCGAAGCACGACAGCGTCATCGAGATAGACGGAAAGTATCTCAAGTCGTTGGTTAATTCGAGGAAGAGCCCGAAGAAGATCACGACCGACGAACAGAACGGAAAGGAGGAGCAGCCGAGGCCGGTCGACGCTTCGGAGTCGGCGAAGAGATCCAACGTCGAGGCTGAGCTTGAGAAGTCCTCGAACGCCGACCGAGCCTCGGCGGCCGAATCGAAGGATGTCGAGGACGCCGTTCCGGCCGAGGTTCCGAGCACTCCGGCGATAAAATCAGCCGGACGGAGACGGGGCGTTCTCTTCCAGGGCAGTCTCGACTCCATCAACGTGAGTCAGCCCAGGTCGTCCGGAGCGATGAACAGCCATCAGCCAATATCGAAGAAGTCGAAGAGCTACGAGTTCATAAAACCGACTCAGCTCCAGCCGACGTCGATCTACAAGATTTCGCTGACCGACCTGAAGGACAACCCGGCGAGCTCTTGCGAGGACAGCTCGAGGATGAAGTCGGACAGCACCTCGGTATTCACGACCGCGAACGACGCCTTCGAGGCTCCGACCGACGAGTTCTGTTCGGTCTGCTGCTACGCCAACGAGCCATCGTCCACCGAGGTGTTTTACACCCTCCGCTCCACCGGAAGTTCGCCGATCGAGGACACGACCGAGTGCGACATATGCAGCAACTGCGATCTCCAGGAGGCCGGCGACCCAGCGGACTTCAAGGCCGCTCAACCCGCCCCGGGCGAGCCGGTGTGCGAGCTCTGCGAGATCTGCGGCGACGCGGCGATGGACGAGGACGTCGTCGCTTCCTCCCGTCCCGAGAAAGACGACTTCGTCGACCGACGGATGCTCGTCTCCAGGCCTCTGCCGCTGAGCCTCCCCAAGAAGAAGAAGGCCGTCGTCCGGCTGACGAAAACCTTCAACGACATCGACGACGACGAGGACAACTTCGAGATCGAGAACTGCGGCGTCCCAAAGAGGCCCGCCGAGAACGCGAAGATTCTTCGCTCGAAGTCCATCGACGAGCACTCCACGGACAACACGAACAGCAACGACGACGAGTTCGAGATCGAGAACTGCGGTCTCGATCTCGATCTGGAGTTCGAGAACGTCGCCGAGCCGCGTTACGAGGCGGAGGTCGAGGACACCTTCAGGAACGTCGTCCCCAGGGACGAGGTCGCCATGTCCGGCAAGAGCTTCAAGAAGATGACCAGGGCGGGTTCTCTGGTCAACAGGGCGACCGTCGATCGCTCGAAGACGAAGAGACGTTACTCGTCGGTCGACAATTTGCCGAATTCCCGGCAGGTCGTCAAGTCGTCGCCGGAGAAGCAGAACTCGCTTAGGTCGCGCGGCCTCGTGAAGGGGCTCGTCGCCTCCGCCGACAACATCCGGCCGACGAGGAGCTCGAGGAGCAGATCCCTCCGGAAGTCCGCCGACGACGTCGGACGCGGCTACCACTCCTCCGTCGACGACACCCGCGAGGAGGCGCCGCTCTACGAGAACGTGCAGAGGAAGAAGGGCGACCCGAAGGAGCAGCACAAGCCACGGGACAGCGGAACCATCAAGATGATTCTCACCAAGCACGGTATCAAGATCATCAGCGACAAGGAGACCGCCTTATAGCTGAGGGTTTACTCGGAGATGCTTTAGGAAAAGGACTCCGATGACAAGAGCCCCAGAAGCATACCCGAGCCACAGGCCGCGCCGAATAACTTGCTCTGTGTCATCGACATCAAACCGAAGGAATCTCCGGTCAAGACCGACGTGTGATCGACGCGTCTCAAAGACGAGCACACGCCACGTCCCGACCGACGACGGGACGATAAAATTATTCGAAAGAATACTAATCAATCGATCGATTACATTAATTTAATCGAATAATGAAAATTTTGATAGATTAATTTCATTGAACGATTGATAAAATTAATCGGTGAATTAAAATTTGTCGATTGATTACAATTAATCGATTGATTAAAATTAATCGATTGATTGATTTTCGATTGATTGATTCATTTTAATGAATCGGTTAATGAAAACTAAATGGAAATAAAAAAATTAAAAAAAGCGACGAGTCTATTGCGACTAAAAAGAAATTACGCGTGTGCCAAAAGACGAAATGTTTCCGCGTCGACGTTAAAAAAATTGCAATGGCATGCGATCGAGGCAGCCCCGAGGGCGCCCAAGCTATTTACAACGGATGCGAAACAAATGAGTTTAAATGACGACAATCTTTGACGAAACGTCAATCCAGTATATACACGTTAGTTCACATTTAATATTATACTGTTCGTGTTACGAGAGAGCGCGTTCGACTCACGAATAACCGTTTGTTCCGACTGAATGTTTAAACATTAACCGAAATAGTATTTCCGCGGAGCTTCCAAGGTCACGCGAAGGGCGACTCTCTGCGAATTTTAAAGAAAAAAAAATATTTAAAAAAATGTAATAATTGATAACGGGCTGAGCGGCCGACACGGAGTTATAAAAAAAAAGTTAAACCAACGTCACGATTAATCGTTAAAATCTAAGATCTATCCGCACATTAACCCGGATGCTCGAATTAGGTATCGGGCATGAGCGGGTTTTTTTTGGCATTAAAAAAATCCCTAGGGATTTGCTACACTGTCACGAAATTACCGATCGAGAATTAAAAACGTTTCGTCACGTCGAGGTAGAGAGTTCTGAACGGCTCTTACAGCTTTGGATTGCATATAGGTATTGCGTTAGACTGCTCCTTCCCGTAAATTTATTTTATCTAGTGCACGGTGTATGCGCTCGAAAAACAAACAAAAAAACGAAAACAAAACCTCGCTTCTATCTGTCCTCTACGCGCTGTTAGGACGTGCTAGCCACGTCGATCGTGCTGTTCACGAAACGGCGGCCCCCGTCGTTGATTTCTTTCCGTCGTACGACGAGACGGGTATCGATCTTCCTCTCGGTGTTTAATACAATTTTATACGATCTTTTATCTCGAGAACTTCCAAGCTCCGAACAGCTGATAAATGTTGGAGCTTCGCGTCGCGTCTATCGTGCAATTATTTATTATTATTATCATTATATTAATTTTTTAATTTTTACCGAAGCGTTTATCGCTCAATTATCGGTAATGCAAGCCACGGTTGAATCGCCCTAACTCGATCCGATAATACTTACATTACGCTTTCCATACAGCCGGGTGCATTGCATTCCTTTTTGTGTGTCTCTTTTTTCTCATTCTCCAAACATTTCTTATTTTTCTAGTTCTTACCATCCTGACCTCTCCTCGGCAATCTTATTGTTTGATTTACCAAAGTAGAGAGATTTAAAAAATAAGCAGCTCGTTGCCTGGCGTTTCAATTTTTGTTTAATTAACTTTTATTTTTATTTATGTAGATGAAAGTCCCGTAAAACGAAAAATGTGCTTCCCTCCTGATTGCCAACGAGAGGTCATTGACTGGTGCGATTCTGATGCAGCATGTGATATGTGTTTTCCAGGGTACGGCAAAACCTGCATGCCTACTGTAAGACAGATAGTTGACTGTCTCGTTGCTGCTCGTCCCATGCCCATCCGATGCGGCTCCTGCCTTACTGCTAAAAACACTAATAACCACGCTACTAACAGTCGCAGTAGTAGAGCCTCCGATTGCGTCAGCGATACCACTAACGAGAACGAAAGATTCTTCGGGAACGTGAAAAATCGTAACTCTAGCGACGGTACGGTTATCACATTCGATTGGACCTACAGTACCATCGGGGGTAACATGCGTAGTGTAGAGTCGTAGGCAGCGCGAACCGGCGACTCGGAACAGAGGACACTTCCACACGATAGAAATCACAACAACAACAACAACACAGAGTATCGATGCTTCACCGGTAGACTCGACGTACTTAATGTAATCCTATGTGTGTGTGTGTATGTGTGTATATAGCCAAAGATAATCCGCAAGAGAAAAACACGAGAAGTGGAATGCACAGCGCAAGAGATGATTTATCGACTGCACGGGAGATCGGAGGGGCACGAAGAAATTGTACGGGCATAATTTATTTTGTATAACGAAGAAGAATATCGGCGAGTGCTGCGCAGTCTCCGCGATACTGTGCGATTGGCGCATACGGCTATAGTACACTAAATTCGCTACTTGATACCTAAAAAAAAAATTAAAAAAATATACGTGGCCAGTAGACGTCGCGTCCTCTCGTCTCGGCGTCGCGCGATTGGACGCACGGATTTTATCGAATCGATCCTTAAATTTTTCTCTTCTATCTGTTCTCCGGGTGAGATATTTTTCAACGAAAAATAAGAAACGAAACATTTGTACATAATTTACGAATCTATATAACGGATGAGATACGCTGTCGCTCGGAGAGAAATCTACGGATTATCGCGCGATCGTTTGATCTTTTTTTCGATCGATAATCGTCCGAGCAACGATGCTTTTGTCTAGAACGGGAGTAACGAAGATGATTCGTAGCGTACCGGAGAGACTCCCCCCTCCTACAGTATTCCAGCCAGTGTTCCCATCATCTGGCAATTTCCGGCTTGGAGAACCCTCTTGCGAGAAAATTAACTATATATATATATATATTATATGGAAATACGACAACGATGATTGTACCGGACTATCCGTCGTTTAGAGACGAATCCCGGACGTTAAATTTATTTCAACGTGAAATAGTTTATATGTTGTATATATTTGTATGATAAACGATCGAGACAGCACATCGTATACCTAGAATAAACGGGTCTATACCGGGTGTCTATGAAAAAAAAAATGAAAAATATTGTATCTCCTCGGAGACAAATAAATGATCAAGTAATCTCATCAATCGTCGTTTTTTTTTTAATAACTAAAATAATTTATTTACACATTTAAAATACAAACATTGCAGGCAATTACATGGGCTTTCGCGTATCGGAGCGAAACCGAACACTAGACTATACAGAAGTCCGCAAAGAAGTACGTTCGACACTGCAGTTTATACACCGTAAAAAAAATTCGTACGAAATTTACTGTATTGGTCCTGGAAGTTCTTATGGATAAACTGGTATATCCAATTTCGTGTACAATTGCGATGAACAAGCAACGTCCGGTATATTGAAAAACTTGGCAATATTTTACTTTCTATAATTTACTGCAATTTCACTATGAAAATACTTTAATTCGAATAATTTACTTGAATTTCACTCTAAAAGTCCATTAACTTTTTCATGACAATTGTACATTAAATTTACAATTTTTTAAACAGGATAACATAACAGTAGAACTTCGATTATCCGAACCGTGTCTCCGTTTATCCTTGTTTATGCGTATATGTCTCATTTATATACGTGTTAGAATGCCGCAAAAAAAAAATCGCACGTTTCGATTATCCGAATTTTGCGCGCATAATCGAGGTTCTGCTGTACTGAGAGCTCTCGTTTCTCGGGGCCAAATTTCACGAATCCTCTCTCAACATAAGGACACGACATGCGAAACTCGCGTTCGCGAAACGGAACGAGCCGCAAAGGTCCCCTCGCACTGTACGAACATCGACCTTTGACTAGAAGGGTAATGAAATATCTTTTCTTTTTTCCTAGCGTTTCGCGATTCCGTAGACGCATGCATGCGCGTTCTCATTGTGAAGCAAAAAAAAAAAAGAAACAACAACAGCTAACAAAGAAACGGTACTTCAGCGACGTTGAGGTAAAGCCTGCACTACTCTTATAACGTAAAACCCTGTCTCGGAGGAATTCTCGTGCTCTGGGTCGATTCCCGAGAGAACCGAGGGACAGAAGAAAAACCCGTAAACTGATGCGAACCAATCGGAATCGATCGCGGTACATTGTTCCCCTCGCGGTCATACCGCTTTGAATCGGAGACCGAAAAAGGAGAGAGCGACGAGACTGGCCGTCCAGCCGAAGACCACGAGGAAGCCGGAATAAACTTCGGGATCGTCGACGGTGTAACCCTTGCTGAGGAGTGCCCGCATGGCGATGGACGGTATCGTCGTTGGCAAAGTTAGGCTCAGCCACATCAGCATCCTCGGCATTCCCTCGATTGGCCAGAGGCATCCTGTGTCGATCGAGAAACAAAAATAACTGTTTGAGGCGATTCGACTGTTTCTTCGGAGTCGAAAATGTGGTAGAAAATAAATTCATCACAGCTGTCTCGAATCGCATGCAATGTTAGTAAAATGAATTATGCGATTCATGGGATATCTTTTGCAAAAATAATCCACTTGTCGAAGAATAAGAAAAATATGAAGTCAAGTTTAAGAAGGATCGACTGTTGCTTTGATGCCCGATAAAGGACTTAGAATTAGACGTGTATTACAATAAAGCTGAAGTGAAGTTATGTTTGGTTCTCTGAACACATCAGCTTTCGACCGGAAATGTTGTCGAGCCTGGCACTGATAATTCAGTAGCCGACAAACTCCGATGACAAAATAAACTTCGCATCGATGAATCGGTGAGTTTGCACGATAAAGTGCGGATTTCACATTTTTTAAAAATAATCCTCGATGCTCCATCTACTCGAAGCTATTTCCTCAAAGTTCTAAGTTGGCTTGACCAGTAGTAAATGAATGATTTTTTATATCGGAACCGACCGACTCCAATTTTGGAATATTGGATGATACGGTCAAAGTAGTCAACTTCTAAATTATATTACGAATAAGCCATACGGTCAAAATTACTCAGACTTCGGGAATAGATGCGTAGTTTGTTCATATGAAAGATATTAAAAAATTGAGGCCTTAAATTGGATTTCGTCCGATAGTCGATCCTCCTTAAAGATTGCCCGACCATCATTATCGAAGGGCTTATCTTGTAGACTCTCTCACCGCCGAGTAGTATCACTGGATAAAAACTTCCGGTTGTTATGTAATTGGCCAGTGTATGGGAGCTGCATACCACGGATATGAGAAACCCGTAACACATTCCGCAAATTCCGATCAGCAATACCATTATCGTGACCGCGAACATGGAGCCGATACACTCAAGATTGAACAGGAGAAAGCTCATTGATAGGGTGACCGCAACTTGAAGAACGATAACCATGAGCTGGGTCAGTAGGTGGGCTGCCAGTATCTCGCCGGTCGTCACCCCTGTTTTAATCGGAAAAAACGTTGCGGATTATTACAGTCCGAAGGATAAATCGGAGATCGTATTGATAATTTTACTCGTATCATAATTTAAATTGTACTAGACTATATTGCGCGCTGATGAGATTCGTTGGCGCTGGAGCGGTCACTGTAAATCCACGAGGTTCTGACACTAGCCGCATTCGATATGTCCTCCAGAGAACGATTAAAAATATTCTCCGCCACGTCATTTCCGGATTGAAAATCTCATTTTTGCAACCGAAAGTGACGCAATGCCGGAAATACGTCACTTCAGGTTTGAAAACTTTATTTTTCGACCGGAAGTGGCGTCTTACAAAAAATGCATTATTTCTGGTTTGTAAAGTCCGCGTTTTTAGACTAGAAGTGGAGGCAAACCGAATATATGTCATTTCCGGTTTGAAAATATGTCATTTCCGGTTAGAATATATGTTACATCACTTCCGGAAGTAACGTACATTCGGAATGACGTCACTTCCGGTCGAAATAATATATCGAGACACACGGACTTTTTAGGGTCGGAAACCCGTCCAGAGGAACTATTCTTAGCTGCAGCGTATTTAGACACGTTTTACGTTACAATTATCGACATTTCGAAGAGGTATCCCCGAGTTTGCACTTCCCGGAGGTCTTCGCTAACGCCTCGCGCATACTAATCGTCGATTCAATCGACCTGAAAGTTCCACACCTTCGCTCTGTTCATACCAATTTAGGATCAACAATCGACTATTTAACGCGGGGAGGTATCGACGCCCGAGTAATCGGTAATTAATCCGTTTCGGCTCAATCGCGCGGCGCATGGTCAAGGTTACCACTGTTTTTTTTCTCGAGTTTATTCGTTCTTCGACAAAAAAAATATCGTGCTATTTTTTTCATATCACGAATAAACATTAGATCTTTTGACGAACTGAAAGAATCAATATTTTTGTTACAATTACCTTGCACCAAGCTTCGATCCCAAATACCCTCGTGTCGATCTGCGATTATTATGGAAGACGATACGGATGTGGCGACGAAAAATACGAGCCTGTAAACAGAATAATGACAAAATTTGTCGCGATATAGTTTGATGCTCCAGTCGATTATTATTGTTTATTTTTTTAACCGCACTCACGACAATATAAATGCGGGCGCTACGAAGGTCGCGTAATTTGGATCCATCTTGCCGAATATCGGCTCCTCGAGCTGTACACAAAATTGAATATTCGTTGAATAACCCATAGAAGCTCATCGATTCGAGTCTCGAAGAGTCTTTACTATTCTGTACGTACGCGAACGGGCAGATCGCCAATTTTCCTCGGTAGATCGCACTCCTGCACGATATCCCCATAAATTTCGAAGAAACGTTCCGCCATCTTTTTCTGAACGAAGAGACCGACTTGTCTGTCTGCAAATAGAAAAGTAAGCAGCAATTAACATAACGCATTATCGAATGAATACATCAAAGGAAAAAACTAAAAACCGGAAACCGACGCAAGGTCGGCGAGAATCGATCGATCATCCTGCTAATTGGATACAGTAGAACCTCGATTATCCGAACCATCGTTCTGTTTATCCGAACGCTCGGTTATCCGAACGCTAGCGCGAAACATTGTTGAAGCTTTGTTATAGCGCCTTTTTTTTCAGCCTCAATCCGCTCGCACACTGGCTTTCCCGAGCAGTTTGCCCCACCCCAGCGAAGTCAGACAGCGCGCGTGAGAGACTTGTTTCAATACAAAATCGTTCGAATCTCCTTACGTAACGTCGTTCACACTAACGTGGCTTCGAAATTTGGCTCGTCAAAAGCGCTTAGCCAGCGTTCAGCAATAAAAAGAAAAATTGACGTCTTTATTTCACCGAACGCTTGAAATAAGACTTCAATGTTGGAAATATATTAAAAATATTTTTTGATGTTTAATATGTACGGTTATTTTACTTGTATATGTCTTTTATATACGTGTATTAATGCTGTAAAAAAATGCGCTTCGATCGTTCGAATTTTCGATTATCCGAACTAGACGCAGTCTCGACGGGTGCGGACAATCGAGGTTCTACTTTAGATCAAGTACCTCCCATATCCAGAGATACTGCTATCTCGCCGGCGAGTATTTCCTCGACGGTTGCGTCTTTGAAGTCGTCGCGTCTCTGCTGCATGGCCGTCGAGAAATTTTTGCCGATGACCATTACACCTACTGCCTTGCCGTCCCTGACCGCTGCTCTTGCCTCGTCTTCGTCGTTGTAGAACTTCTGCATGCGGGCGTGAAACGATAGAATCAATGAGCGTCTCGTGTACAGAAAATTTTATCAAGACTAGCATTATATCTTATGTTAATTATTTTACATTTGCTCTCTTCGATCTTACATTTTCGGCAATGTCCCTGTTGAAACCATCGAGAAATCGGCAACTGAGATCGACGAAGTCGCACGTGTAATTGCTCGGCGCGTAAACGACCCGGCCCAGATATCTTCCGTCGTTGCAATTGCCAGCTTCGTCGTTGACGACTGCCATGTGGAGACCCATCGGGTCTCCGCCGATCGCGCTGAAGAAGCACCACGTTTGGACCAACGGTAGCACCAGAGCGAAAAGCACTGCGCTGATAAAAATAATACGAGATTCGTGTTCAGAATCTTCAAAAACATTGGAAAATCATATTTACAAAAAAAAATGTCTCGATTTGTACCGTTGTAGGGTTGAATATATTCCTTGAGCGACGATTGAAGAAAAAACTTCTTGGGCAGTTTTATAACTAATCTTGCAAAAATGAGCTGGTTTGCGTTTTTTTTTCTTTTTTTTTATATAATTACCCTGGATGTCGAACGAACTGGAGAATGTTCTTGATCATCAGGGCTTTGAACCTTCTGGCTGCGGAACTTTTGAGGTACGTCCGTTTCACCGCGGTCTGTCTACTCCACCTAGGCTGCTTCTTGTCGATAATTATCTGGGAAACATCTCTGTATGTTCACTCATCGTTTCTCATCCACATCCTCAGGGGAAAAAAAAATCAGCCATCGACTCACTTCTCTACTCGTGGAGGTTTCATTGGTGGCCGGTATGGTGACTTGTTCGAGGTCCGGCAAGAATCCCAGATTCGTGACGCCCCGGTCTTGGCTGTCCTTCTGTTGTTGGCTCAGCTTCAGGAAGGTGTCCTCGAGGCTTTCGCATTGAAATCCCACCACCAATTGATTCGGCGAGGCCTCAGCTAACAATTCGCCGCACCTCAGAAAACCGATCTGAAGAGGATCGCAATATCATTACCACGAACAGTAAAAATTCTTTAAAAAACCCACTGCATTCTGAGACTGAACTAACTCTGTTGGCGAGCCTGGTCTCTTCGACGTAATGCGTTGTGATGACGACCGTGGTTCCTTTGTTTTTGGCTATGTCCGCGAGGAAGTCCCATATGCTGAAGAATAATGAGATATTTGTTTATTAAAAAATAAAAAAATGTATGGATTGAATTAAAAAAAAAATTTAAATTTTTTAAAATTATTAAACGAAAAATGTACGGTTGGAAAAAAGAACTTGCTTCGCCCGAAGTACCGGATCGAGACCGACGGTCGGCTCGTCCAGGATCAATAGTTCCGGATCGTGAAGGAGCGCCGCAGCGAACGACACTCTCCTCTGTTGACCTCCGCTCATGTTTTTTATCAAACAATTCTTCGGCGGCAATTGAAGCAGTTCGGAGAGAAAGGCGTGCCTCTCCTCTGAAACAGTTGAGCACAAGAAATTAAAAACGAAGCGAATCGATAACAGTGACTTCCGGAAGAAATATTTTTTTTCCGTACCGATGACCTCGTTGTCCAGGCCGTTGACCCTGCCGAAATAATACAGAGCGCCGACGACCGTGAACTCGCCGACCAGTGAAATTTCTTGAGGCATGTAGCCCACTCTCGGTCCCGGAATCCCGGAGCCTTTTGAACCTGGCTTTCCGCCGAGGACCCATATTTCTCCGCTGTCGATTTTCCGAGCACCGACGACGCACCTGAGCAGAGTTGTTTTTCCACAGCCGCTCGCCCCCAATAAACCGTAACTGTTCCATACAACAAACGAAAAAATGAAGTCTATAAATCACACCAGCAGCATCAAGGCTCCTCAAATACGTCACTTCCAGTTTGAGAACCTAATTTTTCAACCGTAAGCGACGTCAAGCCGGAAATATCTCATTGCCGGTTTGGAAATCTCATTTTTAGATAATATCATTTTTAAATAAGATTAATTCATGTTTGTTTAAACCAATGTACAAGTTGGTTTTACAATTACATCAACCGTTTAAGGAAAAGAAATTTATTTTTTACAGTTGGTGTTCATATTACTCGATAAATAGTATCGAGACTTGAAGGTACGCGCGCGAAGCGAACGTTATTGGCTAGTGAATTTAAAAAGTTGATGAAAAACGTTAAAATAAAATAAAAAAGGTTGATGAATGACGTTAAAAATAAAAGTGTTACAAGAGTAATCCGTGTCGGAGCTTTCGTCGATTGATTCGCAATCACTGGGCAAGTGTACTAAAAACCCGACGCTCGGAACGATAAAAGACTCAGCCGCCATCGCGGATCGTAACGATGGATTGTCGTCGAAAACGATTAGCACCTTGCCTCGACCCGGCGTTCGCGGACCGTAATAAGCTAACTGTGTTCATTGTCCCCGCTGATAGGCGTAGATTCACCGAGAAAAGCAGGAAGAATCGATACCACGAGTCGACCGATAAAGCGAGAGTCGCCGGAGAGAATAGCTTCAGTCCACTAGCAGCGACACGTCGACGATGGGGCGACGTTTCTACGAAATTCTGGTCCACCTCATCTTCAGCCTGAACGTGGCTCTGGCCGGGAAACTGAGATCTAAGGATCCATTCGGAGCAGCCACGGAAATACGAAAATTCAAACCGGGTTCGCTTCACCTGCAACTCAGAGCGGAAAAGAACGAACCGAGGGATTTAGGCATTCATGTAGAAACTAGTGTGGACCTCGACGACTTGGTCAGGCTCATTCGCACAATCGCCAAGGACCATCCTGACGAAATCCGACCTGGCGACTTGCTGGAAAAATCGAAAAATAATAATCACGGTTCTGAGCAATTTTTAGTCAATAGCGAAGAAGAAAATTATATCGATTCGCCAAAAAGGATCCACCGATATGACAAGAACGCGACGATGCACCGAAGGTTCTTCGAAAGATCAAAAAATGATAACGACGGGTTTGAGAAATTATTTGAGAATAGCGAAGAAGAAAAGGAAGAAAATGATATCGATTCGCAGAGAAGAATCCACCGATACGACCAAAACCTGGCGGAGTTCTTGACTCGTCAAGAGCTCCTCAAAGTCGCGAATAATCTGCGCATGCAGCCCGAAACTCTGAACGCCCTGGCTCGACACTTCAGCGACGTGATCGGCAAAGCTACGGACGCGATGCTTGCGAATTTGAAGACCAAACCCGACGGTGCAACAAAGGTGGTCGATTATGAGAGACCGGTTGGGTTGGAAGAAATCACGAACGAGGTGGTAATCGACGAAACTACGGACAAGTCAACCGAGCAGATTGGTTTGGTTACTTTTTACGAAGAAGAAAGCGCGACTAGCTCGACGATCGTCGATAAGGAGAGATTGAAGAGCGTATCTCGGTTGGATGACGAGAAAGAAGAAGAAGGTCCAAAATCGAAAATCTCCCGGGCCAGGAAGAAGGAAAACCCATCGGCGTACGACGAAGAGGATTCCGATGACTTCTCGAATGGCGTCTTTAACACGAATATAAATATCAACAGCAACGACGCGGCTTCTCCACCGAAAGTTGACGGCGCAGTCGTCGGTTCGAGCGACTTGTATAAAAACACGACGACTGATAAAAAAGCCAACGAGACCGCGAATCCTGACGCGATGACAAACTCAGGTAAGAAATTAGATGAAGATTCGGAAGTGAATATGAAGCCTCTTGGAGGAAACCTAAAGTTCATCGGTGCATCGTCCAATGTTTCTCAGGAAGATGACTCGTCGAAGAAAATATACGTTATGGATGTCCTGTTGGAGGCCATAAACGCCATTCTAGCGAGCAACATGTCCAAGTGGACGGAGCCAGCGAGGCCCGGAAAATTTTTAAGGTAACAATGCTGAGCGGCTGGCGAGGACTCAACGGAGTCTTGAGTGAAGAGTGGGGCAAGATGGAGCCAACTGAATCGCCGGCGTCACGATGTCGAACGGAGCTGCGAATTAAAAAAAAATCCTTGAGTCGTCGATGCGGTGGAACGGAAATCTACATAATAATAAAATTCATGTCGATTGGACACTCACACGGAATACTCACACGGAATACTGCAAGGGCGCGAGCTAACATAACCGCTAGTTAATAATCTTAAATTAAATAAATAATAATAATTAATAAAATAATGTAATAATCGAAACGGCGAATAGTCGTCGGCGTATTCTTTGTGAACGGAATAAATAGGCTGAGGAGTGGCGTTCTCGTGCTCCCGAAGAGTTTGGAGCCATGATCCGATGTCGCAGAAATCGGTAACCGAATTGTGTATTAAAAGTGTCTTGGAGTGTAAGTATTAAAAATGTTAAGACCATTTCGATCCGATGCTTTGTTTCCGAGATAATTGACGGCAAAGAATTACTGCCTGCATTTTGGAGTATATATATATATAGAGCTTCTCTCAATATCTTGAGAGAGAATTACTCACATTGAGCCTCTCGCGACGGTCATGTTGAGGCCATCGAGGATGGCCGGCCCGTTTCCGTACTTCTTGTGGACGTTCCGGATGACGATTGCTTCATCAGACACCATTTTGGATAACTGGGAATCCCCGTCCAGCCAAGATTTATCTGAAATTCAGAAAACAATATAAGTCATTGTAGTCGCGAATGAAATTTTTTTACTCCAAAAACATATCAGTTAAATATCGATACGCGATCGATTCCTGCTAGAATCGATAACCCTGCGAGATATTGTCCAAGTACCCAACCGAGCCTCGAGCCGACGTTTACGAGCTTTTAACTTCGCGGTAGCAACCTTCTTCTCCGACGATATGTCAGAGCGCATCGGTACAAATTCCATCGCATTAATGATCGAGAAAAACACTATTATAATCATCGATCATAATTTTTTTATCGCGCAACGAAACCTTGCAGATAAGAATAAAATAATGACACATTATTTCCAACGTAACTGCTGGCGAACATTGACAGTTTTTTATTGTCCATCCATCGCTGTCGTACGTGTGTTTTTTACAGAGAATTTAAATCGAAAGATAATAAAAAGAAGTAAAAAAAAATGACTCGCGGAAGCGTTGATTAAATTTGCAATACAATAGTCCGCGCATGCGCCTTCAGGAGACAACGCATGAGGCTCCCCTACGGAAACGCGCATGATTCTTTCGAGCTTGAGACACGAATTTATAATAAACCGCAAGTATATTTTCCGAGGCACGACGACGTTTCGCGGTAGCCGGTGGCATTCAGGATTCACTTGGCGCATCCGTACTGCCGTTTAAATCTACCGTAAAAGCAGCTAACCGTCGAGAATTTTCCACCGGCTACGTCGTCGTGCGTGTTTCTGTGCGGAGCATTGGAATTGAAAAAAAAAACCGAAAAGAAAAAGAAATTTCATGACTCTTAGGATCGAATTTTAAGACGTTCGTTCGAACTTAAGATTGAATTTAAGATCGAACTTAAGATTGAATTTAAGATCGAACTTAAGATCGAACTTCAGAGCGAATTTTAGATCGAACTTAAGATCGAATTCAAGATCAAACGTAAATTCGAAGTTTGGCCACACTTCATTGCGTGCTTAAGATTCATCTTAAATTCGAACTTAATTCCGAACTCGAATTCGAGTATAGTTCGAGTTCGATTTCAAGTTTAAACTCAAGTTGAAACTAAAGATCAAAGTTCAACGCGACATTAAGTTCCAACTTAAGTTAGATCTTAAGCACGCAATGAAGTTTGGGCGAAACTTCTATCTTGAGTTCGATCTGAAGAGCGATCTTAAGTTCCAGCTAACGTCTTAAAATTCGACCCTGAGAAGCGCTGATTAAATTTGCAATAAAATGGAACGTGGTACGCGCATGCGCCGTCAGGAGACAACACGTCAGTCTCTCCTACCGAAACTCGCATGATCCGTTCGAGCTTGGGGCACGAATTTATAATAAACCGTGGGTATATTTTCCGAGAAACGACGACGACGGTTCACGCCAGCCGATGACATTCAGAGGTCACCCGGCAAAGAAGCGACTGCGTGACTGGAAAGCCGATTCTTCCCTCTGAAGGATGATAAATAAATCGACCCTCACGCGACTCCCGAGTTGTCTCAGCGACGATAAAATTTCCCAGCAGATTATCCCCGTGTCGTAACGATAATTATCGAACCGGAAACATTCTCCTTCTTTCAATCTATAACGGCTTGAGCAGCACGCTCAAGTCTCCGATGCTGACCACAAGGCATTAAACCGAGTCGGCTATAGCTATCGTTTTTAAAGCTTATGCGTGACTGGTCGACCACTTATATAGTGTACAGTCTTCTTCCCATCTTTTACACGAGGAAGTATTCTGGATAAGAACTTGATCACGTAAGCGAAGGCTTATCGCAGATCATGAAGTCTTCCGGGCGATCGAGTTTAAAAAAAAAGAATGAGCCGAAACTAATTTATTAATTTAAGAAAAAGACGATTTTAGGTGGACCAACAGTTTTACGTGGCAGCGACTCACAGCCAGCAGGCCCGGTTTCGATTCCCGGCCAAGCCGTCTGTAGAATTATTCCTCGAAAAGTTTTTATAGTTGTCCACTGTGCTTGATGCCAATCCCATCGAAAAAAGAGAAACAATTGAGACCTCTTCGTCTAATTAATTAATTTCCTGAAACGAACAAACGCGCATTATCGTGATGCGTGCAATAACCAACGGAAAAAAAAAATTAATGTCTATTCTTCGTTAACTTTCATAGAACCGACGTTTGCACAATGACGCCGCGTAAACGTGAATCCGTGAGTTCTCGCCGAGGGTTTTATTATATCAGCAAAATAATCGAACATTTGTGCGAGTACCGTGTCATTAGTGTCATTTACGTAAACAAAAAAATTGCACGTCTCTATACCGGCGTGCCGTTGGGGCCTTCGAACGCCCCAGTGATCGCGGGAATCGTTACGAGGCGTGGAAGTCACGGGAGAAAAAAAAACGTAAACTCGATTACGGACCCCGTTTTCGTCGCGAGTACAATTGTTTTCGGACACGCGTCGCTGATCGAGTTGGAAATCGACACACAAAGGAACAACGAAACTATGGCAGCGGTCAACCCAATGCCAAGGTTCGGTCGAGCAAAATACCGTGAAGAATTCGTCACTAACGATGATTTCATGCGACCTTCTTTTTACGTGTAAATTTGCCTCATACTGTTGGGTCATTATTACGCGATTAAATATCAACTAATTTCTCTAATGAATTATTCTCCGCAGTTACGCAGTCCGTAAACCGACACGCAGTCCTTTGTAGAGCTGTGCCGTGCAGCGCTCTCCCCCCCCCCCCCCCCCCCCCCCCACCCCTCCAACCACCGCGCGTTGGTTGTAAATACCGTGCATCGGCGTGGGCCTATATTCCGGTCTTTGCCACGACGACTTCTTATAGTATGTATGACCCTGAAGATATCTGAATGACATCGAATTTCATCGGCAAGTTTCTGTCAATGCACTTCAGGGAAAAAAATTGTTCGCTTGTAGAATTTGATTCTTCAAGTGAGCTTCCCCGAGTGCAGTTTGTGAGATGCAAAACACAGCCGTTGTAACTCGATAAAATTTAGTCGCATGTAGATATCTTCGGGGTCATATTATATTCCGCTATTTGTTAACTGTTTGTTAGCTAATTACACACCGTAAAATCGGGGCAAAAAGTTGTACCGAGATGGAGTAGAATCGATCGAACCGTTAAAATGTTATGTAATTTTTTTTTTTTTTTTTACAGTGACACCTTACAGTATAATGCTTCGTAGCTCGGGCTACAGCTGGTCCCGTTTCAGCTGTACATGCGCTGGGCTTCTTCGTTCTCTGTACAGTGTACCGTTAACCCGTAGTTAGTTGGCACAATCTGTACGATCGTTTTATATTCGGCACATTTTCTGCGTCCCGATATCGAGAAGCCGGACTGCACGAATCTGTTGCGAAAAAAGTTGCACGGTTTATCAGTAGCGAACAAAGTTTCGCTATTGATGAAACGTCTCCGCTAGGAAGAGAAGTGTACGGACGATTCGTTCGAGGGTCGAACGATGAATCTAACGGCCATTGCACTCCAGAAGTATTTTCACTCCCGTCCCGTTTACACTATCCAGATAGAGCGAGGCGTTACGCCGCGGCGGTAACAACGGTGTGTCCAATGTTGAGAAAGGTAACCGGGCGAAAATGGGTCAGGGCCACTCGAGTTCGTTCGTTGTCGGTGCACCGATGCACGCACAGGTGGCGCGTCGAGCGCTCGGAAGATTCTCGGTTGTACGCACGAACTCGCGATCGCTTTTTCGGCGAGGAGCTCGTGTTTTTACTAACGTGTATTCGTCTACGAATCGGACATTAACTCGACGAGCTCTGCCGCCTCTCACCCGTACATCGTTATGTATATAGAAAAAAAAAACAAGATCTGTAACTCCGGGTCAACGTTCTATACCTCAAGACGAACTCGGAAGGCCGAACTGGCTTACCAGCAATCAGTCCAGGATGAATCGATCCCACACGCGGAACTGAGTAGCAACGATGAGCGCCATCGCTCTTATAAGATTCGTCTTTGCCCCTCTCGACGAATCGTCAGCAGCCGACGTAATCTCCGACAAAAAACTACTATATTGTTTTGTGGGTTATATTTGAAAAAATAAAAAAAAATCGAATGCGTCAACGTTCGCATCCTTTCAATGTAAATGTATGGAGATTCGATGGATGCGATCCAACTATGGTGACAAATTTCCCAAGGTGATGTCGACAAATTTTTTTCTCCCCTTTATCGTTCGATTTTCATAGTCGAGCCACCCACGCGACTTAACTCTGAACCTTCTCTATAATCCGGCAAAATGATGGCTATTGTTATTATTGTTATTATTTTCGTCACCGTTGTCACGCAACGATCGTTACAGCTATCGAATATGAAATCGGCGGTGAGACGGCGCAGCGACATCAGAGTGCCGTGACATAACACGCGCAACTACAGACTGTCGAAGATCTCGTCCGTAGCCCCGGAGCGCAGCGAGGCGTCCAGCGAACGAAAGTTTCCAGAAAGTGTTACGAGCGTTGTACTATACTGTGGCACAGTGTTCCAAACACTTAGCACCAATCCTCTCCCCATCTCGGAGATAAATGACATAATTCGTAGAGTTCTCGGTTTCATCTTGTTTTGTAACGAAAACCCGAGTGAAGAAGACTTCGGTGGTTAGTCTAATAAATATTTCGAATAGGAGTTGCATCGTTGAAAAGTTATTTGTTTATTTATTTTTGTCCCCATTTTTCAAGAATCCAGAGATCCCCCTCCCAGGCCCTGATAAATATTCCCTTGTTATACTGTTCTGGTCCTATTCTGTGAGTCTCGGTCAGTTGTGCACAATAATGCGATGTACAATACAAAGAAACGAATTCTTCGACCAGAAATACGTCACTTCCGGTTTCTAAATCTCGGTTTTTCGGCCAGAAGTTACGTCATACCGGATATACGTCACTTCCGATTTGAAGACCTTATTTTTTGGACCGGAAGTGACGTCATACCGAATATACGTCACTTCGGGTTTTGAAAATCTCATTTTTAGACCGAAAGTGACGTCATACCGAAGATACCTCACTTTTGGTTGGAAAATGTCAGTTTTCAATCGGACGTGGAGGATCTCGTGACTTCCCGTTGAAAAATGAGATTTTTCAAACCCGATGTGACGTATTTCCGATGAACCTCAAAAAATCTAAATTCCCGATTAAGAAATTCCATAGTCCCACAGCGAGGGCACGAAGCGCCCGAGCCACAATAAACCTGCTGGCAAACATATGCAAAATAAGATTAGGTTAGAGATCGATGCTACTCGATCACTTATCCTCTCCGCACGCTGGCTGAATATTGAAAAAAAAAAAAAATTTATCGCCCAAGCAAATCACGTTTCGAGGGACCGAGATCGTGAGAGGAACGACCAATGCACAATATTCCCAGAAACACCATTGGCGAGTTAACCTCGCGAGAATTATTTCGAACAATAATTCACCCATCCGTCCGTTCGCGTAGGATGAGTCCACGTAGAATTTAGCATAATGATAATTTGTCGCTCCTCGTCGCCGCTCGACGAGTCGGCGGTACTTCGGAATAAAAGTTCGCACCGGCCGCGCTCGAGGACCAGCGAGACACTTCGGATAGTCGGGAAGAGGGTTAATCGACGCGACGCTCTTTTCGACAACGAAGCGAATCACGAGGACGCCTCGGATTCGAGATAGTCATAATGGATCTCAACTGTGTAACTTCAGCGCCTCCCGCCTTCGATCTTGCTGGTCGAGAGGAGCTTCAACATCGCGACGCGGTTTTCTCTTTCGACGAGTCCGACGCGCACTATCCGAACGCACTGTGCGGAGCGAGGACTCTCCGGCGAATTAAACAGCAAATCGATTGTACACACCGCACGCTACCGACCCCGGGTTGCGTGCTGTTGTCGACGAACGATGCTTAAACTTCAGTCGTCCGCAAGCTTCGTGCGTAATTTGCCACACACCAGTTGTAAGTTCGTCGAGCAAACGGTTAGGAGGCATGCGCGCCGACCTTTGCGCATGGAGAATTCTTGTGGCTTTGTGACTTACGCGAGGAAGTATCGTACGTTCGCAACTATAATAGGTCTGCGCGTTATCAGAGTAAAGATTGAGTCCGAGCGCTTGTAGAGCGCTCGGAACCGGAAGCGCCACGCGGGACAAAAACGCACAGGCGTTCGGTCTTTGCTCAGCTCTAGCCGAGTTGAGTCTCTGTCGGAACCCGAAGCACTAGGGGCGCGGTATTACTTCCGGTTTGCCGAACGCAGAAACGATCGCGAAGCTTGCGCTTCACTCTCTTCGACTCTGATAACGAACGGATCTCACATCCGCGGTTTCCAATGTGTAACCCGAGCGAATAGGTGGAAAAAAAAGAAACAGAGCAAACGGATGGAAAACGTATTAAAGAGGACGCCATAACTTTCATGCTCGACTTGCCGCTTTGTTGCGGACCGCTTTCACATGAGAATGTAATCTAACGCTCGCTACGTAGATACACGGGATAGTCTTACCGTGGAATTTCTTTTTTCCCGACCACGCTGAGAAGGTCCCATTTCGTGCCTGCAACGGGGGTGCAAAGTCGCTGATTCTTGGCGAGCGGGAGGAAAAGTGAAACTTTTCCTCCCCGTTGCAGGCATAGAAATATAAGAAATAAACCACCGTATAGTCGGGAAAGAAATAACGGATGCCAGTCGGGAGGAAGTGCATTTTCTCCTCATGTGAATTTCATTCGAACTTCACACTCGGTAAAATCCTGCACTGTGGCATAATATAGGGGAGAGCGGGGCAAAATGGGACAGCGGTGCAAACCGGGAAAATGAGGCAAAACTTCATTCTCCAATAACTTTCGGATGCTGGCGGTGATGGTGAGTGGGGCGAAACAGCTGTGAAAATCCTGATGTATCGTTGGGACAAAATAGGTAATCGACAAGTTATGGGAAAATTGAGTTTTACTCCACTGTCCCATTTTGCCCCGCTCTCCCCTACGATTTCTTCACATACTATCGTGACATAATGTATACAATTTCTTGGCACGATATGCTATTTCTTGTTCGTTTTGACGTCCCGGTATTCTCACATTTTCCATTTCTTCTCGTTCGCCGCCTTTCGCCGATGCTGTGACATAAGTCTTCTGCGGTAACAAAGGTAGTTGCGAGACCCGCCGCCGGGCACTCTCGTCGAGAAACTTTGGAGGAAAGTCGCCGTTCGGCGCGACGATCGACGACTCAGCGTTTCGACGTTCACGAGAGTATCATTATAATTACGAGCTCTCCGCGGCCCGTGCGTCTTTCGCGTCTCCCGAGCGTTGTGTTCAACTCCCAGCCGCCGAGTTCATCCTCTCCTCGCGAATTTCTCCGCTACATCACTTTCTACCTGTTGACTACACGTATATACAATTTTTTTTTTTTCTTGACCGCGGAACGGGCGCACGGCAGCCAGTTAGTTCGCCGACGACTCGCCACGATCTTATCTCGCCCGTTTCGACGAGGAAAAGTAGAGTTTGCAAAATCTGCAGGAACGGCGAGTTGAGTCGCCTCGAGCGAGATCCGGCGACACGTGTCAGCCGCGAGGCCTTGTCGGATGCATTTTGCTCGCTGACGGACGCAGCGATTTTATTAGCATTTGGGTAAACAATAACGGAGAAATATATACAAAAGAAAACGACGATGGAAATCTTCGCTTCGGTTTTATCTGGTCTGGTTTTTTCAT
Organism: Amblyteles armatorius; assembly: GCA_933228735.2. Taxonomy (NCBI): domain Eukaryota; kingdom Metazoa; phylum Arthropoda; class Insecta; order Hymenoptera; family Ichneumonidae; genus Amblyteles; species Amblyteles armatorius. Next base: position 14,603,582 of record OW121688.1, on the reverse strand, counting down.
TCATTTTTTTTTCTTGACCGTGGAACGGTCGCTGGATTCAGAGAGCCGGTTAGGTCGCCGGCCAGAACCGCCACCATCTTATCTCGCCTGTTGCGTCGCGGAAAAATTGACTTTGGACACGGTAGAACCTCGTTTAATGTGGTAATGTGGGTGGCACACTACTTCACATAAACATTGACTTTATTAGTTAATTCAGTTATTTTTAAAATATAATTATAATTTAGTTAATTAACATTAACTTCGTATAAACATAAACCATTGACTCTAAAATCGGAACTGTTGTATTTGCAGCTCGCAATATAAAGACGCAGCAAACTTGTACAAGTTTACGCGCGTATGCAACCAAGTGGCCTTCACGGACTACTGCGTGCGTGGGCTTTGCTGCTTTATGCGTTTTATCCGAGTTTTCTATATTAGGGTAAACCAGCCAATGAATGGACAGGGCCAATGAATGGACACTTTCCGTAAGAGCACGTGCATAAAAAAACATCTGTTCATTGGCTTTTTCGTCTGGTCAACCAGACGAACGAACTGTCCATTCGTTGGTTTACCCTAATCGAGCATCCACCTCAGTTGAAGTGGCTCGAGTTGGTTTCTTTGGAAAACGCGGAGGCTCGGTTAATCGAAGGTCGGATAAGCTAGGTTCTACTGTAATTCGCGGGAACGGGCGGATAAGCCGACTTGGAAGAGATCCGCAGAGACGTGTCAATATCGAGACATGATCCGATGCATCAAGCTCGCTGACCGAGGGAGGGAGTTTTAATGGCACGTGTGCGATCGAGATCGCCGAGAAAAATATGCTAGTGAATGGCTAGATTAAGTAAAACGCTGATAGCAATCTTCGAGGCAGTCTTGTCCGGTAAATATTCATAGCGATGTAAGAAAATCCCATTAGAGTGCAATACTTCGGTCGCAGACGTCTCTTTACCTGCGGCTTTATTGGACTTTGTTAACATGCTTCGCGTAACCAATGCTTGACTCTCGTCGCAACGTGTTTCTCATGCAAAGATCCTCGCGCGCTCGCAAACTTTGCCCGAGTGCCATCGGCAATCGTCGATAGTTCTTGTACTGATTAGCACGAGAATTACGAAGCAGCGCCACTTATTACCGGGTTTCTGACACATTTATTAAGGGCATGCGACTCAGTCGGAAACAAATCGATTTCCTTATTCTCTCCGTGTCTGTTGATATTTCGGGCAAAAGCAAATAATCCTTTCGTAGGCTATATATATATATATATAGATATATGGGTAGATGTTTATTTGTATTAATATTTATTTGATTTAAATAAATATTTATTTCATTTAAGGGACTGTTTAATTAATTTAAAAAAATATGTATGTAAATCAAATAAATATTTTACTTAAACCAAACAAACGGTCGAGTAGAACTGTCACCCGACCGAGTCTCTACGACAAGCCCTCAGTAATATCCTGGAAAACAAAGTCCGCTCAGAATCGGCTTCGGGCCGCTATGTTTTCTCTCTTGGACACAACAACACCGGTAATTACGTGCCTAATCTTCGGCGAGTAATTTATTAGCGTGCTTAGTCGAGCAATCGTCAGTTGCTATCTGGCGAGAATTCGCCAAAGATACGGTTTCGCTGGCTGACCCGGCAGTCACCGGGAGATCGAACCTTCAATCGCGCTTGTGTGCTCGCTCGCGTCGTCGTCCCGCGAACCGTTCGATCTTTTTTTGCCCGTTCAGCGGTACTTTCGAGTGGAAATGGTGAAAAAAATATATTCGGTCAGAGTGTGAACAACTTCCTACTTTTCGACGCGAAAAAAAATTATTTTACGCATCGTCGTTCCGAGACTTAAAGGACTGCTGCGGGATTCGAAGGTGCCGACGAAGACTGAAGGAAGCTCGAGGTCACTCGCGTGCAAACAAAATTATAAGGTAAACGGCGTAGTTTCCGTCAACGCACGCTATTTATAGTGATTACAAATATTGCTTTCGTTGGATACATAATAAAATTATCGAAAAATAATAACTGTAATTCTACAGTAACATTTTTATTTTTAATAACATGTTTTGTAAATTTGCTGAGAAAGATTTGTAATTTTAATGTCTGGTGTTTTTATCTCACAAAAAAGTACATTAATGTTCAATCAATGCGAGTAATGTAAGCACCTTTCAAGTTCCGGTACATTAGATATACAATTTATTTCTACAGCGTAGATCCCACTGAATTGAACTTCGATAATGGCTGCAAATTACATTCCGAAGGCTTCGGTGCATACAGTTTTTTTTTCGAACCGACAATCCAACCTTCGCATAACTAACGAAGGATCGCGTTAAGTTCCATAAAGATGACGAAAAGTGGACCGTTTACCTTATACAATCCTACAGAGTGAAAAGTACACAGTACAAATAAATGTTGGCCTCGATATTTTTAGAGGTAAATCTCACGATCGTGTTACCTTTCACTCGAGATATGATTTACTTCGCCTCTTGAATCTCGTTAAATTTCGTCTAAACGCTTTTACTCTCCGTGCGGACTTACCGACAGTGATCGATGTGCGCGGCTCTTTATTTACTTTCCCCTCGAGATCCAAAAACCGACAGCGCGCGCCGGTCCTCGCCAGTCCAGCTTGCAAGAAGTCGCCACAAAATAATTTCACTCGCGTGTAGTCCGATGCACGCGTCCGCTTGCTATGGACGAGCTCGCGGTGTAAAACTGTACTTTGGGAACGAGCGCGAACGAGCGTACTGTATTTTAATGAAATTCCAAGCGATTTCCACACGACAGCACGATTAAATGGCTCGGCAGTTTAATATCGGATGCCTGACGAAAAGTACCGGCTCTCAGTCATAACACCGCACAATTCCCTGTAGAATCCGGAAGTATTTATCGCAGAAGTGGAACGCGCAGTCGACGATTGTTTTCTCTGATCTACAAGTACAGTTGATCCAACGAACCCGGAAGAGACATTGCAAATTGTCGTTCTCCGGTCTCGTGCCCGACGGCTTTAAATCACTCGAGTATAAACTTTATATTCTCCGTCAATAAAAAGCATTGATCGATCGTTTAATGTGATTTTAAATAACGGTCGATTTAACGTCACTGTTTCTTCGAGCGTTATCTCGTTTGTTGTTGTTACAATTCGCTTCGAGATATCGCTGCAGCGTTTTAACAGCACCAAAGGTACATCCCTTCGTCACGTTCGTTGCACCGTCGCGTAGTCGACTGTTGCCGCTTCGTGGCGGAGATTGAAACGAGCCAGACCGAGGAACGGGTCCGAATGAAGTGGGGAATCGAATCGAGTGGTGGATTTCCTTTCGATCCGCGTTTCGACTCGGAGGATCCCACTGTCTGTCCGTCTCATTGTCTATCGCCGGGTCTTGGCCGGCTCGCTAGCAACCCTTCCTACTTTCGTGATCCACTTCCACGACCTGTTAACACCGTTATAACTGACCGGCGACAGAGCGGCAGCACCGTGCGGTCTAGGTCGGAACGATCAATTGCTCATCGCTGTTTTACCGACGGAAGGTAACAGCGCGGCTCGGGGGAGTGACCAACTCTTTCATGAGTTCGTAGCGGCACATTTGATAATCGAGATAACTCGTATGTCGACCGAAGGTCTTTGAAATAAAGAATTGACTGCATTGCCGACTTCATTGATTGCATTTCTGAGATCTTGCTGAATAGGGTAAACCAGCCCATAAATGGACTGTGAAGCAGACGAAAAAGCCAGTGAATAGACTTTTTTATGCATGTGCTCTTATGGAAAGTGTCCATTTATTGGTCGTGTCCATTCATTGGCTAGTTTACGCTATCAAAATTAGATTTGCGACACCGCGATCGGTAATAAAAACTGCAATAAACTTTTCTTACGTTTTCTGGCATTCACGATCAAAAGAAAAGTCTCATCGTAAGCCAAAATGATATTCGCTTTCGATGTGACTTTTCTTTTGATTGTACACATGAGAACCCGTTACAAAAGTTGATTACGGACTGAAGCGGATCTAAACTGGTGACTGATTTTTGCGTATGCTCCGAAGTCTCTAGTTGACGACCAATCGGCGTGCACGAATAGAACTCTGTTCTCGAGCTCGCGAGAATTTCATCAGCGGCTTAGATCGATTTCAGTACAGTCTCACTAAGGTGGAATCTCAGTAATGAGCTTAAACGGTCTTCTGTATCTCGGCTTTCGAAATCTCTTTGTGGGAACGTTGTGTCGCTCTCATGGACTTCCAATACATTTCATTTGCAACGCTTCTTCAAACCGAAGCAACATCGGGATTGTAAAATGACTTAATTGTGGCGAAAATGCTGATTACAATCATTAAAACGAGACTGGTTTACCCTCGAAGTGGCTGACCTTGTCTCTGATCAGAAACGTGTCAATGGTGATTCCCCGACGAGACTAGTCACCGCCCAGCATCGATCGCAAAACACGATAAAAGCTACTTATCGATCTTCCTCGCCCACGTGTTTTGCGAACTATCAGCTGAGTCATCGTAAAGCATCTCCCTCCAAGAGCGGCAGCGCTTAACGCCTCGTGATACGAAGAATTACAAAACCAAACTTTCTAGCGCGCGTATACTTATTTTTTTCGCGTATTCTTTTTTCCATTCATGCATCGCGGTGGTTTTGGGACCGAGTGCGTAATAAAAGGCTACGCTCAGTTGGTAACGGTTGATCAATCCTTCGGTCGGATCCGGTTATGGCCACACATTTCATACTCCGTCCAATTCTCGGAATTACCGTGAGGTACTTGGCTCGTTTACTTTTCGTTACATAAAAAAGTATCGTAGCGCCCGACTGAAAGCAACTCGTGTCTCCGGCGCTTGCTGCAAAGCCAGCAGACAGCCAGCCTATCGACGCCGTGTCAACGCCTTTGTTTATGGGAGGGACATTGGTGACCCTTTGGGGGCCTCACACGAAGGACACAATGGAAACATTTTCCATGTGTTTTTCTGCGTTTCCCCGGTGGTTCGGAACGCATCTTAAGGTAGTACTTGCGGACGGTTCGATCTCACGTAAGTTCAGAGAGAATTGCGAACAAACTTCTCGATGGTATAAATTACTGAAAAAAATCAAGCATTTGGAAGGTACTGAAAAGATTGATTTTGCATAATAATAATTCCAAAATGTTATTAACAGACGAATGAAACAAAAAATGGTTGAACTTAATTTTCACGAAGAGTTCGCAAAGCGTGCACTTCTCTTTTCAACATTCGAACTTGTATCCGATTACAACTTTTGTCGAGCAGCGTACGATTTTATAGTCTCCACAGTCTACGGTTTCTTACTCGAAGAAAGTTGGCATGTACGATCGGGGCGTAACATCAGCAGTCGCGCGTTCGTCCGAACGCAGCTCGATGTTAACGAGACTTACGGCGAACCACGTTGCAGTACATGGAATTGATACGTTCCACCAATACATTATACCGATGACGTTCGTGTGTCATAAGTCAGACGCACACGCGGAGCAAAAAGTATAAAATTTTTTCTTTTTAATTTATGCATTCGCGACGAACGCCGGTATGCGCACGAGCGTGCGTAGTTCGTCCCGAGGAAACTTACGAACAGTGTAAACGCGCGAGTGAAGGATGGAGCAATTAAGTACTCGACGTCGGGACGCTGCAGCGTCTCTCGGTGATGACAAAAAAAAAAGTTGTCAGTGACGAAACGATTGTCGAGCGCGAGAGCGATCGATGGGCGATCCGTTCGATTTCTCCCGAGACCGACGAGCAGAGCCGTTCCTGTTCTCGTCCTCGGAGTCGTTCACTCGTTCACTACGGCGCTTCACCTTTCAGCGAGGACAAACAAACGGACCCCCTCCCCTAATACTCCGTCCAAACAAAAGCTGTCCTAGGTCGACGTTTTTTTCTGTCCGCTGATGAATAATTTTGAAGCATTTTTTTTTTACCCCCTCGAGGTCGAGTTGGAATGTTTTCGCTTCCCTGTACAACGAGAAATCCTGGGGGGTCACAGTTCGCGGACGTAACAGTCCCGATGTCGCCCGAAGCTACGCAATTACGAAACTCTCCGAACGCTGTTCCCTTTGATTGGCGTGATGCTCGAATAATCGGACGAATGTCGGCACGATGAATTCTCTGGTATTTTCATCGCGACAAGCCTCGAGATCTCGGGACGATTTACCCGACGCGGAAAGTGTTGTCGGTTTACCGATGTTATAATTACAACCGTGAACTTCGGTACTGGTCACGCGTCACTCGTCAAGGTTTCACCGTGCCGACATAAATACATTGCAATTAATACTGAAAGTAATTACCTCTCAGCGATCGTCGCGACGAACGCTCGCGATTCGTCGGATCCATCGAATGAAATTATCGCTCTCGCTTCCCGAACGAAGCCTCGGGGTTGTTAGGGTTGGCAGCACTGGTTCGGCGGTGAGAACGACACTGGGCGACAGGGAAGAACCAATAAAATTGATCGCGCACATACCGAAAAGTGCCGCACGGTATCGCTGACCGCGGAGGAATCGGTCTCGTCTGCACTTTTTCGCCATTTGGGTCGAGCCGTGAAATATTTCGTTGCGACATCGCGTCGATGATTTACTTCCTCGTCGTCGCCGGTAAATTTGGCGGTTACACGTTAGGTCGGACCAAACAGCGCGGCCGTACGTACGTCTTTGCGATCATCGTCGAACAAGACATCATCGGTAAACTCGAATATGCGAAGCGATTCCGACGGAAATAGATGAACAACACGATCATGCAGAAACATTGAGAAAAATTGCTGATATCGTAACGATTAACTATTCTCGATGGCTTTTTAACGAGCCAGACACTCGGTTAGTCGACGCTTTTGCGGTCGTCGTGGCGTCAAGGACAGCTTGTTTTTAACCATACTCATCGATATCAGAATTCTGCGTTGAAAACACCAATCGGGATACAGCCAGGCCTCCGGGCATGACACCTCGTCTTCTGCTTCGGGCAAGCACTCTTTTTTTCACCCGACGCTTCTTCCGCATTTTTATCGAACGCTATTTCTTTCGCTGCGTCCGGACGTACAGCGGTGTGGTAAAGATGCCCAACGGTTGAGCTTTGACCTTTTGGCAATTGCAATTGTGCCGATGTTTGCTGTTCGTCGCTCTGCTGAGCTACAGCTGTTTACTACTTGGTCCTGCGATTCACTCGTTCGGACGACAACGCATGTCAAGTGATGTACTATAGGAGCCGATTGTTCTCGTTCTTACTGTTCAATCCAGAACTCCAAGTTTGGGTAACAATATAGTTATGTCTAGGGGCAATGGCAAGGCGCTGCTTTTCCCACCTTTCCTACTTCTATTTCTTTTCCTTTAACTTTCATTGTAGTGCATAAAACATTATATATTTTTACCATTCCTATGAAATGCAGATTGAGGTTGAGTTGAGTCTTTCCCCCATTTATTATAGTACTATTTTGGTGCATAGAATATTCTACCGTACGAGGACTTCTGAAAACTGGATGTTTGTTAGACGATATGCGAGTTCCGCGAATTCGCATGCAAATGACACGTTGAAACATCGAAGAGGAGTCCTTTCAAACGCGAAAAATAAGAAAAAAAGTTCGGTCATCGTAAGACGCCAATTATACGAACACGTCGTTTGCAGAGTCTGAAGTCTTTCTCGCCGCAGGGGCAGTCTCACGCGAGGCTCGCAAAAAAAGAAAATATGCCAATATTTCGATAACCTTCGCTTGAGCAAATTACAGTGAGGAGTCGAGCTACATGTCTACCAATAATAAAAATGACGGACGACCGTTCCGGTGGAAAAAAAAATTAAAAATAGTAACGTTTTTCAACATTATAATATTCCAATTATTTTTGGCGATTGCGATCTTTGAAAAAGTTCCGTAACGCGGACAGAACGTTGATGCTGTGTGTGGCAATAGAGAGGTCAGTGACTAGTGGGAAAGTTCCACCCGAGATGATTATCTCGGAAAATCACACGAGCTCTGGGATACTGCAAAACACTTTTTTTTACATTTATCCTTCGTCGCGGCAGTGTCCTTGAGAGGATTCAGCACGCGACCTTTACCAGCAACACATTCCGAGAATTCTGGAAACACGATATCGATAGTGACTCGGGAGGACCGGATTTCTCGAGCGGGGCTATAAACGCGAGTGAGAATGTAAAAATTCGGCGTGCATCTTTTCTCTTCTCTCAGTGGCTAAAAAAAAAAATCTCCCAGCTCTTCCAGCCAATTATCGTCGAGGGAATTCCAGAGAGTCAGGGAAGACGCGAGCACTACCAGTTAACGGTCTCGCCTGCGCAGCTCGTTAATTACCGAAGGCGACGGCAAGATCCTTGACTTAGGTCCAAAGTTGACACTGACATCCGCGATCGCTCTAGTCGTGGAACGCGTGTAGCTGACACATACTCTCGCAGGGGCGTTTTATAATGTTGAACGTGGACGGAGCTCCGTGGCACGTCTAAACTCGTCCGTACATCCGATGGACTTACATCCATTTTACCTCGACGTGTAAACGTATGCAGAGTGCACGTACGCTGTGATCTCGCAAGTTTTACGCTCGTTCCGCAAACAGCGCTGTAGTTTCGTCACCTCGAATAACACAGGATCATCGTAAAAGGTCCACGACGAAAGGCGTTCGAGTAAATTTCGTCGCGTTCGCGCGTTCCACCGGTACAGCTCTCGCCGGCCCGAGTATTATTTTATCATCGAGAGTTTATTCGTCACACCTGCGACGATCGAGCGAGACGACATAGCAAAGCGCGTTCGTCAGTAGCTCGCGTAATAATTTGACAAAAGTTACTTTCACTCTCGATACGAGAGGACTCGACGCACGAGCGAGATCGGACAGTGTGCAACAGCACCTTGCATTCGGCACCGAGACCTCTCACGTTCCACAAACGTATTCGCTCGAGTGTAATTGTTTACCAATTATTATATACAAATAATAAAACCTGCATCCCCTATAAAACAAAACGAAAATATCCATGTTAACGACGATAATATCGAAGTGCATTGTTTTCGATATGTAAAAACAAAAAATTATTTTAACGAAGAAAATATCGAAAATATCGAAGTGTACTGCTCACATCGTGCTGTGATTGGTTGCCGTGCGAGGCCGGCAGCTGCCGGCTGAACGGAAACCACCGTCAGAGAATCGTACATTTTTGGAAAACTCGGTTGCATCCGAGCCGCAACAAAATCGATCCTCAACGCTCGTTCCGATCGGAGATCAGAACCGTCTCACTATTCTCGTCCACCAATGCGCAGCGTTAACGAGACCATAAACATTATCACCTCAGCAATAATTGAAACGAAGAGTCCTAATTATTATTCCGCACGCTGTGCACCTGTTCCTTCTTCGGTAACGGCCGGGCATACGGATTACCGGGTCTGCGAGCCTGTTAACAACGATAATATCGCAGTGCATTGTTTTCCATATAAAAAAAAAAATCATGCTAACGAAAAATCTCGAAAATATCGAAGTGCGCTGCCGTCGCTCATCCTGTGCTGTGATTGGCTGTCGCGCGTGGCCGGCAGCTGCCAGCTGACTGGAATCCATCGCCAATGGGACTGCACATTTTTGGGAAGCTCCGTTACATCCGAGCCACGACAAAAAACGCTCGTTCCGATCGCAGATCAGAATAGTCTCGCGATTCTCCACGTCCGGCAATACGCAGCGTTAACGAGGTCGTAAGAATTGTCACCTCATCAATAATTAAAACGAAGATTCAGCGTCCGATCTTTTTACGTCCTAATCGTTATTCCGCACACTGAACACCTGTTCGTTCCTCCGTAACTACCGAGCGGACGGATCACCGGGGTTGCCTACGTCGGAGGTGGGGGAGACAAAAAGAGATAACGAGTGGCTCTCGCGGTCCAGCAGCATCACCGTCGAGTTTGTTTTTCCACGTCTTTTTTTTTCCTCGATAAAGCAGATGATCGCGAACTCCCACTAGTGCCGCCCGGCTATTCCCACATCGCGATATACCTGTGCCCGGGAATCGATGTTGCACAAGCCTCCGATTCTCCGTCGTGCGGCTGCCGAGTCAGTTCTCGGTGGCTTCGCGAACCGGCCACTCTCGTTTCTTTGTTCGCGCGGACCGGTGTCTCGCGGTCTTTGCCAACCGGCGGTCGACTCGACATCCCCCGATGACAGAGACGTTCCACTCGCCACACGTTTACATGCGTCAGCCACGAGTTCGTCGAGCGGTGGAAAAAGTTTGCTGATCAATTTTTTTTACGGCACACCGCAGACCCGGGCCGACGACGCTCGGCTGAGCTTTTAACGAATCCGGCAGCGCGGCCGAGCCAGCCGATTCGCACGAGCGATAACAGTGCAGTCTCGCACATCCACGGTGAATCCGCAGTGAATTTTTAACTAAGAGGTTTGTGCTCCATCCAAGTTACTTCTTGAAAAAAAAAAAAAGAAAAAATCGTATTATAGAAAACAACCAGTGACGCGTGCGAATTAAAATCAATGATAAACTATAAATGTGCAGTGCGTTAGAGTTGTGTGATTCACTGAAAACAAAACAACAACGGGGGTTCCCTACAGTGCCAATGTTCGTCGATCCAAATACCAGGAAATAGCACTTCCAATGACTGCTTTTCTTTCTGCTGGTTTCTGTTGTTTGGAACACCTGTGATTATTCGATGCAGCGACCGAGTACGGGTTTAAGGGGATAGGTGCAAATTAATCGGATATAGATGGGGAAACGGGCTTTTTCACCGTGACGATGGTTGCATACAATCGTGACGACGAGCGTGTGAAAATTTCACGCACGGATATTTCGACACGCATGCGCACCGAGGGCGGTCGTTAAGCGATCCTTGCCTCACCGAATCGGAAACATTTTTTTCTTTCTTTCTTTTGTCACACGATTGTTATAAGCGAAAGTCAACGAGTCTTTGTTCGATCGTGTCTGCTATTGTCGACGGTGGTTCGAGCCGAACGCTGCGTTGTTTTGATGCGTTAGTCACCTTCGCTTGCCCTTTGAACTATCGCGAGCGGTTTTCGCCCTCTTACATTTATTCTCCGAACCCCGGTCGGATAATGGTATCATTCTGGTTTCACTCGCATAGTCAGAGCGTTTCGAGACGCCGCCTCGATTAAATCTGCCCACTTTATAGGAGACAAACCCGCTGACCTACCAAACTGGTTTCGAGCGCGTTGCCACATGTCTTCGTCGAGTTCCTCGGGGTTTGTACGATTGGTGCTTTTTATTCGCTCGCGTTTGCGTCCCTCCGAACGCGGAATGCCGCTCGGGCCCGTCAAAACATAAACGGAACATACTTAGTCGCGTCTCGTTTTTATTCAGGGTAGCTACTGCGTTGCGCATCGGTCGAATGAGTGCTGAGTTTTTACAATCGTCTGTCCGAAATTGTATGCATTTGTTGACGGTACGCCCACATAGCAAGGAAATATTTTCGAAATGTTTCAAAAATATTTTGTCGATATTAAAAAGTGTTTCTGAAATGTTTTACTCAAAATATTTCGCGCTACACGGGCAGGGGGTTGAATTGTATCGTTGCATGCGTCTTCAAGCAAGAGAAACATCAATCACGATGGTCTTGCCTGACAAGCCCCCCACCCCTTAACTGTTTATATTTCGGAGGTTTTTTTTTTACATTAATGTTTCAATGCAACGTCGCCAATATCGTCGTGCTGTTGTGAAATGCAGCGTACAAAACTCGAGACGAAACATTATAATTGAGAAATCTCGTAAACACACGTGCACGATATTTCATTCCGCAAAAATTTAATGATATTCGTCGGGCACGTTGCCCAATCGAGTTTAAAACTTGAAACGCGCGCCGCGTCCCCGATATTCGGACCGTTCCCTTCGAATTCGCAGCGATTCACGAAGCCCGCTCGTTTTTTTTTTCACAAATACATTAATCGCCAAAAATTCAACGATTAGCCGCGATTAAATTCTTTTCGCCTAAAAGAATTTAACGATTAGCCGACATTGAAGTCTTTTCGCCAAAATGGATTTAACGATTAGCGGCGATTAAGTTCTTTTCGCCTAAATCAATTTAACGATTAGTCGGCATTAAGTTATTTTCGCCTAAATCAATTAAACGATTAGGGGCGATTAAGTTCTTTTCGCCTAAAAGAATTTAACGATTAGTTCCGCGTAAAGAGAGCCTCCCCGAGCCCTCCGATAATCGGTAAAGCAGATTCCTGCTCGCGCTTGTTAAACGTACGGCCAAAAAACGGGAAAACGTTGTGCAAGACTCGAACGTTTTCGAAACTCGCTTTTACGCGGACCCTTCACCTAAGTTATTTTTTTATTACATATTACAGGCTTACACACCTATTACATATCACAGGCTCGATGACTTTTTAGTCGGACCGTGGCTTTCACGATTATGACATTGTAAAGTCGAGTCGCGAAGGTGGGGAGCGCAACAGCGTGGTCCAATGATACGTCGTGAGGTTCCGAGCCTATGAAAACCATTTGCGTGAATTTGCCGCGACGCTATCGGGAAACGCGCCTCCGTGGGTAAACACATGATTTCACTGTTTGCGGTGACGAGCGAGAGGAATGGAACCGATGTTCCCGCGACATCCGGTCGCGAGCTTGAAAGTATCTTCAAATCGTACCAACGCGAAACTTTCGAGCTCGAGCAATTATTTAATTACTGCACCGGGCATCGTCCGTCGGTCGTTCCGATTACCGGATAGATCGTAAAAACTATCCCTGGACGTAAACATTCGATAGTCTCGAAAAAGCCGGTAAAGGGGAAATTTGTGAAACAATGATCGTTCACGGTCGCGGACCGGCGAGCTTCGGTGAGAGTCTGCGGCGTTACGTCATCCTACCGGATTAACATTGGAAGAAAGACCGAGCAAGAATGAAAGTCCGCCTCGCAAACGCTTTAACGAAAAATTCACGCTGTTACCTAATTGACCTCGGTTGTATGGCGTCGATAATATTTACACAAATTCGCAGGCTGTCGTAACTTCCCGAAGTTGGCTTCAATCTCGGTATCAGCTGGGACGAGAATGACGCATCCACGTGGGCGGCAATTCCTTCAAAGTCGATCTCTCTATACTCGAACCGACTTCCTTGTAAACATTATAATGAGCAAATATAACCGCGTACGCGCGCGCGCTGAGTTAAGAGAATGCAAATTACCACGATCGGTAATAAAAACTGTAATACATTTTGTTTCAAGCCTCGCAACTATTTACCTGCAAAAGCAAATTTTTACACGAAGAATGTATATTCGCTTCGTTCAAGAATTTGCTTTGAACCGAAAATGGTTGGTTTCCGTGAAGAGAAAATTAATTACAGTTTTCGTTACCGACCGGGGTAAATTTGCGCTCGACGCGTCGTAAGTCGCCGCGTCCTCGCCTCGTCGTCTCGAGGACGCCGACGCTGCTTACTTTCTCAATCAAAATTTCCCATTAAGAGAGCAGCATGTAGTGTAGCTCGTTACGTCTCGTACGGGAGAGTACGAGAGAGCGAGTCACCATCGTGAATCGGCGTTTATCGGGTGACGACTGAGCAGCCGCACGGAGAAACCAGAATCTCCCTGCGCGATGCCGCCTTTGTCCGAGTCTCACGATATCCGAGAGAAAGACGGAGACGACCCCGGCAAAAGTTTTCCATGCTCCACGTGCAGACAGGCGTCCTGCTTCAAAACCCTGCCGTTCTATAAACTCACTCGGAGAGTCCAATCAACACGGTTACGAAAGTCCGCGTTATACTTCTGACGTCTCTGATCGCGGTCGTTTCGCGTTAAATTATAATTGCATAATTTCCATACGCGCGCATATAATCGATGTTATATAGTACGAACGGGGAATCGCACGGTACGGTGTATCGTATTATATTTTATACATATATATATGTACACCGCACGGTGACCGAGTTATTCGATTGATGCAGCAAAAAACCTTTTTTCCCTATCACGCCTGGCCTTCTCGACGCTCATTGAAACTTTTTTGTATGTTCGATTTTTTTTAAAGTATGTCGCGTCGTTAAGTAATATGAGATCGCGACATGCCATTGACAATGTCCAATACGCGCGTCTCTTGCGTCGCTGATTATTCTGCAAAAGAAAAAAAATAACAGAATTAATTTTTTTAAGGCCAGGTGCACTATGAAAAAGAATTGTAAATTTAATGTAACGGTCTGGAGGTTTTTATGCGGAAGCTGGTGCATTACATTAATGTACGATTGTGATGAAAGATTTAATTACTTTTTCGTTTAAATTAAACGAAATTATAAAAATGAAAGTACTTTTATAGTAAAATTAAAGTAAATTATTACAAACAAGGTATTTCCGATGTTTTTGATACACTGAACATTGATTTTCATCACAATTGTAGATAAAATTTAATATACCAGTTTTTGCATATGAACTTCCACTCCGGTACATTAAATTTCATACGAATTTTTTTTACAACGTGTCGCGTCTATTTTATAAGCAACAGTATCGCAAAAATATTGTCAGCGATTCTGCCATCTCGCTAATGACCATGACTTGGCGATGAATTAGAAAAATTGAATTTTATGGGATCGTCCTTAGAGGCTTTTAAAAAGATAGCCAAATACAGTCGTACTTGAATATGAGTGCTCTGTGGCAGTAAATAGGACAGAAAAGTCAAGTTTAGTCTTACGTTACTCGTTAAAATGAATAAATCGTATATTGTCACATCATTAGATATTTATTAAAAATGTTTAACACATCCTATTAATTATTAACTTCATCTTAATTTATTGTTCGTTATCAATATATAATTTATAATTCCGATCTCCAAATTAGGATTTACTGTAAGCTTGTTGTAAAAGGAGAAATCCGTCAAATAAATTGAATTAAAAAAAAAAATTATACATACAGAAATGGAGACGCCGACTGCGCCTACCACAGGCTCGGTGGCCTCGATGGAGTTGAAGACTCGAAGGGCGCAGTTTCAACCGCAGGTATCGACGCTCGACACAAGGAGAAGGCACGCGATCTGCGTTAGGAGAGCCTGCAAGAAGTACGGCCCGAAGAGCAATCCCAACGTCATTCTCGATGGCCTCAACATGACCGTGCCGAAAGGAGCCATGTACGTACGACACGATCGATCGAATGAACCCGTATCGATCGTGAGTCTGTCCGATCATGAAGAAGACTCCGCTGCGTAGATCGGCGATCGATACGATCATCTAACCGGATTGTTTGCTTCCAGCTACGGCCTTTTGGGAGCCAGCGGATGCGGCAAGACGACACTGCTCTCCTGCATCGTCGGTCGCAGGCGGCTCAACTCCGGTGAGATTTGGGTGCTCGGAGGACGGCCCGGCTCCAAGGGATCCGGAGTTCCCGGACCGCGGGTCGGCTACATGCCCCAGGAAATCGCCCTCTACAATGAGTTCTCCATCCGCGAGACCCTACTCTACTTCGGGTGGTGCGCTCACATGACGACCCGGCAGATCGACGCGAAGACGGAGTTTCTTGTAAAGGTAATCCAGTCCGATGATCCACTAGATCCGTTCTAAATTTGTTTTCTTAATTATCTGAAATTTTTTTTACACTTTTTAAAATGGTTTACAATTTTTTTACGCTTTGCTTACGATTTGTGTACAATTTGTTATTTAAATGTTAATTTTTTTTTTAAGTCGACTTTTCGATCTTACCATCGTCGCTGTTGCAATTTTGTCCGCAGCTTCTCGAGCTGCCATCCGAGAGCCGTTTCGTGAAGAATCTTTCCGGCGGCCAGCAGAGAAGAGTATCCTTCGCTGCGGCGCTCCTCGCCGATCCGGAACTCTTGATCCTCGACGAGCCCACGGTCGGCCTCGATCCCGTTCTCCGTCAGAGTATCTGGGACTACCTGGTGAAGATAACGAAGGACGGCACGAAGACGATCATCATCACGACCCACTACATCGAAGAGACCAGGCAAGCCAGCATGATCGGGCTCATGCGGGGCGGCAAGTTCCTCGCCGAAGAGTCGCCGAGGAGGCTGATGGAGATGCATCATCTGGACACCCTCGAGGAGGTCTTCCTGAAGCTCAGTAAAAGACAGAATATGGGACTTCGAAGGCGGAGCAGTATACTGAGCAGCGTCACCGGCGTGCCACCGCAAGTGGTGAGCGACATTTTTTGTTGTCGTTGAATTGTTGTTGAGAGCTCTTTCATCGATGTTGTTTCCCCCAAGGACGCCGACGACGAGATGAGCGGCGAGTTTGGCGACAACGTGAGCGTCTGCAGCCGGAGGAGGAGCGTGGCGATCGGTCCGGAAGAGAACCTGGTGAGATATCCGTAGCTTCACTATCCGTGATTTAAGGTAGCCACTGCACGGAACACTAGTCAAACGGGGGCTAAATTTTCACTATTGTTTATCCAAAATGTTGAGCCTGCATTAACAGTAACGGATCCGTACTTTTCAACCAATTTGAATGTAAAACAATGAAATGTCCAGGTTTCATGACATTTCTGAACGAATGATGTTCAGATGGCGTCCTGATTAATATTTCTCTTGAGGACACATGCAATAATACAAATAAATCTTCTTTACTGTCAATCAATGCATACAATTTTGGATAAACAATTGTGAAAATCTTGGTCTGATTTGAATAGTGTGGCACGCAGTAGTTATCTTACCGGATCCGATTTTCTGGACCATTGTACGAACGCAAATGTCTTAATTTTTCGTTACAGGTCACGGAGCTTCCTCCCGAAGAAGAGGGCGTCAGTTCGTCGAACCACAAATTGCTCGATCCTCAGCACATGAAGGCCCTCATATGGAAAAATTTCCTGTGGATGTGGCGAAACTTTGGGTAATTTAATCGCCAAAATTTTTTTTATCGATATCAACTGTTTTAACGAATCGTCTCTATATCGGTTTATGTTTTGTGCTTTCAGAATAATGGCCTTCATCGTAGGCCTGCCGGTACTGCAGATTATTCTATTCTGCTTGTCGATCGGCAAAGACCCGATCGGACTGAGAATCGCGATAGTGAACAACGAGCTCAACAGCAGTATGGATCGGTGCATCCCGACTGTCGGCTGCGATACTAACCTGCTCAGCTGCCGATTTCTTGAGCACCTAGAGAAGAGAACTATCGTTCTCTTGCCTCACGACGACTTGGAAAAAGCTGTGAACGCGGTCGAGAGAGGCTGGGCCTGGGCAGCCATCACCTTTCCAGCCAATTACTCCGAGTCCTTGATGGCGAGAATCGACCAGGGAAAAGACGCCGACGAGTGGAGCACCGAATACGCCGATATGGACGTCGTCATGGATATGTCCAGTGAGTCATCGATTATTCCACTCTCCGTTCCGTTAAATTCGATCCTTTTTATTTATAATTTATTTATTTACTTATTTATTTATGTATTTATTTATTTATTTATTCATTTATTTATTTATTTATTTATTTACTTATGGGGCAAGCTAATTATAACGAGATTCTTGCATACTACTGTGCACATACGCACACAAAGTGCCCACACAGCAAGAGAAGCGGTGTGTTATCGAACAATGTTCCTCTTCCAGATCAGCAAATTGGGCAGCTGTTGCAACGGGATCTTCTTTACTCGTACCAGGACTTTGCCAGAGACGTCACCGTCGCCTGCAACTACAGCGCAAAATTAACCAGTATTCCGATAGACGTGAGTCGATGAATTGTAACAAAAAAAAATCCTTCCCACGATAACATCGTAATTGCGGTGATCTGATCGATTGTTTTTCATTCTCCAGTTCAGAACACCTATATACGGACCTAGAGATCCAAACTTCACTGACTTCGCCGCACCTGGAATCATACTGACGTGAGTTTACTAAAAAAATGATAAACTTGAGATAGACAGCCATGTAAGCAGCCTCCAGATAAGTTTATACGTTGACCACTGGAACCCGGGATAGAACTGTGTTGAAATAGTAATTACTGATGCGGTCAGCAATAACTACCGACTGTTGAGAAATAACCACTAGGAAGTAACTACATGGGTAGTAACTACTGAAATGCCAGTAGTAACGTCCGAGTAGTTCTTTTTGGTGAGGGTGTTGTAGTTAACAAATCGCTTAATCGTTGTCTCACGTCGTTGCAGAATCATCTTCTTCCTGTCGGTCGCCCTCACCTCCGGAGCTATGCTGCTGGAGAGAAACGAGGGTCTTCTGGAGCGGAGCTTGGTGTCCGGCGTCACCGGACCGGAGATCTTGTTCGGACAAGTCGTCACGCAGTTCGTCGTCATGGCGGGTCAGGGGATAATGATCCTTATATTCTCATTCGCTGTCTTCAGACTCACCTGCGAAGGCGACATAGTCTGGGTCGGCGTTCTGACGATCCTCACCGGACTGTGCGGAATGTGCTTCGGTAAAGAACTTCGCAAAGTTTTGTCACGCTGTACCGCGACAAAATTTTGCAATTCCATGATCCATGATGAATTTTTCTTACTTCCGCATAAAGCTTAGTTTTGGTGAAAAAAATATCGAGATTTTGATGAAAAGGTGTTCAGAATGTTTCAAAACATTGGAAAATCACATGTAGAAAAAAATGTCCGCATGTGTGTGCGTATGCGTCTGTGAATCAGACGCAAAAATTCCAACCGCTACAACTCGAGAATGTCACTCATCAAGCTGATATTTTGCACACAGCATGTGTGGTTAAGAGTTCATTTTTCTTCAAAAATTCACTAAAAAATTTGGAGTTTTTTTTATACGCGCTTTTTAATTTTTTCCAAAATGTCTGTGCGCCTTCTTACAATTTTCTCTTCCTTTCGCAGGTTTCGTTATCGCGTGCGGCTGCGAGAACGAGAGGAGCGCCACCTATCTGGCTATGGGTTCCTTCCTCCCTATAGTAATGCTGTGCGGCATAATCTGGCCGGTCGAGGGAATGCACCCGCTGCTCCGATACGTAAGCTTCGTGCTACCGTTGACGAAGAGCACCGAATCGATAAGGTCCATGCTGGCGAGGGGCTGGCCGATCAGCGAGCCCGTCGTCTACGAGGGATTCATTGCCACCTTCATATGGATCATCATCTTTCAGACGATCGCGATACTTTTAATCAAATTCAAAAAGGGCTAGACGATTATGTCGCCCCACACATGGACGATATCGTTTGAACCGTGCGATTATCAATGTGATCAATGATTTATTCTTTTTTTCTGTTCTTCGCGCAACCTCCAAAGAGATCACGGATAGACTCTACCGTAGGGAAAAATTATTCTATGGCGATTGCAAAAAAATATGGGCAACCGTTTCGCGGGATTTCGAGGGTAATTAAACTTAGCGCTTCTCACAGGTCGGATTTAAATCTTGGCAGTTTGTAACCGGGTCAAATTGACTTTGACGCTCAAATCGCCGAAAGATTGTAACGGTTGGAGATTTTTCGTTTGTGTGGATCGCGCGTTTGATACGACGATCGGTATCTCTGACCGAAAACCGATTAACTGCCTGAGAACATAAAGTTGTTAGCGTATTTACAATATTGTCAGAGTGGCAATTCGTTTTTTTTTTTTTTATATATGTAATTACGCTCGCTCAATGCACCGTAGCATATTTATTTTAATTTTTTGTATACTTAACGAGGATGATGGCCGGGAGCGACGAGATCCGTCAGTCGCGTTGTACAGTATAAATATATTCTATGTAATATTTTAAAGGTAGGAGTAACTGGGATCGAGGCTTCGGCAGCTCGAGTGATTTGTGTCGCGAATGGTAACATATCGATAAAGAGAGTCCCCTTTTTACCGACTGCCAATAAAAAAGCGAAAGCAGTTGAAAATCAATTTGGCTACCTTTTATTATTTTACTGTTCAGCGGCAATTTCTTCGGGAACGACCTTGGCGACTTTTCGATGCTCCTTCACCAGAGTTTTGGGGCATTGCATCTCCGTCCAACTTATAGGCACCAAGGAAACTCCTGAAAAAGAAGACAGATAGCATTAAAAATCTCCTCTACATTTTTTTTACCACTCTCTTAACGGTTGACACTGACCATCTTCACTGTGTGCTACCACGACTCCCAATTCGTTTTCTGCAGTACTAAGTTGATAAGTATGAGCCTCCGTCATGGGCATCTGATAAAAGCATAGGAAATTTGCGGGACGCAAACATCAGTTATAATGTATTAACGTAGTACTTGCGGACAGTCTGACCCCACGTGTGTTCAGAGAGAATTGAGAGCAGAATTGCGAATACTTCTCAATGAGATATAAATCTGAAAAAAATCAAGCGTACGGAGGGTGCTAAAAAGATCGATTCTGCATAATAATAATTCCAAAATGTTGTCAACAAATTATCTGACAACCTAACTTTTTTTTTTAACATGAAAACGGTTTGTAATTTTTCTGAATACATTTGAATTTTTCAGAATTTAGTATAATTTTTTTCAAATTGCGTTTTTTAGTGAATGAAAAACGTAATTTCCATAAATTACACAAAACTCTGAAAAAATGTATACGTATTCAAAAAGATTCACAAATCGTTTTCATACCAACAAAAAGTTGGATGGGTGATTCGTTGAACAATTAAACAAAGAATCAATTTGTTAATAACATTTGGGAATTATTATGTAAAATCAATCTTTTTAGCTCGTTCAACATGCTTGATTTTTTTCAGACTTTTATTCCATCGAGAAGTGTCTGCAACTCTCTCTCAATTCTCTCTGAACTCACGCAATGTCGGACTGTCCGCAAGTACTACCTTAAATCGGAGCGAAAACAAAAGGATACGACTCTGGCGAGAATAATGTCTCCGGGCCTGAAAGACTTGTACAACTCGACCCTGTCCTTCTCGGTGGCTCGAACGTCCTCCTTCCTCAGAATACCTCTGTATGATCGTGTCAGAACGACGTCGCCTATGCATTTCATTGTGCACTTGCAAAACCTCTGATTGACGAGGGTCACCATGGCCGTTACGATGTCGCCCGGAGCCGGCACGATGCTCTGTTCCGTCATCCCGTGCACGACCACGGTCCGCGTCTGGAAAAGCGCAAGGTTGTGAACGTGCGAAACGCGACACCGTCGTCTTAACTGGGCCATACATTTTCATCCTTGACCAACTCGATTGTGCCGGCGAGCTTGGCGTAAATGTAACCGTGCTGCTCGTAAGTGCCCGGTCCCGGCACGTTAACTTTGTCCGACAAACACAATCGTTGTCCTGTATAAATAAAGAAGTTCGGAGGTTAATCGGTGACTGCTTCGTGGATTCGTGTCACTCGTAGGCTCGGAAGATGTACGAACCGGGAACGCACACGATGGGTTCTTCTTCCTCCACCATTTCTTGTTTCCGCTGCAAAAGACTTACGAACAATCGAACGAATCGATAAAATAATGAATACTGATAAATGTCAGGCCTCAGATGCAAACATTCAACCGCAGGGCCGCGTTCAGAAATCATGCCCGGGTAACTAGCTTCTCTCTCTGATGTTCGCACCCCAGCAGCACTCTCTCTCATTCTATGTTGTCTAATGTAAGTTTCTGAACGGGCCCCTGAGGCCACGTGAAAATACGGCCATTGAACGCGGTCCCTGCTTCTTTACCGGACGATCACAAGGTGAAGATCGAATTGATTAGCGACAAAAAAAAATGAATTTTTCAAGCGAATTGTATCCTTGTCGATATATCGATCGGCAAATTTTTGTATGTATTATATTTTGTTCCAAGCACGGTTGATCGCTTAAATTTCCAATTGCTGTAATAATCAGTTCGATAACTCCCGTTGCTTTCATAAGTATCGGACCTTATGACGAGAATTCTGAGAATAACGAAAGCGAAAGGAGCGAAAGTGAAAAATCGTCCAATCGGAAGCGAAGGAAATAACCTGAAGTACGTAGTTCTCCGACGTGCGGAATGGTTGATTTGCCGGTCTGAAGTTCGCTCCACCGCGTCCTAGTTACTTCAGGCTCGAGAACGATTTCCTCGGGGAGACCCTAGGACTGCGATACAGAAGAAAAAAGAAAAAAAAAAGCACAACGAAAGAACATCCAAAATTCAAGCCAAGCGCCCATGAGTACAAAGAGACGAAGCAGTGAATAAACAGCGGCGATTAAATCGGCCCAGGCACGATCGACGTATTCGTTAAATTGAACTACGACGAGACACTTTTTTAAGACGGAAAAAAAAACATCGATCTCGAGCCCTAACGGGAAATTTCATTGCGTCCGATGATAATTATACCGTTGTGAATAAAGCCTTACACGCTCGAACGAAATGCTCGGACGTTTGAGTCGGGTTGCCTTGGTACCCCGGGCAACGGCGAACGTCCACCTGACGTAAACAAACTGATTTTACCGTTCGTAATTTTGACAGCGGAGAGATCGTAATTTCATTCCCGTTCTCTCCACACCTCCGCTGCGCGTAGTTTTATCCCAGACCCGCAATCGCGATGACGTCTCTAGATTTAAGACAGCAGAAGCTCGAGCAACAGGTAAGGGCCATATTGATTGCACGAAGTACTTAGCGGAAAAACGAAACAAAAACGGACGACGCGATAAACCCGTGCGGTAACTAGGTCCGCGACCTTCCGATCTGTCCCTCGATCCACGGTTCAAATTTTTGTTCGATTTTTTTTTTCGTCCACACAGCTCATCTTCGTGTGTGTTCTGCTTCCAGCGCCAGTTGATAGCGCAGAAGATGAAGCAGAAGAGGCAAAGCGGAGCCGGAGGCATGGTTCAAGCGTCCAACGTTCCTGGTGCTCAATTGAACAGTCACGCGAGGTGGACCAATCCCAACAAACAGCTTCATGGTAACTAGGATTTTTTTGAGATTTTGCCATTTTGCTACTTAAACATTTTGAGACTTTGAGATTTTTAAACGTTAAGATCTTGAGATTTTAAGATTTTAATATTTATAGATTTTATAAGATTTTAATATTTTAAGATTTTGAGATTTTGAGATTATAAGATATTCGGTTTTCAAGATTTTACGATTTGGCTCTACCGTACAACCAATACAGCTTCATCGTGCTACATCTCTCACACTCCGGGCTTCACCATGTGACTTTCATTTCACCTTACGATTTTAAGATTTTTCCTTGCCGGGCAAAGCCCTTTAGCCAATTTTTGCATTTGCTTAATTTTTTCTCTTTTTTTTTGTTCCACAGGCTACGATGGACCGTTGCAATTTACCATGTCCCCTAGCAATCCTTACTCCGGAATCTCAAGAGAGAACAAGACTATGGAAACTGAGTTATCGGGTGGTAAGAATTTATAAAAAAAAAAACGTAGATTCCTCTATGATGAAGCAAAAAATTGCCAAAGTAAAAAAGAAAAGTAACTGAGAAATGTAAAAAAGATTCTACTTCGTGCGTAGAAGATATCAGCGCCGACGGCGCTTTCAACGAAGGCCTGGAAGGCAGCGACTGCGCCGACGAGGAATCCTCTCCTCTGGATATCCGAACGCCTGGCGAAGCCCTGTCATGCCGTTCGCCCCTCAGAATCGCCCCATCCGACGGTCCTGAAACAGTTATAATCAGCAGGGAGAATAATTCTTCGGTATGAAATCCGACACAAAAATTGATGAAGAATTATCGCTTCGAATTTTATGGAATTATTTTTAACAACGATTTTCAATAATTGTTTTTCAGAGTCCCGAGTTGGAGGGCAACGTGGAGGGTAACGTGGAGCAGTTCGTTTTGCAGCCTGGCAACAAGAAGATGCACTACAAGTGTAGAATTACCCGCGATCGGAAGGGCATGGATCGAGGGCTCTATCCGACGTATTTCTTGCATCTCGAGAGAGATTACGGGAAGAAGGTAAAACCCGCTTTTGTTTGCAGAGTGCATTGCGGATAAAAAAAAAAAAAATTTAAAAAATTGTTTTACAGATATTTCTACTGGCCGGAAGAAAGCGAAAGAAGAGCACCACGAGCAATTACTTGATATCGACCGACCCGACGGACCTCTCGCGCGGCGCAGAGTCCTTCGTCGGGAAGTTGCGATCGAATCTTTTAGGAACCCAATTCACAGTTTTCGACAACGGTTACGCACTGACGAAGGAGGACAAGCGCGAGGAACGGGCTAATCCGCGTCAGGAGTTGGCCGCGGTCGTCTACGACACCAACGTTCTCGGTTTCAAAGGGCCTCGAAAGATGACCGTTATAATACCGGGCATGACCGCTGATCAGAAGAGAATACAGATTTGTCCGCGGGACGACACTGAGACGCTGCTCGGTGAGTGTCGCAGCGACGCTATACGAAATTCGTCGGCGATTCGACTCATATAATCTCGCGTTATTGCAGAATGCTGGAAGATGAAGAATATGGACAGCCTGATAGAGCTTCACAACAAAACACCCGTCTGGAACGACGACACGCAATCGTACGTTTTGAATTTTCACGGTCGGGTGACTCAAGCGTCGGTGAAGAACTTTCAGGTTGTTCACGACACTGACGGTGAGTCGAGTTAAATTGTCGAAAAATATCGAAATTTGACTGTACCGTTAACCCTTGAAATAAATGTCGTTTCATTATTGTATTTCAGTCGATTACGTCGTGATGCAATTCGGCCGTGTAGCGGAAGACGTGTTCACAATGGATTACAGATTTCCCCTGTGCGCTCTTCAGGCATTCGCGATAGCTCTGAGCAGTTTCGACGGTAAACTTGCCTGTGAGTAGACAAATTGAGAAAAAATCTCGTGTTATACCAAGTAATGTCTGTAAATGTAGGAAGATAGAGTAGCTTGGTCCTTGCAACGATCGAGCTCTCAACGTTGGACAATCAAATAATAATGAGCCGCTATAAAGACGGTTGTGCAGTCTATCATCATAAACTCGGAGAACCCCGTGTGAGAGTTACCTGAATCGCTATGAAGACGTGTGTTCACTTTCTATTGTCAAACTAAGACATAACATATCTTCTCCACCGCGTTGTTCGAACAAGACTATCAGTATATTTGGTAAAAAAAAAAAAAAAAAAAAAATAATGAGACGTAAGATAGATTTTACGGGAAGTATATTACGTGGAACGGTTAAGTTTTGATACGTCGGTGGAATTTCTTTCACGACCTTTTCCTTCTGACTCTATCTTCACTTGCAAAAAACAAGAAAAACAATTACAAATCTGTGAATATAATTTTATTTCACACTCGACACTTTCTCTACGAGAAGGAAAAAAAAAAATTTATTCGCATAGCATCATACCGTACAATAATACGCTTTCGTTCGATATATCTGCAATATATCTTACAACTGTACAATGCACAATGAACTTCGTTAGAAAATTGCTGGAGGTATTAGCTTGTAAAAAAAACAAAAATTACAGAAAACAAAAACACATGGTGCTTGCAAAATTCCGTGTTACGTGTGAGCTCTCGAAGTTTGAAATTTCTGGATTTGTACAAGGTCTAACCCACTAGATGAGCTTACATAGATGCAAGATTTATACACCGTTACGATCTCAAAGTGTGCCTTCGTAGAACACTTGTTGGCAAAATAGCTATCCGTTGTCGCCATAGAGTTCTGACAACTGATCTCGTTGATATTTATAAAATAATAACTAATTGCGTACTGTGTTATCGGCTGCACAATTATCACCGTGTCATGTATACATATTATATATTAATTCGAGCACGACTGTCCGACTGCCGATCTGTCGAATCTCGATTTTTTTCAATTTCCTTTACTCGAACTATCGACTGCACGTAAATTCGTCGACGTCCCATCATGGAGGGCACATATATTTGTTTGACGCGGAATCATCAACGCAAAGCTCGAACTGATGTACCTTTACAACAATCACTCGAAATTTGTGAAATATCGGTGAGAAAAAAGAACAAAAAAAAAGTATGCACACGTGTTCAATTAAATTTCACAGAAAACAAAACGACTATCGCAGCTAGTAAATACGTACAGTATTATTGCCGAGAGGAACGATCAATTTGTACTCGAGAAGTAATTTAACGTATTTTAAGAATTAGAGATAATTGAATCGTCGTTTTTTCTCTTTGAATATTTCGATACATTTTTTTTAAGCATCATTCTGACAATTGTGTAACGAGATTATCGCCGAGTCGTTTTTTTGTAATATAGCGAATCATGGTTCGACGCAGGTTACGCGCCGATACGATTCCGCGAATCTCTCGTGAGACACTATCTGACTTCACGGTGTTTGTTTTAATGTCTTTTATTTCCCCGGTCGACTTAAATGATCTTCGATATTGCAGATCCACGGAGATAATAACGTATAGAGTGTGTCTAGTCTACCATTATAATTAGTTACAATAGTTGTATGAGGTACATTAAATGTATGGGTGTAAGAATGTTTATCGGTGGATTTTATCATTGAGATATCGGATACAAAGTATTAATAATAAACTGCAACTGGAAAAAAAAACTTTCTTCGACGCCCGATATTTTTTATTTTCTTTCGCGAGTTCCACCGGTCTCGTCGTTTGCGCGACGAAACCAGGAGTTCGCTTGGATGGAGGATAATAATTTTTAAAAAGCCTGTTTGTCGGTTCAAAAGTATAATTTATTGTGAACTTAGTCTAAAAAAAAAAAACGCTAGCGCTATAATCGAACGGTAATCAATTGCTATAAACGTAGTAATAGGTATAAAACTGCGTGTTAATTATAATAATTATTATTATCAAAAAGGAGAAACGTTCACCTGCATTTTTAAAGTAACAGAGCAGTAAAGGCACTTCGGGTTTTTTGCAACAGCCGGTTTCAATACGACGTTATAAATAAACCATGTGAATTCACAACCCAATCTCGTATCCAGTTATTTACATTTTGTAAAAAAAAAAAACAAAAAAAAAAACAACAACAGACTCTGAATCTCATTAAATTCACGTTTTAGGAATATATTATGATGTAATTGAGCGCCTCTCGGGGATCGACGATATTTGAACGCCGATATTTTTTTGATCATTGGTCAACGCGACGCTCGGAAAAAAATTCTTTCCGTAACGCAACCAAAATCATGTCTTTTTTTCTTTAATTTCTTATCTCTCTTCACAATTCCACAATATAAATATAAGTTATCTCGAGTGTATCGTGTAAGTGATGCAAAAAATCTTATTCACATTGTATTGCGAGCTCGAAAGCCGACCGATCTTCAAAAGTGCGACGACAGACTCGCACATGTTTTTTCGTCGAAGATTGATTTAAAAAAATATATTACATTAGTGCCTCGACAAACATTGCATCGTGGCGAACCTCGAATTTATTTGTGAATCCGTTGATTTTGCGAGCTTGTTCACAAGTGCGACGACAGTGCCGCGCATATTTGTTCGTCCACGATTGATAAAAAAAGAATAGATCAGTGCCTCGACAAACATTGCGTCGTGGCGAACCTCGAATTTATTTGTTAGTCCGCTAATTTTGCGAGCTCAAGAACTGACCGATGTTTACAAGTGCGACCGACAGACCCGCACATGTTTTTTTCGCCGAAGATTGACTAAAAAAGTATACATTGGTGCCTCGATAAACATTGCATCGTGGCGGAGTTCGAATTTGTTTGTCAATCCGTTGATCTACGGCAGCGCCAGAACTGATGTTAACGGCTAGTTATTGTCAGGAAAACCTAAGTAACAATAAGTTTAATAATGCGAACAATGATAAAAGCACGCAAAACCATCATAAACAATGGGCTTACAAAAATTCTCTCACCGAAAAGTTTCCCCGCTACAAGCGCTGATATGTGTTTATGGATCGCTTAGTTTACACACAGGATATGTGATTTCTGTTTAGTAATTGGGACGGACGTACGCGCGTGTTTATCGAGCATAATATGAATCGTCAGTTAAACAAAACTACGAACTTCTACTTAAACGCGTGACATGAGCATTTCGTGTTCCAATTGCGATATACCGTGCTGCGTCAAGACAAACACTTTGTACACAAAACTTGAGCGCGTCACCATCGAATCCACGTTAATTTAATCGCCGATGCGTCAATTCAGTTTGATTTTTTTTTAGTCTTTAAATTTCGAACACTCGATCGTGATGCAAAACAATGTAGCAAAAGGAAATTTGCTGCGATTTCTGAACTCGGAAAACGCCAGTGAAGAACAAAGAGATATTCTATCAGTCTACACAATGTGTTAATTATACAATAACGAATGAACAATTTTTTTTCCACGGAAGATCGTTAATACTGACTTGTTAGTTCTCTTCTTTTTTTTGTTCTTTTGCTTAGTCATACATTGTAAAATTTCATGTGATCTCGAAAATAGCGTAGTTATCGTTTTTGTGGAGAGAAAAAAATATTTTTATTTACAAACGATAATTAGAAAAATAGGCACTTTCTCCGGCAGTGAAGGGCGAGCCTAGCAGAGGGTTTATTCAAGCGCTATATATATGTACAATGACCCTTGGTTAAAAAAATAAAAATAAACAAATTATTAATTCTATTTGACTCATAGATATCCTTTTTTTATGTCACCTTCGTTACTCTTCGCGGCTGGTCGAACAAACCGCGGAGCTGGTATACGAGATGCAGGCCGGGGTATCCCGCTGGCCGGTCTGTTCGACCAGTTTCCCGGCGGTCTCAAACCGCTTTTCGGTGGCTTCGTTGACGGCTGCAAAAAAAAAAAAAAATTAAATAGAAATATATTGGTCGAAGAGAGAAAAATTAAAAAAAGAATGTTAACAAATGTTTCACGTACGGCTGACAACTTTTTTACACCCAAATTGTCGTCCCGGGGTACGGTGAGGTGATTTTCACGAATATTGTTAACGATCTTCGCGTCGGATACGTTGATCGTCAGGTTTTGAAGCGATCCGGCAGGACTGAGCAGCGGCGAGCTCGTCTTGACGGTGCAGTCGACACTTCGCGGCGAGCTACCCCGGCTTCCGTAACTTTCGGGGTCCTGCTTCAATATCGGAGACGGCAAATCTTTAGATGCCTCGACCCACGTGTTTTCCAACACACGCCTCTTCGGTTCGGGTGTCGATTGTGACTTCAAAGCTAACAAGAAAAAAAAAATTACATTTTTACCCAAACAATTCGGACGACTGGCTGTAAACATTGGCACGACAGATGCCAAAAGCTACGTCGCGTCACAATATTTTTTTTGTCAGCAAGACATTGGCACCGGGATTCGAACCCGAGACCTCCCGATATTTCGTTCCCGAGGCTAGTACTCTAATCACGAGACCACAGTGATTCGGTCTGTTTACATTTTTTTTAATTCTGAATTTTCGACCGACCAAACCTCGGTGTTCCCCTCAATAACGAATACTCACATTCCTCTCGCAAACGAACGATGTTCATGCTCATACTGTACGAAGTGTTGCTGCTGTCGGAGCAAACGCTCAGTCTGTCGTCGAAGTCCGGTGCGCTGTGGGCGCTCTGCGTGCTCTCTATGCTCTCGGTCGATCCGCCCGTGCCGGCCATCTGGAAGTCTCCGGCGTGTCTCGTCACCTCGAGCCGCTGCTCCGATCCGCTCTTCATCTTTCCCATCGCGTTCAGTTTTCCGGTCAACGAGCCCTCGACGTTCCGCGCGGTGCTCGGTCGCGCGAGCTTGCTGAAGCCGAAGCTCGGAATCGCCGAACGTCCAACCGTGTTTATCGACTTCAGAGAATTCGATATCAGATTCGGATTCGACTTCTGGAGCGTTTGCGGCAGCCTCGAGAGAGCGCGCGGAGCATTCAATTTGCTCGGTGCTTTGAGCGCAGGTTTGCAGAAAGTCGATCCGAGATTCTCCATTGAGGCGCCTCTGTTTACCGTGTCGACGTTCTCGTCGACCCTGGCCGCAAAGTTGTTCGTCGGAAAATTCTCCTTCCGCGAACGCTCCGGCGCCGATCCCTTGCGATAAGTGTTGTACCGATTCGTCACCGGAACGTCGTTCCTGCAATCCGACGTGTGGTGCTCGTACGTCGTGTCCATCCTCGTCGCCGTTTTGTACGTCGAATTAACGGCGTGGTCGTCCGGCAACGAAGGTTTCTCGGCCGGAGGTGCCGGAGCCTTGAAGGTAGCGTTCATGGAAGACTTCCTCGGCGAAGTCGAAACGGGCCTCTCGAAGGTGGCGTCGAATTTTCGCACGTGGAACGTGTCGTTCTGTTCGACGATCGTCGGCGGATTTTCGCTCGCAGGCTCGGCGGCTCTGAACGTCGAATCGCCGGCGGACTTCGTCGGCGACGATACCGGTGTATTCTCGAGGGTGGCGTCGAGATTGTGCGTCGCGTCGAGATCGTCGCCCTGTTTGACCGTCGACGATAATTTTCCGCTCGCAAGCGCGCCGGTCTGGAAGGTGGAATTCCCGGACGGCCTCGGTGACTTGATCGGCGTGTTCTCGAACGTGGTGTCGAAGTTCCGTGTCACGTCGAGAGTATCGTGCTCTTCCCTGGCCGACAGCAGTTTTCCGCTCGAAGGCGCGCCGGTCTCGAAGGTGGAATTCACCGGAGACTCCCTCGGCAACTCGGCCGGCGACTTCTCGAAAGTGGCGTCGAACTTCCGCGAAACGTCGAAGGTCTCGTCTCGTTCGCCGACGCACGGCAAGCCCGGCTTGGCAGCCCCGACGACGTAGCTAGCGTCGCTCGCTGCATCGGTACTGACGACGAAACTCGCGTCGTTCAGCGCGTACTTTATGTCAGACTTGCGGTACGTGCGATGATTG
Organism: Amblyteles armatorius; assembly: GCA_933228735.2. Lineage (NCBI taxonomy): Eukaryota > Metazoa > Arthropoda > Insecta > Hymenoptera > Ichneumonidae > Amblyteles > Amblyteles armatorius. The sequence goes on along the minus strand of OW121688.1, from coordinate 14,573,150 downwards.
ACTATGTAGGAAGCGTGCGGATCGCTCGGCCGATCGTCCGCGAGAACGGCGTTCAGTCTCGAGGGCGTGTAAGTCGCGTCCATGCCGTTGAAACGTCCGGTCTCGAAGGTGGTCTTCAGCGATTCTCTCGTTATCGGCTCCGGCGTCCTGACGAACGTTCTCTCCAACGAACCGCAGAAACTCGCGCTCTCCACGACGGTCACGTCGACGGAACTTTTGACGCACGTGTCGTTGAAGTTAACGTCGGCGAAATCGCCGAACATACTCGTTTGCATCATCGACTCGGTGAGGATCTGCGAGTCCTCGATGCCCGGCTGGCCCGACGACAGCGACTGGTCCATCGTCGCCTCGGACTGCGTCGTCAACGTTTGCGACAAATCGTCACGGGTCATCGACATCAACGACGTGCAGAGAATAGACGGTTGAGAGACGTTCATTAGAGCGTCGCTGAATTCGGGCTCGCCGAGATTTATGAACGAGTCTATACCCTTGGACTGGGACATGTTGAGAAAAGCCTCCAGACTCTCCTGGCCTGAGGAGGCGACCGACGCGTCCTCAGAACAGAGACTGTTCACCGCTGGATTCGAAGGCCTCAGCATGGGCGGCGTGGATTCTCTCCTGTTTCTGATTGGCTCGGAGTCTTCCTTATCCGTCCTCTAATAAAAAAATATTGAAAAAATGTCATTAAAAATTGGCACTTACAAATATAAAAAATAAAAAATTGTTATAAAAAAAAAATTGGCATTTAAAACTATAAAACGAACAAAAAATGTCTATACCTTTGCGGAATTGCTCGGCGAAACTTGGGGTTTCCATAAATTGGACGGAGTATGCGCCTCCAGAATCGACTCGAAGCTCAAGCGCCCCGATCGTTTTTTAGGTCGTGTGAATGTCCTCGTGTCGATGGATCTTCTGTTGTCTGAAAAATCGGCAAGTACACGTGTGAAATTAGGATCAACGCTCGTTAGGCTGACTTAATTGTGAATAAAAAAAAAGTGCATTGCAAAAAATAGTTACCGTGCGAATAAGGGTTCTCTCTTTCGACATCCGCCCTCAGCCACGCATATAAATCCCGAGGGCTATTTTCAGATCGATCGCGAATCGGCGGTTGTAGCCTGACAAACAAAATACAAGTCCTCTGTTTATCGAATTTATCTCAGAAAGAAAACCATGAATCTTCATATGTTTATATGGAATTTAAAAAAAATAAAAAATAAAAAATTTAATTCTGTTAATGAGACAAAGATTCTATGAGTGTTACACTTCCTTTCTGTAAAGTTTAATAGTAATAATAATAATAATAACTCGGTGAGTCATGAGTTCAAAGCAGTCGCTGGGCGGCGATTTCTTATCTTTGGATCATTTTTTAATGTGGCAACCAAAGATAAATAATAAGTGTCTTGATTCTTAATATTCGAATGAGATGAAATATATTTTGTCTAGTTTCGAAGTGAGGTGCGATCTGGTGATATTATTTAAATAGCAGTGACACTTTTACTATTTACCAATTTACTGATTTATCTTTATCGTTGTATGTAGTAAAAGTGTTTATCCCGAAAACTAAATAAATTAGAATAATAATGTGTCCGCAGATGACAATATTATAACGGTACTGCGATTCGATATCGGAAGCTGTTAGCACAGTTCCAGCTCGTGGTTGAGCTTCACCTCGAGATCGTAGAGCTCCGACTTCTGGTATCAAAAGATCGCGCAGTCACAATATCGTCATCTACGGCCAGACACGTTTGCATTGTGCCGGTACAGCGTGCATTCCCATGCTAATACCGAGTACATCTCGTGCCGTCATTTTTCTACCCGGGATGCTCTTCGCTGTGGTAGGTTTTTTTATTAAAATCTAGCAGAAATCTGAGCAAATTGCTTCGTTTTGCCGTAACCGACCCATTCCCTGAGAGTTTACACGGTCATTAAAGTTAAAGCTACCTTACGTAGCTCTGTCGACGTATAACTAAAAAACTACATGGTAAAAAAAATCTGAAAAAATTGCAAACGATTCAGCGCGGCTTTGCCTGCAAAGTAGCAAAATTTTGTGGCGAACAAAAAGGCGTTCTGTGCCAAACATCCTTAAAAGGATTGTGGGAAACCGATATATGTATTTTTTTTCTTTCTCGTTCTTACCACGTATCGTGATCGCTGAAGTTTAATGTCGATGTGTCAATGATATCGTCGTCGATATCCGACATCGCATCCGATTCGCAGTCCAGCTGTTGAAAAGTGTTAGCCTTCGTTTTCGACATATTTGCCCTACAGTCTCGTCGGGTTAAAAATATAACACATCTGTAAAAACATTTTACCGTTAAAGGTCGATTATTATTATTTTCGTCTTTTTTTTTTTTGCGCACCGACGATGTGCTCAGCGTCCTTTATGGCACTTTTTAAAAATCTATTCTAACGACGGCGATGCACTCGAGTGTATAAGTTATTAATCTACAATCACCGATAGGCACGTAGGTTTCGCGATTGCAATTGGAAAAATATTGAACTAACAAAAATGAAACATAACCGCGTATAAAGCATCCGGGGAGAGACAGTCGTCTTTTACGGCCGTTACGGAATTCCCGATCGAAGTAAGCAACAGATTATTTTAGAATAATGATAACGCCGTGTCTACAGTAACGCGTTACTTTTGCGTCCGAATCAAAGTCACCGAAAGCTCACGTGACTATTGACTTTCGACTATAGTCACGCAAAGTTTGCGTCACTAAGTTTCCCGTAAAAGTAACGCCAATAAAATACCGTCACGAAAAAATTAGCGTCACTTTTATATTTTTACTGATGTTGACGGTTGCCTCGATGCGAATTTGTGATTCTTAAACGTGTTCTCGTTTTCCGGTAAACAAATAGTGTCGATGATAAAATCGTCGTCAACGTTGTTAAACCAATTCGCACTCCGCTGAAGAGAGAACGACCGAACGCTGGCAAGAGGCCGAACGACCCTTACGTATTTGTCGTTCGTCGCTCCGAGCATGTGTTGATCTAACCTAAAAAGTAGCTCGTCCGTTAAGCAGACGATGGGTAAACCGGCCAGCGGTAAGTTCGCTCAAGGCAATCAAAGCAATCGCTCTATCATATCTGTGCGTAAAATTTGTTGGTCGTTTTGAAAACATTCATGGGTTTCTTAAAGGTGGGCCGAGAAACGGCGAAAAAAAGTTGTCCTGGACTTATCGCAACAAGAAGCGGCAAGCCAAGGCCAAACGGCAGGACGAACCCGTCGACGATAATGTACAAGTGCAGAACAAGAAGGGCCGGATCGTCGTCCGCAATCTCTCATTCAAGGTAACTTTCAATGTTAACCGTCTTTATGTCAAAATGGTAGGAAGAAAATACGAGACTACGATACAATGGACAATTTTTTTTTTAAGGTTACGGAAGGCGATGTCAGAAAATTGTACGAACCATTCGGTCAGATAGAGGAAATAGATCTGCTTCGTCGTCCGGACGGCAAACTGGTGGGCTGTGGCTTCGTGCAGTTCAAGAGAGTCGAGGATGCCTCCAAAGCTATTTTCAACACCAACAAGAAAGATCTGCTAGGTAAATCTCAATGTCCGATAAAAAAATTGCAGTTAACAAAATTAAATAAAAAAAAGGAAGCCATAATTTCAAAAACCATTGCATATGGAATGGAATTTTAGAATTTCGAAATTCATTCCATACGATATTAAAGTTGCAATTCCGAAATTATAGCACATAGAATGGAATTTCTAGATTTCGAAATTCCGCCAGCTTCACCGAAAGCGTGGTTGGACAAAGATCCAAACAAACAGCCAAATCCACAGTTTTCCAAAAAATATATAACATGAATATATATAAGATAAAATATGTTTATAAATATATAATTATATTCACGTTATTTTTGCTTGGATTGCAGGAAGGCCGATAAGCAGCACCTGGGCGATTCCAAAATCAAAGTACGCCGAGCAATTAAAAACCAAACCGCAGAAAGAAGAGTTCGCAAACGAGAAATCCGGTCCGTCGCTCGATCAGGACGAGACTGCCAAGGACGGGGATGAAAGGTCGAACGAGCAGGACCTTCCGGTTGAAAGTACCGACGTACCTGCGGATTCGAAGAAGAAAAAGAGAGACGGCACGAAAAGGGCCGACAGGAAAGTTCAGAAGCTCCTGAAAACGAAGAAACGCGCGAGAATAGTCGTTCGCAATTTAGCTTTCGAGGTAAGTTACCGGCGACACCGGCGACTCCCTCGTCGAATCGGGCGATTCGAAGAATGACTTTGACTTATTTCGATGTGTTTATTCGTAATTGCAGACAACCGAGGAAGCGCTGAAGGAACATTTCTCCCAGTATGGAGGTATAGAAGAGGTGAAAATTCTGACGAAACCGGACGGTAAACGGATGGGCTGCGGCTTTGTTCAGTTTGATCTCGTGCAGTCCGCGGCCAAAGCGGTTCACTACGCGAACATGAAACCTCTTCTCGGGAGATCGATAGTGGTGGACAGAGCATTGCCGAAGACGAAATTCGACAAGGTAAACGGAACGGTGGATGTTAAGCCGGAGATCGAGGAGATCAAAATAAAAGAGGAGGAGGAAGACGGTACGAAGGAAGAAAATGAGAGCGACGACGGTAACTCGGAAGTTGACGAGGAAGAGACGAAGGAAGAAGAGACGAGTTCAGCGGAGGAAGACAGCGACGCGTCGATGAAAGAGGAGGAGGACGAGGGCGAGGAAAAAATGGAGCTGGAAGAACCCCTGGAAGAGGAGAAACCGACGCGACCCCGCGTTATCTCGAACGATGTCAGCGAAGGAAAAACTGTATTCCTTAAGAATGTTCCATTCGCCGTTACCAACGAAGAGCTGAAAGAGTGCATGGAACAATACGGTCCTGTGTACTACGCTCTCGTTTGCATGGACCCTCTCACCGAGCATTCGAAGGGAACGGCCTTCGTCAAATTCCGGGTAAGGATGAGTTTTAATGACTAAGAAAATATACGATTGGGATAATATTCTGAGCTGGGTAAAGTACCAAAAAATACTTCAAGCACAAAGTACAAAGTAGCATAAATACTTGAAGTATTCCGCAATTAGGTTCGTAGCGTTAAATGTTATCCAGGCTATAAAAAGGGTACAAAGTAATTTGCACATGGCTTTCTCATTATAAAAAATCGCTCACTTTAATTTTCGTGAATTTTTTCATATAAAAAAAACCATTAAAAATTGTTTTTTTAAGGATTTTATGGAAATTTTTAAATAGCACTTGAAGTAGTAAAATGTGCTTGAAGTACTGCCCAGCTCTGATGATATTTATTGGGATAATTTTGAATCTTCGTGTATCGTTATTTGCAGGAAGTGGAAGACGCTGAAAAATGTCTGGCCGCGGGAACCGAGCTGCGTCTCCACGACCAAGTGCTGGATCCTCATCGAGCTCTGAACAGAAATTCGGTTCAAGACCCGAAAAGCTTGAAAGCGCAAAAGACCAAAGACTCGAGGAACTTGTATCTGGTTAAGGAAGGAGGTAAATGTGTCTCCGAGTAATACTTCCCAGTTATCTTGAACGCGACGATTTTTATTATATTCTATATTAATAACTAATTAATATCAATTATTGTACACAATTAATATTTTAAAATTTCGTGTTATTTACAGTTATTCTGGCTGGCAGTCCAGCGGCCGTGGGTTTATCCGCGACCGATATGGCGAGACGCTTGCAGCTCGAGCAGTGGAAATCGCAAATGCTACGAAACCTCAACATGTTCGTCTCCAGAGTACGTCTTGTGGTTCACAATCTGCCTCCCACCCTCGACGACTCCCAACTCCGACAGATATTCAAGAAACACGCGGGGCCCAAGGCGATCGTTCAAGAGGTAAAAATTGAGTTAATTTTTTACTTCATTTTTTTTGTTTTACAAATTATTGGGAAATCTACATTGTCGATTTATTTTCAGGCAAGGGTAATGCGCGATTTGAAGAACGTCGACGAGAAGGGAGTAGGAAAGTCGAAGGAATTCGGTTTTGTTGCATTCACGACGCACGACGACGCGTTAAAAGCGTTGAGAAGCATAAACAACAATCCGACTATTTTCTCGAAGACGAAGGTACGCTGAACTCTGGTCTAAGTCCCGTTGCATTTAAATCGTTGAAAAAAATGTTAAAAATTGATTAATGGTGTCGAACAGAGACCGATCGTGGCGTTCTCGATCGAGAATCGTGTCATGGTGAACGCGAAGCAACGGCGAGTCGTGAAGAGTCGAGAGCGCAATCCTCTGTGGAACAAGGACGACAAGGTCGCGGAGAAGAAGGATGAAGTTCCTCGGAAACGAGCGAGGACACTCGGCGCGACGAACGGCGACGTCGAGCACGAGTACTCCGGTGTGAGGAGCAAACCCGGCGAACAAAAGATGCGATCGAGATTCAATCTGAAAAATCAAGCCCAGTTGCACAGCAAAGTTCGCAAGACGGAGAAGAAGCAGGTCAAGGAAGCGAAGAAACTTCAGGCGAAGAAGCGAGAACTGCGCGCTGCGAGAAAAGAAATCAAGGTGAGGCGTTTGAAGGTCTTTATTGTAAAGAGAAAAAATTTTATGCAAACGGAATGTTTGATTAAATTTTGTGTATTCTTTCGTTTCAGCCGAAACAAGGTGCGAGGAAGCAGAGCGCCGACGAAGCTAATTTCACGAAACTCGTTAATAATTACAAGAACAAGCTCCAAGCTGTTCCAAACACGAAATCCAAGTGGTACGACACTTGATCGAATTAAGTTTTACAGCTAACCCGAGCGCCGGCCGGCGTTGTTCATTGTAATATAATAGGTAAATGAATTTTCTTGATAACAAAACACTCGAGCTGCCGATATAATTTCCTCGATGATTTCTATTCCCCACCGCGGATACTGGAGGCTCGCGTGTGTTGCTGCGATGTCGGGCGACGGTTTCGGCGAGACCGACTGCAGGTACAGCGGAACGGCGGAGAGTTTGTCTCCCAGTTTCACGCTCGCTTCGGTGTTTCGCGGAGCCGAGAGGTGGCATCGGCGATTCGGAGTTTACGGAGGGTCGGAGTTTACGTGAGTCAAGGAAAGTTTCCAAGCGCGCGTATATTTAGTCCTGTCTCCGCGGAGATTCATCCTATCTCGAGTCTCATGATTTACGTTTTAAAAAAGCGCGCTGTTGATCTTCGGAAAAAAAAAAAATTATAAGAGAAACATCGGAGAGTTTGTCTTGTAGTTTAACGCTCGTATCAGCGCGCGTATTTATTCCTGTCTCCTCAGAGATTCACAATACGACTCAATTTTTTTAAACGCGCGCTATCGATCTTCAAAAATGAATTCAGAGCAAATTATGAATGAAACAAAAGAAAAAACAAAAAAAAGACTTTGATAGCCAGTTTCAAAGTTCAAAGAGTTCCAAAAAGTGCGCTATTGATATTTATTTATTCGTTTCGTGGAATCGAAACCTTCTACAGGTCGATATAAATATATCGGTAAAATGTTATAATGGGACTTGGAAGAGTCATATAATCCTAATCATCGTTTGCCTTACGTAGCATTAAGAGTGTAAATAATATTACACGAGACAATAATAAGTTAATAAGGAAAATTATAAAGAGAGACTTGCTACCATTAATGACAACAGAAAAAATCGGAGTCGGCCAGTTGGAAATAAGATATGTAACTTTTTCTTAAAAAGTTAGAGAGAAGTGCCGAAAAATTTCGACACTATCGCTTCGAATCACAGATTTCGAAAATAAAAAAATGGTCACAGGAAAAATTGTGAAAATTATGAAAAAAAATTGTCAGGACGAATTACGAATGAAATAAGAACAAAGCTTCCCCTATGAGGAAGCAAAAGTAACATTGGTGAGTAAGTTTTCGTATGTACACAATTTTACGTACTTGATGTACGGGACACAAAAAATGAACCTCGACAATATTTCACAGTTGAATTTCGATTATACGAAAAAAAGGAAATCCACCGGAGCTCCCAGCCGAGGCGAAGTTACCCTCGCCGCATTAACTAATCACCGCGAGGATAATGGACGAATTTATATTCGTACGCGCTGAGTGGAAGTAGCGGGTTCGGACCCCTTTCGCGATGCCCGACGGCGGGCGTGTTCATCCTTCGGGGTTTCTCGAAGATCTTCCTCAAACTCCCTCTCACCTACCCGTCCTCTCCTCCGGACCACGGAGTCAAGTTTCTCAATTAAGAACTCGATCATCTCCTCTCTCTTGTTCCACGTCCCGACGAATGCGAATTCGCGGCTGGCTCCGGCCAGCAAGCCGCAGGAGAACGCTCGGACAATCCAGCTCCGAAGCCACAAGGCGGAAGAGCTTCTCGGATATTGGAGCAGACTCGAGCAAATCTCAGCCTCTTCGGCAATCCTAATACTCAAAAACTTCTCCATCGATATAGCCCTTCTCTATCGATTTCCTCAAATTTCCGACTGCGTTAATTCATTTTACTTCACTCGGTGCGAAAGTGGCAGATTTACGCACTTCGCCAATCCTAATACTCACAAACTTCTCCATCGGTATAGCCAGCTTCCCCTTCTCACTTCTATCGATTTCCTCATATTTTCGACAGCGTAGATTAATTTCATTATCAAATGTATGAACGAATTTTCTCAATTTTCAAAATTTCCGACGCTACCAAGGGAAGGATTCGAGCTCGGTTGCGAAAATTGCTCGACCGATCACTCGAGCAAATCTCAGCCTCTTCGACAATCCTAATAATCCTAATTCTCCATCGATATGGCAAAGTCTCCCCTTTTTACCTCTACCGATTTCCTTTCACTCAGTAATTCATTTTATTATCAAATGTACCTAGGAATTTTCTTAATTTTCAGAATTTCCGTCGCTATCAGAGGATTGGTGCTCGGTTACGAAAATTGCTCGACCGATCCCCACAACAACAAGCGAACGTCGGATTCGTGCTGCGAACGAGGTGCAAAAATCTCGTACGGTTTCGGCCCTCGACGAGAATCACCCCGTTGGCTACACGAGAGAGGATTTGTTTCGGCGTTGCCGGGGTCCCCAGTGGCTGCGGCTGTTGCTCTCATCGCCAACAGCAGCTCCATGTCCGAGCTCCCTCACGCCCGATCGCCCACATACATTTCGTTAAAACGCGCGTGTTCCGTCCGTTTCATTAATTTTAATGCCCGCGCGAGCCGGCGCTGTGCGGGAGGGACCGGTCGCTTCGGTCGCGTTCTCCACTTTCGCACAACGTATGAATACGCATTCTCGTCGGTTTTGTCGAAGGGGATGGTTACCCTGCCCCTTTAAACAAAAACAACTCTTCACGCTTCTCTGTGCCCGCTCCGAAACCTCCAGAAACACGAGCGACGATTTCTGTAATCATTTCTCTCGCAGAGAAAAAAAATGGTTTCGTTAAAGCTTACGCCACAGTAAAATTTCGATATTTTTTTCCCCTTTAAGGACGAGGGGTATAAAATTGTTTGTTTCTGATTGGGATTTTTCGTTTCTGATAGAATGATAAATTGAAATCGGGGACGCCGCAAAGGAGCCTCCAAAAAAACTCGTTTACACGAACCGATAAAAAAATAGATAATAACCATAATGTTGAATGAAAAAAAAATCCCAACTGTTCTTTTATATGTCCTCCTTCCACCCTAAAAAATTAAATCGATCAAGCGTATACTTACCGAGAAAAAAAATCGCGAAATGTACATGCGTTTTTACTCATTTACTGTGGCGCAAGCTTTTAATCCAGCGGAAAGTGGATCGTCGATAATTTGCTTTGCGGCGGCGGCAAAAAAAAAAAATTGTTGCAGCGAGTTGGTTTTTTTAAACCCTTTAATTAATACCTTGTACGTAATTTTCCGGTACCCGCTCTACACAACCGACGACAATGCGTGTTCGAGTTTCGATATAAGGGTCGTTGTCGTTCGTCGGTCGTACGGCGCGCTCATGCGAAATCCCGAAGGCTTCCGGGTTTACGTCGGTTGATATTAATTAATAATCAGAAACAGATGCGGCACCTCGACGGAGAAAGGCCTCGAAACGATATACAATTATTTAAGTTTCTTCCTTCTCCTCGTCGCGGTGTTACTGCCGTGCTTTGGTAATCTGCCCGTTGCGTGTTTGCTAATTAAAGAGGCACTCGGTTGCGCATTTTAACGCTGTCGTTTCGCGAGCTGCTCCGCCCCCGGTGCCGCGGAGTTTCGCGTTATTAACGCTCCGTTTGATCGACCCTTAGCCACGGCGAACCCGGAGGGATACATCGTAGCGGAAATTTTCATGCGGAACGACATCGAGAAGCTCGTTGGAACGATTTCGACCGGGCCTCGAGCGAGGTGTCGTATACCCATGAGAATTTTCAATGGGTCGCCGGCGAGTAGTCAGTGAGTGATTAAACTCATAATGTGTAACGATGATACTTTTTTTTTATCGAGCTTAAGGGAAATCCTCGGAAAGGGTTGGAAAATTACACTTTAGAAAAAAATTGTTTGGAAATCAATAAACGATATTGGAAGCTTTTTTACATATACAGTTTCTGAAAGTTGAAACAGATGTGAGTCACAATTTTGATAAATTTGAGGCAAAAGATTAGTAATTTTAAAATTCGATATTTTTATTTTACAAAAATAGTACGTCAATCTTCAATTAACGTAAGTAATGTACGCAAATTTCAAGTTCCAGTATATTAAATTTACAAGTTATTTTTACAGTGTATTTTGTCGAGCCTCGGAAAGGTTTAAAATATTTATTTCTCATTTACCGGAAGTAAATGTGTCATCGTGTCAGGTAATTCAGTTAACAGGTAAAATTACCTATAATCTGAATTATTTCTCAATATTAACGGAAAAAAAGACAGAGGCAAGTTACACAACCAGTTCAGATCAGACAATTCAGTAAGGCCTTATTGGAGGTCCAACGTTTTTTTGTTTACAATTTTTTCAACAAAAAAAATATCGTTAAATTAATTCGTAAAAATAATTTCAGATGTACTTAGTTTTTTTTTACCGAACAATCATTAATTGCTATTAGGCGACGGTTGCGATTCGACGATCGATCGTCCTTATTGCGATGTATAAGTTACTCCGCGCTCCCAGGGGGGTCGGTTTCGCGATGGTATTCGGTAGCGTAGAACGCGGATTATCTGTAATACAGTGTGTGACTCCGGGAAGTAGTACGGACAGAGCCAACCGGATATCTTCGCTATATCCCGCGTATAACCGGGAGAGAATCGCGTGAGAGATAGAGAGCGAGAAACTGGAGAAACTCCGGCGAGGTTGGCGCAACACACGGGAGAAGCCTTGAATTACGAGGAAAGGAGGAGCGTCGTCGGGAGAACCCGGATGGCGCTTAGCCAGAGAATTCCGGGCGCGCGGGGGAGGGGGGGGGGACTCTTCTCTCCGGGCGGCAGAAGCAGTGTCCGCCTTAATATCCGCCACTAACATTATTTCATAAAAGTATTACTATAAATTCAAACTCGCGTTATTTAAGTCCCGTTTCTCTCGGCGTAAACGCGCGCTCCTTTCCCGCTTCCTGGCCGAGACGCTCGCCGGCGTGTGTGCGACGAGGGAGAACCCCGTCGCCACCCCGGCAGCCGACCGGATGGCCCAGGAGGAGCGCGAGGTCCTCGCGACCCTCTCACACTTACGTCGGACCCGCGGGAGGGAGAGGCGCGCGGGCTTCGCAGACCTCGCACCACCGGCAAAACGAAAACCCTCTACCTTATATTATTACGACGTCGGGCGCAGAACGGCGAGAGCTTCACCGTGGCCGGCATGCGCGTACCACCGCGATGAGACCGACCCCCTATCTCGCCGCACGTTAGTCATATATCAAAGCGCGGCACGGTACCCAAACTCCCGAGGAAAACCACCTCAACCCTCCACCCGACTCGCCTTGAGGAAATTTAAAACTTTATTTACCTACCGAGCGTTTGCGATTTTTTTTTTCTGTTCTCTTTTTGTGCGGGAAAAGTGCAGGGCATAGCTTACAGCTTCTCAAAGCTCTCGGGTGGGTTTTGATTGACGAGAGAGCCTAAGAATTTCTCTCTTTTTTTAGGGCAGAAGATTATTTCTCTTGTGCTGAACATTTATTGTGATATTAAAAAAATCAAAACGGGAAAAAATCTGAAGTAAAAAAAATATTAAATGTTAACAAACTGAGACGAAGAGGGGAAAAAATCAGTACCCGAAACAAAAAATTCAACTAAAATGCCCATCTTAGAAATGTTAAATCGATCAGCAATAAGTAAATAAATTAACTTAAATAATTTTTAAGAAATTATAATATGGATATTTTTCTTATTACAGGAGCCTTCGAAATACAATTCTTCGGAGAAAACGCTTCCGCGATGTACACAATTTTTTTTCTTCTTTTTTTTTTTAGAAAAACAGCTTCGAACTGCGAACATTGCAATATTTCTTCTTTAAACCCCAGTTCGGGCCGCGCCGTTTGTCGAGGCGCATGTAATTATTCAAAGTCAAAATAGTAACCATAACTCACCCCTCATACTTTTTCGTATGAATAAACGGTGCGAGTCGGACGTTGGATCTGGCATGGCGTTGGCATCGGTTAATTTCATAGCGATATATATATATTTTTTTTTTGTCCAAAGCTGTACGCGTGTGGACGGGCTCGTGTGAAGAGCGAGGAGTGGAGCGGAGAACGCGTTGGCAGAACACGGTATACAAGTACGGCGAGCGTATGGCGGGGTGCTGGCAAACCCCGACAGAGGCGAGTTCCACTGTCGAGCCATTCCGGTCGTCCCATTATGCCGGATTAGTATTGTGATTGTGTAACCGATGCGATGTGACTCCATTATGAGTCGCGGGACCATTATGCTCACCGTAGGTGCGCGCACCACGGCTAACTGTGCAATATCGGCGAGGATTGTAACGTGCGAGCGCACACGGGAACACTAACAGCCCGGATTCGAGAAGGTATCACGCCACGGCCCCGTCGAAGCGTCTATGTGTCAACATTCGAGATTCGTCCAGAGAAAGAACGAAGGATTTATTGATGAGATCTTCGGCCGAGGGGCGAATGTAATCATTCTTCGTGATCCAGTTTTTAATGTACAAAAATCGTAGGGGTAGTATTTTATTTTTTATTTTAGATTCTTAGGAATAATTTACATTTACTGGTGAGAAGCTGGAGTAAAAAAACTACTAGTTACCTATAATTTTTTTAACATAAATGCTAGATTCGTTCGATTTATATATCGATGGTGTTCCTTTCGATGAATCCTGAATGTTGACGCATAGACGTTTAGTCACCGATTTGCGAACGCAAATTGCCTCAACATGGAGTCAACAAAATACCCATTTTTTTTTTTTTTACTTCAGCTTCTCACGCACAACATACATTTCCGTATCCTCCACGCCGCGGCAATTTGCCGCGGCAAGCAATTCGCATTTCTTCCCTCAGATAATAACAATTTCACTACCAAATAATTTTTTTACTTCTTTGCTTCCAGAGTTCAGATCTACAACCCGAACTCTCCGAGATCGCGGCTCCCGGATCACGAAATTCTGCCCGATGCCAAAACCCCTTCCTCATTGCATTCGCTTTATCCGAGCGGCGCGGGCGCCGTTTCCCTCTGGATTACACACGAGCGATGCGAGGCGCGAGATCGTGCATGCGAATCAATCCCCGGATCCGGGGATTCCCAGTTCATTTCCCACGGAACGAACACACCGAGCCCGTAGCCGAAAAACGTTGCCGAAGAGAACAGCGAGGAGGGACGCGAAGGGAAAACAATATGTGTATACGCGGACGGATGGAGCCGGGAACAGGGATAACGCAGCCACGGTTTACCGTAGGGTTTACCCTGGTGGTACGATATTCCGGTGAGTCTCCCGGCTCCTCTCCTCGAGGCGCCTCCGCCGTCATACAATTTATTGGTAAACTTTGCCGGCTTGTTAGAGGGTTACGTGCGCTGGGATAAGAAATATCTCTCAGGTCTTTCCTCGGCCTCTTCCACGGGCCTACGCCGTACGCGCCACGGCGAGAACACCCCCGAGGCCGCCCCCGCGATCCTTCCACGGTTCCGTGCCAGACCAAGAGCGCAGCGCGGAAACTCTCCGACTCTCGTTTTGTTTCTGGTACGAGCTCCTCTCCTTCTCTCCCCCCGAGCCGCCGCGGCGCTTCTTTTCTCACTCCGTTCTCTTCTTTCTTCCCCCGTTCGTTCGCTCTCTCCAGCCTCCCTGCAACCCTTGGCCGTACGCAGGGCTGGAATACCACGCTCGCCTCCACCCTGCGAGCCGCTGGTCTGCACCAGTGCCCTCGACGCCGCCGTGCGCTCACTGCCAAGCCCCCCTTGCATCAACGGCAAACCCCTCTTCGCCGACGACCGACTCGCTCGCTCTCCCTCGTCTCCTCCTCCGCTCTCCGTACGCTCCTCCGGACTCAACCATCGCGCTAGGAGATCTAAGCCCTCTGCCAGGAATATGAATGTCTCTAAACTGGCGAGGTACCCTAAAATCTCACAACTTTCTGTATTTTAGACTGACACCCATAATTTTTTTTTTTATTCAATTTTTTTAAAATTAGTGATATTTAATCTGAATCTCCGTGGCCACCGCACAAAAGCTGCAGAGGATGCAATTTGGAAAAAACCGATGGAGACACACTCTATCGAATAGGGTGGTAGACGCGTGGAACGCGTTACAAGCGGAAGCAATAGAAACGGAGTCGATTCATATTTTTAAGAATAGAATCGATTTATACGTTTTTACGTGAGAGCATTTATATAGGAAGCAGATTTAAAAGTTGTTGACTTACTCGCTGTAAATTGGGGTTGGATAAATAATAATAACTTTTTTGTTGTATTCGCAGCGCACGGAGAGCGGCAAGTTGTGACGCGCGGTATTTTCTAAGGTACCAGTAAAAAATTACCATGGTACAATTTTCGCGATACGGTTTCATCCTTCGTATAGTTCTCGATCGACTTCTTCAAGACCCTTGAATTTTCATTTCCAATTTTTGACCCTGGCAGAGACATAATTATAACGCGTCCGGAACTCGGGTTATTTGCGCCGAGTAGAATTGAAATCTTTCGTGCATCCCGAGGGATTTCGAGATTACATTAGGTTCTAAGAGGGGGTGAGGAGAGCTTGTATAAATAATAATAACGTTTTCCTTGTAATTGCAGCGAACGGAGCCCGGCAAGTTGTGACGCGCGGTATCTTCCGAGGGAAACGAAGCTCCGCGAAGATACACAGTGTGTAGCTCAGTCTCTGTGTACAGTGGAAGAGAGCACAGTGGCAGGGATTCCGGAGTGTGGAACGCGCGACCCAAGCTTAAATTTACACGAGTCTACGCTGCCTCGGCCTGGGAACGCTTATAGATATACGGCAAACCCGTGGACCGTGGATGCTGCGAGCGGCGCGGAAACACAACGCCAGATAAAGAGAAGAGACTTCCCTCGCCTTCTCCGGAGCACCGGAGAAATTAGAGAACGCAGTATAGATATGACACAACAATCATAACAATCTAGTTAAACGCTGTAAGGATATCTGGCGCTAAGAGGCGTGCCAAGCGTTGCATAAAATTAAATTGTGCCCCGGAGTCGAGAAGTTATTGTCGATTCTCACCCCACCGGGTGTCTTCTTCCGGCTCGCGTCTATCCGACTGCGGAGAGCGCAGCGCAATGGGAGGAGAGCATCTCCTCCTCTCGCTCGCCCACCGAAATTCGTTCGAAAGACGCTCGGCTCGCTATCGCGAGCAGGGAGAAATCAGGACGAGCCACCCTCCGGCCCTCCGGGCGAGGAAACAAGATCGGAGACGTCGTATCTGTAAAGCCAGTATTGTATAATACCTGCGGAATCAACGAGTCGCGAAAACGAAAACGCGTCTTCGCGAGCTGCGAAATTCGATGCTGTCGCAGAGAGCGAGTCGAATTTCAACGGGAAATCGAGGCTTTTACTTTCGAGAACGGGTCCTCGATGATTTCTCCGGGCGGGATTAAAATCGTTCTTATAATTCAGCAGCGGACGCCGACGTCGATTCGCCGGATCAAAATTATGTTTCGGCAAATCAGCGACGCTGATAAAAAAGATCTGAAGATCTGATACTTTTAATATTTTACTTATATCACTTACATTTGGTTTAGTTGTATTTACACTTTTGTTTCTATAGTTATAGTTTTTCGTTCAGAAAAATATTTTTCTTCGAAGCAAGAAGAATTGTTCGGTTGCGAATAGTTTCTCTCGCGCTCTCTTCGGTATATGGAATCTATCGAAGCGATGCGCATCGCGGTTATCACCGTGACATCCGGGGTCGTTTTCAGCCGGTTTAGAGTTGCTCCGAAATGATATCCGCGATTAAAAATGGTTAATCTCTTTTTTAAATTCAATTTATATTTCTCGTTGTAATTTATATTTCTAGTCATCATTTATATTTCTAGTTATAATTTATCTTTCGGTAAGATATTTTTCATCGAAGCGAGAAAAATTGCTTGATTGCGAATAGTTTCTCTCGGGCTCTCTCCGGTACATGGAATCGATTGAAGCGATGCGCACCGGGGGCATCCCCGTGATTTCCGGGGGTGTTTTGAGCGGGTATAGAGTGAGGAAAGGGCATCGGAGACTCTTTTTCCCGGTAGTTGAACGTCGTTCTCTTAAAACGAAGGAAAATAAAACGTTGCTCTCTCGCGTTCTTTGTCGTCGGACCTTCGGCCAAAGGGAGACTTCCAATGGTTCTTCGCTCCTCCCGGCGCGACTTCTTCTTCTCGTCCCCTCGTTTCTCCGAGTCGCTCTTTCTCCGTCCTAAGTCCCGCTACCGGGAAATTCAATATTTTGGCTATCGAGTTTCGATCGAGTGGAACTTCTTTCTTTTTTCCCTCCGGCATCGGCCTCTTTCGTCGAAGAATGGGACGCCGCGTCGACGGGGCGCGCTCGCGGGAGCTTATACTCGCCCCAAATTATATCGCCCCCCGCGCGCGATCGATCGCCACAATTGACTTCGACGGAGAGTCGACTTCCTCTCCCCTATTTTTTTTTTTTTTTGTATTCCTGGGTTCACCAAGACGTGGGAAGCTTAATCGTTCTTGCGCTCCAACGATTACAATCTAAAACTGTATTAACGTCGTTGCCGCGAATACCCAGCATCGGCTTCTGATGTCTTAAAATGTTTAGTTTCTTGGCAGACTGATAGGATTTTTTTACAGTCGCGCGTACAAATGCGTGTATTCGCTAAAAGTGGCGGAGACATTTTTCCATGAAATTTACACGCAAATACACGCATTTGGACTTCGTGCTCTAAAGACATTTTAAAATGTTATTAAATAAAATTATTAAATGATTTTAGTTTAGATTTTAGCAATCTGAATCGAATACCGATAGGATTCTAAAATAATAGTGAGTACAAATGTGTGTACTCACTATAATTGCCTGCGCAAACAATTTCACTAGTTTTGGGGTTACATTTTTTTTTATTTCCCTCGTTCTAATTTCTAAATAATGCTGGACATCTCGGTAAGGTATATTTTCATCGTGAAACGTTGTCTAAGAACATTCTTTTCTCTCTATTTTTCAGAAAATAAAATGTGTTTCGGTTTCTACTCGAAATCCGCAAGAGGTACGAAGAAGAAGAAAGGGGTATTCCACGCACAGTGGAAAGAGAAGAAATAACAGGGCAGTACCGCGAGAGATTCTCACTCGTCGATAGTCGAGGAGAGCGGACCGATCGGAGTTAATAAGAAGTTCGGTCCCACGGCGGTGCAAACACGAAGAAAGGGTAGCCCGTGGCGAGTAACACAGACAGGGGCGTAGCGGGAAAACATGAAGTCACAATGTTGGTCCAACTACACGACAATTATTATTCATAAGCTTTATAATTAAGAGGGACCCCCCCGGGAGCCGGGAGGGGGCCTGCGCCGCGAGCTCGTATCTGCAATCTTTGGGACACCCCGGGTCGTGTTCTCTCGCTACCCCCATAAACGTTCTACGCGCGCGGCTACCCCTTGGACGACCGTGGCAAGCTCTCCGTTAGACCCGAGACGACGAAGAACCGGGGCGTGATTGTCGTACACGTATATACCCTCTTGGTTTTATTATTCCATATAGGGGAGAGCGGGGCAAAATGGGACGGTCGGGCAAAACCAGAGCTGGACATTATTTTAAGTACACGATATATTTTAGATATTTTGAATACGCGTTTTGAATACGCAAACACTTCTCTGGTATTTAAAGTACTTTTTGGGCCAGTTCAGTGTAAAATCTGAAATATTTTTACACCCACCTCCACATTTGAATTTTAAGAATGATTGTGGAATATCCAGAACCCCAATACTTGGAGGGTCTTAACGGGAAGGAATAAAAATGGTATGTAATTTTTAAAAAATTTCATTGCATAATTACGAATTACAGATGTGAAATAAGTATCAAAATCTGATCTACTATCTTGAATATTGCGACATGTCGAATGTGAAAAAAAATGTAATGTCAAGTATGAAAAAAGTGTCAAAAACGAAATTGAAATTTCAGTGACCTTTGGGACGTCTTTTAGGAAATACTCAAACGAAGTACTTGTCAATGGATTTTCAGGAGAAAAAGTATTTTATTTTTAAAATACATATAGTCTTTTGTATTTTCAGTATTTTCTAGTAATTTGGATGCCCCATTTCATGCCAACGATAAATCCGGATTTTCATCCCCGTTTTGCCTCACCGTTTCATTTTGCCCCGCTCTCCCCTACCTCGTATACATTTCCTCACTCACTAACGGGGGTCCCTCATCTTTAACCGTAACGAGTTTACTTTTTATGTCGGATAGTAAAAGCGCCTGGTCGGCCGTGAGCGGGACAGACGCCAAGGCACGCTGAGACATTGTAGCAGCTCGCAGTAATTGTCGTACGTATTCGTCGTGCCTCCAAACCGGAACATTCTTTTCTCCAATATATATATATATATTTTTTTTTTTTAGACTGCATCGTCTCGTCTCATGGGAATCCGAGCGGAAAGATCGACGAACAAGTCGCAGTTGGTGACAATCGATCTGCGACGATATTGTCGTTTCGGTGCTCGTGAAATTGGAGCAAAATGCGACAATGCCGCACGGGGTCGGAGCTTGAGTCGACGGTTCGGAGTCCCTAATGCTCCCTTAACGAACTTTGGTAATCCAATTTCTGGGCAAAGTAGGGAAATTATTTTGTATCGGACCGACCGGAAGTTGCGGTCCATGGTCAGTCGCGCTCGCCCTTCGACGTCGAGGATTTGGCTTGTGTACTGTGGGAGAGACACAGTGGTCGGGGCGGAGGTTGAACTACAGCCTTTTGGTTCCTCTCCCAGTGTCCCCGATTCGAGAGGAGGGATATCTATTCACCACTCGAAATATCGCGCCTCTGAATGACGACCCCCCGCTTTCGCCTTCGGCGTTCCCTCGCCGTTCCTACGAAGGCGAAAGGAGCGTGTTTTGAGATTCAAGAAAACTCGGCGCTCTCGACACCACGACTCCTCGACTCCCTCCAATTTTACCCACGTGCCTTTTGCCAAAATATCCGTTCGGTGGTCGAACGAGAGGAATGGAGCAAACGAGGTGAAAAAGGGACGGGTGGACTTTACAGGTAACTATTTTCGTGTGTCCCATTTGGAAACAAGCACATGTGGCATATATCGATAATTATATCTGCGATATAACAAGTACATTTCGGCTTAAAAATGTTACATTTCGGTATAAATTTCCGTAACTACATAGCAATTTATGTTTTTTACATTATCAATATTTAACATATTTCGAATACATCCGACTTCCTTGGATTTTTTTGGATTTAACAACTTTGTTCCATAAACGGAACTTTTTTTTGTGAAAACACAAACCCAGTCTAAACCGTACAAAATCGTTTTCTCTCATTGTGTACCCAAAGTATCGAAACAACACATCTATTAACAAGAGCGAATTTGTTCACAGATCCACAGCCGTCGATGGGTCGACGGCGAGAGCAAATAAAAAAATTATCTTCTAATAGTGTCAAGAGTGTCGAGAGATACGATCCCATAGTGGCACAAGGAAAAAAGGAGCGCTGTTCGTCGGAGCCCATATGCCTCACGCATTCGCCTACCCCCGAGGGACGTTGCCAGCAAGAAGGGGGATTATCATCATCGAGATCCGTTATCTCGGTGGCACGCGTTCGTATGTGCGGACGACTTGCGATGTCCTCTCCGATCCTTGTGTCGATCTCTTTCTCCACGGTCTCTTCGTGTCGCCGGCTCTCGCCGGCATTTCCCTATGCTGCATCCTCTTCGGCCGGGAGAATATCTCCGGCTCGCACTTTCGCTCGGGCACGGATGAAACACACGGCTCCGGTTCCTCGGCCCCCAGCGCCGCGAACCGCACCCCGTGTATATGTGATAATAGAGATGTCAGTACGTCGCTGCTTTGACAAGCCAACTAACGGGAGTCCAGACCACCGTCGCCTGTCCCGGTGTGTATAGCACGACCGCGGCAAAACCTACCGACTGTTTCCTCGGCGTTTCGCTCCTCCTCCGCTCCTCCGATGCGGCTCTCACTCTCCCAAGAGATCATCTTCGTCGGAAATGTTACGAACAGCCGCCCGGCTCCCGACGGAGTTGTACTCTTTGGAAAAGCCGTTATTGTTAGCAACGTCAGCCTTGCCAGACCTCAGATGGTAATCTTTTATATTTGAAGAATTTGTCACTTTGGGTATCATTTTTATAACATGCAGTGGATCGTTGGAGAACCTCGACAGATATGTTGGTTGCATTCTGGCGTTTTGATTTCACTGCGATTGAGTATTCGAGCATTTGAGCATTTGGGAATTTGAACATTGAAATAATTTGAAATAATTTGAAAATTGAAAATTAAATAATTTGTTACTGGTTATAATTTTTACAACATTCACTGTAACGTTGGAGAGGCTTGACAGACATGTTGCTTATACTCCGGCATTTCGATTTCACTATAATTGAACTAAAGTATTTTTTTGTTTTGCAGAGCAGCGCAACGTCGAAGACGTCGGATCGGCTACACCCACCTGTGGTATGTCAGTGTCTACAGCGACAACATATAACTGGATGAGAAAAGAGTTTCTGATTAAGGAAATTTGTGCAAACATCGACAATTTTCCACGATCAGCTCCGCAGGATCGCGTCGAAGGAGTCAACGAGATCACGATATTCCTGAATGACACGAGTTACCCTCCAGGGTATTTAAGATGTTCGCGATAAGGGTGGTCGGAGCGTGGCGGTCATGCCGTGCCCGGGTGTTCTACGTGCGATCGCCTTCCATTATCCCACTCCCTCGCCGAGATTTATCCCGATGACGTTCCGGTCTCCGCAACCCCGGTCTGTACACCGTCCGATATGTCTCGCACGCGCTGGCATATTGCTTTTCGGAGAACCTTTTTTTTATTTTTTATTTCTTTTTAAAGTCCCTCGACTTATCGGATTCCTCTCCCCGGAGGGGAACGCCGGGTCGGTGGAATGGCAATGTAGGGGAGTTTATTTTATTTATCCGTTTTTTTTTCTAGGTGCTCGTGCTGCTCGTTGAGCGAAGAAGGCTGCGGGTTCGGTTCCGATTGGCGAACGAGTTCATATGCGCTCGGCCAGCCGCACGTCCTATGATGACGACGCTGGGATCGCACAGCATCAGCAACACCAGCGGCGTATTAACTAATGTTACAGAATTATAATCGAGCCGGAGGGAAGCTGGGGGAGCCCGTCAATGTTATCGAGGTCCGCGCAGTCGAGCATAGATACGGGACTGCGATAGGGTCGACGTGCATAACGTCGAATCCACACCCCGACGACCGGACTCTCGTTACGATGCGGGGGCGAGAGCGACCGGGTGAAAACCACCCCTACGTCACAACCGATATAGCGGTACGGTTTCGTTGCGCTCGGGCCGGCTCACGATTCCGCGGACGAGTCCCCCCAACGCTCCCGCGATAAGCGACCGATAACGAGTACGAGATATCGCGGGCTGTACACGCGTTGTACAACCTCGTGTAAATCACCGTGCTCTACGGATTCCGAATAATATGACGCTGGAAGGTAAATAATAAAATTTCATTCGACCGGAGTTTCCATGGATAGATTCGGTAATAACTGAGCGTAGGTTTGTCAATAATACATGGTTACGGACTTTAAAAAAAAGATCCATTTAAAAAAATGAATAATATAATAAAGTCGAAAAACGCCGGGGGGTTTTATTAAACTCTATCTTAGTTTATTATCTATTAGTATTATGTCATTGATTATGCCGAGCTCTAAATTTTGATTTAATACAATTCGCTTGTAATGGGCGGAATCCGGCAAATAAAAAAAAGGAATACAAAAATTAACAAAAATTGAAAACACTTAGAAATTCATCTCGGACTGTGCAAGCGCAGAGTAAAAAAAAAGAGCTTGGTAACGATGATTTAATATTGGGGATTGTATCACTTATAGTTCGCGTACATCACTCTGCTCCGGGCATACCGAATAATATGACGGTGGACGATAAATATTAAAATTTCATTCGTCCGGAGTTTTTGCACAGATATATTCGATAATAACCGATCGTGGGCTTCTTGACGAGACGAAGTTCCGGACTCAAACAGAAATTTACGATACTAGTTGCGCACGCGAGACGTGCGTAAAACTCTCATTTTTGCACCGAGCGTAATAAATAAATTCAAAAAAATCAATCTAAAGTTATTAAATACAAACAAAATAATAAGAAATGCATCTTTGATTGCGCGAGCGGAGAGTAAAAAAAAGGGCTTGTCGCATTCGCCACGCGATACTTGGGTAGACAGTTAGGCGTCTCGGAACGATCTCATTGTGTTCGAGGAACCGACGAGTAACGCCTAGAGTCATTGTTATCGCCTGAGAACGTTTGACTTTGTGTCCCGGTCGATGATTGCAGGGTGAATTTCTTCGTAGTTTGTCGCTCATTGTGCACCGAGAATGAGGAGGGAGGTGCTGCGGCCTGATCGTTCGCTCGCGAACCTCCGAGCGGCCTTCTCCGATCCAAGAAAAAAAAAAAAACAAGAAAAAAAAAAAAGGTTTCACGCCGCGCGGTTCTCCGGAACGGGCCCTTTCAGTCCCTTTAAATTTCCATGAGAAGATTTCAAATTACATAGTTGTACGGCCGGGCTTCATACGACGGGAGATCGTCGGAGGGGCGCGGAGAGCTCTGTAGCGGGAAGTCATGTTCGGCGCCGGGGAACCCCCGACGGTGCGTCCCGCGGTCCACGGGGGGGTTCCCCGGACTCGGCGAAGCTGGTCCGCGTTTCGCCAGGCGCGCCTAAGAATTCCCCCGGATCGCCGAGGAGATCGACTCGGACACCCTGGAGTCCCGGTACGAGAAACGCTCCTTATTATTTCTTTTCGTCTCCCAACACGCCTCCTCTGTTTGTCTCGAAAACAAAAATTATTGTTTTTTTTCTCCCCCCCCCTCCCCGCGCCCCCTCCCTTTTGTTTACCGAGACTCACGCTTGACTCGTCGATTCTCGCGCTAATGCCGGGAGTCAATAAAATCATCGACGGGGAATGAACGACCATGGGAGAAGCAGCCCGCGGCTCGCTTCTTTGCCGCGCGCTACCTACAATAAATAATAATGATGATGAAAAAAAAAAAAAAAAAATTAAAAATAAAATGCCGCGTGCTCTCGTGGCCAGAATGATTTTAAAGAGAGTGAACGCTTTATGGAGCGTGTAAGCACGCACGCTTCTCTCTCTCTCTCTCTCTCTCGCTCTCTCTCTCTGGTCGTTATTGCTCGTTGCGTAATATCTCGTAGGTTGATTAAAAGGACATTGTACCGCGCTCTCGTCGGCCGGACAAAAAGACTTCGCTCACCGGCGTACGCACTTCTTTTTACGGGGCTGTGTGCGGAACGGACGAGGAGCCGCGCGGCGGGGAGATCGTCGCCGTGGGCGATGAAGCAGCTTGGCACCGCGGAACGGAGCTTTGAGAAAAGTGCGAGGCATTAGCGCGGAGACGAGTGAAGGGAAGCGAAGGATGAGCCGGCTCGCTCGCTCGTCGTTCACGAGGGAGCGCGAATACTCCAAGCGCGAACGAGCACCCCAACGCGTCGCAATCTTCACGGGACCGACTGAGGGCACGGTCGTTGGTAGACGAAGAGTCCTCGGCCACCCCCGTAAGCGGCTCGAGAACCTCGCTTCAACAATAATTTTTTGACGAATTTTCACTATTTATTTTAGCGAGGAAATGTGTTGAGAACAAAAAAATGGGTAAATTATTCGTACACTGAGGAAAAGAGATTGTTGAATTAAGCGAATGCGCGGTGAGACACGTTCAAAGGTGTATTCGGTTGCTATAACTAAAATTTTTATTTCAATCGACAAATTTTGAATGAATTGAAGCAAATAATTGTTTAAGAAAACAATGCTTTATTTGTACCAAACAAATAACAGCCTTTAACGTATGTCACCGCGACTTTTGGTTGATCCAACCAATTTGTTTTCTAAGTGTGTGGAAAAATATTGTTGAATTAACCACAACGTTTTTTTAAATTGATAACAAAAAACACTCTGAACTAACAATTAAAGAACGGTAAATTAGATACAACTAAAGAATGATTAAATTAGTAACAAAAAAATAACTAAATTGACAATTAAAAGATGTTTAAATTGTAAAAAAAAAAGCAAGTTGTGCGTTTGTGGAAACAATTTTTTTGTTAAAAGTAGAAACAGTCTCTACCGGTATATTGACCATCGTGCCCGACAGCTTTCCCAACAGATTGACTCTTCCTCCTCCGCAGTCCCTTGAGCGGCCAAGGACCGTCGTGGGTGTTGTTTCAACCCTATCGCGAGGGAGGGTGACCGGGGGACGGTCCGCCGCTCGGACTCCAGCGAAGGAAGAGAAGCTTTCCGCTCTGCTCGTGTGTGCCCGCGCGATAAAGGTCCCCGCGACTCCTCGGCCTCGTCCCGCCCCCCCTCAGCGAAGGGGTGCGAAACACCCCTCCGCCGTATTCCGCAGTTCGGCGTTTGAGGCTGGAACAGAAAAGGAAGAAAAAAAAAGGGAAAAGGAAGAAAAAAAACAAGAAAAAAAAATCTCGGTTTATTTTTTCCTTCCCTCGGTCTCGTGAAGAAGCGGGTGCAAGAAACGCGAGGGAGGGGGAGCGGGGGTGTTGAGGGTGTTGCGCGCGTACGGCGGAGTAACTGGGGGGGGGGGGGGGGGGGGCATGCGAGGCCCTCCTTTGACGAGACGGTCGCGCGACCGTCGGAGAGGGATGATCCTTTGATCGTCCCGTCGGTGTTCCTTTGGACTCTTCGTTACGGTTCGCTTCGGGAGATTTTACTTTGCGTTTTACTCGCACGACGACTATAATGCCCGCACATGTGCTCGCCCGGAGTCGGCGCCGGGAAGGAGCCGACCCTCACACCTCCCGCTTTACCTCGGGCTCTTTCGCCCCCGCTCACCCGCCGGTCTTTCTTTCAACCCTCGTCCTCGGGCACAATGTACCCTCGACGCTGTCCTCCCGACTATTCCCTCCGCCCACGCGGTGAAACAAGTAATCATCCATCATGCCCATTGTTTCGGTAATAATGTTTCAACATTCTCTATTAAATTAAAAGCCGGCCTCGTATATAGATATTTTAACTTAAATTAAATTGTGGATGTATTTGCATACATGTGTATGGGGCATTCCATGTCAAAGGCCGGACCCGCTTTCATGAAACTGAAAGTCCGTGATGTTGTAGCATTGTAACTCGGTATTTCAGCTAACGACACTGTAATATTGCAACTTCACGAACTTTCGGCTTGATCTAAGAGGGTCGTGATTTGAGGCCGTTCGACTGACGTGGAACACCCCATATACATATTTTTGTTTAAGTTAAAATATGTACCTGTGCAGGACAGACTTTTATTTACACGTGTACATATCGATGGCCAAATACCACAAGGGCATATCGGCTGCGTGTAAGCATAGCCTGTTCGTTCTTTTGGCGTCAGGCCGTCTGTATACATGTATAGATATAACATCGATAAGCTAAGGGGGAGGCGACTTTTAATTGATTTTAGCCTAGTGCCCAGGAACCCGTTTGAATTTTGATACTCGTTCTTTTATATTCCTCCCTCATCGCGGATCCCCCGCTCATCCCACGGTACTTGCCCGGGAAGCCCGAAAAATCGTTCTGTTTCGTCATTTCAGTGAACAATCCGGTCGGACGGGATTGGCCGCTGCCGCCTCCGTCCACGCTTTCTCCACGCTCTGTGTACCGTTTTGTTCTTCTTTTTTTTAAACTCTCTCCGTACTTTCGTTATATCTCGTTAACCGTACCGATACACGGCGGAACGTGTGCCGATCCTCGTTTGCGTGTGTCGGTACTCCGCAGTTGGCCAACGCACCTCGATCTCCACCCACATTGCACGGAAAATTTTTCGAATATTTTTCAATATTTTTTTGAAATATTGAACATTTTTTAATCAATCTTAAAATCAATGTTATTTACCAATATTGAAAAATATTTGTGAAACGTCTTAAAAACATTTTGAAAATATTTTCTTGCCCGCATTTTCATACGAATTTTACGGTGTTCAGAAATATTGTGAAATATTTCAGAAATATTTCCTTTAATTCGAAAGATTGAAAATATTTCTCAAATGATTTCAACGTACTACCAGCGAGATGGGGCGTCCACGTGTAAGAGATTGTCGTTTACGTCTCTCGGCACTTCGCACATTCGCGAGTGCGCCTCGACCTCTTCGGCCCGCGCAACGCGCATGCGCGGTCCCTCCGCGCCCCCGCGATTTTCCTTCCGCCGCCGTTCTCAATTTTTTTTAGATACGTTTTTAATTTTCCTTGTTCTTTTTTTCTTTTTTCAGGAATACATTCCTCCCACCCCCGAGAGAGCTCACCGCAATCCGCTTTTGCGGCTGGCCTGCCGTCCGCAGCATGCACGGCTCTCGCGCTGCATCGGAGTAACGCGCGGTACCACGCGCGGCTTCCGGTAACGCGCTTTGCACGTCCACCAGCCAGCCGGAGAGCACACAGCCGCACACGCCCGGTTTCGGAATTGCAAAACATTTTCACACTCTCGTGAATACCGCCGCAGCACCCAGAGGCCTCTCCGTCTCTATCCGCGATGCATTCTCTTCCTCCTCTATGGAAACTCTCTGGCCGTTGCCGTTTCTGCCGCTGACCGTTCGGCGCATAGAGAGCCAAAGCGCGAGGATTGTGCGGACGCAATGCGCCCGAGGCGGGGACCGGGAGAGACAGAAAGGCTGCGGCTCTCTCTCATCGTGCCGGTCATACGTGCAGACGGATACGCTCGCACGGATAGGGAAGAAATCATCGTGCGGAGAGGCACGGTTCGGCTCAAACGCTTTGCGGGCAATCGTGTCATCGCCGGAGCTCGGGCTTAACGAATGTATCTGTTCGAAACGCGCTCGTGGGCACACGCCGCGTGTTTTCGAATTTTAACGCGGAAAGCTACGCCGCTCTGTGCAGCGGATGCGAACGTCGAGGGAGGAAGGGAATCGAGGACAAAAACAAATTCTGCAGGACGGGGCCGGGAAAACTGGGGCCGGGATTCGATGTTATTTCTATTGTTTTTTTTGTAAGTTGAAAATTTCTCGTTCGGTAAAATTTAACTGGGCAACTATATTAGATGATTCTGTTTAACTGGAAAATTAATATTACACGATTTTTTTATTTTGCCGGCATTGTAGGATGGTTGACTAAAAATATACAAAGTTGGTTTGAGTTATTATAAAGTTTATTGCCAATTTCCGATTTTTTAAAGTTATAATGTAATATAGTTGCCCAAAAAATACACAAAGTTTCTTCAAACTATTACAAAGATTATTGCCAATTTTCATTATCGCTATATTTTTTCTTCTTTTTTTTCAGATTTTCTCGAGACAGGATAGTTTTGTTCGTTCGCTCCCGCGGCCCTCGGGTTTGTCCGCAGTTCGGTCGCTCCTTTCGTACGGAGAACGGCGAGGTGTGCGACGGCGACGAGGAAGCCCGAGGCGTTTAATTGTGGAACATTTAAGAACGCAAGGGAGGAGAAGGAGCATGTCGCGTCGTTGACTCGACGTCGAGCCCCGAGAATGACGACGGGATGACGAGAGCGGGAAGCTGTCGCGAGGACAAGCCTGCACACGCTTATTTACAACGCGCATACCGCACAGTCGAGGCGGGCCTCGCGTCATTAAATTATTCCGGGACGTGAGCATCCCAATGGGCGCGCGCGAGAGCTTCCGATCGACTCCTAAAACACCAAAGCCAAAGCACTACGTCCGTACAACGTACAACACCGAGGCTGTACCGGTATTTCGTCTTGGCTGTAACGGCGCAAACGCCGAACTAAACACCGACGGTTTATAATAATCGCTCCGAACATCTGTTGCTGATTCCGACGCATCGACTCCACGGAACAACGAATCGCACTGGATTGCGGGAAATGCATCGGGCTCGTCTCCGATCGCCGGAACAGATCGTACTAGTGCGATCTCTCTTCGTCCGTACGAGAAAATTCGGACAACCGGAAGGCCGCAAAGTTACCGGTTTGCAGCTTTAAAAGGAACATTTCTTAACTCAAAACGAAAAGTTAAAACGAAAAGTCAAAACGAAATGTCAAAACAAAAACCTTAAGTTTAAAACGAAAATTTCTACAGAGATTTTTTAAATGAACAATTCTGTTGCTTTTGTTGAAGGTACCTGGAAATACCTTCCCCATTTTCTCCGAGCCTGTTAATGTGTCGGACAAAAGCAAGTTATGTTTTCACGAGTCCATTTATTGCCACGAAAACCTAATGTGCCTAGGCGTTTATGCATTTTTTTTTTCAGCGAAATATTAATGAAAATTGAGAACCGGCTCGCGTGCCCGTGAGCGCTCGTTCAGCTGGGAATCCCCGCAGGGCGAGCGCTTCTCAGTCATGCACGCGTCACCTGAGCTCCTCGGGCTATACTCGTGTTCGGTGTATAGCAGTAAATTTTTTTTTTTTTCGGAGTGGTTCTCCAAGAGAGTCCGGAGAAGTGGACCTCCAGCAGCGCCGGCACGGAACATCCGGCCGAGAGAGCCGGAGTCGCGCGCGCGACATAAAACGGGGGGCGTGCTCGATGTTCACCGGCGTCATCCGGTATCGTCTCACTGACTCCGAAACGATCCTTCAAAACTCAACTGAATGCGAAACGTGTCGGCAAACAAAATCGCTTGTGCGGCAGCGCGAGAGCGTCCCGCATCTATATAAACCGGCACGATATTAGGGAATAACATACGCGAATGGTTTACAGTTTGCCGCGGGCGCGGGGGCGAGCCGTTCGTCGATACGTCATCCGCAGAATCTCCTCCCGGCTAATGCAAATCCTCTCTCGCATGCATTCCCGCGTTCTCCCCCGCCCGCGCAGGATTTTGCTCGTTTATTCCACGAATTTTAATTCCTATTCCTCTGATTTCTCTTTATTTTTTATTCTCTATGAAATTGCGCAAAGGCAACGCTCGGAACGCTTCCGGCGCTGCACTCCCAAATTAATCCTCCGGCTGTTCATCGACTTCCGGCCGACGAAACATTTTTCGCTGACGTTCGATTTCTACCCAAAAAAAAAAAGATGAAAAAATAAATATCGCGAATGAACAAAAACGCCCGAGGATGATTGCGGACCGGCGCGATTTCCGCTATCCGAAACATCCGGCGAACGACGTCGCGAATCATGCACTTCCGGTTCGCTCGGTCCGGAGGCCAAAAGAGGCGTCGAGCGAGAACGCGCATGCCGGTAGAAAAGGGACGGGAAAGGATAGGCGCAGAGGGTGCGAGTGCCACGGCAAGGAAAAAAAGAAGAGGAAAAAAAGGAAGGATTTGTACCATTTGGCTCGTTCGATGGCGGTTAACGCAGCGGGGTTACCGCGGACGCCTCGACGGACACATTGAGGGCGCCCGTTCGACTCGATAATCGCTCGGCCATTCATACACTTTTCATTGGATTGCGATTGAGCATTAAGAAAAACCCCGGTACGCCGGAGGCCTTACAGTCGCGGGCGCATTAAACCCGAGTGTTCCCCCCCGGCTCCCCGTATTAGCATTAGGAGGCATCATCTCGAGTGTAAACACTGCATGAGCTCCGCGGATTTGGTCACAGTCTCGCGCCGCTTGACGTCCATCCTGGGCCCGCGATTTCCCCCACTTGTGGGTTTCTCGTCGCCGTGCGTCTGTGCTACATAAAAAACATCTATATATATATATACGTGCGTGCACATAAATGTACATGTCCCGAAGACTCCTCCTCTTCTTTGCTGGTTCGCTCCCGCCATGGAGAAACGAGTCTGCGAATCACTGAGAATCGAGCGAACATCAACGGTCCAGATGTCCCGGGTCTCGATCATTGTGACCCGGACCGGTCGGTGTGGGGTGCGCGGTTCCTGGTACCGGGCTGGTATCCGATTTTGCCCGCGGCCATCTTGCGCGGCCCAAGAACTCCCCCCCCCCCCCCCCCCCCTACACTTCCGCTTCTTCGTGTTCTCACCCACGTAGCACGGAAATAGTTTTGAATTTAAACAAAATTGGGACCTTGACCAAACATTTTTTGTTTTCTTCAAATTGCTTCAAACAGGGCTCGATCGATGAGCGGTCATGTTTGTGAAGGAAAAAATGCTTGGACAACTTTGGGCTTCGTTTCTTCTTTCAATGATTGAAATTAAACGATTGATCACCAAGTATTTAAAATAAGCTACCAATCATCACCTATCGAATGTAAAAAATTGCAAATTTTTTAATTAAAGTTGTATGACTAATTTTACAGAGTTCGTTTTTCGCTGACCGATCATATTTGTGGCCCCGACAAAAGATGGCCGTCATGGTGCAAGAAACATTTTACGGAATAAAATAAGACGGTCAATTGACGGTTATTTTTTTATCAATGGACGCTTACTAAAAATTACCGTCATGGCGTTTCTCTACTCCTCTGCCACCGGCTTACTCTCCGTGCACCGGCGAAAGAGGGTCTGCCGGAGCGATCGGGGGAGCAGCCAGGTCGAGATCTGGCGAGGACGGACTCGGAAGAGTTATCCGGACGGAGAGTCTAGGTCGTTCGAGAACGACTCGGGCGTTAAATCCCTCGGGAGACGAACGACTATGCGACATCAGGGAGTACATACTGGTTGGTCGGAATACGTGCAACGATCAGGGGTCCACACGGCCTCCACACACGGGACGGCGGGCAGCAGCCTCGTAAGTCGGTCAACCCGAGGACTCGGTCGACCCGATCAAACCGAGCGAGATGATCGGGATCTCCAGCGATGCCCATGCCCGCCGACACACGTAAGCTACTACATACGTGTACGCGTATCAACGGAGGACACATATCTGCCGTCTTCCTCATAATTCTATGGCCCATGGCTCGCTCCGACGAGCGTGTTACTCGCTCGAGAAAATCTCTCCGGCAACACAGCCGTCTTAGCGCGCCGGGCAAAGACCTCTCGCTTTGTTTCGGTTCATCGTTTGTTATTGCGACGTCGCTGGCCTCGTGGATGGGGGTGAGCATTGATTTCTTTTTATTTTTTTGTTGTGGCTTACAGCTTATTATGAAGCTGTAGTCGAGGATTATTGAAATCGAGCCTTTCTTAGCTTAGCTGGAGCTCGAGGCATAAGTTTTGAGGCACTCGAAGATCCTGATGTAAGTTTATTGATATTATTTGCACGTTGTTAGGTTAAATCTTGGCGATTCGTGATATTTGTTAGGGTTCTTGGGCACACAACTCAACACAGTAAAGAAGGGGCGAAAATTTAGCGAATAATTCGACGGCCCAATTCCATAAGCTGTGCATAAGCACAGCTTGTATGCCCTGGCATTAAGCCCGCGATTTCGTCGACAAAAATGTCCACCATTTTGTTTTCGTCGCAATTTTCTAATTTCAAACTTTAAAAACTTGTAACATGAACGAGAAAGCGCACTGTGTGCGGAGCTGCGGCTTCGAGTGTCGAAAATTCGCAGAACTCACTTTGTTTCGGTTTATCGTTTGTTATTGCGACGCCGCTAGCCCGATGGACAGGGAGTCTTGATTTTTTGGTGGTTTTACAGATTACGCAGATTATAATGAATCTGTACTCGAGGAGTATTGAAATTGAGCGTTTCCTAGCTTAGCTGGATCTCCAGGAATAAGTTTTAAGGCACTACGAAATCCTGATGTAAGTTTACTAATATTATATTTTCACGCTGTTAGGTTAAATTTTTGAAGTTTGTGACATTTGTTTGGCAGGACTTTTGGACATAATTCGACACCGTAAAAAAAGCTCAACGATTTCACGAATAATTCAACAGCCCAATTACATATGGGCGTGCAGGCTGTGCATAAGCATAGCTTGTACGCCCTTCTGGCATTAAGCCTTCGATTTCTTTCTCACAAAGATCCTCCATTTTGTTTTCGTCAGAATTTTACATTTTTCTTTGCCAAAAATGGTTTTTTAAAAATGTATACCTTGTACAGTTAATGAAAAATATATGAACATTTTTTCTTGGGTGCGCTGTGAACAGGGCTGCTGCGGAGAGAGTTGATAATGCACCAGACAACGCGCCCGGACGCGAGCGTCCAGCACGAATCATGGAGGAGGACGAAGAGCTCGATGAATCGTCTTACGATCCCTACGAGCATCGAACTGAGCAGAATCATGTTTCGTGAGAGATTTTTCCTGTTTTTTTCACTGGAGATTGAGTAATCAAAGGACGATGGCTAATTTTTTTAAATGCTGTGCTTCTACGTTTCAGGGATTTAGGCTCGCTGGCAAATTTGGTAAAGAGCGCCGCAGGCACGGGTTTATTCGCGATGCCAAACGCTTTTGCCTGCGTCGGAATGCTGCTCGGCATCCTTGGCACGATCGTCATGGGAATACTGATAACGGTTTCCCTTCACCTGCTCATGAAGACTCACGACACTATGTGCAGACGAGTAAAACTTCCGGCACTCCCTTATGACAAATTGGTGTCGACCACTCTCACCACTGGAGTGCTCAAGGACCGAATATCCTCGAGATTTGTCACGTAAGTATTAAATTTTTGACCTGCCAGTGTCAACATGCTTCGTAATTAAAGTAACAGAATAATTTAATTCTGCAAAATTTAATAATAGTTAAACTTTTTTAAATTTAGTAATAATTAAACTTTATTCAATTTAGTGATAATTTTATTTTTTTGAATATGGTAATAATTTTATTTTCATAAACGTAGTAATTATTATTATGTTAAATTTAATATTGATTTAACTTTGTTAAATTATTCTGTTAACGACGTCGTAGAGGACAATGTTATCGATTCCTTTTTTTGTGCGTGGCTTAAAAAAAAAAACAGACTCATAGTCGACACAGCGTTGGTCGCATGTTACATCGGTATCGGCGCGGTCTACGTGGTCTTCGTTTCCGGTATCGTCCAGGAGTGCTTCGATATGAACAAGACGATCAACCAGGCCTACTACGCGATCATAATATTCCCTATATTCCTGCTGATGAATTTGGTCAAGGGATTGAAAAACTTTGCACCTATGTCGATGATCGCCAACGCCCTCGTCGTTCTCGCCGCTCTCATCGGGATCTACTACGCGACCAAAGAAGGAAACGGCGAGTGGGTTCTCGTAGAGAAGAAAGTCGCCCTTTACCCAAAGTTCATTGGCACTGCCTTCTTCAGCATGTGCTCGCCGGGACTGGTACGATCTCTATCGCTGAATTTAATATCTTTTGCAAGGTCACTTCCGGTGTTGAGCTAAATCATTGGATAGATGTTCGTTAACATAATGTTCCTTAAAAGTATTTTCCTTAAAAGAATGTTCGTTAAATCAATGCTCATTAAATGAACATTTGTTAAATCAATGTTCGTTCAATTAAAATCCGTTCAGGTATTGGCGATACAACACAGCATGAAGAAGCCCTGGAATTACACGAAGGCCTGCGGCGTCTTGAATTGGGGGATGCTCTCCCTAACAGGCTTCTACGTGATCGTCGGATCGATCGTTTATTCCAAGTGGGGATCCGACGCTCTGGGCAACTTCATTCGTAATCACCACGAGCATAACGCGTGAGCCTTAACACACCTCGAGACAAGTAAACGATCGAATATTTTTTTAATGTAAAATCTTTGATCTTTCCAGAGGCACATGGATCGCGCTCGCGATGCAAGGAATCGCGATATATTTTTCGTACGGCTTACAGTGCTACATGCCGATCTCGATTCTCTACGAGGACTATGCGATGCCCTTGATCAGGGACGGCCGCAAAGGCTCGCCCTTTCTTTGGGACTTGGTCGTGCGGTTCGGCGTCACCGCCGTCACTTGTAAGTAATCGAAAATAATGCATCGTGCCAGAGCATTAAAAAAAATTCAACTAAAAAATACGATTTCCAGGTATCCTGGCAATGGCTGTTCCTCGACTCCACCTCTTCACGAGTCTCGTCGGAGCCCTCTGCATAGCCACCCTCGGCTCCATAATCCCCGTGATCCTCTACATCCTAAGTCACCACGGTAATTACGGTCGACTACATTGGCGATTGATTCTCGCATCCGGTATACTCTTCGTCGGCTTTTTAGCGATGATATGCGGAAGCGCATCGTCATTGGTCCTCATAATACGCTATCTGCGATACGGGTAAGCACCAAACCGGGAAAACCAAAAAAATATATATACATTTATTTATTTATTTATTTCATTTACAATTTTTACAGTCTAGTTAATAGCGTGTAGCGTAATAACATCGCACATAAAATATATATTAATTTTTTTCTAAATCTTTTTTCTAAACTGCAAATTTCGTTTCTAAATCACGAATAAAAAAAAATTTGTAATACCAGTCGAATAATTATTTTGCAGGAGGGAAGATTAACTCGAAGATTATCGCGGCAAAACGGCGCACGCAGTGTCGGTATGCCAGTGCGACGAAAGTCTCCGTACGGAGGCTTTTAACCGAGTGAATAGGACGAAAAGGAAGAACAAAAAAAAAAAGAAAACGAAAAAAAAAACAGAAAAAAGTGATATAACGTATAATCGCGTCAGAGCATTGAGGCGTCGGTTCGGTGGTTCTCGGGACACCCGCGCGCGCGGGTGTGTACGAGTCGGAGGTTTAAACCAAAGCAGAGACGACGATGGTTTACGGGAGACAGAGAGAAGAGGCTCGAAAGGTTGCTTTCATCGCTGGGAGAGAGGACGACCCCTTTTAGTGGCCACTGCTGGCGCGTACCTCAAAACCACCCCCTCCGGCTCGAGCATCCCGGTGTGGCTGCTGCTTGTCCGTTCATCCGTTTGCCAGTTCAAGGTGGCTGCGTTCATTACCGTCGGCAGCTCTCTCTTGGGGTGAGTACTGAAAAAGGCGGTGAGTAGCGAGGGGAAGAAAAACGGTCGACAGTCTCCTGGCGGTCCTGTTTCAGCCACTCCAAGGAGTCCTTCCGCCCCCCCCTCCTCCCCGCCCCTCGCTTCTCTCGGCTCTCATAATTATTTCAATAAACTTAACGCCCCGGCATTTGCAGGCGAAACTCCGACCTCGAGAATTCTTTGTCTCTCGGTGTACAGCGAAATTACAATGCGTATTCGGACGTCAAACGGAGAGGAAAAAAAAGAACACAATTTATTCGTGTTATGTCTTCGCCGTCGATAAAACGAAGTCGGCTTTGAGCAAGATATTATCAAAATGATAATTTGATCACAAATCTGATAACACACTGAGAAACGCAGATAGCCGTATATTTTTGTTCTGACTATTGTCAGCTGAGCGGTAAAATCGATTAATAACTATTATTTATTTTTTTAAATACGTAGGATATTAAAATTCCTTTTTTTCTTCCAAATTTTGATTCAACAAATTTTTTTTTCTACATTTTTTTTTCATCTGTTGTTTCTCTAAAAAAATGTAGTTTTTCTACATTTCTGTGTATTTAATTTGCATTCGATCGAAAATCGTTCTAACGACGTTCGCACGATAAATTGCTAACGAAGCCGAGTTTGAAGCACCTACTGAGTCTTCACATAAATTTCGATCGAATCTTACAAAAAGGGTGGGGTATTGAATAATACGAGAACGATAAAATTTGTAAACACCTGCCGCGTTACGTCGTTCTTCGGACGATCGACTCCGGGTTACACCGTAGTATCGTCGACACGGGGACGATGGTGTAATGATAGTCATACTACATCGTAGATGGTGGTCGACCGTGCAACGCGTGGACACGTGCGGCCCCGTCTATCGTTTCCGAGGGGGTCGTAGTAACGAGACTGCAAAGAGGGTGTCTCCGGCCGCTCAACGCGCCCCGCCACTGCGAGACCGGCGATTATTCTATTTTTCTTTCTCATCCGGAGCCTCGCGCGTTCGCTCACAGGCTGCGGACTAATTGGAAGGTTAGCAAGAGAACCGAGAGCTCTCGCCGGCGGCGTATGTGTAGTTCCTCCGATGTCCAAGGGCCAACCGCTCAAATCGAAGGGATTAGCCCTTGCTGGTCGCGAGCACACGTGCACCTAAACGGACGCTAATTGCTCGGCCGTGCGGTGAACGAGCATCCTTACTCTCCCTTCCTGTATGAACCTCTCGGCATTTCTTTGCGGCACTTAACTGTGTTTTTTCTTCTCGTATCGATCTCAGAGACGAGCTTTTCAAAATCTTGTACCCGCTCTCTGAAACAAAAATATTAGAAGTTGCGATGGTGAAAAAATGAATTGGGAGAAGCGATAGTTAGTTGAGAGACCCGATTTCCCATACGTAGGTATCCGCTTTCTTTGCGGCACTTAACTATGTTTTTTTTTCTTATTCTAAAGCTGAAAGAGTCATTCAAGCATTCGTAAATCATACGCGTTAGTCCCAAGACCCAATTTGGTATCAGTTTTCATTGCGGCCCTGACCTGCGTTTTTTTTTCTTATTTCAAGCTACGACTTTGATTGAAGCTTTTCCAAATCCGCGCAGCTTTTCCAAATGTACCCGCCCTCGGGAACTAAAAACGAGGACACTGTAAAAATTTTTTGTTTGACAATTATCGAACGGTATGGGAATTTTTTTCGCACGAACCGTTTCAGAAATTCGAAACGCATGTGGCTTGCAATTTTACGGTAACATTTTTACTTTTACCGAAAATTTTAAAAATTTCAGGCAGTGTATTTATAATTTTAATATCTCGTATTTCAATTTTACGAAAAAGTGCACCAATCTTCAATTAATGTAAGTAATGTAAGCATATTTCAAGTTCCAGTACATTAAATTCACAATTTATTTTGACAGTGTAATTACACTGATAATAAAAAAGAGTCGAGAGAAGCGACAGTTAGTTCATACATTTAACAAAACAAATGTAAAAAAATTGCAGCTTCCCAAGTGCGCGTTCTCCCAGCTCATACCTCTTCCCCGCACATAATCAAATTCTGACCCTTAATCTTGTGTTTCCAAAAATCTAGGTAAAAAAGCCTGCAGCACAAAAAATAGAACCACCATCCAAGATTCCCCCACCGCCGACCGATGGGATGAGGCCGGGATGGAAACGCCGGAGGATGCAAACGGTGGATAAGCGCAAGATATTAGCCAAAGTAGAAACGGCTCGTTCGCGTCTGCTCTCTCGTCGTCTCGTCTAGTCTCGGGGTAACAGGCATCAGCCCCGAAGTACCTTACACACCCCACGGCACCGGCGCAGCGACGAGGGAGAGAAGAGAGGAGAGAGAGAATGAAGATAGGAGCTGGATAGGATATCAAGAAGGGAAGAGGATCCTCGCAGCTTTTCTCCGCAGCTTCTCCTTCTCGGCGTCTCCTCGGAAGAAGCAGCACCGGCGGGACCAGAAACGGGATGAGGAAGATGAGCAGGCACGGGAGGCTGAGGAGGAAGGATCTGGAGTAAAAGCGAGTAGCGGCACGAGAGGAAAGGAGCAGGGGTTCCTTTAGCCGACGTTCACACCGTAGCGGGGCATCCGGGCGTCTTCGGGGCTTCCCCTTATCTCGAGTCTGCAAGACTGCCTCCGGTAATACTTCGGCACGGAACCACCCTTATACGCCACCGACCGGAGAGAACTCCCCGTGAAATATCGCTAAACGGCTTGCCTCACCGAAACTCCTTCCACGATTCTCCATCCCTGGATGCTCTTTCTCGCTCCCCCGTCTCTCTATCCTCCTCTCTGTGTCTTCCTATCGCTGTGCCGGAGTCATACCGTGCAGCTCGTATCTATATCGCGGATCCCGCACTTCCTATACGTTCGACACTCCATCCGCCGCGACAACTATGCTGACTTTACGACCATCGCCGTGCGAGTTTCCACGTTCGCGACAAAAAAACTTTCGGAATGGTGAAAAATTATTGAAAAATACAGTTCGAATTCGTGGGGATCGTTTGTTTAAGGAAAAGATTCAGTCTTAGCTGCGATTCGCTTTTTTTTATCAAAGGTCGACGAATATTATAGTAATAACAGTAATGATCATTATATAGTAATAATATTATTATTATTATTATTGCTAATTTTTACGAATTTTGGAAAAACTTCAAAGTCAAGTGAGAGCAATTAGACTAATAACAATAATAATAATAATAACAATAGTAATAACATTGTTAATATTTATGAAGATTACTATTATGATTATTATTATTATTGCTCATTTTTACGAATGATTTGAAAAACTTTTAAGTCAAGTGTCTCGTGTGAGATAACGATAATCTATTGTCCCGAATTTTTGGGGGGAACGACTAACGGTGACATTGTTTGTGAATTTGGCTGTTAGTTGACACGAATTATAGTAGACGGGGCTCTCTAAATTTCTCCGGAACAAGCGAGGAAAGCCGAAGACGAAGTCGCTGCCGGATGGGGAGAGGAGGGAGAGGCACAGGAGCCCTCGTTATACGTACGTATGTATATGTATACATATAATATGTATATATATATATACGTATAGGTTGCCGACGCCAACGACGAAACGAACGAGCTCGCGCTTCATTATACGCGACGCTCGCACGCTTCGTTTGTCACCGGAAGTCGCGCTTTGGCGGAGGCTCCGAGATGGTAAAAGGAGGAGAGGAACGGCGAGAGGGTGACTGCGTCGACCTATACGGAGGTGCGAGACGACGTCGCCCGGCGCGGGGAAAGAGAGAACAGGGTGGGTTAGGAAGAGGGAGGAAGAGAGCTCGGGCAGCCTCGGCTTGAATTAATACAATCACCCCGCTCGCTCGCTCGAGAAGCTACGGGAGGGATGGCGGTTGTGCAGACTTCTCGCCACTCGTCTCGCTGCCAGAAAGGGGTGGCCGCCTCCCCCGACCCAAGATAACTCACACCCTCGCGGCCCTCCGTACATACTCTCGCCGTCTTTATCCTCACGCGAGGAAATCCCGGCCGGCGTTTCCTCGTCATCGAAATTGCACGATGCCGATGTGTGCATCCGCGGATCGGAGCGCCGTTACACGGCCTGGGTCTCTATAACTTTTATTCTATTATATTCGTGCCTATACTCGACGCTGCACCTTGTGCAAGGTTGAGGAGCTTTACTCGAGAATGTTGTTATTCCTCGTCGGTTAATTCGGTAGGGATGGGTCACTAAGGGGTAAAAGAAAGATACTGAGAAAGTTCGCATTTTTTTGAGTCAATGGCATTATGCTAAATTTTTTTTTATCTCTGAGATAATTAGTCATTGATTGCAGATTTCATTTTTTTTATTTTATTTAAAATCTATTTTTTTAACTCTGTGGGAAATGAGTCGTTGATAGTAGATTGAATTTTTTTTTATTTCATAGACGCTAGTTTTTGTTTCTGTCGGAAATGACTTACTGGTTGCAGATGTGATTAAAAATAAATGTGAACACTATTATTTAGATTTGATTTTAAAAAAATGTTAAACGCTATTTTTCCCGGTATTTTCGTGAAAACGTTTATTTTATTTTTTTGTGGAGAATTTTCGTGGCTGCAGTTCAGGTTTATTTTCGATTTTTTTTCACTATCATGGCTAAGGTAATCTCTAAGAAAAAGAAATGATCGGTGCGCCGTATCGAAAGTCGCCAGTGCAAAGGGTGCAGGAGTACGCCGACAACGTTTCGGTTGCGGTATCTCGCCCGGTACACGAAACGACAAAGTGCACGTGCTCCGTTTCGATAAAAGTGAAAAATGCTCGGTGTTGACAGTGTATCCTCAGCGAGTCGTGCGTGCCGAGGGAAACGACAACGTCGGGAGAGAGGTGCACCATTTATTTTATAGGGCTCCTTATCGGCACCCTGCTGGTCCACGGGACACAACGACCCCTATATTTCTCAGCCGACGAGAACCACGCGAGCACACTTCCTACAACACGGGCCATCAGCCTCGCAACCGATACCAAAATACGACATTTTTCATAATCATCAAATTCAAAAAAAAAAACTCGCCAATTAAACATAAAAGTACGATAATAGAAAAAAATGGCCAACAGTCTATAAAGATAAATGGCCATTCTTCCAATTTACCAAAATCAACATTCACTCCATCCCTCCGACTCCAATATATTACAATATATATTTAAAAAAACATTGCCACTTCAACATAAACGTACGAAAACAGAAAAAATGGCCAGCAATTTATAGACATAAATGGCTACTTTTCCAATTCACCAAATTCTCCCTTCACTCCATCTCGCCATCTCTCATATATAAAAAAATAAAAAAAATTCATCATCACCAATTAAACATAAACATACGATAACAGAAAGAATTGCCACCAATTTACAACAACGAATGACCATTCTTCCAACTGACT
Organism: Amblyteles armatorius; assembly: GCA_933228735.2. Lineage (NCBI taxonomy): Eukaryota > Metazoa > Arthropoda > Insecta > Hymenoptera > Ichneumonidae > Amblyteles > Amblyteles armatorius. The sequence continues at coordinate 14,532,591 of OW121688.1, read as the reverse complement.
CAAATCAGCCTTCGCCCCGTCCCTCCGTCTCCAATATAAAAAAAAATTAAAAACTACCCCTATTTTAAAATTCGAGGCCTCGCGTCCCTCAACCATACCGTGCGTATGTCCTCCCCCTCCCCCGCGCAGGAGTCGGCGACGTCGTCGTCGGCGAGAGTTTTCGTCTCCGTCCCTCCTGGAAAAGCCCAGCCGTTCACCCATCCGCCCCCGGTTCGACTAAACCTGATTGGATGCAGAGTTATCTCTCGCTGCGTTACTTCCGGATGATTGGTCGCTGCGGTCGTCATGACTACCTAACTCTGCCACCCACGTGCTGCGGCTCTGTGCCTGGCTCTGTAGCTGCAGCCTCGCCGAGCGGTCCAGTGGCTCGTCCTCGCAACGGCGGCGCCGACAGAAGCGGCCCCCGATAGCCCTGTCGCCGTCTCACCCTCGCACAGTTCCCTCGCTTTCGACTTGGCCGTTCCGCCGCTGCCGGCACCGACTGGTACACACTGCATGCCCCTCGCGATAACGCGCACCGCACGCGCACGCATTGACACCGACGTTTCCCGCGACCGCGAGGCACGTCACACCCTGTTCCTGCCCTTCGTCGTCCCCCTGGCAAACGAACGGGTGGACACCAGCGGCGCATCCGTTATGCATGACCGGACACAGGGAGGACAACGGCGACGTGTCTTCGAGAGTGAAGGCTCGTCTCCGACGTGTCCTCAACCCCCGTGGGACTGAGAATTTCTCCACCGAGGGCGATCTGATTGTCCTGTTATGGGCCATGATTCATCCCTCATCGACCTCCTTATCTCCTCGTCTCGGCGATTCGATGAATTTTGGGATGCTGGGAGATCGAACTTTGAGGCGTTTTTAGGATTGCTGGGAGAAGTGGGTACTTTGAGAGAAGAATTCTAATAAAAACTACCCGTCATCTAAGAAAAATTACCACAGCGCATAGCAGGGAACTAGGAAAGCCTGTGGAAATTCTCAGATTTTCCAAGAAATTGTACCATTATATCTACGAAAAATTCTTATAAACCTGGGACTTTCTACCATGGGTGACGCCCTAGTTGGGATTTAAATGGAAAATATTGGGTTGGGAGTAAAATAATTATCACATTCGTGATCAGCGAGAAAAAATACGTGGAAGCCTAGAAACAAAAAAAAAAATCGATTGGACAACGATTTTTCACTTTTTGAGCCACTTTTGGAAAAATGCCGATTTTCGTCAATTACAAAGGTCGATATCTCCGCTCCCAATGCAGCTAGGAAAAATAGTGAGCGGTTTTGGTTTCTGAACCCATTTCAACGTAAACGAAATCAGTTATCGTACTAAATGTTATTTTGTACGTTGCGCGCGACATGCATATTTTCATTTTTTATAAATGTCCCAACAAAACCTGGAAATTGTCCTTAAATGTCGTTATTCCGTACAGACTTTTTACTGGACGCCATGCTTTACGTTCAGAAAAGGTTCTTTTCTCCTCTCTTGGTCGATCCGATCCAGCTGTCGAGGCCAGTAGTGCAAGAATCTTTACAGCATCACTTTGCTCTCAAGCGAGCCTTCGAGTTTCTTCCGGCCTCGGCCGTTCATCCCGGTTTTTAACTCTTTAACTTCGGTAGGTCTCGGCCGAGCAAATGCTAAGTTGCCGAGCTCGAGGGACGTAGGAAGGAAGAAAACGAGAGTGAGCGAACCAAGGGGGTTGGAACATTTTCCAGCCGAGCGATCGACGCCTACTCAGCTTCCGCGTCGATTTCCTCTACGAATTTTGGACCCTCGCCGCGGACCCGGCCGTACAGAGTCGCTGAATTAATCGAGCGTTCCTCTCCAGCGTCTCTGACATAGTTGTTTTATGCTAACAAACAGTGACGACGATGAGGGTCGGTGTTATGTTCGAACGAGACAAACGAGCGCAGCGGGGCAATCGTGTGCTGTGGATCAACGCGTCTAAGGGTGGGGCAAAACGGAACACCGGGGTAAAATGGACCAGCAGACTGGTTGATTTCATCCCTCATTAAAAATTGGCGAAAATTTGAGGTATCCCATTTTGCCCCAACTACGCAACCTCGGAATAATTATTTTGAAAAAAAATTCTACTTTTATTTTAAATAAGCGGACAACTTATAAATCGAATCCAATCAGACGGAGTTTATTTTTTTGGGCCATTTTGCCCCGACTCGTAAGCTCGGAATAATTATTATAAGACACATTTTATTTTATTTTCATTTTAGTGAGCAGTCAATTTATAGATGGGGCCTCGTCCGAATAGAGTTTATTTTGGTGGTCCATTTTGCCCCGGCTTTCCCCTATCCCGATAGAGCGTTTACAAACGCCTCGAATTGAGCGTGCAAAATGACGAGACGTTATCCCATCGGACTATGAATCTCTCGGCGGTGCGCGAACGCGCGTCGACGCACTGTACGCACTATTATACCCTCTCGTTTTTCTCTCTCGGTTAGTACAAAGCCAGAGTGGGCGTGACCGTGCCAGACTCGTTCACTGTCCCCGCAGTCGAGAACCTGGACTATGTGTGGAGACCTTTTTTTTTTATTTATTTTTTTTTGCAACCCTCTCCCCCCCACCCTTTTCCCTCACGCGCATCTCGCTCGCACCCTCGTTTGCACTGGTGAGGGATGGAGACGTCACTTTTGTCACCGAATTCGTCGCGGCCCGCTGACGAAATTCGTTTCGAGTGGCGTGGCGATGCTACGACTTTATGGCATTATCGCGGGACGAGAAGGGAAAGACACGAGAACTCTCTAGGCGAGCTATTGTAACGCGTAATCTACTACGGTATATTTTATCTGGGAATCACGACCGCGACGTGAAATATCGTCGGCTTTTGTATTCCGGAGATTGGAGGGATGATTGAGAGATACGGCATAATTATTATTGATCTATGGGATTCATTAAATGAATAATAAAATTAATTTTCTTTCTTAAAATTAATTTTCTTACTGAAAGTAAAATTTCTTATTTAAAATGAACTTTCTTATTTGAAATTAATTTCCTCATGTGCAAGGGATGATATTATGAATTGTTTTCTATTTACTTTATTTTTTTAAAGTTATTTTATTATGAAAAAAAATGTATTTTATTGCACGGTAGAGATCAATTGTCGTGATTTGCAGGACTCGAAACGACGTGTGTGATTCCCCGCTATCCCGGATAGCGAGGACATGCCGCTGTGGGAAAGCATCGAGGCGATTCAATTAATCGTTCGGAACATTGCGATCCATCACCCGGCGATCAGCAGCACGCGCAGTACGGCGCGCAGTAACTGCGCTATAAGCGAGAAACGTGACGGAAACTTGTTTGTCCCGAAGGGCCGCCGTTTCTCGTAACGCTCTGGAAATATACGTGTGTCCCGAGGACACGCTCCCGTTGTCGTTTCCACGAAAGTGTGCGGTTTCGTGTGGGCGCGTGACTGATCGCTGTTTCGGCGACGACGTCCTTTCCTTTTCTCGATTGTCACGCGAAACACAGTTTCCGAGTTAACGTGTCGCGCAGACACAATACTCATCCGATCCTGTCCCCAGCATCGAGCAATTAATCACTCGTCAAAATTAACCCTTTGGGGCGACCCGAAATCTCCCTCCACCCGCCCGACCCGAGCTCAGTCGGTAACGAAATCTGTAATCCATTTCTGTTAGGGTTCCAAACTTTTCCAAGGAAAAACAAATTATCAGCTTTTTCTCTTTTCTTCATAAAAGTTCCATGAAGACTGTTGAAAAAAAAACAAATGATTATAGTTTCTGTTACCGACTGAGTGAGTTTCATATTGCCTGGAGTGTCAAGGAGAGAAATGGCTTTTTATATTCACTACTTCGGTATCGACTGAAATTTTTTTATTTTTCTTAAAAAAATGGCATAGAGGAACTCATACAAATGTGGACCATATTGTCAAGTCTCTAAGATTCCCCGGATTGTTTTCGTCGTGTCAAAGATCGAACTACCAGCCACCCAGAAGCAAGGGTAACACTAGACCTCTTCTTCCCTCTTTCCTCCCCGTTGCCACGGCGATCGCTTCACCTCGTACTTCCTTGCAAGTGACTCCTAGCCCAAGGAGTGTAGGATGACCCAACGAGTCCTTTACGGGATATCTTATACCCCGGTGGCAGATGACGGACGCTGGGAAATGGACCACCCTGAAAACCGGTCAACGACTCTCCGATATCGCGTATTACCCAATCCCCTTAAAAATTCATGTGCGATATGCGATCCAATCATCTCCAAGAAATGCATGCGAATGATACAGGTGCAGCTTTTTTTTTGCATCGTCGGATATCCCTGAGAATCTTTGCTGGACCTTAAGGTTCCAATGCTCGGACACGTCCCAATCGCCGGACACTCTACGCAGATTTTATTTACTACGAATTTAAGTATTAGAAATCCAATTTGACACTCGTAATCGTATCTACAAATATTATTTTATGCACAGAACAAAAATTAAACAAGCTTTAAGCCTACATTACTTCCTATTGTTGCCTTTTTTTAAAAGATCGACTAATAGTGTCCGAAAACTGGTACGCATTAGTACAAGCTACTTTTACTTGTCTTTTGGCAATTTATCGATCTCTTTTGGAAACTATCCGCTTTGCGTTGGTTTCAGTTATTTTCATTAAAAAATTGTTCTCTGCCAATTAATAACTGCTGGAATCTGGGGATTCTCTTAACCGTCCGAGCATTGGCACTTTCACCTCCATGAGGTACAAAAAAAAAAAAAAAAAGATCGAACCTCGCTCCGAGTACAAAGCAACTTGGTACCGCGCAAGAAGCGTTTTATTATGGAGTGCCACTGTCGCAGATTTCATTTGTTTGGCCCCCAATCCGTCGGAACAACTTTTCGTCATCCCATCTCGAGCTTTGTGCTTATGAATCTCGAGAGGCATAGAAGGATTTTCGTGGATCTCGCCCGGTACAACAGGGACTTTTAGCCGCGTACTTACGGACACACTGCCGCGGGATCCCTCTCGAGCACTCGAGGGAAAAAAAAAATATGGGGCGAGAAACGAAGATTCGTGAATGGGATGAATTGAAAGAGCCGCAGAGTCGAAAGGAGGAGCAGTGTTGGTGGAGCGCGTGGGATATTGCGGGGGATTAAAATCCAGTCGAGAGACCGAAGGGTATCTAATCCGCCCTCGTATTGCGCACACCTTATACAAAAAAAAATATATATATATAAAAGTAGCTAACTCTTGAGGCACTGGGAGTTTTGCCAGACACATGGTCGATAGTAGCTTTCATGGAATCGAGTGTGGGATCGAGGCGTTGTCGCACATCAATCCGGGGCTTTGCCCTCGAGTGCGGAATTCCCTACATCTACACAACACTATATATAGCCAAATTCACTAACAAAAGATGTATGCAAAGAAGTAAAAAAAAAAAAATGAATTGTGATAATTCACCGTTCCCGTCTCCGATGATCGATTCGATTCACAGATCGTCCTGCATTTTAATTTTTTTTTTTTAAATCCGTCCTTTTACTATCCACATTTACTTATAGAAAAAAAAATCAATTAGCCTAGCGAAGTCTTGTTTTGTGAGCTTTTTCATACACGTACTCTTAATTTGTGGCGTCACAAATTGATTCGGGGCTTTACCATCTTGCGAGGAATCCCCCTACGTGTTCAACGCTACAACCAATCTCATCGCCAAAAACCTACATACAAAAATAACGTAAGATGACAATTCGCCACTTCATCTCGACCGTTCATCCCCGATGTCCGATTCGATTCCCAGTTCGCCCGACATTTCCACGTTTTCCCATCTCTCTGCATCAGCATCTGGCAGCGTCGCGGAGGTCCATAGGGTCCGGCCCTATTGTGCCGGTTCTCCCGTCCGGCGCGCGTAGTTTGCATCTCGCCGGTGCATCGTCGCCGCGCCTAGTGTCAGATTCGTCGATGGGAGGGTGAGAGAGAGAGCCGGAACAAGTTTCGGGGTCCAGGAGGAGCGGGATGATTAGTGTGCGCACACTTGACCTGGCTGAACCGCCCCTCGAGCCCGGTGAATAAACGGCATTATATCGATACCGTGTTCTCGAGCTTGTACACAATAATCCACGGAGGAGCGTAACGCTCCTCGCTCTCCGGGTTTCCCTCGTCGATTATGGGTACGAGTGTACCGCGAGCGTGTGTGTGCGAAGCCTCGACTCGCAACCCCACGTTCGAAACGCCCCGGGGCTCCGAAGCTGCCCCTCCGTCGCTTACGCTCCTTTTCGGCTTTATTACGGTTTTTAGGCAAACCGTTCGCGCTCACCGCGCTTGACCGTAAGCGAGTCTCCGGGCGCACTTTCTCCCGCTCGCTCTTCGTTGCACCCCGAAAATTTTGTCACGTCTCGTTTCTTCCCCGGTGATTAATAGAGCGCGGCGCCCTGCGCGCTTCAACACGCGTCGCGCATTTATTATGCGCGTATGCTCACCAGAGTGTCCCGGAACATAATAACGGCGATGGAGATTTACACGCATGAAATGCCGTTACACGACCGGGGATGACGACGGGGGGACTCGATGAATTTGTCGAGTGGACAGTACTGGGGTCAGTGCTGGTACTCACCGGCACGGTAGATTCTTCGCGACACGGAATTCGCGAACAAGTCGAGGTCGCCAAGAATCTTGTTCTTAATCGACCTAAAATAATATGTAAACATATAAATATAGAATACAATAATTATAATGTAATATTATGTACATACAATTTATATGTATTTTATATTACAGTGTGATGTAATTATATATAAAATTATTATGCTGGGAGATAAATCCAATATAGTTATATATTATTTTTTCAATATTTCCGGTTGATCGGCATTTCCAGGAATCCAAGAAATGCATTGTTCAGCACATTCGACCCAAATCGTAGAATTGTGCGTTTTCGGTCTTTTTTTTGTAATATTTTTTTATTGGTGTCTCGGTAATTCAAGTAATAGGAATAGTAATTTTGGTAAACCAGGCTGCTCGCTTGCGCATGAGATTCATCCGGCAGCGCTGTATCTCTTGATATAGGTACTAGAGAATACCGCGGCAGAGAACAGGGCCCTCGAACAATTTATGGTGACTCTATCTCGCCTTCTCGCTCTCCCTCTATCCCGGGGGGCGCTTTGGTGAAGCCGCGAAATCGCGTCAGCATTTAGTCGAGCAGCCAGTATATTAGGCGAAATACAGCAGGTCGGACCCACAGGGATATCCTCTCTCACGGGCCATTACTGTTACACCTTTGATCATCGCATGACCAGAGAGCTAAAGCTGCGTCATCAGGGTATGAATTTCTCTCCGTGCCCGGCAACGGCTATCTGGACGTAATAATTTACAAACCAACGAGCCACCTTCAGCACTTGCTGTTACCGCTGTCCACTCGCGTACCCCTTTCTCTTCCCTGTCTCACTTGCGTTACGCACTTACTCATACTTGGTGCGGCGACGCGATTCGCGGCGATCACTCCTGCGCTCCGACACGTTCTTCTCTCCGAGAGAACCGCGGGGAATCCCACTTGCGGAGCGCGATTCATCCGCGATTTATGTACTCCGCGCGGACCACCGTTCTCAGTCGACCAAAGAATTATTTCGGCGCAGGTCTTGATTTTTAAATAATATTTAAAACGTTATGGTAATCAGTAAAATTATATTAATACTATAATTATATCTACTTAATAATAAAGCGGGAAGTTACTAGACGGTCTCATAGACACTCACTGGAATAAATGGACCAGAATGAATTCCATTCCATGAGCTAAAAGTCGACTTTTTGAAAATAAAGTAGAATAAATTTCATTCCGGGAGCTAAAATTTAACCATTAGAACTATTTCATCGTCCCAACCAATTAATCGGTTGTCAACCAAATCGCCTGGAGCGCATTTCGGTCGTGCCGACTTATGATTTTTCTCCGTCCGCTCTGAAGAAATATTCTACCAACTGAAACACGAATACGGAAACGGATTCCATATTGTCATCTCATAAAATCTCTTCTCTCCGAAACTAGTGACTAAATCTTCCCTAACACGATCACACGATTATCCCAACGGAAAGCTAGGATTATCGTAGAGTGCCAAAGTTAGTCCAACTTCCGCGATGAACGCGTTCTACCAATGACAAACCGCATTATAACATTTCCCAACCCATCTATAATCATCCGAAAGTCGTCCAGTAATAGAAATCCCAAATCGTCCTCATTGCGCTCGGTTGGAAAAGCAAGAATACGTGAAAAGGCGACTCCGGCGAAGGTCCACATCGCGGTTTGTCACGTTCAGCCTCGCGAAAGAGTGGAGCCGCGAAACGAGAGAGCACAATTCAGCAGACGCCTGTTGCATGCTCGCTCGTGGCGTCCGTGACGTCATTCCCCGAGGCGGCATTACACCACCGCCGCAGAACTTAACGGTACAGGAGGGTGCAGGGTGGAAGCGGAGTTAGGGGGGGGGGGGGGGGGGGAGGTGGATGTTGTCGACAGTGGAGGATCCGCGTGCACGGGAGGGTCGAGTTTCAGGGGTAGTTTTGCCCAACGGTGGGGGCTCAGGGGGAGAATGCCATTGGAGGGCGTGCTTGACAAAGGCGTGGTTAGCTTGTCCCCACCCAATAATAAACAAGCGACTCCTACTTGTTAATTTGTTTGCTTTGCCCTCGTCCTTTCTCGCTCTCCTGCTTCCACCTTCGCCCCTCTTTCTCTCCACCTCGTTCCTATGTTCCGTGCTCACCGACTCGTGGCATTCCTCTATCTTGCCCCCCATCTTGCTCCCTCCCGCCGGAGGCTTTTTCCTCCTCTCACCTGTCCGCACACCGGGGACGGACTTACCTGCCGGCTCCCGATTGAACTCACCGAGACACATTCGCGAATCGACCAGCCCGACCTAATTCCCGACTGCTCACCGCGTGTTTATATTTACCTCGCTCACCCGACGATTGGATGATCCTGCGGCGAGAAAGAGATTCGACGAGGGATGCTGGGTTTTATTTTTATTTTTTATCTTCAGGTGGAAGTTTCTTGGGGAAGATATCTTGGGTGGAAGGAGGAAATTGAATTGGGTTTGATGTTAATTAATGGGAATACATTTTTATCGAGTTTTGATGCAAAACAGGATACGAGTTGTCAATTTTGCATTCTGGAGCGCCTTTTGTAGCGCCCAGTACTAATCCGACCTAATTCCCGACGACTGCTCACCGCGTGTTTATATTTACCTCGCTCACCCGGCGATCGGATGATCCTGCGGTGAGAAAGAGATTCAACGAGGGATGGGTTTTATTTTTATTTTTTATACTTAGGTGAACGTTTTAGGTGAAAGAAAGAAAAATTAGAAAATTCGATCGGGATTAGAGTTAATTAGTGGAAGTAAATTTTGATGGAATTTTAATAGAACACGAGATTCGGAAGGAAAATTTTGCTCTTCGGTACTTTTTTGGGTCAGATTGACGAAAATCTGGGTCAAAATAGATGTCTGCTATCAAACGAGGAATTTCCAGTTTATTTTTATTTTTTAAATGTTAGGTAGAAAGAAAAGTCGTACGGGGATTAATGTATAGGAAATCTTTCAAAATAGAGCTCGTGAACTCCATAAATTTTATAACCCTGTCGACCGATTACGGGCCTCGAAAGGTTAATTTTGCATTTCAGTGTTCATTTTTTTTTAGGGTCGAATCGATAAAAATATGGGTCAAAATAGATAGATAGGTGTCTCCCGGTAACTCGATCGGTATTCAAAGATTCATACATTATCGTTCCGCCGTTTGCCAAGGATAGTTTTTGGCTCGGCGTGCGACGTCACATTATTGAAGTTCGCTAGGTTGAATAGTGGGATTTCGGGACGTGCTTTAACTCCGATATTATTATTAGTTGAATAGTGGGGGATTACCAAGAACCCACTTGCGCTGATAATCAAATAGACACTCGGTTTCCAACATATCGCCGAAAATTAGGCGATTTTATATTCAAATTAGTCGGCCGAACGGTTTCGAAGATAAAACTCGGACATTTTATTCATGTATTTCTTTACTTACTTACTTGATTACTTAAATGACACAAATTTATTACCAGTACATAAGAGGTATGATGTAAAATGTAATTTCAACGGCACCTCACAATTTTAAACAACAATTTCAAGTGCGCTTAAATGTTAATGGACGGATTTTATATTTTTCTCTGAACAAGAATAAATAAAAATTAAAAATATATTATTGGGACAGTAAGAATGTTATCACCGTAACTGGTTTACCTACCGGATATAGAATAAAAATGAGATATCTTAAAAAAAAAAAAACATTTTAAATGTGAACGTGAAACATTTTCTATAACAGTAAACCCACATCTGGTTTTCGATTTTTTAATGTATATTTTTTATTGATTCGTTGATAAAACACATTGTCTAGTCAGCGGAAGCTTGTCCTGCTCGACATAAATCGTGTACGTCGTAATATATTTGCTTGATTACGGGTAACATTGTGCTATGTAAACACGTATATTCATCGATACGGAGTTCCGATGATAACGCCGTTATTTTATTGCTATACATTGAAGTCGACGCGGCAACGTCGGGAGAGTAATTAAGACACCGAGATAACAAGTCCGGAGGATCAAAAATACACAGTAAAAAGAGTTTGTACTTTTTACAACTTATTGTCCACAAACGTCCACAATTTTTTATTTGTTAATTTTCCAGTTTTACAAACAAAAGTACAAACTAAAATCCTTAATTGCACGAGAAATGAAAGGGCACGTTTGTAATATTCAAACCAGAACAAACGAGTTTGTCACTTATTTAACAAAGTTATTTTTACGAAACTTCGTATTCTGATTTTACGAAATTATTTTTTACTGCGTAGAGCGTAATAGGGTGGGTTCTTTTTCAATGTGGCGTCGCGGAAGTCAATCCGCCGAACGTTCCGATGTATACTCAAGTGGTCGAAGATCATTAGAAACCAGACTTCGGCCTGCCGGGCGAAGTCACTGACAACACACTCGTTTTTTCCTATCGGCTGTTAGCGGAATGGTGGAAAATTTGCCCGTACTTTATTCGAAACGAAGTACGACTCGTCCTTGAATTTTTTTTTTCGTGAAGCAATTAAATTCTTATCTATGTTAATATTGGTACAGCATCGATCGAAGACCGAGTCAACCTAGTCAGCTTTGTTCGCGTTACCCACGGTAAAAAAGATTTGTGCATTACAGTTTATCGTGCACATTACTCCGATGTTACAAAGTTTTTTTTTTTCATGTCCCGTTGAAAATTGACAAAAAGTAGTCCGTTTAAACCCGCGTTCCATACCGCCCCTCTCCCATAGGTTTATAGTCGTCAAATAACGATAAAATATTCTCAAACTCATTCCGATCGATGAGAATAATTAAGTTAATGATGCCAATTAATTTCATTGTTCAATTCATCTATATTTTTGAAATTGGAACGAGGCTCATAAGTATTAGTTTTGTAATTCCCTGGCAGAAAGTTGTCTTTAACGGCCCTTCAAGATTCGCGGCCAGCGCGGTATCTCCGTCTCATCCCCGCACGTAAATGTCTCGCACAGCGGCGGCTCTATTAGTGGTGGTAGTGAGCAGTAGTAGTGTCGAGTACAACCCAGCCGACAGAAACCGGCGAAGAAGAGTGCCGTAGCCACGCGGGGTGGAGATGCTTGGAAACGGGTAACGACTTGACCTTGGCTGGATTCACGCGTAGCTGAGCTAACGCAAAATCGAAACGCGTTACTTCCACCGCCTGGATATCCTAAAGCCGGCTCCACATCGCGACCTCCCTCGCCCCGGCTGCAGCCTCCTCCGGCGTGTTCGGTTATCTCCCTTCCTGTTCTCTGTTCCGAGAACTACTCCGCTCAAGCAAACCGGCGTATTCCATCCGATACGCTCAAAACGATGCTGTACGGACAGACGGACGGTCGGACAGAGAAATGAGTGGACGGACAGAGAAATGAGTGGACGGACAGAGAAATGAGTGGACGGACAGAGAAATGACTGGTCGGACAGACAAATGAGTGGACGGATAGAGAAGTGAGTGGACGGATAGAGAAATGAGTGGACGGATGGAGAAGTGAGTGGACGGATAGAGAAATTAGTGGACGGACAGAGAAATGAGTGGACGGACGGAGGTATGTGCGGACAGGTGATGAACGGATAGATGGACGGACGGACGGACGGACGGACGGATGCACGGATGGATGGATGGATGGATGGATTGATGGATACGTCCCGAATTCTTGACGGGAGTGGAACTAGAAGGATACTCGAAAGACGCGCGAGAAACCGAGTGAGCCTGATCGAGGACCCTCTTGAACGGTGACTCTGGAGGAGCTTTACAGGTACCGTGGGTCACCCGAACACGCGACCGACTCAACTAATACTTGCTGGTGACTGTGTTAGTCGACAAGTACTGTAACTGGTTGCACACAATGTATACTAATGTGGAGAGTACGACGGACCGGAGAATAGAAAAGCGTGCGAAACTCCTCGGTGTCGATACTATACACAACCCAAGGAGTATGATTTACCCCCCTCGGCTCCCGCTAGAGGGTCCTCCAGGTCGCAAGCTAACGAAGAATCGAATAGCCACTCCGGATCGACTTCGTCGAGACTGCCCGCACGCTTCCAAGTACCTTGGCTCTTCTCGGTGCAGAAAGTGTGCGCGACACTCTTGTACTGTTACCATTCAGATGAAAATTAATTCTGAGAGTCGTCGACTCGATGTTCAAGCTACCGGAAGCGTTTTCTTAACTCACTTTTTTTTTTAGATATCGGACTCAAGTCTCTAAATTTAAAAGTTACAATTCTCGAGAATCGGTAATTCTTCAAAAAATTAATATTACACAATACCAACAATTACTATCATAAAATGTTATGATAGTAATATGACTACCATTGTTACTACAGCCCCATCCCCCGCAGTGTCCGGCTGATATGGCCGATAACAAATATTTATTTACAGACCCGCAAGTAAAACATCGAAAGTTCCGAGTTAATGATTTCAGTTCGATGTTTCTAGAGTTAGATTATGATCAAAATTTAACGTTAAAATCTCTTTTCAACGTTAAACCTCCATTTTTCATTGTTTAAAAAAATGGCCTTATCACTCCGACTTACCCTCCAATAATTACTGTACATAAAAAAAATAATTGGCCGGCCTCGCCGTAATTTTTATTATAATTAATTTGTTTTTTTTTCTCGATGTAAAAATATTGCTGCGCGAAACTGGGAGGATTAGTATAGGCGAAGTAAAATCGACTCGTGTGAGGCAGCCTTACTACGGAACGTCCTACGAGGGGTGGTGACGCGGAGGAGCGAAAGTCTGGGGATTCTGTGCTCCGCGAGCGAGAGAAACGTAGTAGACGTACGGGCAAGTGACAGGGGTTGGATGCAACTACCCTCGCGACGAGGCGAACAGGCAAGAGAGCTTGTAGTAGTCGTACTATAGAGTGCGCTATAGTCATCGGAGGCTAAAAGAGAGACCAGAAAGAGAGGGATGGAGAGAGAGAGAGAGAGGGGGAGAGGGATGAAGAGAGACGGAGAGAGGACGAGAGATAGCGAGAGGGTGAGACCGGAGAGGGTGAGTCACCCCCGTGGCGCACTCTGGCGTACATAACACCCACGGTCACCCCACGCGTGACTAGATACCGTTTTGCACAAAGGGGACAAACGCCAATTATATTTTAATATCCTCCATGGGCGACGCGATGCCTCGCCAGCTCGCGAATCTCAACTTTCGACGAATAACGAAAATTCCAGAGCTCTCTCTCTCTCCCGCCCGACGCGCCCTGCACTCCCCGGACCTGCGTAAATATGGGATACGTATGCATATCGCGCACCGTAAAATACCAGAGGGAACGAGTTTAATGCGAGAAATTTTTTTTTTTTTTTTTCGCTTCGTCGGAAGGTTCTGAAATTGTTGACGCGATTTTGAGAGGAAAACTAAAATTACAAAAGGGTTATGAAAATATGGCTGGCAGCGATTAGTTGAGCTGAGTTTCCGTAGTATTATTAACTTTTTTATGTTTTTTTTTTTTTTCGAAATTTTAATGTCTACGATAGCTAAAAAACATCGGCTGATCGATAGATTCGGTATCGCCAATTATGTTTTTATATCCTTAATGGGCGACGCGATGCCTCGCCGGCTTCCGAATTTCTACTTTCGAAGAGTAACGACGATTTTGGAGCTCTTACCGCGTGACGCCGTGTTCTTCCCAAACCCGCGTAAACATGGGATACGTATGTATTTCCCGGACCGTAAAATACCAAAGGAAACGAATTCAATACGAGGAAATGTAAATTTTTTTTTTATCGCGGATTCAAAATCGTTGACGCGGTTTTGAGAAAAATATATTTTTTTAAAAAGGATGATAAAGATATTGTTGGGAGAGATCCGTTGGGCTATTCGACTGAGGTAGTTAGATAATGAGATTCCATAATATTATAAATTCCGTTTTTTTTAAATTTAATTTCAATGGCGAAGATAGCTAAAAATACCGGCTGATCAATACATTCGGTATCGCCGTATCTACTTCCTCGCCGCGTGGGTCCGCGTGTTATCGCCTTGTCTTCCGACTCTCCTTACCGTCGGTTCCCTCCCTGAATATTAATTCAACCAAAAGTGAAAGTTCTTCGTAATAAAAAAAAACTAAAAAATGATAGTTCAATATTTACTGTGCAACAATGAATCGATCATTAATTGATAATTTGTAATTTATCGCACTGCCAAGCTTCGGTACGAATTTAAAAATTTTTTAATCGACCCAGCTGTTTTAACAGCTCATTCACAGCTTCGCGAAAGCTGTCCCAATACATTGGCAGCTGTTTTACTACAAAAACTTAAAAAAAAGAGTCCATCTTCGGTCTCCAGGGCCCAAAAATTATTCCCGTTTTCCACATGTCTCCTTACTGTCCGCCTAACTTCCCACGCGATCATCGATACGCTCCGCCAAAGATCCGTTCCTCCCAATATCAACATCTCGTTCCCAGCGTATCATAAACCCGCATCTTTCGCAAACACCTAAAAAAAAAAAACGCCAAAAAAAAAAACATCCATGCGAAAGCGCGTATATCACATGTGCAATCGGCACACCGGAATGAACGACGGTCGGTGCCCATCTGTCGTGCGTATCCGCGTCTCCGCGTTTCTCTCGGCCGACTCCGCTCACCCCCCACCGCTCACACGCACACACACATGCGATACCCCCGAAACAAACACCCCGAATTCTCACACATCTCCGATCCGCGCATGCGCACTAGGTCTCGTTTTCCACAGGCCGTAGCGCCCTCCAATGTGCCTTCCGCGCCGTTGAGCATCTCCACCATTCAGAATCGATGATGTCACCCCTTGGAGGCCGGGTGCCCCACCACGACCGCCTACCGCCGCGCCGAAAGAGGGGGTACCGAGGAGCCCCGTCCGATTGGTCCGCTTTGCCACTACCTGGCAGAATTTTGCCCCCGTCGACCCGGGGTCGCGGGTGCGAGCCGAGCCGACGGCCCCCCCTTCGCCCCCCCCCCCCCCCCCTCTACGTAGAGGCGAACCTACACCTGCAGACAAGGTTCCCGCAACCTCCTCGGGAGGTCGGCCTTCCCCTCTCCTCCCCTCCCTCCTCCGCATCGCCGCGCTCTCCCCGCCGACGGGGAAGAGGGAGACGAAACGAGGGTCGCGAGAGCCGCGCAGCCCCCAAAGACCACGGGGGTGGGACTGAGCCCGAGGCACCTCCGAGCGCGACGGAGAAACTCCAGGGGCGGGAGGGGGTCGAAAGAGCCAACCCGAAGGGTGAAGGACTGAGAGAGATCGCATCTACGGGAGTCCCCGCGTCAACGGGGCAGCATCACCGGGAGCCCACAGCGCGCTACTCGCGCTCTCGGTCCGGTCCGCAGCCCGGTAAGTCGCGGTGCACGTCGCCGAGCGGCAAAACGCCACGCGACTCAGCGACCGACGGTAACGAACACGACCGAGCTCGGCCAGACCGCGATTCCTTATCGGGGACCTCGCCGAGGTGGACGTGCACGAGGTCTCTACTGGATTCTTGTTAAAATTCACTTTTCTTATTTTGGGGGCTTTTTTTTGCGTAACGTATCGCAGGAATTTTTGTTTTATTTTATTTGGGGTTTTTTTTTTTTGAGAAAAGTTTATCCGGAGACGAGTTCGGCTGCCTTCGGTTTGTTTATGAGAGAGGGCGGCGAGTAGGGGGAACACATGCGTGACGCGTAATTGTCGACGAGTTGTTCTGTGGTAGCTCGAGAGCCGTTTGCGTCGAAGTTTTAGTTGTTTGGAATTTTTGAAAAATTTCGATCCGTCGATCGACGCGTCGATCGGAAGACTCTCGACCGGAAAGCCGCAGAAGTGTCGGCGCTCGTCGCGCGTCAGGATCCAGGATCATCGGAGCGGTGCGACCTCCGGGCTGGTCGTTGAATGACAAGTCGGACAGTTTACCGGGCATTTTGTCATGATCTTGGAATATTTTTCACCCTGAGGAGAAACGAAGGACACGGCGGAAGGGAAACGAAGAGGAGTCGTCGAAGGTGCGCGTTAAATTTTGACGAGTCGGACACGAATAAAAAAAATTTGTAAACAGGTGATAAAAATTTGGATAGCGACGGGTTAAGGTGGAGAGGTTCGTCCACGAGGTAACGGAGGAAGAGATAAAACAATCGCGATTGATAGATACGAGTTTCTGTGCTTCGCGGCTGTAATCACGTGTGCGCGCGACGATAAACTCAATCTCAGTGGTTACAGCCAACGTGCCAGTGACGAGCTCGTCGGCGGCCGTCGGGGCATTTCTTGGTATGTAAAAATCATCAGAGTACGAGAGTTACACCTCACATTTTCTCCCCCTTCGATTTATTCATTTCACAGAATTGAAAAAAAAAATATAACGAAATTATCAACAAATTTGCATTCCATTAGAAACTTAAGCCTTTCACTCGATTCCAAGAAAATCGAGAAAAAGAACCTAATTCCTCGACTTCTACTCTTCATCCCCCGAGTCGAAAACTCGGTAATAAGTTCTCATCTTCGTAAAATATCTACTCCATAAATTGCATTGATGAACAGCTATCGTTCGGCGATCGTGAGCTTTTCCCGCCTCTCGCTTATTATAGTTGATCGCATAATGCGCCGGTTAAATCGTTCGCGATTAACCCGCCGTTGAAGTCGATACGAATGCTGCTTTCTTTCGCGCGGCGAATGCGTAATTCATCTCCCGTTCGCGTCTCTCCAATTGCAAAGGCTCTCTTCCGTCTGTTGCTGCGGATACAACGAGTTAATGGGAGTCTCTCCCGTTGACTTCGCCACTGCAAGCTCTCGTGTATTGAATGCGATTGAGGGCTCATCCCGCTCTACGCATACAGAGTCGTCGCATCCCTCTCGCGGATGACGAGAAGCGAACGCAGCATCCCTCGCGCGCTCTCCGCACCGCGTTCGCTTCCGTTCCCTCCTTACGGATTATTGCATAATCAGACAATAGGCTGTGGATTCGCCGCGTAATATCCGTCAAGCGTACAGAAAACATCAAGAAAAAAACAACCCAATCGTCTCTTCATCCCTCAAGTCGCGAGAGATCAACTCGATGCACTGTAAAAAAGGAAATTGTTAATTTAATGTACCGGTATTGGAAGCTTTTATGCATAAACCAGTATATTGAATTCAATGTACAAATATTGTGTAAAAGTACAGGACTATTAAAGTAATTTAAAAATACTGCGTGTATTATTAAAGAACTTTCATTACAAAATACCACTTTTTTATCATTTTTTATTTACTGTACATTCATGTTACATAACATTTGTATATTAAATTTAATATACCAGTTTATGCGTAAAAGCGTCCATTACCGGTAGATTCATTTTTATGCAGTAACTTTTTACGGTGTGACTGCATTAATAAACAACTTGGTTTACCGTCCGATAATCGTGAGCCTTTGCCGCGTCTCCCTTATTATAGTTTATCGCGTAAGCCGCCGGTTAAATCGATTGCCATAAACCGCCACCAATCTTGTTTTCTTTCGCGCGGCGAATGCAAAATTCATCGCCCGTTCGCGTCTCCTTAATTACAAAGGCCGAAACGACTCCCTCCTGTCAACATCGCCGCTGCAAGTCCTCGTCTATTGAATGCGATTGAAAGCTGCGCTCATCCCGATCGGAGATGACGAGGACCTAGCGCAGCATCCCTCGCGCGCTCTCCGCATCTCCGTTCGCTTCCGTTCCCACCGTGCAGATTATTCCGCAATTAGGCAATATATTATAGTTTCTCGCATAACGATTCGCTAAATGGTTAACATAACGATGCCGCTTTCTCTCGCGCATCCAATGCGAGTTTCACCTCCCGTTTGCCTATCTTTAATTACTCAGTAAAAAACAATTTCGTAAAATCGTGCGAAATTTCGCAACAATAATTTTGATAAATTAGCGACAAACTCGTTTGTCACTCACAGTTGAATCTACGAACCTATTATTCTATTTCCCGCCTCATTGGAAATTTTATTTTGTATACTTCTGTTCATAAAACTAGAGAATCAACAAATAAAAAATTACGGACCTTTGTGCAAAATAAGTTGTAAGAAGTACAAACTTTTTTTTACTGTGTACAGAGACTCTCTTGCGTCTCTGCGCGGATACAACGAGTCCCTCCCGTTAACTTCGCCGCTTCAAGCTCTCGTCTATTGAATGCGATTGAAAGCTCATCCGGGACACCGCGAATCGTCGCTCGCATCCCTGTCGGAGGTGACGAGGACCGAACGCAGCGTCCCTAGCGCGCGTGTCGCACTCCGCGTCTCCGTTCGCTTCCGTTCCCTCCGTACGGATTATTGCGTAATTAGGCAATAGGCTATGGATTCGCCGTGTAAAATCCGTCAAGCGAACGGAAACCCGAGAGCGGCGGGTTTGTGTGCGTGTGTGCATGCGTGCACACGTGTGTATGGAGTACCACTGTAGTTATGTTGAATGGTACGAGCACAAGTGCGGACACCCCGCGGCGTCGCGCGACGCTCATTGTACGGAGAGAGCTCGCCCGACGCGCGGAGCTTCGCGACTATACGACTCGCACACACGCTCCGCGAGCCCTCCGCATCGCGTACTCTCGTCCCTGTTACGTACGCTTTATGCCGCGAGCCTCTCGCCGCAGACTCCGCGAAGTCGCGATACGTTCGAGAGGGCTCGAGCTTCGAAAATTACGATGTTAATGAGAAAATCGATGAGAAAATGACGTGTTTTTTTTTACCTTTTTTTTTTTTAATGTAACGAAGCGATGGGTTTCTTCGATGCCGAGATCTTACTCTGGACTGTGTTTTGAAATTTGGGATGATTAAAATTGATGCTGAGAGTGGATTTTTTGAGGGGGAATATTATAGATTTTTGGAGCGAGTCGTGTAAATGAGAAATAAAAAATGCTATGGAGTCGTCGGTTGAGGGAAGGGTTCGAAGATCTATGGTTTTTGTGCCCTCGTGAATAGGCGGCCCGCTGAGTCCTACTCAATGGGCGTTTCAATCAGTTGACTCTTGGTCTCGGATAGGGGATGATTTTCTTGCGGACCTTTTCTCTTCAACTCTGACTATTAAAAAAAATCGATCTTTCAGAAAAACATCTGATAGTGCTAAAAACAATTTGGAAAGCAAAATTCTTCGATGGAAATCGTTATTACAAAAATATTAAAAACATTAACAATTAACCAGTTTTTTTTGTCGTGCGAATATCCACAATATGCGCGTTTTCCGGTAACAGTTTCCATATCCGCGCCGCGGATACGCCGTCGCGGCACATTAGGTTTTGGATTTCCGGCGAAACCACTGGACACACAACCATCTCGTGCAACAATCGGGGCGACAATCGCTGCTCTCCCGACATCCACTCGATCATTACATTCCTCTGTAGACTCGTTTCCTTTCGCTCCTCAACCCCTAGCACAAAAACGACGAATCCGTCGGAAAAATATTAAAAATGTTACTAAAAGTTCTAAAAATGTTACAAATATTGGTACATATTTTAAAAATATTACAAATATGAGTACAAATTTTCTAAATATTACAAATGTTAGTAAAAGTTTTAAAAATGTTACAAATATAAGTAATTAAAAAAATATATATTCTATGTACCAGCTGGGTAAAATTGTAATATCTATTTATTTCGGTGTGAATAATAATTATCTTTGGTCGTGCACACATCCACATTATGCGCGTTTTCCTGTAACAGTTTCCATATCCGCGCCGCGGATACGCCGTCGCGGTACATTATGCTTTAGATTTCCGGCGAAACCCCTGTTAATGGGACACACAACCATCGCGTACCGGCGGGGCGACAACCGCTGTACTCCCGACGCCCACTCTCTCATTATATTCCTCCGTAGACCCCTCTCGTTTCGCTCCTCAGCCTCTCGTACAGAAACAGCAAATCCGTTGTACTGTTATAACCGAACGGTATAAAGCAATTCTCCGGAGGGTGAGGAGCGGAGGGAGGAGGGTTACCTTCGTTTCCCCGCTTTTGCACGAATCCTCTTTACTATTATCCGATTTGAATAACACACTCGCTGACATAACGCGTCAATTAATAAAGCCCCGCTGATCGTGGCGGGGAACCGCGGATTGTTGAAGCAGCTGATTCAACATAAGGTGGTCGACACGAGCTCCGAAGGTTTCCGATAGAAAAATATTTTAAAAAGACGCGTAAAAGAAGAATAAAGGAAGAAGAATTTAATAGATTAGATTAATCCGCAACTGTTTTACGGAGCACTGGATCATTCGTACGAAATTCCGTTGATCCTTAAGGTCGCCTTCGCTGGATTTGAAGCCTCATGTAAATGTTTTATAATTCACAAAATTCGATATATTCAATATATTTAAAAAATATATAACAAAATAATTAAAACATTGAAATGAAATCGCAATTTTTAAGAAATATTATAAAGACGCTACAATTCGTAATTTATTTTTATTTTTTTTAATTCCATTAATAAGATCGCGAACGATCGGGTGGAAAAGAAATGCCAAGAACCCCGAGGATGATCGATGTATCTTCGCTAATGGGTGACAGGCCTGCCGCATCGAGGGCGTAGAACATCCGGAACGGCCGATCCGGATTTCAGATCGGGGCGCGGAGCGTCGGTTCAATCGAACCGAATCGCGATTCGATTCGACCGTCGACGAGAGAAGCGATCCGGCGCACGGACGGACGGATAGACAGATAAATAGATAGAGAGTCGGTGCGCCGCTATCTCCGCCGTCGATGTTAAAAGCACGATCTCCCGGTCCGGGGAAGGGTGGGCGTGTGTCGGCGGTCGTTCGATTCGGATGCCCGTCGGGGGTTCGCGCTTTCGCTAAATCGACAGGTTGGCGTCTTGTAAACACAAGCCGTCGCCGATCCTGTTTGCGCTCAGTCGGGCATAATCCGAGGTAATCCTCTTGCACAATACGCGATCTTGCTCGTGTACACCCGCGATGTGTACGCTCCTCTCCTCCGCATCCTCCAACCCCTGTATTTTTCTCTTTCTCCGCTTTTCCTCCGTCGCAGCCTCCGTCGCAATTCTGCGTTCCGCGCGTCGGCAAACCGTCACTCTGCGATACAGTAGAACCTCGATCATTCGAACCTTGGTCATCCGAATCCAAGATCATACGAATCCAAGATCATACGAATCTAAGATCATACGAATCCAAGATCATGCGAATCCAAGATCATACGAATCCAAGATCATACGAATCCAAGATCATACGAATCTAAGATCATACGAATCTAAGATCATACGAATCCAAGATCATACGAATCCAAGATCATACGAATCTAAGATCATACGAATCCAAGATCATGCGAATCCAAGATCATCCGAATCCAAGATCATACGGATCGAAGATCATACGAATCCAAGATCATCCGAATCCAAGATCATCCGAATCTAAGATCATACGGATCCAAGATCATCCGGATCCAAGATCATTAGGCTTTCCTAAGCAATTTCACCTACCACAGCAGTCAGACAGTGCGCATTAGAGACCACTTTCAATATCAAATCGCTTGAATCGCCTTACATAATTAGATGCAGAAGTGGCTTCGAGATTTAGTTGCGCAAAGGCGCGTAACTAGCGTTCGGTAATACAAAAATGGACGACTTTATTTCACGGAACCCTTGAAATAAGACTTCGATGTTGGAATATTGTTAAAAGTTTGTTTTCAAGTTTTATATGTTCTGTTATTTCATTTATATATGTCTTGTTTGTGTACTTGTTATAATGCCGTAAAAAAATTGCGTTTCTTTCATTCGAGCTAGACCCGGTCCCGACGGGTTCGGATAATCAAGGTTCTACTGTACCGGAATTCCGCGATCTCCGGCCCTCGAAGAGAGCTCCGGTGTTTCCCTCGCAAACAAACGGCGCGCGCCGCCTCGGAAGAGATCTCCGGGTAAAAGTTTGCACGAGCCGAGTCGTATCTACCCTCTTTGGGACCAGAGATACTGCAGCCGCCGTACATCGGAAGGTAACCGTGCTGCAAGCGACGCGACAAAATACCTCCGAGTTTCCGCGATCCTCGAATTCCGCTACTCGAGCGTCGGTGAGCGGGGCGATTAGAGAACTTTCTGCGCGTCCCGCGAACCGGAGGGATTCAACGGATTCGAGGTATGCAAACGAAACGGCTTTTCTCACGGTAAACCGTTTACGGTTTACGGTTTACGGTTTATGTGAGAACGGTAATTAATATTGTATTCTCTCGTTACCGCGGGAATAATTAGCTCGAGCGTTGGATGTGTCGGGAGTCTCGCAACGCGCCGGGTTAAGCGGAATTGTAGCGGGGTTGGGAAAACCCCCGCGGATTCTTTGCGGCGATGAATCGCGGAAAGTCGCGGAAGGGAACGGGGCGCTTAAACGGCCCGGCGAAAATAATACACGGTAATTCTGGACTATGCGGTGTGGTCAATTAAATAATCATTTTTCATTGGAAGCGCCGTGCCGAAAAATTTAAAGGGTTGAATTACTGCCCTTATTGTAAACTGTTACTTATAAGGTGGAAAAAAAAGCAAAATTTAATCATGCAGATCTAAGGAATTATGTAGAATTCTTTTAAAAAAGAACGACGAAAATGTAAATGTTTTAAATGGCTCACCCTTTTGCGAAGGAGATTCTTCCCCATGAGGCACAATAAATAAATACTATAACTAATTGTCTGCCCTACACTGAGCAAAAGAAACGTTTGGATTAACGAAAAGTCCCGCTGGGACACCTTTAAAGCTCTGTTGTTTGGTCGGTAAAACTAAACTATTCACAATTACGCAAAAGTTATTGGAAAATTGCGTTTTGTCTCATTATCCCGTTTTGCCCCGCTCTCCCCTATTATCCCTCCTATGCGGTAATTTTCTAACGGATCGACCTTTCGGCTCCATAGCTAAAAAAAAACATCTGTTCACATCGCCCGGCATAAATCCGCGTTAAAGCGCTCGCGGCTTTAGCCTCGGCTTCTTTTTCCGTATCCTTTTTTTTTAGAAGTCACCCCCTTC
Organism: Amblyteles armatorius; assembly: GCA_933228735.2. Classification (NCBI taxonomy): domain Eukaryota; kingdom Metazoa; phylum Arthropoda; class Insecta; order Hymenoptera; family Ichneumonidae; genus Amblyteles; species Amblyteles armatorius. The sequence goes on along the minus strand of OW121688.1, from coordinate 14,509,176 downwards.
AGGCACTAATTATAGCACTTAGCCGAGCCCGCGCTCCGTCCCAGAAGCTCCGACCCTTCCTCGTGTCTCGTCAGCGTCTCTTTCTCTCCGGGCTGCAGCCGTAGGAAACGTTGTGTTTGGACCGTCGGGATCTGAAGAGGCTCGCGTCTACTCTGAGCGCAACACTCGCGGGGCGGTTTTCATCGTTCCCGTGTGGCGAGGGTAATTGCTACACTCGAAGGTCTTCAATGCCGAGCGCGTCTCGCTCTCCCTCCGCTCGCGTGTGTACCTCGCACGCGTAGACGCGAGGCCAGGTGCGCACGGAGACGATGGCACGGAAGCTAAGAATGTTGCTCCCGACGAATCGTTGACTTCACTCAGTTCTCGCAAACTGTTGCTTTTCTAACCAAACTAGACACAAAATGGTGCAAAGTAATTTACACACGGCTTCCTCATTAACAATTTCGCGCATAGCTTTCTCTGTGATAAAATTCGTTGGTCGATTTTGACTTCCTCGGAGAGGACGCTATGCAGAAAATTGTAATAAATGAGCCATGTGCAAATTAGTTTGCACCTTTTTTCGTAACAGAAACAAATGTTTACATCTCGTGAAATTAAAAACGTCAACATTTATTGGAGGAAATCGCAAACTGAAATTTGCGGATTTCGTCGTTTTGAGACAATTTTTTATCTAACGTTCACCTCTGATTCCAAAACGTCAGTCTCTGCAGAGACACTTTTTATATTATATTATATTACATTATATTATATTATATTATATTATATTATATTATATTATATTATATTATATTATATTATATTATATTACATCATATTACATCATATCATATCACGTGACGGCTGTCAATGATTTCGTTGGAGGAGCGTTGTTAACTTCCGATCGTAGATGAGGTTTCTGTGCGGAAAGCTCTCGAGCCTGTGTTGAGGAAGGCTTCAACAATTTCTCGCGAGTTTCTCGCAGCCGGATCGACGATCCATCCGCGCGGTACCGAGCTCGAAATTACATGAGGGAGTTGCGTAATTACACATCAGGAGATCGAAACGCTCGGTGAGAGAGCTCGTCGGGTAAATTAGATCCGAGGTAGCATGGGAATAGATAAGTCTCTTCGCTCGCGTCATTCCGGCACCTCCCGCGATTTGAACAGCTGCGCACTCCGGAGTTCCCATTATTCGCGGAGCCTCGATGACTGCCTAAACTGACTTGTTCCAGTTTTTTTATATATAGGTGAAATAAATTCGTGGAAAATCATTCGTCGGGACTTTTCTCGCGGATGATGTTTGACGATCTTCGACGGTTTAATATATTAACATGTGTGTTATTTGTAGTTGATTTTAGTTTTATATTTTTTAAATGTTTACCGTGTAATTGCAGAGACACAGTGAGCGTCGAAAGGCCCGAAGATTCTGCCTTCGCAGCAGCTGGGAGCTGCGGTCGCTCCATGGCCGGGTGCCACCGGCCTCCTCTCCGTCACCGCTGACGACATGGCACACAAGGGTGAGTCGATTTTCGTTTTTCTTCATTTAATATTTTTATATTTTAAATATTTTAAATATTTTAAATATTTTAAATATTTTAAATATTTTAAATATTTTAAATATTTTAAATATTTTAAATATTTTAAATATTTTGAACATTTTAAATATTTTAAATATTTTAAATATTTTAATATTTTAAATATTTTAATATTTTAAATATTTTAATATTTTAAATATTTTAATATTTTAAATATTTTAAATATTTTAATATTTTTAATATTTTAAATTAAGGGGTCCACACTCACCCATTTACCCCATCACAACATCATCACGACGACGATTTTCATGCATCGCAGTCACAAAGACTCCACCGTCGTTTAATCTTCCCAACTATTTTTCCAATATTCTCCGATATCTCAGACCGGTACACTTTCTCTCGGAGTACAATGCTCGCTAGACATAATTTATTTTCGTCGGGAGCGAGCGGGCGACGGTTCAATCTTTCGATGCGCCCTGACGTTCGGCGGATGGCCAGGGGTGGCGGCCCCCGAGGCGTTTAACCCCATTAGTTCTGAATGGAGGTCCGTCCTCCCGCGTCTTCCTCCCCTCTTCACCCCTTCCGGGTTCGCTCCTTGCGCCATCCCCGTTGTGTCACCGTTGTCTTCCTCCCTTTCCGCGCCATCTCGCAGCCCTCCGTCCGCGACGAAGCCGCTGCCGACGGGCAAGGACAACCCGGCGAGAGAGAACGGACGAATCTCGGAGGCTTTCCGGAGCGCGATGCCGATTCTCGGCTTCATCCCCGAGCCGATCTTCGGCAGATATCCAGCTGCTGGTTCTGCTACCATCGGGCACTGTGCTCGCCTGCTCGAAGCTTCCGTGCTCGCCTTCACCTATTGATTTCCATTCTCTTAGGCGCCTCTTCCACGTGATTCGCCCTTTCGGCACCCCAGCGTTGTCGCTGCGGCCCAGTACTGGCGACACACCCCCCCAAGCCTCCCGCGCCCGAGCCGGACGATTAAAGTTCATCGTCTCGCGAATCACCGAGCGAGCTCGGGCTTTTATTTTTCACGGGCGTGGATGGAGGTGGATAAAAAAATGCAATGAAAGGAAGAGTCAACGTTGTTGAAGAGAGCTTTTGGAGCCAGAAATTCATTATTTGGTACTTGATAATGCTCACTGATTTTTCGATAAATGTTTAGGGAACGATTTTTTAAAAATATTTGACAAATGGATTTTTTGTAAGGGATTTTTTTAAGATCAAGGCGTTCGAGGAAACTACTGGGGAAGTTAAATTTTTAAGTTTTGAGGGATGTTGAGAATCGGGGATGTTATTCGCCGAGGGAGTTTGTGCTGTAATCCATCTGGTCCATATTCGCCATTTTTATCTCAGCTAGCATTCGAAGATATTTTGAGAACACATAAAAAAAAAAAATGGTGGCGCATTTTACTGTTAAGGAATCTACCGTCTTCTAAAGCGTGGAGTTCGAGTTCGAGTTAAAACTCAAAGAGAATAATTATAGCGTAAAAGTGGTTAAAATGGCCCAGTCCATTTTTCATTCATTCACGACCAATCCATCTGGTCCATATTCTCCACTTTTATCTCAGCTAGCATTCGAAGATGCTTTAAGAACACATTAGAAAAAAAAAAAATGGCGGCTCATTTTACCGTTAAGGAATCTACCGTGCTCGTAGAGCGTGGAGGTTCGGGGTTTCGGTCGAGAGCAGGAATCCACAAGTGAGTAAACATCCGCGAGCGAGAATCGCGAGATGAGAGAATCAGAGAGCGTCGAAGAGACGGATGGAGCGAGAGGTGGATGCCGAGAGCCGAAGCCGCCGACGCCGCCGCGCGACTCAATGGATATCATTCTCCGGTGCAGGGCGCTTGAAAATCGTCGAGTTATCTGACCGAGTGCAGCCCAGTGGGGTGTGTAGCGTTAAGTTGGCGTTAGCTCATCGAATCAACCGCGATGGGCGCGACACGCTGCTGCTGCTGCTGCTGGCCCATATAACCATCCCCTCTTCCGCGTCTCACCCCTTTCGCACTATCAGAGCGAGAGACCGAGCTAATCGATTCTCTTCTAGTTCTCACGGATAATCGAGCTCCCCGGTTTTCTTGCACCCAACCCCGGTGTCTTCGCCTCGCGATCCTCCATTTTTCATTCTACACATTTTTTCACCTTCCTTTTTTTTACCCAACATTTTTTCGTTGCATCTTTTTCTTATCGCTCGTTACGCACGAATAGCGACTCTTCGATATTGAATTCTACGAAATTTACAACTTCTTCTTCCGTTTAAATTTTTCTTTTTCTTTTTGCTATCCACTCGCTATGCACGTAGCAAGCTTCCATTTCTCATTTTACAAAATTTGCACCTTTTATATTGGACTTTTACATTCTTTCATTCTCCTTTTTCTTATCGCTCGTTATGCGCGAGTTTTAACCGTCCACTTCTCATTTTACGAAATTGACACCTTTTTTAAAATTATTTTCTCAATTTTTCTCATCCACGATTCCCAATCCTTAATTTCTCATTTTACAAAATCTGGATCTTTCTTTCCATCAAATTTTTTCTTTAATTTCTCGATTTTTATATCTCGTCACTTACTAAAAAAAAAAAAAAAATATGCTCAATACATCGCGAAGCAATCGCAGTGGTCTCCTTCCACAATTCCCTTCCCATTTCATTTCATTAAAAAAGAAAACTTTATTTACTTATTTTTCATCGATTCGTTCGCCGGGTATTCAAAAATGCCTATCAAAACGATTTTAATGCACATCCGCTCGAGTTGACGCGGGGGGCGGAGGAGCGGGGGTGGGTCGGGTGCTGAAAAGTTTGCGGTGCAAAGGCTCAGCGTTTGCGGTGACATCAAAGCCTCGCTCGTTTTCTTTCCCCTTCTTGCCCGCCGCCTGTACGAACCGTGCCGCGCGCGAGCGCGAAGATCGGGGGCGGAGGCCGAAGACTCTTCTTCTTCGGGCCCGAGAGGAAGGAGCGTCAACGAAACCGGAGGCCGCATTTATAGGGACACCGTGGAGTAGACGAGCCCGTGGCAAGAAAAACGAAATAAGAATGAGAAACGATCCGGCGAGGGCTCGAGAAGCTGCCGATGCGGGGGCTGCGGAAGAGGAGCCGAGACGCGAGACTTTGCGGGTGGTTGAAAAACGCGGAGGGACCAGCGGCATCGCCACCCCCGCTGGCATTGATCGTTTCTGAATTCCGAGTGGATGGCAACCCCACCGGCAAGCGTTTCTTCACTGTCCCTCTCTCATTCTCCTTCCATTTGTCCCGGCCGCGTCCTTCCAACCCCCGCCCAACCCCTCGCCCGCCCCCGGAGCTTCTTCGCCTCGCCCCGGCATCGGCGACGTCGCGAGATATCGCGACCAAAAATAAACGGCAGACAGAGCCGCGATCGCGCGTCACCGCGTTTCTAACAAAAAAAAAAAAATGTTTATATACCGCCAGAAATTTTTTATTGAAATCAAATAAATTTCGACCTTTAAATGACGTTTACAAAGATAAAAGAAATGTTTACTTGCCTTAAAAAAAACCTTATTAGATTCAAATAATGGCTACTCTTTAGTGTAAGGTAAAGAAAATTCTTTAAAGATTTGTACTTTAAAATAAATGTTTATTCGAGCTAAAAAAATCATATATTTGACCTCAAGACAAACGCGGCTTTTATCCGGTAGCGCGCATTTCAGAGTCGTCAACGCGTCAGTTGTCTGAAAACATCTCTTGCTGATAGTACAAGAATATATTCATTCCTTACGGGAATTAATAATAAAAGCTTGCTTGTTGACGCTTCGTTGATAGTGAAAATGACTTATTCAACAACAAATTCATTTCCGCATCATTCATATATCACATTATTCCTATAAGATCAAAAGTAGCGGGTCTGTCACGAAATCAAAAAAAATAAAATAACTTGACCTAAATATCCGATTATTAGATCCAAATAAACATTATTAAATAAATATGGATAATACTGTCAGACAAATAAATATATTAGAGATTAATAAACGCTCTTGTTAGGTTATGAAGCAAATAAACATTTTTCTTCGTCATTAATAAAATTTCTTTGATTGCAATAAACTTTTTTCTGGGTGTATATATATACCTACTTTTTAACGATTCGTATATCTGGCCCGTTTTTTTCATTTCTTGTGGGCAATCTTTTTGTCAAAGTCCTCCGTAAAATATTCGTTTGTGGTGGAAGGTTAATGTAAAAACAATTGTTTTTTTCTATGTTTAAGCATTCCACGAAGTTGAAACTAGTCTTATGGGTGAGTTTTATCAACATACAATATTTTACTTTTTTTTGTTTTTATTTTCTTTTTTTGGTTTTTTACTGTTAAAACAAAGATTGCTGTGTATTTTTTTGAGCGGGTCGGCGGTTTGTATACGAAGGGTTAAAAGTGGTTACGCGTCACCTTTTTTCCCCATAGAACGGGCGAATCTTCTTTTGATCTTTTCCTTTTTTTTTCTCTCTGCATGTACGCACGAGGGCTGCGCTTAAGGAGCGGAGACGATGCACGCCGCTCGAGTCGTGCGTTAGGGGTGGTTTTTGTGACTCGCAGGCCCGACGATGCGGAATCCGATGCGCGAGACGCTTGTCTCTTCGTCTCATTCAATTAATTCGCCCGACAAAAAGTACCGGACGTTTTCGCGCGTAAGGCGAAAAAATAAAAATAAAAAAGACGATAGGGACGCTGCGGAGCGCGGCTCCACCCCGTTAAGAAATCCCCGCTTCAAAGGTCAAACCCTCGCCTTCTCTGCACGCGCACATCCACACTTTAAACTCTTCGGCGCGGTCGCGTCCTCACGCACAGGGCGCGCTAAATTCGGGGGCCGGAAACGCGTTTCGCGCGAGACGAAATCTCTGTTTGTTTCTCCGCGAAAAAATATGGAAGACGAAAACCGTACGAAGGGGCAAAAAACGACGTAAGGGTTTTGGCGAATTTATAGAGTTTTTCGGGTTGCGTGGACGCAGACGATTATATCATCTTATCAGAAGAGAAAAATAAAAATTCTGAGTCCGGCGAAACGAGGCTCGGTATTCTTTTTTTTTCCGAAGTTTCAATCACTACAGATTTTTCATTTAAACAAAATGCTCTACTACATATTATTTTTACTAAAAATGTTGGGGCTGCAATTCTTATTACAAGATTCTTTATTAATATTTTTTTTAAATTTAATATTTAATATTGCCTTGCAGAAAAAAAATGCTGAAAAAAAGTTAACAAAAACTGAGCTGTGTGATTAAAACGGTTACCGAGTTTCAATCTTTTAAAAATTGTTATCTTCTTTATTGACATGTGACATATAAAAAAAATGATCTCGATGTTCGGATAATTCTGGCTAAAAATACAAGTAACTTGGCTCGCTCGGCGCGAGCAAGGTTGTCGGGTCCGCGAGTTTCCGAGGACTCGGACCTCGAGACCGGTCTCTCGCCTTGGCTTACATCCGGTGAATTCGACTGTGAAATTTCCTCTTTAGCCGAGTCGGAGTGGATAGACGGGGTGCTCGTTCGGGAGGGTTGCTCGGTGTGCGCGCACACGCACATTTCAGCCGATGCGTAGAGAGGACCCGAGGTCGACGGGGCAGGGTGAGGAGTGCTGGGGATCGGGAGGGGAAGAGACCTCCTCAAAATAAGAATTCCTCCCGTATACGAGAAATACCTTTGCTCGCATGGGGATGTTTCGATCCGCTAAAAAAAAAAAAAAATCAACGAAATCCACCATCCCAGAGTCTTTCGTCACTCACCCACTTTTCCTTCGTCCTCTTCGTTTTTCTTCCCCCCCCCCCCCCCCCTCCTGATAGCTCCACAACCGCGCGCGGAATATAATGTGTATTCCGGCGTTTTTCTCAGCCGCAAGCGTATGCACTATATACATTCGCGTTTACACATGTATATATATATATAAATACGGCGTATACGCGAATGGAAAACCGTCGACGAGGGTGCAAACCGCCCACCCCCCTAGCCCAACATCGACGAGACGCGACTTGCCTTCCAAAAAGGATCTCTTCGTTTCTTCTCTCGCAACAGTTGACAAAACATTTCGCCACTGTGTCTCTCGCCCGGGGGGAAAATTCGCTGAATATCATTCCGGCAGTAGATGTATCGACGGGCTGAAAACAGAAGGGCGTATGAGGCGTCGTTTTACATGTTGAACGGTGCAAGATACGCCCTTTGGTTTCTCAGCAGTTTGCACGGATGTATAGGTCTATGTACACATGTATATATTTTTTTTCTTGTGGGGATATGTATCTACTGTAGACACTCTTGGGGACAATATGGCTCCGGCGATACGTAGGAGCAGCTCTGATTTCTGAGAATTTTTTAAGTTCGAAAAATTAAATCTCTTCGGAAAAATTTGAAAAAATTCCTAATGCAGTGTCGCACCTAAAAATGCTCAAATTTCACTGGTTTTTTTTTCGAAAAAAAAAAAAAAAATAGACAGTGCCGTTGCAAAAATTTATATATGACACGAGATTTTTCAGAATTTTTGAGGTATTTAAATTTTGGTGATCAATAAGTTTATTTTTTAATCATAAATAATTATCAACTGTTTTGAAAAAATTTAATAAAAATCTGAGTGCTTTTAAAAGTTAGTTCAGTCATATAAAAAATCGCGAGCCCGATCCGAGATGTGATGGGTTAGACCCAGGTCGAAATGGTCCATATTTATATATATATACATTATATACATATATATATATACATTTTTTATATGTATGTATTATAGACATTCTTGGGGACACAGAACTTGGATTTCCGAGAATTATTTCCGCATAATGCATCCCAGCATCTGAAGAAAATACTACTCCATGGGGCGTTAATATCTTCGTGGGGTTTGTCGAGAAAACATTGGTGAAAACTCGACATTTTGGCACGGTATTCGCGGCCACGGGAGCATGGCACGGCTCCAAGCTTCGTTGCGGATCGACGAGTTCGCGAACCCCCTTCTACGCGTTAAACTTGTTTAGATACAACTTTGCATCTGCCTCACGTTACATGAAAATTCGTTTTTCGATAGATTTATCGGGACGCGAGAAAAACTCGAAAACTCGTCATGTACGAATTTCCTTTTTTTTTTACCGTGTGCCATGCGATCTCCGCAGGGACCAGAACCGCGCGCTTACGCGTTTACTCCCCGAGCGAATAATAGCAAAACGACGAGATCGAGGAGAAAAAAAAACAGTTACAGAAACAGCTTTTAGGCTGCCGAATAAATATTGTGACAAATCGTGGGTTAGCCGACGAGGAAGAGAGGGGCGGGAGGGGGGAATCCCGCATGTAACACAACCGCGGTATAACAAAACGCGTACGTGTACCTCGCCGTGACCCCGTGGGTAGACCGGCAACTGTCGACCTAATTTTCCCCTAAACGTTTTCCGGAGATTACATCGGGCTTCTCTCATTGTATCAGGGAGCCTCGGATGCTGCTGCTGAACGGAGCGCAGGCTCTAGGTATACATAGCAAGGCCCGGCAATTCGTTCGCTCGCTTGCACGATAAAGCAACAAGCTCGTGCGCTCAATAGCCGATGCCCGTGCCTCCCTTGCGCTACGCGGCGTTTTTACGGCCACCCTACTTTACGCAACGTTATTTTATTTTTTTATAACAGTACAAATTTCACCAACTTTTATTCATTTAATTTATTATTATATATAGAACATATAGTGGAAATAGTGGAGTATAGTATAATAGTAATATACTATATATGTAGTATAGTAGTGATGGACATTTATTGACATCCCTCACAATGCATGTTCTATTTTTTTATTATTATTATTTTTTAATTCATATTTTACACGTCCGGAGTACCTCTCCGACGTTACGTTAACGAGATCGCCAGACGTTTCGCGCAACTCTCGGAAACTCCATTTCAGCACCTTGTTCTCTCCCTCTTCGCGCATACGGCGGCTGCGCGCGCAGGTAATTGTGCGTATCGCGCTCCGGAATGCTCGGGCAGGTCTTCGTGGTCGGCTTCGCGGTAAAAAAAAACCCTTTTCAAAAGGGTCTCTCGAGAGGTCCTCCACTCCGGGCCGTTCTTTCCTCGTCGTGCGCACAATAATATAACGATTCCACCCGCACACCTGCGGCTTACACCGCATCGTCATCGCCGGCGGAACGAGAAATCCGCGTCCCCGAAGCCTCGCGCGCACTCGTCACGAGAGCATCAGCTATCCGGCTGAGGCGTCGACACAGAATCTCCGGGCGAACGAGGAGGCTGCGGAGAAGAGCCGGGTGAAAATCCCCGAGCCGCTGAAGAGCTGACCCACATTTTCATTTAAAAAAAAAAAAATTGAAACAAAAATTTTGAAAAAAAAATTATGAAACTTTGCCTTTCCCAGGTATGACGGTCTCCGATGGACCGTTTTCTGCGGTCTGCGGGGCATTATAACTCTCTCCCGGGCGCCCCCCCTGTATATACTTGTAGCCTCGTGACACCTCTCCCGCGGGATTAACCCTTCAGCGCATTCGGCTACGAGCCTATTCAGTCACGGTTTTCAGTCTTCAAAGTTGTTCCCCCGCTTCGGTAAATATGCTCGAGTGACACTCGAACGTAATACCACGTGTATCCCGAAGGTGCCGGATGATAGTTCGATGTTTATCGTCCAAAGGGATGCTCCTTTAACCCCTTGACGATCGTTGGTAAGATTGCTCGCTGAGAGAGTTTGAAGTTTCGGTGTTTAGGGAAAACAAAGTTAGGTCTACGGTAACTAGAAAGTTTGCATAACTGACAAACATTTTTCGTCGCAAAAGGACCACAAGTTTTTTTCGATGAATTTACAGTTTTTTTTTTATAAATGATTGTACATTTTACAGATTTTAGTAAGTTACTTTAAATTTGACAGTTTTTAGTAAATTATTTTGAAGTTTCAAATTTTTGGTAAACGATTGTACATTTTACAATATTTCTGGTAAATGGCTGTAAATTTAACAATTTGTTTGGTAAAATCGTTACAAATTTTACAATCCATTGTACAAAAAATTCCAAAATCAGCATGCCAAAAAATCTGCGTTCCTTTCACGGACGAAAAGTGTTGAGTGCGCGAAACATTTTGGGAGTCCTCAGCCCGAACGAATAATGCCCATGCGATTACAGAAGCTTCCCCTCTCGATTAAAAATGTATCAGGGTGCCCGAGGAGTCCGTTTAACGCCCGGCTGACCCGTGCTCGGAGTGCAAGGTCCTCGTCGCCGAAGGTCCCCCTCCCGGTCGTCATCGAACCGGTAGTTCGCGTACTCTCTCCGGGACTTCTGTGCGTCCCTGCGTAGGGTCGGTCGTAGGAGTCCCGGGGGTGCGCGCCATACCGGAGCAACAAACAGGGGGTCCGGCGTACGGTGCCATTCCATTCCCACAGCTATAGGCTGATCATTCCGATACCAGCTCTAATTATGTCGAAAACTCTCCCCCCGTGGCGCGCGCGAGGACCCCGACGACCGCGACGACGTCTCCATCCCATGGGAATTCGTGCCCGGTATAGCGCCGCTGGCACTGCCGCACGGTGTAACGCGCCCGTAGCGCAACCACAATGCTCTCCCGACGTCGATGTCATTGTGGGGAACCCGGGGGACTCACCTTGTTGTGCGCGATCGCGCAACGATTGTGCCCCTATTAAGAGCAGTAGCTCCCCCCCCCCCCCCCCTCTTCCGAGCTTATTTTCTTCTCTATTTCTTAACGTCGTTCCTGCGGTCCTCTTTGGGACCGATGATCTCGCCAAGTTCCCCTCGAATCTGTCCCGAATTTAAGAAGAAAAAAATGTCCACAAAGGTTGACATTTTCTTTACCTGTTAAATTCACTACTAACAAAAAAAAAATTGCAAAATTAGTAAGAAAAGCAATCGAGGACTTTTGTGACTATTTTTATTTGTACTGTGTGTGCAACTCAAAGATTTAGATATTTGGCACCCATTGGTGGTCCGCGAATGGTGCCAAGTATCTTCAGTTTTATATTTTTATTTAATTTCATTATTTTCATTTTGGGACTTGACTGAATGCGCACTCTGCCGAAAGCAAGTCGCAATGAAGTGGAATGGATCGGGCAACGATTGTGCTCCTGTTAAGAGCAGTTATTTTCTTCTCTGTTTCTTAACGTCTTTCCTGTGGTCCTTTTTGGGGAGATATCGTAAAGTTCCCCCCCGAATCACGTGTGCGTGCACTAAAAAAAAAGTGTACCCTCAAATATCCGCCACGGCCCCCCTCGCGTTTGTCCAGCGCCTAATAGTCGACTAAGTTTGAAATCCCCTCAGGAGCCACGATAAATCCAGATTCCGCGAGAATTTCCCGAAGATCGGAGTCGCAACGAATTCTGTTGCAGGATAAAAGAAGAAAAAAACAGAAGCTTTTGGCTGTCTGTAGCCAAAGGGAAACGAGCGCGTGCGCCCGGATGCTGTACGGATTACACAGGGAACACATGTCGTCCCTATTGTGCGATCGGCGATCGGCCTTTGACCGGCGAGCCCGGTCGGCCGGGGGAGAAGATGAATTAAAAAAAGAGGAAAAAAGAAAGAAAACAGTAAAAACGAACCGGCTCGACAACAGCCGAATTGGAGTCGGAGCGACGGTAATTCCCTACGCACCGCTCGCATTTTCCAGATCTCTTCTGCCCGTCGGAAAGGCTGGTTCGATGTACTATTGCAATTCTGATCTGAAAAAACAGTAATTGTAAAATCTGTGGAGAAGAAATGTCCGCTAAATGGACTAGCCTTAACAAAATAGCAAAAACGAAATACAGTTAGTAAAAACTAAACAGCAAAATAGTAAAAACTAAGTCCCAAAATAGTAAAAACGAACCGGCTCAACATCATCCGAATTGGAGTCGGAGTTCTCGGTAGTTCTCTCCGCACCGCTCGGGTTTCCCAGATCTCTTCTGCCCGTCGAATTGGGAACTGCTATTGCGATTCCGAGAAGAAAAAATTAAAAATAATTCTAAATTTTCCGAACCAGAAATCTCCGGTAAATGGACGAGTCCTTATTGCCTTGTACAACCATACAACCCAACAAACGTCTCCTCTCCAGGGAGACGTTTCCTCGCGATTCGAGGACCAGCCAGAAACCGGCGTTTGCGACAGACGCAACTCCCGGCACATTCTTCCCTTCGAGGCACGTATCGGCGCACGTGGATACGTGTTACTCCGTCACACACGGTTTGCGTGCCTCGGAAACTCCTGTGTCCGACAGAATCGAGCGAGTGCCCACAGAGACAGAGAGAGAGAGATCAAGAGAGAGTCGTGGATGTAGAGGTGGTCCAGCGAGATGCTGATGTGGATGTGGCGGTGTTTCGGAGGGATGCTGATGTGGATGTCGATGCGGCCGACATAGAGAGCGACGTACAGAGAGAACTCTGACGCTGGCGCGTTTCTGGTGGTGCTCCGGGGGCCCTGCGGACGGACCTTTTCCACGTAGTGCACCCGGAGAAGCGGCTCTGACAGATCCGTTGGCGCGGAATAACGCGTTTACGAGCTCTTTGTCCAGTCCCGCTTTGGACGACGACCGCCTCGTGCTGCAGCCAGCCAGCCAACAAGCCAGCAGCCAGCTTACCAACCCCGTCCGCGTACCTATGAAGGTTCTCTGTGCGCGCCGGCGGAGAACGGGGATGCGAGAGGGAAGCCCGCGGGGCGCTTCGCCCGTTCTCGAGATGGTAGCCGTTTCTGCTCTTCATGGCTGGCGCACAGGTTGCTCTGATCTGTCTCGCTCAGGCCTTCCCGCAGCGTGTTCTCCGTCTCCGGAACCCTCCCGGAGAGCCCCGGGTAATTGGATAATTCGATCCGGAAGAGAAACATCCCCGGGTCGGAGGATTCGTACCGGTAACGCAGGCCTCTCCGACGCTTCGCCGGTTCATCCCTGCGCCGCTACGGCCTCGTGTGCGGAGCCAACCACGCGGACTCCATGCGCGATGGTCCAGAATCCACTGTGCATCGCGTCAATCACCGCTAAGTGGGAGAGTCCATTAGCCCGATTGATTCCCAACCGAATGTGTGGAGACGAGATCCACTGTGCAATAATCTGCTCCGGATGAGTTTGAATGCCTCTTAACGTTCGGCCGTGACAACGATGGCATTTTTTTTTAATTCGACAGGATATACAAAATTTTTGTGCATTTCACAAATATTTATTGGTTGCAAAAGATGACATTTTTGTCGTTGCTAATCTTACAACTAAAAAGAATGGTAAAATTAATCAAAGAAGTGATTGAGGACTTTTATGGACAAGAATTGTTTGTTGAACGTACAAACGATTTTTACCGTGTACATAAGTAAAAGATTTAAATATTCGGCACCAATTGGTGGTCCACAAATGGACCCAAGTATTTTCAGTAAAAGAAATAAATAAACGGTAAATTAGGTCCATTTAGGGACTTGGCCGAACGGACGCTCGTCCAACATTTGCCACTTCTTCGCGAGCTGCCACGAAATTTTCCGACACTCGATTTCCCATCAAAAGACAGGCTATTAATAACTCTAATAACTGTCGGAGCTCGAGCACATTTTCCATTGATACATGTGTATACAAGGGTCGGAGATTCGGAAGGGAGTCGAGAGTTCGTTCGTACCTCGGGTATCGCGCATTCAAGGATCGAGAAGCAACAGTGGGGACGTCGAGGAACCAAAAAAAAAAAGAAAAAATGTTTGTGAAGCGGTCAAAGCACGCGGCAGATTGGGCACAAACAGCAACAAATACTCGAAGCTCATTGTGCCCGGACGGTGAGAGGCCAGTCGGCGCTGTTCCCGCTTTTCGGCCTCTAACAAGTCGTCCTCTTCGGCCAACCCTCGGCAAACACATGTACACCCTGCGACCCCAGCGTCCGCGGCGACACAGCCGAAATGGAAATATTCCCTCATTTTGAAAACATGTCCGCAACAATGAGGCTATTATGATTATTGTTGCCGACGTTATTCTTCCTTTATTTATTTTTTTCTTGATTTTTTTTCCCCTCAATGTCCCGTCGAGGATCTTCCGCCGCTTCTCGGTCCGTCGGTGCTCGTTCGTCCCGCGAATCCTACCGTTCTCTCACTCGCTCATTTCACCTGGCGGTCAGAGCCGAGAGAGCTGACCCTCGTCACGTCACCTACCGTGCGTCTCAATACACTCGACACTCCGGAGAGAGCCGGAGTAGGATCGAGTGCTGGGAAGAAAAAGGGAGGAATGCGGAGACGAACGGAGAGTCCGGATCGGACAATTTCACCGATAAAGTGGGCTCTGCGGGAGCATGCCATCATCTCGAACAGCCGCGTTGGTGCACGGCGAGGATGCTGCGAGCCTCGACGAACGGCGAAAACTACCCCTCCGGGCCAAACAGCGCGCGCACGACAACTTGTCACCGGCCCGTTCCGGAGCGGGACTGCATCTGGCCAATCTCATAAATTACCCCACCCCGGAGACTAACGCAGCCCCGAAGTTGGAGCATTATATTGTGTTGCCCGGAATCCGATGTCTTCGCGGCGAGCAGTTCATTCTCGGCGAGAGTTATCGCCGGGATGCTCCTCAGCTATTATATGCTTTATGGACTCCGCGCCGATGAGAGACTCCAAGAGAGTATCTCGTGTTCCGCTCTCTTTGGATTCCGACTTTTATTCCGTCCTTCTGGAACATTTTTCGATTTCGTTTATAAGCGATTTTATTTTGTTTTGTTTCTTTTTACACATCTTGAGAGTAAATTACAATCGCTCCGAATGTTAATAAAATGGAATTTTAGTGAATCTTTTTAATGTAGATTTTCACACGCGAGGTGGGGAGATTGAAGAGATTTTTGGTCCAGAAAGAGTCAATTATTTAGTATCGAGAAGATATCAATAGTGTTTATTCTCTTTTATTCTCGTAGAATTCGCAACTTTTATTCTTTCCTTCTCGACTATTTTCCATTTCATTTGTTTCATTGTAGATAACTTTGTTTCATTTTTTACACATTTAAACAAAAATATACGATCGCTCGAAAAAATTGAGAAATGAGCCAAACATGTCGTAAATTTTTTTATTGCAAATTTTCATACAAGACAGTAAAATTAAAAAAAATGTTGGTCCAGCTTGTGGTTCAGAAAGGGTTCATTATTTCGTACCCGGAAGTCCTAAGACTGTTTATTATCATGATTGTTAATTTTTTTTGAGGAATCGGGCATTCCGCGAAAAAATCGAGGTCGGTCCCTGGGCGAGGGAGTCCCACTCGGACGACGACGAGGTACTCGAGGCAAGTGGGCATCTCTGAATTGGTCGCGGTTTAGTCGTGCCCTTCGCTCTCGAGGACAGCTTCTCACAGGGCGGTATATAGAAGTGCGACGAAACGCGAATGGCTCTCCGGGCGCGGAGAGGGGTCGTCGTCTCACTCTCATTCATTCCGCCGGAAGCACTTCTGCGAAAAGGGACGACGATTGAGACGCCGAGTTGGCTCTCTTTCGCTCATCTCGTCCTCGGCTCTCCGTCCGATTTCGCTCGTTTCCCGCCGAGAACTCCGAGGCGAACACGCCGGTCACCGATCATCATCGACGTTAACCACTCTTGTCAGTCCTCGGCCCGGCCCTCCAAGGGATTTTAAGCACGGCTTTTCTATTCCATTGATTTCCAAAGACTTCGCCGGTCAAAGAAAAAAATATATTTAAAGAGGCCCAGAAAAGGTACAATTTCGCGAGTTCAAAATTCAAGCGTACAAGAAAAAATATCTTTTTTTTCATCCACTGGTAAATTTACATCGTCCAAAAAGATCCAATGTTTCTTTTCAATATTCTTTTTCTTATCAATTTTACAAGAAAAAAGTTGTCAGCTATACAAATATTTATTCATAACATTAACGAGAGCAAGTTTGTAGAGGCTTTTGGGAAAAATAAGTTTGTTAAAAGTACAAAAAAAAAAAAAAATACAGTTAAAAAAGTACTTTTTTACTGTGAAACCCCGTGAGCTAAAGAAATTCCCCACGAAAAATGAACTTATAGCAGCAAAGAAGTATCGCGTGAAGAAATACTTTAAAAGTTCTCAATTCTACAAATATTTTTTTCGACATCAACAAAGAACAACTTTCTAGACTTTTAAGCCGAAAAAAAACAGCAAAAAAACTATCCATTTCTTACCGTCTAATCTCCTGAGCTTTCCTCTGAAGAACCTCCTCACAAAAAACGGCGTTACAGTAGCAAAAAAAAAAGTATCCCATAAAAAAAACCGTATGAAAAAAAAGATAAATCCGAGTCACTCGATCGGTTATATGGTAAACGACAAGAGTCGGTGTCTGCCTGGCTGGGCGGACACACGCGAGCTCCGCTGCGCTCGTCCGGTATCTCGTCGCTCCGGAGATATCGGCTCCTTTCGCGCTCCTTTCCGTCCCAATCGATTATCATGCTCGATAGAGAGACAGGACCGCCTGTAAGAAAGCTACCCGTATGGCGTCGACTCCCTCTCTCCGAGGCTCGTCTCGCGAGAAACACCGGGCCATCGAACGACGAGGGGGATGATGAATGTGCCGTCTCAGCCGACGCGTCAGCGAGGCTCTGTAGCTCGTTTGTAAGCGCGAGTTTCTCACTATCTTCCCCCACCTCCGCCCCATCCCGTCTTTCGCGAG
The DNA here is from genome assembly GCA_933228735.2 of Amblyteles armatorius. Classification (NCBI taxonomy): domain Eukaryota; kingdom Metazoa; phylum Arthropoda; class Insecta; order Hymenoptera; family Ichneumonidae; genus Amblyteles; species Amblyteles armatorius. Next base: position 14,492,148 of record OW121688.1, on the reverse strand, counting down.
ATCATTTTTTTTTTTTTTTTTTCTTCCACCGTCCCAGATCGCACCCATCGTCGTCGGTCCGATCGCGTTGCTTCGTCGAGTTACGCTGAAATCGGGATACGTTCCGCCGATCGTAGCCGAACGGTTATTTATAAACCGGAGCTTTGCCGTCGAGCGATGAGCCTCGCCGGCCTATCCGAGGCACTGATTTACCTGTGCCACTATCTATAACGATCGATCGATCGCACGTAACGCGCCGAAGTGCTTATCCGCCCCTACGGATTTTTGCACCGCATCTGTTACAGGCCTTCGCCGATTTGCCGACCGCTCGGATCTCTTCTTCTCTCGTAATACGTTACATCGCGCATATTCGTGTCCGACCGATAGACACGGGACGCTAACTCGTTTCAGTAACGCCGCTTTTTCGCTTCCGTGACCCCTGCACCCGATGCACCGCCGCCGGTCTCGACTAAAGTTTCGCATCGTTCGTCACATACTTTTACAACATCCAACTTGTCGCCGACGATTTTACAACGGTACATTTAACGCCTAAGCACAGTACAACGCTTTGCATTATGGACAATGTGCGCGCTATCCGCGCAACGCGCGCTCATCGTACCGCGATGAAAAAAACTTTACACCGAGACCGTTTTCATGGCGATAGGCCGATAATGTAATTTCCGATAATAGAACGCCTGTCTTCCGCGAAATGGCCTGGAAGATCGCATAGAAAAAAAATAGGATTTTTATGAAACTGTGCGGTGAAAAGTAAAAAAAAAAAAAAGATTGCAAATTTTGTTGAACGGGGACGATTTGATGCGAATTCGATCAACGGCCCGTGGACGTCGCTGCGGGAAAGTCTCTGTCGCGAATTCGCCTGGAAGATTGCATGAAAAAAATAGGATTTTATAAAAGTAAATATTTAAAATTAAAAAAAGAAAATCGGAAATTTTGTTGAGCGGGAATGACTTAATGTGAATTCCGATAAACTTTCCGTGTCCGCCGCTGTTGGAAAGCCTTTGTCGCGAAACGGCCTGGAAAAGCCTCCTTGGAAAAAAGTATTTTAGTAAACATTAAAAATTGCACGCTTTTGATAATTAAAAAATGTGTATAATTAGAAAAGCATTGAAAAAATTTCTTCATTCGTTGAACATTTCGTATCCATCGTTGGGTACGAAAAAAAAAGATAATTTTATGAAACAGAATAATAAAATCCAAAAAATTGCTCTTTCATCCCAAAATAAAATGTCTAAATTGTGGCGTTCCTCAGTGCGGCGGGTTGAAAATTACGGGGTCTCTGCAGTCGCGAGAGCGAGTCGATGATCGAAGGGTTGGTTTCTTTTATTATTTTTTTCTCTCGCCGGTCGGGGCTAATGAAGTCCTGATAAACGGGAGAGGGGGAGAATGTATGTTCGGGAGAAAAACTCCGAGGGTAAAACTCCGACTTGATATTTAATACAAACGTTACAGTATCAAAACACGTAGCCGGGCTGAATGGCCACTCGACTCTCCCTCCGTCTCGTGCGCTTTGGCTCCGCAACGCTCTATAACGAGCCGGGCTTATTACACGAGCCAGTGTGTACGGTTAAATGTACTTACACTGCCTTAGGTGCTGCTTATCCCGGCGCACAGAGCGGCGACGATGCCGGCCGAGAGACTTACCCCCTTTGGCTTTATTTCGCTCGCTCCCGCATTCGCCGAGCGCGCTCCGTTCCACCTCCGTGTATTTACGGCTCGGCGTACAATGGACCGTGTTAGACCAATTTACTCACACGCTCTCCTCTCGTCGTACATTCACGCCGGTGAGACGGAGAGAAAGTGAGGCGTTATATTTGCACGCGTCATTATTAGTCGTTAACGCGTCCCATTCAACGATACGATTTGTTCGAGCTCAACGCTCTTTTACCGGCTCTTTAAACGCTACGGTACATACAATGTGCAACAACGAGCCGCACACGATTCTCTGCAACGGTGCGATCCGCCGAGGCACGGCGCTCGGTTGGCTCTCATTATTTGCTTTTTTGTTTTTTTTTGTTCTTATTTTTTTAGCACCTTTTTATGGAGCTTGATGGTGGAGCTGTTGTTTGGGAAGCGAGCTGGGATGCGGGATTGACGCTCTGTTGAGGGATGGTTTCATTTATTTGTTTTTTAACGATGTGTGGTTTTTGTTATTATTATTGTTATTTTTTAGATGGGAGAATATGTTTTCTGATGGTTATCAATAAACGGGCTTGTTTTGGGTGGAATGTTATGACAGATTTGTGTTCAGCGCGAAAAAGTCTGAGTAAATATGCGGTCAAAATGATTTTCAAAAATTTTCACTTTTGGTCAAAAATTGCAAAGGTAAATTTGAACGCGCTATTATTTAAATAGGCGTCAATATATAAAAAGACCAGAAAGTGAAAAAAAAAATTTTGTAACTCCGTAAAAATGCACTTTCTTGTGTATTTTGTTTCCGTACAATACGTAGAGCACCTCGGTTTTTTCGTAACTCCGACGGGAAGCAAAGATATCGCGCCGTTTGAAAATCCTGAAAATCGATCATTTTCATTTTTTTTTCCGCTCGTCGTTTCCACACGATGTCCGAAGTATTTTTTCCCTCTGCCACTTATTTTATTCTCGGGTCAAAATTGGATGCAAGAAAAGGCGCCAGAGGTGAAAAAAAAAATTGACCTGTAAACTTGCAAAGATTCGAAATGATGTGAAATCGTTCCCTTGTAGTTTTCTTGCGCGGCACTCGACGATTTTTCACGGCAGGCTCGATGACTCCGTGAATTTGTAGCGGCCGACCGACGGGGCATTGAGCACAATACATAAAGGTTGTAGGTACAAGGAAAACCCCTGGTAACCGAATAACGGACGACTTCGATCCTCGTGGAAAATTTACGAGCGGGTCCCAGTGACACGCTCGTGAGTTTTCGCTCTCTCGTGCTCCGTTCGCGCAGCAACGCGCGGATGTATCGGTGCAGCTTGCAGCGCCTATTAGTGTCATCCCTTGCATTTTTACTTGTCGGCCTCTTACACATCGAGAAAGAGTTCAATCGTGCGTGAGAATCGAGCGTCGATTATATAGGCAATAAATTTATCTGCGATTCGTGACCCTGCGCTCTCTCCCCTCGCCTGGGTTAAAACCTAAATAGGGAAAGCGCTGTCTCTGCGAACACGGAAACAACTGACGATCGCTTGCCGATTTGGGAATACAAAAGTTCACTCGTTTCTGTCACTGGCTAAATTCCAGACAAATCTCGAAAGCATTTTGAATTCCAGGGAAATTAAAAAAATGTATCTACAACGTCACTTCCGGTTTGAAAATATAACTTTACCGTTTTGAACATTTGATTTTCGGTTCGGAATTAAAAGTGAGATTTTCAAACCGGAAGTGACCTCAGAGAGAAAATGTTTAATTTTTTTTCTGGAATGCACTTTGAATGCAGCCAGGGATAGAATCGCGTCAATTAAAGAAGACAGGAAAGTGGGTGAAAGAACACGAATGATGCGTCTCAAATCTATTGTAGAATTAATCTCTGATGAAGCCAGCGACGGAAACGGATGAATTACGGAATCCTCAGTGGACGCTCCAGCGCACTATATTCTATTTTTTTTTCTAAATTTTTCATTAATATTGAGACGTTTTTTTTTCTCCCAGGAATCTCGGGTTCAAAATTTGGTGGTCGTTGAAAAAAAAAAAGAAATCTTTCCGCGGCTTTGACGTGGTAGGCGTGGCGGCGCCCACGACTTCACGAGATTTCTCCACCCTGCCCAGAGCGCAGTGTGCAGCGTGAAGACGATCGAATAAAAGTCTCCCGTCGTGGAATAAGAACACCCTCCCTGTCCCGGCGCGCCGGTTTTCTTTTCCGAGTCGGAGCGAAGCACCCAGTGTGGAATTCTTCTCGAGCGCGAGTCTGACTTGTCACCGACACAATGAGCCGGGGTTATCTACGACGGATTCGTCGCTGACGTTTCAGCCCCCTCGCTCCGAGGGGGTAAAATCGAGAGGCTCCCGAGCTCTTCGCACCAGCGGCAGCCACGGCTCTCGACTAACAGACGACCCATACACACCCTGGACCGTCCTGAGAAATAATAAAAAATACACATAAATAAAAAAAAATAAAGTACGACCCCGACGATCCGGCGAAAAATAGAGCAATGATCTATGACTTCGTGAACCATTGTACCGACTATTGAGAAAGGTGAAAGAAAAGAAAACGCAACTTATACACTCGGGGAGTATTGTACGATGTATCTTGAAAGGAAGTAGGAGGGTTGGCCGAGAGCACCTTCGATCTCTCAACGCCCCGAAGTCTCGCAGGTCTTACAGTTGTTACGTATAGCGTCGTTGCGTTAATTTTTTTTTTCTCCTATGGACTGGACACACCCATCTAATTATCGTAGTCTGAAGGGAAAAATTTGATTTAGAAGGATCGAAAAAAAAATAATTTTTTTTTGTAGATGCGATCAACAAAAATTGATCGATAAATCCGTAGATCTGTGGATGATCGATCGTCATGATATTCATTTAATGCTTTCAGGTCACAGCGGTGTAAATCAGCTGGGTGGTGTCTTCGTCGGTGGTCGCCCGTTGCCGGACTCGACGAGGCAAAAGATCGTCGAGCTGGCCCACTCGGGGGCCCGGCCGTGCGACATCTCCAGGATCCTCCAGGTCAGCAACGGCTGCGTCTCGAAGATCCTCGGCAGGTTGGTTGAAATACTGCAAGCTTGCAATAAAACACTTTAAAAAAAAAAAAAATGTCCCAAAGACGGTCTTGAACCGGCGTCGTCGACCATTTCGGACCCCGCAGTGGTACCGGAAACGCCCAAAGCCGACCCGCAAAGGAAAGATAAAGACCTCGAGCCGAGGGCATTTTTTTTCCAGCAAAATGAAAAACAACCAACAAACATAGCTCGAAGTACAAGCGCGAGTGAAACACAGACTGGCCGCAGGAATGCGAACCACGCGTGGCGCGGCTCGTTCTCCTTCGGTTCCTCGTATTCCCGACTCGCGCACCCTGAAATTCCTTTGCCGAGAGCGAGGCCTTGCATAATAACGCACTTAATCTCGGCGCATTAGCTCGATTGGCTGAGCGGCTTTGTTGCGTCGCTGCGTACGTTGAAACAACTCTTGCGGAGGACGAGGCCGCCGGAGCGAGGATGCGTGGTTGGAGGACGAGGGATGTCCTTCGGTCTTTCATTCCCCGCTAAATTAATCGCAGCCTCCGGGGAGACGGAGCGAAATGAATAAAATAATTATGCGACCTGTGTGTGTACACGCGTGAGACGATGCTCGCACCTTCTCGCAGTGTTTCACCATTCACCCTTACCGAATTGAACCGCAAATTATTATTGTTGCAGGTACTATGAGACTGGCTCGATAAGACCCCGCGCGATCGGCGGCAGCAAGCCGAGGGTCGCCACCGCCGAGGTCGTCGGAAAAATTTCCCTCTACAAGAGCGAATGCCCGTCGATATTCGCGTGGGAAATCAGGGACCGGTTGCTGCAGGAGGGCGTTTGCACCAACGACAATATACCGAGCGTGAGTAACTATTTTAATCGCGTGACGATTCGACGTTTTTAACCCATTAATTTTTAATTTTTTGAATATAATGTATAACGTTATTTTATTTTGATCATTTGCACCGAAATTTAAATACGTGAAAAAGTGCAAGAGAGAGAGCAGCGAAGAAAGATTTTCGTTAACTTCGGAACAAGTTAAAAAGTTTTACACTCGGAAGTCGCAAGGTGGTGCAGACAGTATACCGAGCGTGAGTAACAATCACAATCGCAAAACCATTCGACGAAAATCGGTCGAGGAATCAATCGAGACTCTCATTATTTTATATAATTTTTAAAAATAATATATATTTTATATGCATATTCTATATTAATATATCACATATATTAACGTAATATGATATATGATATTTAATTTTTATCATTTGTGCAGAAATTTAAATACGTGAAAAAAGTGCAAGTGAGAGGGAAGCGAAGAAAGATTTGCGTTAACTTGGGAAGTTGTACACTCGGAAGTCGCAAGTTGATGAGCACAGGCTCGGGAATTTCGTGGAGCTTGTGGAAGTTGATGGCGAAGGTGTCATGGTGGCTGTGCGAGGCGAAAGTCTCGGAAGACCCTCGCGTTGCCATGGATATTTGCATGCGTCCAATAAACGGTGGCTAAAAGGGGCTCTCGAGTTGCTTAACGTAAAAAGTGAGGGAGAGGAGGGTGGTCGCTCCGCGACGGTAGCCTTCCTTCATCCCTCCGGCGTTCGTTCTTCCATACTTCTTTTTTTTTTTTCTTCCTTCTTTATTTCTTGAAGCCCTCTGTAACAGCACCGCTCGCGTATCTCGGGCGGGCCTCTGCGTCTGTTCCTCGCGCCTCTCGTAATGGCTACGGGAGAGGAGTAAGTACGCGAGGGCGCGCGTCACCCTCGACGTCGCGGAAGCTCCGAGGAGGGTAGCAACCCCCCCGAGAATCCTATAGCCTTGCGAGGAAGAGCTTTCGGGCACGGTCTTCTCGTACGCTCGCCGAAACGTCGGGGAGTTTTATTTTTTAAATAAATTCGCTAAACCGATTTTTTTTTTAAATTATTAAATGGGAGTTCGTTGAGTTGTTAGTTCAGGCAATTGTATAAATTTTTAAAAATCGCTCGTGCCAAGTTACTGTCAGGTCTTTCTCTGGGATAGGATTGAATTACTGATTAATACATTTTTTTGGGCAACCGAGTCGATCCCGATATTTGGCCTAACAGATGGTGAATTTTTTCATTAAACATCGGTAGTGAATTACAAAATACGACGAAAAAAGTTTTTAAGATCCTCGGTGGATCGATTAGCGAAAAATGTCGCGTTGGCGAAAGTGTTACGCGGGGGTTGTACAGAAGCAATTTCAGAGCTGCCGCTCCAAGGTCCTTTTAATCCCGCGTCGATTCGCAAAAAAATCTCGCGTTTGATGAAACGCGTGAGAGTAAATGGCGAATACGGCAAGAGAGCGAGCGGCAATTCAACATGCGGGAATTTTTTCTTTTAACATGAGTTTTTATTTTGAAAAATAGTATAAAAAATAAAAAAAGTAAATGCATTTTTTAATTCCTCCGAGGATCGATTAGCGAAAAATTTCGCGTTAGTGAAACGAGGCGGTGAACCGAAGCAATTGCAAAGCTCCCGCCCCAAGGTCGCTTTGAGCCCTCGTAAATTGGCAAAAAAAAAAAATCTCGCGTTTGATAAATCGCGGATGAGTAAATGGCGATAACGGCAAGAGAGTGGGAATTCAAGCTGTTTTAACAAATTGCGCGATGCCCTCGAGCCGCGGCACGAGAGGCGGAAGCGGCGTTGTACAGTAGGCAAGGTCGGATGAGGAAGAGGAAGGCGTGCCTCGCCGACTCGAGAGAATTTACCCGGAGGGCGCGCCGGTACACGAAAAGGATCAAAGCCGTCACGCTTAATCCGCCGGAGATTCGAGCATCCCGTTCGCCTTTCCGGCCTTTCTCTCCTTCCTCCACCGACCTCCGGAACTCTTGTTGTGGCCAAGATTAACGTTTCTTTAATGGCCCGTGTAATATTCTATTACGTTACCAAACACCGTCGACTGCGCGCACCTACACAGAGCGGGAGATAAATTTATCGTACCGGAAACAGCGCGAACGCGAATTCCCGCTCGCTACAGACGAACTTCGAGCGATTCGCTCCGAAACGAAAAAAAATTGACTATTAAAAAAAATGAAATCCGTGCATTATTTGAACCATTTTTCGAATAATACCGTCAATTTTCCCGAAGAAATTTAACGCGAAATCAACAACTAAGGCCAAAATTAACACGTTAGTGGCCGTGCAGTATTCCGCCACGTAACCAAACACCGCGAGATAAATTTATCACGCCAACAGCGCGAACGCGAATTCCCGTCGCTGTAGACGACCGTCGAGCAATTCGCTAAAATCGGCTCAAAAAAATAAAAAAATAAAAAATGAAACCTGCATTATTTGACGCAGGTTTCAAATAATTCCGTCAATTTTCCCGAACGAATTTAACGCGAGAGTTCGAATGTATGCTCGCTGGAGAATTCTAACGAAAGAAGACGAGAAAAAGGAGAGAGTACGGCGCGAGAGAATCGATGAGAAAGAGCCGTGGGTATAAAGCGTGAATAGATAGAATGAGGAAGAGACAGGCGCGAGGGAGGAAGGGCGACACCGCGGGAGGACGCGGATGCTGTACCGGAGGGAGGGTCGCAGCCGAGCTCGGTGGAACATATTCCAAGCGAGCCGTGGTGATTGGGGGGGAAATTTCATTATTCTCAGACATTACCCCCGTTATTGTAATGCCATCAAATTGGATACGCTTGGTACACCCCATCCCACGGCGTCTCTCCTTTCCCGTTTCTTCGCTCCTCTCGGTCCTCCTTCGTCTTCGATTTTTCGTCTTTACCTTGCGCCATCGAATCAGCGCCAGAAGGACAACGAGGCGCAGTCGTCTCGTTATTTTCTTCTTCCATCGTTTTTCTTTCCTTTTTTTTTTCTTCGATTCCTTCGTCGAGTTCCCAGCGGCGCAAATTAGAGCGGCGGTCTGTTATCGGGGGATTCCCCGTCGAGCGTCGAGACTTCCCGACGGAACGCGGAACGATATACAGTCGAGAGGAAAATGAGACAAATGACGATTTAAGCCGATTAATAGCGGATCGAACACGTCTTCGACTGACGAATTTAGAACAAATAGAATGTTTAAAAAATGGCATCCAAAAATAATTGAAATATAGAAAAAAAGTGAGATGAAAAGAAAATTGGTTGGAGTTCAAAGTTACAACTCGTCGAAGTAACACTGGCGCAGTCGCCTCGTTATTTTCTTCTTCCGTTGTTCGCTTCTTTTTTTTTTCCTTCGATTCCTTCGTGAAGTTTCCATCGGCGCAAATTAGAGTGGCGATCTATTGTACAGCAAAAAAAGTTTGTACTTTTTACAATAAACTTGTTGTCGAGAAACGTTCACTATTTTTTGTTTGTTACATTTCCGATCACGCCATCCGGCTCTAGTTTTACAAACAAAAGTGCAAACTCAAATTAGTTAATGACGAGGAAAACAATAAGGAAAGGTTTGCATTCTGAACATAAACAATTAAGTTTTTTTTCACTTATTTAATAAAATTAGTTTTACGAAACTTCGTATTACGATTTAACGACATTATTTTTTACTGTGTTTCGGGGGATTCCCCGTCGAGCGTCGAGACTTCCCGACGGAACGCGGAACGCGGAACGATATACAGTCCGGCAGAAATTAATGAGACAAATGAGGATTAGAGTGGATTAATCGCAGATCGAACGTCTTCGACTGACGAATTTGAAACGTATAGGATACTAAAAAAAAAAAAAAAATTGGTTTGAGTACAAAGTTATAACTTGTCAAGGTAACACAGGCCGGACACGCGGGAGACACCGCGGATGAATGGGTCCGCAAAATGTCCCGTGAACGTGCAGGCAGAGAGAGCAGTGACGTTAACGTGTCCGCACGCCGGATTTGAATCTGGCAACGGGGGTGGCGGCTGCGTTATTGGTTTACTCGCGCCACTGGTCACGAGCAGTGGTTCTCGCGCCCGGCTCGAATTTCGCGTGACAAAAGTCTCTTCGGGTATTTTACCGTTCCCCATTTGTTTTTTCTCCTCGTTTCCTAGATTCAATTTTTTTTGCTCCCTATCCGACGGCGATAAAAATTGCAGCTGACTCCCCTCCGCATTTCCCTTCGAACCTCCCGCAATTTCTTACATCACTTCTCAATTATTTCCAGAGCATTTTTACATTTTTTGCATTTTTACAATTAACTTTACAAAGATCCAATTTTTTAATTTAACAAAAATCCATTTGCTCAACTTAAAAACAATCCAATTTTTTAATTCAACAAAAATCCATTAGCTCAATTTAAAAAGAATCAAATTTTTCAATATTAACAAAAATCCAATTTTTTAAAGTTAACGTAAAACCATTTTTTTTTCGTTCAATTTGTATAAGAGGACAGCGGGAGTTTCGTGCTCGTTCTATACAACGTACGAAGCACCACTGTCGAACGAGATTACATTTGTCGAGTCAGCCATCCCCGAGCGGGTACGGTCACACTCGCTCCGCGGGTCGACGTCGTGTTTCGCGTCGATGCCGGCTACACGTTCTCCCTCCTCCGCTCTTTCGCACTTGGTCCACGTCCTGGCCCTCACCGCCGACGCGCGGTTTCCATTTCTCCCGATACACGGGCTGGCCGAAACTCGCCGGCAACGCGGCTTTTGTACGTACAACCGACCCGATAAATACGGAACCGTGAGATCTCGGGTTGTCTCGTTCTGAGGCGAAAACTTTGTTTCCGTCGGGAAAGCCCCAAGTCACCGCACGGGGGTGACGTGCGGAGATCGGAAGCGGCCAGAAGCGTCGGACAAACCCCCGAGTCGCCCCCCAAAGCCGGGACGTTGGGGAGGTCCGGACGGTAATTAATAGTCTCTCCGGCTATCGCGTACCCACTTATTCGTACAGGCGTAAATGGTCAGCGAGCGCCATCCCCCTGTTCGGTGGGTATGTTCAAGCCTGGTACACGACCGTGTGTATACAAGCTCGTTCAGCGAGCCGGGAGCCACCCTTGCAATCGGCTCGCCGAAAGCGGAGCGGCGTCGCGAGGCGAGGACACGCCCCGAGAGAAGCGGTTTCTCGTCAGATATCTCCTCGAAGATCGCCATCCCCTTCCGTACTATCCTATCTTCTTCCCTTCGGGGATATGAGTATATCCCCGGTGGAATGATCAAGAGCTTACGGATGTAATAAAATTCGTGCGAGAGATAAAACGTGGATCGTATATCGTTCAATCACTCGAAGCATACTCTGATGGTAGATTTATAGATCATTGGAATCGATTAATCTATAAATCACGGGAATCCATTGATCTATAAATTATTGGAATCCATTAAACTATAAATCATTGAAATCAATTGATCTATAGATAATTGCAACTCATTGATCCATAGACAATTTCAATCAGATCATGGGATGTCGTCGATCTATAGATTATTGGAATCTATATTGATCCATAGATCACTACAATCTGTTGATGTATGGATCATTGGTATCCATTAATCTATGTACATCATTAGAATCCATTGACGTACGGATCATCGGAATTCATCAATACACACAGACCATTGCAAACTGTTGATCCATAGATCATCGAAACACATCGATCCGTAGCTCAAACGGCCGCGCGTGATTCTCGTTTTCTCGGCGAGCCTCGTCTCTCGTCGTGCCGGTCGCAAACCCGTTGGTGCCCGTTCGGTGAATTCGATAGACGTGCTAAAGTAACCGCAACAATGCCGGCAGCGTAATGGATGGGCTTAGAAATCCGAGGCGAGTGAATTGTTGGCCCCACGTCGCCGGCTCGCGCTCTCCCCGGTTCGAACCTCCGTAACGTTGGACGGAGCGAGAGGAGAAGCGAAAGAGCGACACCCTTTGCGCGGTTCTCCTACCCGCGTAAATCAATGCACCCCCTCGCCGTCCTTGCGCTCTCGCGGTTCGCCGGGTCCTGTGCCACTGCTACACTTCTCCCGCCGCTGCCGGCGTTCTTCCTCTTCCTTAGCGAGCTCGTCGCGATTCCCGGCTCTCTCCGTGCTTCTTCTGGCTTGCTGGCTGCCGGGCGCCGAGGGTGAGTTAGGGGGTGTCGGAGACGTCCGGCTACTGCATTATGTATTTCTCGCCGAAGCAGCACTGTCGACTTCCAACGTACAGCCCACCCTACGGCAGTCTTCTTCTTCCTCGCCTCCCGCCTCTTCCTCCTGTTTCTCGACGCTGCTCTCTTCCTCCGCACTCTCCACGGCCCGCGCTACTTTTTCTTCGCTCCATCCCCCTTTTCCGTCCCTCCGCGCTGCGCGACACCCTCGTTTCTCTCACTTTTCTCACACCATACCCGAGAGAACGTTTCTTAGCCGACACTTTCGGAAGCGCCGGCAGGACACCCCATGCGTTTCCAGTACGTCTTTTTTTTTTGTTTTTTTTCTTACGTCCTCTCTCACTCAAAGATCCAGCGCTCCGCCATTCTCCGTCTTAACACCCCCGCCTCACCGGTAGTCGTTGAGACCCCCGGGGCCGGATCCTTTTTAATCAGCGATCACGCGACCAACCCGACGACGAACCGCAGACGCTATAAACTTACGGACGGTAGAATAAATACGTCGTTAGATTAATTCCGGTAGACGAGCGTACTGGTGTCTTCTGCTTTCTTACTCAGCTTCTTAGGTCCCTTCTCTTGGAGCCTCGGTGAATAAGGGATGCGTGTTTAGCGGAGACTTTGGCAGTATAATCGACCGGGACTAATGCCGAAACGAACGTGCTTTCGAGTATTAGAATTTTTTTTTTTTTTTTATCTTCCGGGTTTTTTGCTCGAACACTTCTCTGGTGCGGAGTCGAGTCGTTGTCAGTTGTCTCGTTCGATGAGCAACGTAGCGAGCTTGCGTGTACTCTCGCACAATCTATATGTATGTAAGGTGTCTTCTGTTTTCTTACTCCATACTGGAAAAAAAATTGTAAATTTAATGTTTCGGTATTAAAAGCTTTTATGCATAAATCAGTACAGTAAATTTAATGTAGAAATATTGTTTAAAATTACAGTACTTTTAAAGAAATTTTTCAATACTTCGAGGATTATTCAAGAACTTTTATTAAAAATACCACTTTTTTAATCTTTTTTTTTTTGTTTATCGTACATTCATTTAAAAAATGTTTGTATCTTAAAGCCAGAATGAATTGTTTTCTATTATTTGTGACAAACGAGTTTGTCACTCATTTAACAAAGTTATTCGTATAAAATTTCGCATCCCGATTTTACCAAATAATTTTTCACTGTTTATCTTCTCTTTTCTCACGCCTCTTCTTATTTCCCATTTCCGGCCCTCTCCGTCGATAAGATCTGCGTATTTAGCAGCGAGATCTCGTAGTTCAAGCGACCGGGACAAACGTCAGAACGAATGCGTTAGAGTATTAGAAATTTTATAAAGTATTTTTAATTTTTTCGATGTTGTTTCCTCGAAGACCTTCCCGGTGCGGAGTCGAGTCGCGGTCGGTTGTCTCATTCGATGAGCAGCGGAGCGAGCTCTCGCGTACGCTCTCGCACAATCTATATGTACATAAGGAGCCGGCTGTCTCTCCGTCGATACATACACCGGCCGATATCGAGGGAGATCTCGAACGGAGCGGACAATATCGAGTCTCAGCCCGGGACGCGCAGGCGGCAGAAGAAGAAGTCTCCTCTCGTCGCTCCGAGGACGACGCGGCGTATCGTGTTACGTGTCTCGTGCCCTCGGGCGTCTCTCGCGCGGCATTGTTTCTGGAACGACGTGTTTTTTTTTTATGCCTTCAATCTTTTTCTTCGCCCTCCCTTCCGCCCTTCGCTCCTCGAAGGCGAACCCGCCCGCGCCTATCTCGCGACGATCTCTCGCGGCTCTCTGCCTCTTTTTCCTCCTCGCGGCAGCAGCCAGCCATCAGCCCGGCACACAAAACAGTGAAACGTTGCGGAGAGTACCTCGATCGATCGACCGTACGAACCGACGAGGATAGCCCAAGACACGGCGAATGTTTTCTCCGTCTGGCCTCCGCACGCTTCACCGACATTCCTTCATTCCAACTTAAACCTCCCCCACTCCGCCCTTTATCTCTTTGATATTTCTAGATTTTTTTTCCACATTTTTTTTTTTTCACTTCCAACTCGAGTTCCCATCAGGCTGGGCCGGTGAAACGTCATCGCTCTCCGGGCGAATCCAGCGGAGCGATCGTTTACCCGAGTCGACGCGGTCAGCCCTTTTCCTTTCCTTTGACGTTTCTTCTCCCCCCCCCCCCTCCTCGCACATTGCGCACTACTTGATTCCTCTACGATCGGTCGATTTGATGGATAGATAGATGGTTCGTTGTGGCCTTGGGACGAATCTAAGGACCAAGTGGTACAGAAAGCGGTAGGTTTTGTGAGGCGAAGAAAGTTTTGAGTACGGAATAGTTAGTGCATTCCTTACGTAGCGGATTTAAGAACATTGTATACAGAGAAAAATCAGAGGAAATACAGAGGGAATCGGAGCAGATACAGAGCGATAACAGAGCAGTATCAGGGCAGATACAGAGCGAAAACAGAGCAGAATCTGGGCAGACGCAGGAAAACAGAGTAGAATCAGAGCAGATAGAGTTAACTAGCCAATGAATGGACGTGTATGAAAAAGTGTATTCACGGCGTTTTCGTCTGCTTGAGTGTCCATTTTTTTCTGGGTGTAGTCAGCGGCTCTCGTTTTGGTTAAAGTTGGGCTAGCCTATTTGATTCTCACAGATAGCTTCGATCTCCTCTTCTCCATCTTTTTTTTTAATTTCTTGGTCCTTGCTATCTCTTTCAATCTTCCTCCATCCCCGAGCCCGAGCTACCAGTCTTCTCTCCGGGCGAACCCTTCTCCGGCGAGAGCTCTCGTGTGCGGAGAGGCCCGAATGCAAAATTGCACGACGGGGAGCCGTCGGCAGCGGAGCGGCGTCTCGTGCCATGCTCCACGCTGTCGGCCGCCGAGAGTCAGAAGGGCCAATCTCGGGCCCTTTACCGTCCAGAACGTTACCGAACCGCCCTTCCGTTTCCCGCCACCCGACACAAATATCCCATGTACCGCGCACGGTAACGCTACCGGCTGATGCGCTCTCTCGTCCCGATAGCCACCAGCCAAGCCCAGCCTCGAGTCTCCTTCCCGGCGTCCTAAGAGGCAATAACGGGCGACGCGTGGCCCGTTTCCACCCCCGTTATTTTCCACGGGGAACCCCCCGCGGCTCGCTGCTAAATACCGCGATACCCTACCGTTCCCTTTTGCCATCACACTCGAGCCTTTTTCATCATTGTCTCTTGCCACGCGCACCCCGCTGGTCCTTCCACCATTGGATATAACGTACTCGACCGCGCGGCACATCAACATGTACATCTACGTATCTATCGAGTCCTGGGAAACAAAAGGACGTAATCCGTCTGCTTTTACACCGTCCTTACGCCCTTTTGTCTCTCGGGACTCGATGCACATATACACATATGAAGAGACATATGTATACACATATGTGTACACATGTGTATACACATATACACACGCATGCATGCACCGTTGTACGGCCTTACGCCGAGAAACCCAGACCCACCCTTGACCCTCCCACCGGCCAGCGCCAGATTAAAAGCCGTGATTATACGCGACGGCATCGAGACTCTCCAGCATCCCCCGCGATCTCGACACTCCTTCTCTATCTCTCGTCCAGAATCGTCCCTTCGGTCCATCTCTACGCGCTCTTTCGCCCCGCTCGCCTCTGCCATCCACCGTGATCCTCCGGTTCCGGCGAACCCGCGCCACGCGGCATTTCCACTCTCCCTTTCTATCCTTCTCTCCTGTCCTCTCTCGTTCCAACCCCCCCAAGCGGGCGGGGGAGTTTACCTTCTCGCACTCGCTCGTCTCCCTTGCCGAGCTCTCAAATTGCGAATACCGCACGTTCCACGAGTTCTATTTAAATGTAATTTGTATCTCGGAGCGGAGCCAACGACGAACATCATCCGGCGCGCGGTCCGGGCTTACCTTCAACGCACCCCCGCGGCAAGCCGAACGGCGAAGTTGCTGTGTACACTTCCACGCTCCGTTTGTGTGGCGGCGGAAAATTGTCCACTGGCTCAGCCGCGGCTGGATGAGCGACTCTTATTCCCGACGACAACGTCGGGCCGCTCTTTGCAGCCCGGAACCGCGTGACGACAGTTAGTTATGCAACCGTGACACCCCGGATGCTCCGGCGGGGCGCCCTCTCCGCGTGAGGGAAGTCGAGTGATAACCTTACTGAGTTATTCACACCCTTCTACATTTTTGCACTCTCGGGCCTTTCTTCCTCCCGTTCGCATTCTTTGCGAGGGCTATTAATGAGGAGGGACACAAATTGGAGCGAAATTGAGAGCGCGGGATTATCTTATTATTCCAGAAATTATTTTATCGTTCTTTTATGATGATTAACATAATTTGTTTTACATCCCATTACTGCTTGTGTATGATTTCCATAGGCAGGCTGTAAAAAAAAAAATTGTAAATTTAACGCACCGGTCTGAAAGTTTTTATTAAAAAACTCGTATACCTTAAATTCAATGTAGCATTATGATGAAAAATTAATGTACTTTTTCATTGAAACTAAAGTCAATTGTTAAAAGTAAAGTATTTCTTATGTTCTTAAGATACTGAACATCAATTTTTCATCACAATTGTACACGAAATTTGATATATTTCCAATATTAAATTTCAAGCAATTTTTTTTTTTTTCCAGTGCATTTAAATTTCACATAAGGCGAAAGTCGATGAATATGGACCACTCCGATCAGCGCCCAAGTCAACGACACGTACTTTGCGCCAACTTTATCCCCTTTGCCCCGACGATTCTTTACATTTTCATAACACCCCTCGTATAGATGCAACCTTGTCAAATTTGATGATTCATAATTTGTAATTCCTTAACTTTTGTGTGTTTCCCCTCGAGGAATCGAGCGGGGATGAACGCAGTCAGGAAGAAGGCACTCGAATCTCGTACGAGGCGTTGAAAGCGGTGATCCAATCTCGGCTCGTAATATATATACACACGAACATTGTGCGCGCATTGTGCCGCCCATCGGGCTTACGTCGTGCGCGCGGCTCAAGGGGTTGGGATGGAAATGTAAAAAAAACGAAAGAGAACGGGGAAGGAGAGAGAGAATGTTATCAGATCGCGTTAAGTAGGTTGTAACAGTGCGAACGCGTGAGCGTGTGTCCTCGCGCATGATGAAGCTGTCATTCGTCGCAACGCGTGCCACAGTGTTTTTTCCTGCGGCCCCGGAGCGCCGACGTTTCCCACGGCCGTGGGGCGACACGGACACTCTTTTTTGCATTACAACGCCGTAACACGCACTCTCGTCGAGCCGTTGACGCCGCTCGTCGACTGCCGATGACGAGAACTCAACCAGAGGGGTTGGATTTTTGTTGCATCCGAACCCCCCCCCCCCCCCCCCCCCCCCCCCCCCCCCTCTCCCGTTCGGTCACCCCATCGTAACGGCGCGTGGCTCTCTCGCCTGAAACAGCCCCAGTTTGCAGTAGAATTCGTTACGATCGTAATTGGGAATGATCGCCGAGAAATTGCTTTTTTTTCATCCATAACTCTCGTCGGTTCCTCACTTTTAACGCGGCTCGAGTAATTTTTCGCTCCGATTTAACGGACGCGGTAATTTATGTCGGGGTGTGGAAATTGTAAATCAGTGGGAAAAAGTCTCTCGGACGGTGTTGGTTGTATATAAGTTGGCTGGTTGAGGGACGAGCGCGTGGTCCGGATAGGGTTGAGGGTCAACGCGGTTCATTTTATTGCCTCGTGCCGGTAAAATAAATATATGTAATCATTAATACGATGGTTGTAAAAAGAACAAACGCGATTTGACTTCATTTTTCTGAGGTCGTCCAAAAAAAGGTCGAGGATCATCGTAGTTCTTTTTATCGCCTTGCATCAATAAAACAAAAGTTACGCCGTTATTGGTTCGATGCCTAAAAAAAAAAGACAATTTTTACCCAACTTCTTTGATTTTTCTTCTTTTTTTAAATCAATTTTTATCAAACTTGGATTTGCGGGATCGCAAGTGAAGTATGCACGAATCGTGAAATTCTACGAGATTTCGAGTCGCCGGATGCCGCTCGGAGGGTGGTATAATGACGGGTTTCAATATAAATCTCGAGTCCCCGGCTCCGCCGATCCGGGCGGAGCCGGGAATATGGATAGCACGTGCCGCTGTATCACGGCACCCCCCGTCGATCTCATTGAGAAATACCTCTCGTCCGATCTCCGCGAAAGCTTAATATCAATACACACTTTATAAGCTCCTCCTCAAACTCCCTTCCCGTTCTCTCTCATCGAAGTGTCGCAGAGGCACGTCGGGAATGAAACACGTGTACATCATTTACCAAGGTTCACCTGCCAGGCAATAAAGATTTTTTTTTTTTCCACATCCATAATCGCTCGTAGGGAATTACACGCGGAGCGCGAATAAATGTCGCTTGCGTGCGGGGGTGGAAGGGCGGGTTGCTCCCGGTTGTTCCGAGCCGCGTCTCTATTCAGGATCATCCTAGCGTTCTACCGTAACTGCATCGTACAGTGTACTTCGCGATATTCTGTATCCGCGAAAGCTCGATTTGAATACACACTCTATGAACTCCGCGTCAAAGTCCACTGAGAAAAAATCACATAATAAAAGCGACTGTACCGACTTTCTACCCTCATAAAATAGTTCCCAAGGGGAACGCTTGTATTTTCCAGTACGACTTGAAATAACAGCGTATGTCCATGGCAGCCCGCAAGTGTCACCGTTCTTGAATCAATGATTTTTTTTTTCAGTGTGCACGGCGACTGCAACGAGGTATGCTCAGTGCACCAAACAGCGACAAAGAACATCTTTTCTTTTCAACATCCATAATCGTTCGGAGGGAATTAGACGCGTAGCGCGAGTAAATATCGTCGGCGTGGGGGGGTTGAGAGGGAGGGAGGGGGGAAGGGGGGTGCGGATCGGTGTCTCTATTCAGGATCATCCTAGCGTTGTACCGTAAGACACTTCGGTATATTCTTTCGCAATAAAAACGAGCACGTCACCGGCTTACGGGGAAGCTAGCCGTGCGCAGAGATTTATGTGTACGGAGAATCTTCCACCCCGCCGTGGACGATGAAGAGGAGGCGAACCGGAAGTGGGCTCTGCGGAAAGAGCGCGAGTGTCGCGCGCCCCCTCGTACGCTCTTCCGCTCTTCGCGCGCGAGTCTCCGCACCCCCTCGCACGCTCTCTTCTCGGTCCACCCTGCAAACTCACCCTCGCGGAGCGCACACAGAAACGCTTTTCCGAAACACGGACGCGCGGACAATGATCCGGATTCGAGGACGGCACCGAGACGAACGGTTGCCGGCAGGCGTCCGCCGGCAGACAATATTATGACGTCTCCATCCGGCCAACGAGCGACCCTCCTCGTCATCCCCTAACGCGCGTTATCGCCCGCGACGCCTCGCGCTTCACGCTCCTCGCGTTAATTTCGCCGATCCTCCGGCGAAGTACTCACGACGGATCGGCGACTCTTTGGGTGTTCCTTACGCGTTTCCGTCGCTTGCTGCGTTCGACGTTAATTCTAAACAAAGTTGAGGCGTATCAGACACGCTCCTTTACCCACTTTCCTTCATTCTTTGAATCACAATTTTATGCCACCGGTTGCATTCGATACACTGCAGGGAACATTGTTAACATTTCCCTGCAAGGTAACTTGCGGTTCGAGAATTTCACTTTTAAACCGGAAGTGATGGCGCGGCGAAGAATTTGAAACATTTAGTTGTGACATCTGAGCTGATTCTTGGCATTTTGTTGGAGTCTTGGAATTTTTTGACGAATTTTTATTTTATTTTTTCTAATGTTACGAATCCGCCAGCCTCTTTGGCCTAAAGTACAATGCTACATTGAGGGGCTCGATTTTATGCGCGAAAAATCGGATTTTTGGGATTTAAATGGAAAATATTGAATTCGGAGTAAAATCCATTAGCCGGATAAGATTTCTCGTCGGTTTCTTGTTCCGCTAGACAAGTGAAACTTCCCCGAAATATTTTCCCCGCCTAATAGACGCATCGACAGAGACTCTCGTTCCTCTTTTATTTTATTTTTCATTCGATGCGGGAATCAGGTACGCACAATGGAAAATAAGGGCCGTCAGCCTTCGACTCTTCGAGTTTCTCTCGTAACTCGTTGATCCCTCGGCGTGTTTGTATTTCTGTCGAGCGCGAGTCAAAGCCCACGAACCACAATAAAGAGCGAGACCGCTGCTCACGTCGGCCACGGGAGAGAAAGAGCGACCGACCGAGAAAGTAAAAGAATTTTTTTTTTTTAAGAGTGCGGGAGAACGCGATCGGAAGGACAATACCCGATCCCGAGAGAAGTAGCGGCGAGGACCCGAATGCCAGTCAAACGACATTTGATCCTCGTCTGACATCGAGTGTCCAACTGTTTCGCTCGTTTTTCGTGAGCCGCAAGTAGTCTGCGCCATGGCGGGCGGCTCGAAATCAAAAGGGCGTAACTCGCATGCGTTTAACTCGGAGTTACGCCCTTTTCGATTTCAGTCGTCCGTTTATGGTTTGTATGTGTGTAGTCGAGGAGAGCCATGGACCACATACAACGTGCGTGCCCTTCTTCGGCCCGCTCCTTTTTCCGGCCGTAAGCGGTCCAGGCCCGGCGACACAACGACATGTGTCACGCCGAACCACCGGCACTGCAGCGATCATTGTCGGCCGATCGCGGTTGCGCCGTATACTTGTTTTTTTTTTTTTTTTTTTTTTTTCGTTGTACAATCGAGAATCGATCTACAATGGATCGTTCGAGGTGACTCGCTCATTGTCGAAGAGCCACTTGCCGCTTACGAGCGTGTCACCGGTTCCAGCTAATACGAGCATTACAAGAGCCTATGTGCGCGACGCGAAACTCGAGAGTTCTCGGCCGACGACGTTATCCAAGCTGTCTTGCGATTTTTTTTATTTTTTTTACTGACGTAAGGCACTATTCTGGATTATTATTTACACCGAGTCGAGTTAATTTTGCTTCGTAGAGAAAGCTTTGTTTTATAGTTAGATTCAACTAAATATTTAGATTCGAGGAATATTTATGAGCTGACAAGGCAATTTATGACTTTCGATTATGCTTCAATTATTCGTAAAACGAGGAATATTTATGAGCTGATAAGGCAACTTACGATTTTCAATTATTCTCTACGTCAATACGAATGCTCATAAGAAAAAAATTCACGGAATATTTGTGAGTCAATAAGACAACTCAAGACTTTCAATTATCCGTTAAACTTGAGTGCTTAGAAAAAAATTAATGAAAAAATGAAATTTACATCTGAGAAAAAAATGAAAAGTGAAATTTAAATCTTAGAAAAAAATGAAAAAATGAAATTTAAATCTGGACAAAAAATGAAAAATATAAATCTGAGATTCGAAGAATACTTGATGGGGATGTTGATATCTGGCCGGGGTTGACGAGGAAGGGGAATGCCCTTCGTCGGTGGCTGCGCGACGGGGGTCCGAGACGTCAGCTCGTTTCAACGTCGCGGGCCCCCTGACACGACGCTCGGCTTCCGAGACGTCCGACTTTCGCCCCAGGGAACGAGATCTCCCACGGCCAATCCCACGGCCGCGTAATCCGAACGTCTATTTCTATACCTACACATGTTATAGAGTTGTACGTGCACAGATGTGTCTGTACCACAACAAATCGAATACCCGCCGTGCATCGGGCAGGTGAGGACTCTCGAGGCGATTTTCCGAAACGTGGAAACTGCCTGCGCCCCCCTTTCCGTAGAATTTCTCCCGTTCGATTTCCGAAGCAATGAGGGATTATCGCTTTCGATATCTCGAAATTTTTTGAAAAAAAGTGCCGTTTCGCAAAATTTAACATAGGATTCCCTATGCTGGAAATGGTGAATTTTGAAAATTGCGAAAAAAATACAAGTCGCATGTGTTTTGAGCCGGAAATGGGCCACTTAAAGCCAATGGAGGTGGTAAAAAATCGATACCTCGAAAAAAAATATTTGGCCATTTTGAAAGTGGAAAAATGAGAAGGGGTAACCCCTACAATTTTTCGACGAAAATGGTATTTTTGAAAATAAATTTTTTAGAATTTTTTCGTTATCGGTTGGTAAATATGCCACTTGAAAACAATGGCGAAGGTTTTAATTCGATACCTCGAAATTTTTTGAAAAAAAGTGCCGTTTCGCAAAATTTAACATAGGATTCCCTATGCTGGAAATGGTGAATTTTAAAAATTGCGAAAAAAATACAAGTCGCATGTGTTTTGAGCCGGAAATGGGCCACTTAAAGCCAATGGAGGTGGTAAAAAATCGATACCTCGAAAAAAAATATTTGGCCATTTTGAAAGTGGAAAAATGAGAAGGGGTAACCCTTAAAATTTTTCGACGAAAATGGTATTTTTGAAAATAAATTTTTTAGAATTTTTTCGTTAATGAAATCGGTTGGTAAATATGCCACTTGAAAACAATGGCGAAGGTTTTAATTCGATACCTCGAAATTTTTTGAAAAAAAGAGCCGTTTCGCAAAATTTAACATAGGATTCCCTATGCTGGAAATGGTGAATTTTTCAAATTTCGAAAAAAATGAAACTCGTGATAATTATTCCGAGCGTCCGAGAAAAATGATCGGTCGGGGCAAAATGGTATACCTCTCAACCTCACCGTTCACCCCTAGAATCGCCATTTTCTAAAATCTTTCAAATTTGCATCCAAAAGGTACCTAATATGTCCCTTGCATCCAAAGTCTTCGATAATACCCCCATTTCTCAACCCTCTCATTAATTTCCCAAAGAATTATATACTGTCCCATTTTGCCCCATATACACCGCATACATATAAATCCCGCTTAACCATCGAAAGCGTTAGCGCGTATCGCACTCTACTTTCAACGAAATTAACATGTTCCGGTTCATTCATCATTGATCTAACTAACAATCAGGGTGGTCCATATTCCCCCCTTTCGCTCTACCCCTTACCCCGCTACTCTCAATCAATCCACCAGCTTAATGCAGCCATCGATGAATTCGTACGCGCAAGCCTACGCGCTGATACCCTCACGCCTGATAAGGGACGCTTGATACATTGCAAGACAAGAACCAGAACGGTCCATCTCGCCCCGTTCCACCTCTCGAGCCACCCGGAATCCGCTGTTCCGCTTCCAAGCCCCCGATACGTGTGTAACGCGCCTCACACGTGCAGGAGAGAGGCCTGGTGAGAGCCACCCCCGCGCGTTACTCCTATCGAGGGCCGCCCGGTACGGCAAAGTCCCCTCGGAGAGTGGCGCGCGAGACGGAAATAATTGAAGACGGAGGTAATTAACTCCCCGGGTGCGGAACACGCGGGCCCGGTGCCGCGGCGCGCATCGTTTTAATTACCCGGTGCTCCAAACTCGCGCTCTTCCTCGCTCCGACTCACCGCCGCGTTCGCCGTTGCCGTCGCGTCGGGCACGGAGCGGAAGCCGCGCACGCTAGTCTGCAGTCACACTCCTCGGATATGCCGCGGCGTTTCCATCTCCCTCTGCGACATCCGCGATCCCTCGACGACACGCATTTCGATACGTACGATTGATCCGGTGCCGCGGGGCCCGGATCAATCTTCTCCTCGTCGCCCTCCAGCCAATCTACTAAAGACCTCTCGCCATTACGGAAATCTTCACGCTGGATTTATTAGCTATGCATTTTTTTTTGCTCCGCTCGCTCGTCCTCTCGGGTATTCCGCATGCAGCTCGAACTTTACGTTTCATTTTTTTTTTTTTTTTTATCGTTGAGACTTTACGAGCGGTATGAAATGGCGGAACGACTACTCGCTCGACTTTTATGTAGGCTATTAGCTTTTTTAATCGAAGTTATTGTTGGACTTGCAGAGAGACTTTGTAACGTCTTTTTCAGAAAATCTTTAGTTCGGGAAAAACGAGCTTAGGTTTTGACGCTATTGCATTTTTTTTTATCAATATTAATTGTATTAATGTGACACTTTTCTTTGCTTCGAGTTTTTGTAATACGTGCAGAGGGATTTTTTTAAATCTTTCAAAGAAAATAGTTAATTTAAAGAAAAAGAAGAGAGCTTAAAATTTGACTTTATTGCTATTTTATTAAGGACGAATTGTATTAATTTGTGTCGTTTTTTGTTGTTTCAGGTATCGTCGATAAACAGGGTACTGAGAAATTTGGCGGCCCAGAAGGAGCAGCGACAGCAGCACCAGCAGCAGCATCAACAGCAGCAGCAGCAGGGAGTCGGTGGAGTCGGCGTTGGTGCCGGTAGTCCTGCGGAGAGCGTCTACGACAAGCTCAGGCTACTCAACGGTCAAACCACGGGTTGGCCTAGACCCAATTGGTAATTTTCCGAAAAAAAAAAAGAAATCATTGAAGTAAATAATTCCTACGAAGCTTCCTTCGATTATCTCTCGGTCGAACCGACGTTTCTGACGGTCAGACGGCGCGTCGTCGTTAATCCGACAAGCGACACACAAAAATGGTAAAGCTCGTTATATCTAACAAGGTCCCGTTTGTTCCCGTGATTTTTCCAGGTATCCATCCGGCGCGGGGAGTCCCTTCTCCTCGCTTCAACCGAGCCTCAGTCCGAGCCATTGCACCGCGCTGCCTCCCGATCCTGCGGAAATACTCCACGCGAAAAAGGGTAAGTCCTTTTTTTATTTCGCGTAAAAAAAATGAAAAAAAAACACGGCTCGCAAAACTATTCGAGGAACGAGAAAATAGAACAAAAATGTTTTCGAAAAACACCGGATAGCACGGTTTTAGCTATCTTTATACACTAAATGTTTATAGTGCCAGTTTTTATTTAGATTTTACACCCAGAATAAACAAAATTTACGCCCATCAAATAAATTATTATTTTGGGTGTACTATGAGAGAAAAAAAAATTAAGAAAAGTATACAATACCCATGGCAATTTTGCCATCTAAAAATAATATCCAGTAAAAATAATCTATCAATTTCGAGTCTGAAAAATTGATAAATTCTTACAATCAATTTTTTTCCTATATCTCCGATTCCGCTAACACGGACCATAAACGCAAATTACACGCCAGCCGGCTCGCAGGAGCCCGCACCAGCGTTTTTCCCCCCTACCGAGTCACCGAAAAATCCGTGAACCTTCGCATCAGCGATTTTGTTTCATTTTTATATTCCACCGACAAACAATCCGTTGCCTCGATGCCGAGCACGCGCGACCGTTCCGCGGGCTTTCGCGAGTTTAGCGACTGGAAACCGCAAACCGACCAACCATTCTCGCAATGGCCGTTGCGTGCGAGATCCCCGGCGAGAACGTAGCGTTTGTCCGCGCTCTCACACACACGTATACAGAATACACACGTGAATTTACCACCCTCGCCTTTTCGGAGCCGAAGGGGTTGCCGCGGGGCGCGAACAGCGCACATACGCGTAGTTCGGTTACAAACGCTCGGCGAGAACGAGAAAGACGGAAAGGCCGCGCAGGCATCGAAACGGCCGACGGAAAACCACCCCGCAGAACGCCCACTCTCACCCTCCCGCGTTTTAATTAATTAATCGGCGAGAGCCCAAAACCATACTAATATCAATGTAATTCCGTGCGCGCGGTGGTCCCGCGGTTCGCCGCACGCGTGTGCATGCATCAAGCCCGGTATCACCCGGCGAACGCCGGCGAAACCGCACATACATAGATGCATTAGAGGGACGCGCCGGAGCCAAACCGCGCTCGCGGGTTCTCCTTCCAGCCTCCGCGGAAATCGCGCACCTACACCCAGAACAAAAATTTATTGCAATCGATGAACATTTGTTGGGGACGGAGAAAAATGTTTGTTTGCTTCAAATCTTTGAATACATTTATTTTATCTTAATAAACGTCATGTGAGGATACACGTTTATTTGATTTTAATAAATCTTTTTTTCTGGGTGATATATCACATTATTCCCATACGATAAAAAATAGCAGGTCTGCCACGAAATAAAAAACAGAATTGACATGAATATCTGTTTATTAGGTCCAAATAAACATTATTAAATAATGAGAACAATACTATTAAATAAATATATTAGAAATTAATAAACGCTCTATTAGTTTATGAAGCAAATAAACATTTTTCTTCGACCTCAATAAACTTTCTTTGATTGGGATAAACTTTTTTTTCCGGGTGTGCGTTACAGATGACGAAATAATAATTTTCAGCCTCGCCGTCGGCAAAGTGTGGAGTTTCTCTCCAATTCTCACCCCCGCAGCGTGCCGGGCAATCGAGACTTGGCGCTCTCGATACGGCGATCGGCGTTCTCCGTCGGCTCTGCCCGGTTGCGCTTTGCTCCGTTTTTCTCTAAAAAATTTTTTTTTGTTTGTTATTTTTAAAATCTCCCTATTCGCGTTTCGCCTCTGTTGCGCTATTTCCCCGCGGCATCGCTCCCCCGTCCGCGCTTATCGCGCGCGCTGAGAGCCCTTTGGCGGCACGGATCAAACGAGCGCGAATTTCTTTGCTCGGATTTTTCAACGCGACGGCGGGGAAGCGCAAGCGCGAGGGGGCATGCAACTTTGTGCGCTTCGAGCGGTTTAGGAAAAAAAAAAACATCTCACTCGTTTAGAAACACACCCTCGATGGCGAGGGTTTGCCGTCAGAACGGGGGAACGGAGGAGACGATATTGTAATCAAGAAAGGTCTTCGATACTCGAACTTTCGATCGGAAAGGACCGAATATGCCGAAATAATGATTATTTTTCGATGCGGCGAAAAAAATGCTAAAGGACTCGTTAACCCTTTCTCAGAAGTGACGTATTTCCGGTATGACTTCGCTTCCGGTCGAAAACGGAAATTTTCAAGCCGGAAGTGATGTTCTCCCGTATGACGTAATTCCCGGTAAAAAAATAAATTTTCAAACCGGAAGTGGACACTTTCCCGTAGGACGTCACTTCCGGTCAAAAACCGAGATTTTTAATCCGGAAGTGACGTTTTTTAGTATAACGTCACTTCCGGTCGAAAACCGAGATTTCGGAACCGGAAGTGACCGTCAAAGGCTTCTCAACAGACTCCAAACTCAAAACTGATTAAGTAACAAAAAGAACTTGTGAATCTGACACAACCTTTATTGGACATACGATTCACCTTCCGTAGCGAGAATACACGAGCCATTCGTATTCTGTAACTGGCGTTATATCTATATCGGTGTGAGCGCGTATTTCGGAGGGTTACAGAATAGAGCCGAAGAGCGCAGGAAAGGGGCACAATCAAATATGGTAACTGTTGCAACCGCTCAACCGCACGCGGGCCCCGGGGGCCGGATTATCCGCGGGGGTAGCGCCGTTTATAGGATATAACCTTTACGTGAGGGGTTGCTCTCGCGAGGGTTGGACCGGCTCCCGTCTCGCTTCCGCCCGCTGCAGCGCCAACTTTTCGCATCCCCATCCATCCCGCCCGCCCTTCACTCGCTTCCCGACGAAACGATATAGGGTCGACGAGAAGAGAGCCGCAAGGATGCCCCCGGCTAGATCTCCCGTGCCACCGCCTACCCTTCCGAGCCGGGAACAACCCCCGACCTCCGCGAAAGAACCAAAGCAAAGCAGATTACGTCGCAATCATCACGCGCGGCTCGCGCGGTTCCACGTCCGCGCGCTTGTACATACGAAATTTTACTTGCTCCTCTTTATTCTTCGATTGTTCAAAGACCATCGTAAATAACTCCTGACTGCCCCGGCGGGAGTTAAAACAGCTTCCGAAATTTTGTGTACACGAAGGAATTTTCTCAAACATTTGCAACGGCGGGATTTGAAAAAAATTGTTGCGAGTAGCTTCATTGGAATAATTAAGGCTTTGATCCCCAATCATATTTGCCCCGATTGTCAAATAGCTCTGTTTGAAGATAAATAAGCCATTTTTAACCTAAACATTTCGTGGAAAATTTTGCTACGAATGTTGCAGTCTCCTATGAAAGATTTCCTAAAAAATTTCCCGAACTAAAGATACAGTAAAAAACAATACTATTGAAAAATACCTGAGCAAAAAATACCGTAAAAAAGAATAGTATCGAAAAATACCCGAGCTAAAAATACAGTAAGGAAAAACAACAGTATCGAAAAAAAAATGGTTTCGTTCCAACGTGAAAACAGATGAAGAGAAGCGAGACAGGGTGTCTTGCGCTTCTGTGACCAAACGAATTCCCCGGTAGTTCACCACCGTCGGGCGCTCCCGTAGGGGAACGCGACACAGGGCCATAGTGCTTCTTCCGCTGTCGCTGCTCCTCGTGAGGGTGTTGTCTGGTGACATAGACAATGAGCACCGGAGCTCGCATTGTGCGAGCCTTTGCGCGAGAGGACGACGTTGCTTAGCGTTTTCCATCCGGCGAAGAATTCCACGAGGAGGCCTCGCGCTGGAGGACTCGTGATAAAAAAAAAAAGAAGAAATACGCCGAGAAGCTCCATATCCATCCGTGCACACGTACACGAAATATCAGACAGGAGGAAGTAGTCGCGTTTCTGTGGACTCAGTGTCTCCGTTTTGTGCTCGGGAGAAACGACGACTAAAGGGGGCTCGGGTCGCTCTCGTGTACCCATTGTTTTTTCACCTCCGAGGTCCCGCACGGGCGCGCCATCCACCAATGTAAAAACACAAAAAAAGAAAAGGTATAAAAAAAAGCAGGGACAACTACGCGAAGGCTGCGAACGGGAGTTTCTAGGACTACGATGATGGTCCATGCTTTCGCGATAATGAGCAGAAATTTAACATCTTTTTTTTGCACTCTTTACACTCCAAATTTAAAGCCCGGAGAGGATAAATTAAAAAATTTGTGGGGTGAATTTTGGTGAACAGAATCGTAATTTTTATTATTTTCCTCCTAGAAACTATTCGATATAGTAGGAAATCCTATCTTTTTTCTCAATGAGGGCGCGCCATCCACCAATGTAAAAACCAAGAAAAATGTCAAAACAAAAGCAGTGACCACTGCGCTAAGGCTCCGAACGAAGGATTCTAGGACTATGAGTATGGTCCAGGATTTCAGGATAAGATCTAGAAATTTATCATATTTTTTGCGCTCTTTACTCTTCAAACTTAAGCCCTGAAGAGAATAATTCAAAAAACTTGTGGATTGAATTTTGGTAAACAAATTTGTGATTTTTATTATTTATTTCCCGCACGGGCGCGCCATCCACCAATGTAAAAACGAAAACAAAGAAAATAGCAACGAAACAAAACAGTGAAAACGAGAGTTTTTAGGACTACAATAATGGTCCAAACTTTCCCGAGAACCAGCGCAGCTTTAACGTACTTTTGACACTCCTTAATCTTCAAACTTGAACCCCAAAGACCACAATTCGGAAAATTTGGATACGAATCTTGGCGCCCAAATTTGTGATTTAAAAAAATATCTTTCAGGTCTCTTTGACTTTGTTTAAATGAGCAGAGTCATTGATCTTCGGCTCTCGTCCATCGGGACATAAAACAATGTAATGGCTTCCTTTAGGATCGGCCGGGGGTCTGATGATGGTGGTGACGCGTCGGATGCTCGGGGACCAGGGTGCACGAGGTCTCCCCATTATAGCCGACCTCTTTATCTCGTGCGCTGAATCTTTCTTTCTTTACTCGCCGTGTTTTTTTTTCTTCTTCATTTTTTTTTTCTCTTCTCTTCAGCTTCACCTTTTCTCCAGCGATTTCTCGTTCGCCTCATCTTCTATCTCCGCGCGGTACACCGTCTACCGTTAGTTGTATATACAACCAGGGAACAGCGCAGCCTCGCCGCAATGCGAAAGCCTTTATCGTCGATCGAGACAAAGCTTCGTCTCTGTGCCGTTATCCACGGTCTCTCTGTGCATTATCGTTTTGTTGCGTGCGTACAGGCGAACCCCGCAACGGAGAGAATGAGAACAAACGGCAAAGAGAAAAAAAAGAACCATAGTCGAACTTTGTGGAAGAGACAAAAAGGCATGTATAGAGACAAGAATTTCACTTTTTTTTTTCTTCTTTGCCTGATTGAAATCGAACTCTCCGTCCATCGATGATTTCCCGAGCAAGATCTAAACGTTCAATATACGTGCGAGAGAGAATCCGCACAGTCTGCGGCTGTTGGTCGGGCAATATCGATCATTGATCGCCGATAGATCGGAGCGAGACAAAAGGGAAGGGGCAAAACGAACCATTCTTTTTACCGATGTTTTCCGTATCAGGAGAAAAGATCACGTATTAAATGGAGTGGCCCATTTTGCCCCGCTCTTTCTCTCCAACACCCCGTCTTATCCAGCAGTCCTCTCCCTGGCCAGTTAGCGGCCACCAGATTTTACTTATCCGGTACCCAATTCGTTTTTTCGGATCACAAGAAAAAATCTCATGTGAACTTGAGTGGTCCATTTCGCCCCGTTCTCTCCCCAACACCCCGTCTTATCCAGCAGCTCTCCCTGGCCAGTTAGCGGCAAACAGATTTTATTTTTCCGGCACACAATTTTTTATTTTCTTCTCTCTTCCGCGCGCACGATCGGCGAACGCGAGAGCTAGCTCACGACTCCGAGAGGTCCTGCGGCAGGCAATATCGGGACGGAGGATGGAAGCTATGCATTGGATTCGCAGGTCAGTGAGTTGTCGCATCGCGTCGTTCGCCGCGTGTCACCGGTTCCGATTTATCGCGTTCGTCAATCTGCTCTGACCTCCCGGACGAGTATCGGGTTACCGCGGGCTGCTCTCCTCCACCCGCCGATCGCCGTTATGCTCCGCGAGGCCCGCAGCCTACACCGGCGTCGTCGTCATCGCGACACTATCTCGCGCGACGGCACGGTCGATGCGGACACGCACACAGGCGCGTCCGTCAACCGGAGGTGCACGCATCGTTCCAGCGATCGGCCCGATCGCCGGAGTGTTCCCGACATTCGAGACAGTCACTCTGTGCGCGGAACGGGCCGGCCTACCAGTTTAGCGAACAGCCCACCCTACCCGCGCTGCGGTATAGTGTTCCCGTCGAGTTCTTTGTTCTTTCGCATATTTTATTGTACGGCCAAGTAACGATCGACGGGGCGGGGCGGGCGCACCGATCGGGATAAAAATCAGCGCTGCGAGGCGACCGCGGGATCGAGAAGTCGCGCGGCGTTCGCAGTGTACTCGCCAGACGGGAGGGAGGGGCGCGGCCACCGATTTTTACACTTATCGGGTGAAGGGGAAATTTACCGAACGCGTGTAATTTAAACGGGAAAAATTGTATATGGTAAAAAATGTATATTTTTCCTAAGAAACTTACTTTTACTTACTTTTACTATATGATTTTTCGAGTGGAGGTGACGTCGTACCGGAACGACTTCCGGTTTAAAAATCTCGTTTCTATGAACGGATGTGACGTATTTCCGGTGTGACGTCGCTACCGGTTTGAAAATTCGATTTTTCGAGTCCGAAATACCGAAAATACGTCACTTCCGGTTTGAAAAACTCATTTTTCGAACAGAAGTGACGTATCGGAAATACGTCAAATCTGTTCGAAAAATGAGATTTTCAAACCGAAAGTGACGACACACCGGAAATATGTCACTTCCGGTTTGAAAAATCTCGTTTTTCGGCTGGAGGGGCAGCGGTCAACTTCACCGAAAGGGAGTTGGGACGAACGTACGAACAAATAAACAAACGTAGTTTTCTGAAATACATATGAGTTGTATTTTTTTTGAGGACAGATTTCTCAGTTTTCCGAGGCTTTTCCAGACTCGCGATAAAGTTGAAGACCCTGCGAGATGGGAAGTCTTCTGACATCATCGGAAATATCTATAGCTGAACTTATGGTATTGGCGAAAGCCATTATCTTCGTCGTCCGGGTTTCCCGACGGTGCAACCCCCTTCCTTCGCCCAGTTATGGTATTAGTTGTATAACGAAAACTCGGTAGCGAGCGAGCTCGTCGCTCACTCACACTCCCGCCGGGGTGGAGAGCTCGCCTCCGTACGGCGGGAGTGGCATTTATCGGTAAATCCATTGGGATCCAATCCTCATAATCCGCTTTGCCCGCGATATTTTGCCGCTGTGCTCTCCGCTCTAAATCGCCAAAGCGGAATCTCATCGCAACACGCCGAGCGATCGAGCTTGACGAGAACTGCCGGGAGATTTCACTCGGTCCCTCCGCCGTGTTTATATAACACCATATACGTTACACGAGAGAGGGTGGGGGCAAAACGACGTAGCTAAGGAACGAAGACCGTTCGGATGAGCCCGAAGCTACGAATCGACTGTTCGCAAACGAAACGTAAATTCATAATTGCTGTGTTCCAAGTATATGCGAAAAATCACAAGTCGGGGCAAAATGAAACACCTCTCATTTAATTTCTCCCCAATAGCTCCAGTATTATAATTAATTTTTCGGAAAATTTTGTGGTATTCCGTTTCACCCCA
This sequence comes from Amblyteles armatorius, assembly GCA_933228735.2. NCBI lineage: Eukaryota > Metazoa > Arthropoda > Insecta > Hymenoptera > Ichneumonidae > Amblyteles > Amblyteles armatorius. The sequence continues at coordinate 14,460,251 of OW121688.1, read as the reverse complement.
ATTTATTTTCGTTACTTTAAAAGTCATCAGTTTTACCTCGGATCGTTAAAAGCTGACGGAAAATACCGGGAACGGAAATTTTTGTATTCGAGTGAAAAAATAATAATAATACCCTGTCATTCTAAAAGTGTGACAAAGAAAAATTACAATATTATGATAATGTACTCGCCTGTTGGTCATTTCGTTTTCCCGAAGAGCCTCGGCACCCTCTAGTCCCCGGTCCGACCGACCGGAAGAAGTCTCTCGGCCTCGCCGGTGATAGCCTCCTGTCGGCTCGTTTCCTACAATCTCGCCCTCCCTGCCGATGCCCACCCCGCGCTCACGAGCCCAAAAATAAGGGCCGACGAGCCGCCCCAAGTGTGTGCGCGTCTATCGTATTTTTCTCTGCGAATCCCCTCGCCCGGAAAAGTTGGCGAAGGGGGACGAAGGATCTTGCCTCGTAACGCCAATCGATACTTTGCAGCAAACCGCCGCTCCTTCCACGAGTCCGCCGTCGCCTCCGCCAGTTCACAGTTCATCTCCAATAATCCCACGTTATACGGAATTTTGTGCAATCAAAATCCAACAGCGCGACAAAAGAGAAATCGCGTTCGAAAGAATTTTTTTCGAGACGATTATTTGGTTTATGAATTTAATATTTCATCGGAGGCCTCGATGTCAATCGGGCCGGTGCTCGTCGCGCGAGTACCGGGACGCAATGAACGAGTGAAAGAGGAAGTCACCGTGCACTCCGGTGCGTGGACAAAGCCACGGTGCGACGACGACGAGAAGAAAAAAAAAGGGGGCGGCGGGGTGGTTGTGCACGAAGCACATACATGAAGAGCCACGCTCGAGAGTCTCGCATTCGCGGCTGTACCAACCTCATTGTGCCGCTGGGGACCCTCTTTCCTTGCGAACGGCGTACGAGCGAACATTATTGACATGGTCGCTGACGTGCTCCGTTGCCGCTGCTTCTGGTCCTCCTCGTTCGGATTCCCGGATGCGTGTGTGTGTGGGATAGTTCGCTCTTTCTCCTCGGCGGAGCTGGAGGAGACTACATCGGGGCGCCCAGGAGGAGGTCCCCGGTGCGGCACAAAAGCCTCCGGCGTGCCGAGCAGGTGCCGCGCGGGTCGGGAGAGGAGATGCAAAAACGGGAACGGGCGAAAGAGCTCGACGTGCGTGTGTACCGAGCAAGGACGGACCGCGGGGGTCTTCAATCAGCCGGCGCGTCATGTTCTCCGGCCCGGAGGGTAGGAAATTATAAAAATCTTCGTTAGGCGAAACCATGGTATTGCTTTTTTGCTCTCTCATCCGCGTAGGATTGATCCGAGGCGAGATTATGGCACGGAAACGTTTCTGCGTACCGTAGAACACAAACTAAGCACTTTGGTTATTTCTGTGGGAAAGTTTAGGTCTGACCGTGAGTCCGTCTGTGAGTCCGCTTGTCAGTCCGTGCGTGACTCTGCCAATCCATCTGTCAGTCCATCTAGGAACTTGTCATTGAGTCCATCTAGGAACTTGTCATTGAGTCCATCTAGGAACTTGTCATTCAGTCCATCTAGGAACTTGTCATTAAGTCCATCTAAGAACTTGTCTTTAAGTCCATCTGAGAACTTGTCTTTAAGTCCATCTAAGAACTTGTCTGCAAGTCCATCCGTTAATCCGTCCGTGACTCCGTCAATCCATCTGTCAGTCCGTCTGTGACTCCATCTGCGAGTCTGTCCGCAAGACCGTCCGTCAGTCCGTCCGTGAAGCTGTCTAATTTTTCCCAAAGAAAATCCCACCCCCGAAATGTTGAACTCTACATCGCCTAAAGTCTCTTCGATGACTGAAACCCAAAGCATATAACCGAGCGAGCCCGAAAGTTGCCCGATCTCGGATTCCCGCTGTTGGCATTCCAGCCTGATTCCATGCGAAACGAGTATTTTGGCCTGGTTCCCGAGTTTACGTGCGAGTTCCCACAATCCGAGAGCGAACGCACCGCGGGGGCCGCTCCGCGTATTTTCTTAATCTCGGCCCCCGGACTCGACCGAGACGGAAACAAACGACGGGAAAACAACAGGAGCTCGCCGCTGGAGTCGAAGGATGAGGAGGACCGGGCGGGCGAACGGGAGCGAACGCGAAGCGAATGAAAACAGAGAAACACGAAAGCCCGGTGTCCGTGAACTCGACGGAGTGTGGGAAGCCAACCCTTGCGAAAGTTAGCCCTTCGGCCCTGCGAAGTACAACCGTGAGCCCCGGATGACTCCGCCGAGATTGACTCCCAGTGCCGGTGAATCGTGGAAACACCCTCTCAACTCTTCGCTCCCACACCGACTCGTTATCCGTTCAAGGCGCAGCTTCCTACGAGTCCGTTCTCCCTTTGCCAGATGTCACACCCCTGACCTCCAAGCCTCTGATCTTAACTCTTCGTCTCGCTGAGCTTGTTATTCCCTGGAAGCCTCGAAGCGCATCTCCGAGACGGAATGGTCATCGCCGATACGACATCTAACTCGATGCTTCTCTTTATTATTATCTTTTTTTTTCTGCACATTTACATCTCTACCACTCGCAACTCTGCCAGAAAACATCTCTACCATATTACAACTCTACCGGGTTAGAACTCCGACAAAATCTCTACCAGAAAGTTAAAAAAAACTCTACCGGAATCGAAATTAAGCTCTACCGGAATACGCGGCTTATTTCAACTCTGATAGAGTTTTATTCAATTCCGGTAGAATTTTAGTTCCATTCCGGCAGAGTTTAGTTTTGATTCTGGTAGAGTTTTTTTATTTTCTGGTACAGATTTTGGTAGAGTTGTGAGTGTTAGAGATGTAAATGTGCCATTTTTTAATCTCACTTTCTTATCTTGATTCTTTATTATATTTTCCTATCGTACTTTTTAATCTAATTACTTTTATACATTTAATGTTTGTATTGTTCTTTGCGCACTCGGGCCAACGAGCCGAGAGCCTCGATCCGGATGCACAGCGGCGAGGAATTAATTGCAGGTCGCGAAGACCGCACGATCGAGAGATAGGAAGAAAAGAAAATAACGGAAGAGCCTTATAGAGTTTCACGAAGATATCTCGCTACACTCGGAAGGGTTAATTTCATATGCGCGAGCGAGCAAAATGCGTCTTACCGATTTCAGTCCCACGATATGTTTTTCCACCGCGAGTCCCCCGAGCAAAAAGCCGACAGCGGCGAGGCACCCACTTATCGTCCAGCCTCATCGAGCAAAAAATAAATTTACCTCACCCTGAAAAGCGGAGGTATCGAAGGAGGGAAGCAGCAAAAGGAAGAATCTTCGGATGAGCCGTGGAAAAATTGAGGAAAAAAAGAAGACACATATATATGTATAAAAATGCACGCAGAAAGATTCGACGCTTTTAATCTCGCTAATACGGAAGCGCGCTCCCGCGAGACCGGCACTCGGGCTTTTCCAATGAGTTTATCGGAGATTTTTCCTAAAATGAAATCGACGCGAAAAATAGCGCCGCACCGGGCTTTCGCCTCTCCCGCTCGAGGTATTATTTTTTTTTATTCTTAAAAAAAAAAGAACACATTTTTTTGCCCTATTCTCCGGCTCTTGGCGGCGAGAGCGACGGAGGGTTCCTCGCGAGCCCGCTCCGCCAGCGGAGGGTGGGGGGGGGAGGTAACTTCCGGAAAAATTAATATCCCGAGGGAAAGAGGGTCGAAGGAAGGAAGCGAAGGGCTGGTGGCGCGGATGCTGGCTGCACCGGCTGGTCCCGCTATAACGCTCAAGTGCCGGCCCAGCCAATGGGGGAGCGTTTTCTCCTCGGCAACATCCGCGAGTCCCGATGCCGGATTCTAACGGAGCGTGTACACAGGCATGCGGAAAGCCTCTCCGTACAGCGGTGGCTACGGCGTTGTATATATACGTGTATAAGCAGCCAGCGGATCCGCGGCGCAAGCCTCTCCCCCGGGAGGGACGAGAAACCGGGGAAACTTTGTTTTCGAAAAGAGGCTCTCTCCCGAATCTCCCGTCGGCGGCGAAGGAGCCAAGTTTCCCCCGAAGCGTTTGAAGACTCGCCGGCGAAAGTTACCTCCCAGCCGATCGAGGAGCGGCGGATGCGCAATCCTGTATCCCAGATCGTGCCGTGTAACTGGAGATTGAACGCTTCGGCGTGCGGTCGGAGGATCGCTGGAGGAACGGTCAGTTCTCGCGAACTAATTGGTTCGATCGAGCTCGCCGGACCCGCCGAGATGAGATCTCTTCTTCCTTCGATGACCGCGCCAACCCCCACTGGCCGCGGCTCTTCTCGCTTGCACTCGCTCCGGTCCTCGTCCGCCGAACCCGGGGTTAAGTAATTGCCGGTCGATCCCCCGTCGATCGCCTGCAGCGGAAGTTCTCTTCCGGAGGGGGAGGAGAACCGCTGCGGAAGCTGCAGCGAAGACGACCGTGGCGAATCAAGGCAGTCCTCGCGAATTTTCCTCACTTCGCGGGTTTCAGAGAAATGAGCGGGAATTGCGAACACTTCTCGATGGTATGAAAATCTGAATAAAATCGAACATGTTAAAGGCGATGAAAAGATTGATTTCATAGTCATTCATAATGATAATTCCAAAGTGTTTTTAACGAATCGATGGGAAATTAAATTGGGCAACAAATCTCCTGGAATCCTAACTTTTTTTTACGATAATTATTCGTTCATGTTTGTGAATACGTACGAGTTTTTTTCAGATTTTCTATACTCACTTTGAATTTTGGGACTTCCTACACATTTTTCCCGTATTTAAACGAAAAAAATCAAAATTAATTTAAAAATCTGCTCGATTTTTTTTTTTTAATTCGCATACAATCGAAAAGTTTTTGCAATTCCCTCTCATTTCTCTGAAACTTGTGCGAAGTGAACACTAATCGCAAGGACCACGTTAGCGATTTAGCGCGTGTTTCATTATTCCGCGACGGGGGGAACCAAAGGTGTAGATTTTTTCGAATAAAAAAAAAATGTTTAGATCTACAAATTGCTATACGCATCGGCCGGGGCGGCGAGAGGTGTGCCGGAATCTGTTGGGTGAGATTGGTCCGAGAAGTCGAGGGGTTCGTCGGGACGTCACGGGGGTTGCCCGGATTTCTCGGACCAGCAGCATCATTGCCTCTCAAATCCATTTTCTCTCCGGTCTTTGCGTCTCACTCTCGCTCCTCAGCCTGTCAAAGCGGAGTTATGAAACGCGGGCGCGCGTGTGCTACCTCTCGCGCCGGGTGGCGAGAGCGATATTAAATTTCTGGAATTTTGCGGTAAGGCGGCGTGCTGCGTGCCGACGGGAAATCCTCCGCTGCAAAGCTCTCTCGCTCTCTACTCCAATGCTTCTTCAACTGCCTCTATTTTACTCGCCCGATCGACGCACACACACACACACGTTCCGGAATTTCAGACCTCTCACCTTCGTGTACCTTATTTCGAGCGCGAGAGAATTGATTGAATTTCTGAGCCGACATATTGACAATCGTAATTAATAGGACCGATGATTAGTTTTACTTTCGCTGAGCACAGAATTTATCCTCTGGATCGCTGCCGATCTAGGACAGGGCCGGATTGCCTAAATAATTATCAGATTAGATGATATTGCGTGCGATTCGCAATTTGATGGTTCATCAACTTTTTAGAGATCGAAGTTTTTGCGATCGACCAATTTCCAATACGATATTCCTTATTTACCAATAACCCCAATTTTCGAGACTCAAATCGATACGGAAAACGTTAGTTCCGGTCAAAAAGCAAGATTTTGAAACCGGAAGTAACGTCCCAACGAAATTTATACGGGTCGATAAAAATCCAGCACTAAAGTTACACTGTAAAAAAAGAATTGTAAATTGAATGTACCGGACTGGGAGTTTTTATGCAAAAACATACATTAAATTTGACGTGTAATTAACCTACCAGATCACATCTGTCTTCCGTCCCATCGATCAAAAGAAATTTTAATTAAATACGATTGCTAATGATGAATTTTTTTATTTATTTACTTGCGCAATTTTATACATGTAACGAATTACTTCCAATTATTTACAAGAGCAATTTACAAGAGTCATCTTAAATCTTCGGTCTCGGAGGCTTCATCATATCACGACCCATCCCTCCCGCATGGATCGTTATTATTTTTTATTTTTTTATCTAGAAAGTAATGAAGTATCTCTGCTCCTCGGCGGGCACCGGGTAGTTAGCGGTGTAAGTAGCGTAGGAGGTGCTGACGGGCGCCGCAGGAGCGCCGGCGAGTCCGACGATGGCGGCGGGGCTTTCGTAGCGCACCTCAGCGGCCAGGGGTTGACGTTGTTGCTGGCGTTGTTGGGACTGCAACTTTTCCGGGGCGGCTTTGGCGTTCTTGCGCGGGGCGTTTGGCGCGTTCTCGCGGATGGCGACGACGGGAGTCGCCGGGGCGTACGGATCGGCGATGGCGACCTGGAGCCTGGAGGGTGCGAACTCGAGTTTCTGGAGCGGTTGGTAAGCGTAGATCGGTCCGCGGAGAGGCTCGACGTTCTCGGCGCGGATCTTGGCGAAGTACTTCATGGCCTCGATGTCCTGGCTGCTCATGTACTGGACGCGCTGAAGACGACCGTCCGGAAGGGCGACGTAGTACTCGCCGGACTGTCTCTGCTGCTCGTCGACCTCGCCCTCCTCGTCGAGCTCGTTCACCGAGTCGACGGGTTCGGCCTTTAGAAAAACAGAAAAAAAAATAAATGTGTAAAATACACTGGAAAAAAAAATTCGAATTCGGGGCTGCCGAAGTAAAAAATTGTTCCAATTCTACTCCCAATTCTTACAATGCCATAGGGGAGAGCGGGGCAAAATGGGACAGTGAGGGCAAAAATCAATTTTCCAATAATTTCTGGATGCCCCATTTTGTCCTAAAAAAATGGTAAAATGATTGGAAAATTGCAATTTTATCTCATTTATCCCGTTTCGCCCCACCGTGCCATTTTGCCCCGCTCTCCCCTACGATATTGAACCAACGATGGCAAGACTGTCAAGATAACGTGTTATCGTTTCAATCCGGTATGAAATTGTACGAATTGTGAAAGTATAATTGAAGCAAGATTTAGTTTTTTTTGGTAGCCCGCAAGCAGATTTTACTTGAATCATTGATAATTTTTTTTCAGTGTAGGATACATAGAATCTGTACGGGCGAGCGAAGATGTATGGGAGTAGCGTGTCGAGGCCGCGGCAAATTCGAGCGATCGGCCGTCGCGGAGGAGCTACCGGCACGCGCTGTCTGCGCTTCCCTCCCCGTCCCGGCACGCCGGCTTCGTGATCGAAAGTAAACGACGCCGTGAATACCAAACGGGCGAGAATCGAAGAGGGGAAAGACGAATTGATACGGCGATTTAAATTCCACCGATCGAGCTGGCGTGTATAAAAAAAAAAGTAAAAAAGAAGAAAGGCCCGGGGGGCAGCGAAGAGGCGGCTGAGAGATGGCGAAGTTGAGAGGCGAAGGATAAGTCCGAGTTTATGAATGAAAAGGCAATCAGGCATTTTGCTCAAAGAAGATACTTGAGCTCCGATTCACGCAATTTTTCGAAAGCGCTGGGCCAGACAAGGGCCAGTGTTGGCCGAGCGTCAGACCAACGTCCACCAGCACCGGTCCGGTCTCTCATTCCCACTTGCGCTCCAGCACTGAGAAAAAGCCAATTGAAATAACCCATTTTTTCGGCTGTACCAACGAAATATTTGTTTGAACGTCCCTGCCCAAATCTTAGTTGAGTCAACCCTACTTTTTTCATCAGTGCATCTGTACCAAACAAATACCAGCTTTGAATGTCACCGCGACTTTTGGTTAATCAAACCATCTTTTTCCCCTGTGCGAGCGCCGCTCATTAGTAGCGAAACGGTGTGTGCAAAAAATACAAACTTTCCATAGGGTCGAAGAAAAGTCTCCTAACTGTTTTACCTGAGATTCGGGAAGTGCGGTGGAGTCCTCGAAGTCCGGGTTGGTCGGTTCCTCGGTCGTGGTCGGGGCTTCGGGTGCTCCGTAGCCTTGCTGAGGGGCCGCTGGAGGTCCGTACTGTCCCTGAGGAGCGGCCGGCGCTCCGTACTGTTGCTGAGGAGCGGCCGGCGCTCCGTACTGTTGCTGAGCCGCCGAGGGTCCCGCGTACTGTCTCTGGGGCGCAGCCGGTCCTCTGTACTGTTGCTGAGGAGCCGCCTTTGGCGCTCCGTGTTGGTTCAGAGGAGGCGGCGTTCCGTACTGCTGCTGAGGAGCCTGGGGCGCTCCGTACTGCTGCTGAGGGGTCGCCGGCGCGGCGCTCTGCTGCCTCTGAGGAAGCTCGAAGGCCGGACCGTCGGGCTTCCAGCCCGATGCCGGGTAAGGAGCCGCGGCCTCCGGCTCCGGGGGCGTCTCGGCTTCCTGCTGCTGACGGGCGAAGTAGTACTGGTTCCTGTCGCTTTGATGCTGCTGACGATACCTCGGGGGTTCCGCCAGTGTCAGGCCGACGAGGAGGGTGAGACTCAGGAGTACCTGCGGATTATCGGAACGCAATTCGCTTCGGTTAGTTTAACTTACCAGATCAACTCCCACTTGTCTGATCTCGGCTGCTCTTCGGAGAGCCTTGATCGACATTCAATGTAGTGTATTTTTCACTTGATTTTTTTTTTTTTTTTTAAGTCACTGTTGAGACTCGAACTCTCGTGGTTGGGGAAATATTAAATGACGACTTCTCGAAGGGATCGTACCTTCATGATTGACGCTAGGTTGCTTGTTCCGCTGTGTTGATGCGTCGAGTGACTGATATCCGACTGTCGGCTGGCAGTTCCTTATATACGGGAGTTCCTTAGCGGAGTCTTCGGTAGGAACTGTCCGGCGGTCTTCGGGACATCCCCACTCGTCGCGGCACGCCCTGGTTTGATGTCCCGATCACCGGTGACATTGGCCCTCTTAAAATAAAACAATGCTCGATGACCCGAGGTCGCGGGCCCGAGCCGTTGGCTCATCGGGACGATGCTCACGGCTGACGCGTCTCCTCCGCCGATGACGCGATTCACTATCGTCGCTCGGATTAAAAAATGTTGCGATGAGTATTTAATTTTTTTTTTTACAACTGGTATCGTGCGGTAACGTCTGAACGAGAATAGCAAGGGACTAAATATTTATTGAGCTGATAAATGAGAACAATTGTGCGATCTGTGTATGTGACTTTTGGCTGCATAATTCGCCTTCTTAAGGAAAATTTGCTCAACCGCATTGCAGGCTACGTTGTCTTTAGCTGCGACTTATGCGACGACTTTCCATTGATAAAACTCGCATTGATTGCCACACTGTGTAAACTTGACCAGTCACCTGATTGAAATATTTATAATGCGTGACAATAAATAATTGTAAAAATATTACGCACAAAAAAATCCCTAAAATCATGTTATTTATTTTTCACCTTTAAAATTTCTATGTCATTGAAAAAATTTGCATCAATTATTACCACTCTGCATAAACGCAACGAGTCGCCCAACATGCAATTTTTGGGACTTCGAAGAATTTTACTTTTTGATTTTCTCACTTTAAATAGTTTCATTCCTCGTCGAGGGGGATTTGTTTCGTAGTTCCTGCGGGCGTTACAAATAATAATTAATAACCCGGTGGCCCCTGGAAATCGTCCTCGCGCCTATCAATCGGATGCACGTACGATTACCGCACCGTACGTCGCATACAGCATCGACGCGTGTTATTTCGAGCCCGCGGCGTCATAGCCACGTACGTTACAGCCGTAACGCACCGATCGCCGAATACTAAATTCCACGGGCGGAACAGTGTGCGTGCTCGTCGTACACGCGCCTTTCGAGATGCATGCGGTACGCGAGGTGGAGCCGTCGAGAAACCATTTGCGATTCCATTCACGAGCACTCGGGGAGGTATCCTTCGAGTTACTGTGCCGCGGACACCGACGGCCGCACGTCCATCTCTCCCTCTCGATCCGTGTCAATAAATTCAAGTGTACCCAATCTGAGCAGCATCCTGTGGAGAAACACGCGGAGGAGTCATCGGGGACGCGGGCTCGCCGATAATTCGCTGCGAATTCGTAATCTCCTCCGTCGATCGACGGACGAAGAATCGAGAACTCTCCGGAGTAGATAGACAGATTTCTTTATTGGGTGCTGGGATTACTCCCCTAAGTGCCAAGCAGTGCATCACACCCAGAAAAAAAATTAATCTGACGGCCACCTTTTATTTGTTTCATTTAAGTAACTATTTACTTGATTAAAATAAATATTTATTTAAATCAAATAAATACTTTACTTAAATCGGATAAATATTTTACTTAAATCAAATAAAAATTTTACTTAAACCAAATAAACGGTGGCCGTCAAATAAATGTTTGAAAAATCTGAGCCGCATCCTATCCAGATATACGGGCTCGCCGACAATTCGCTGCGAATTCGTGATCTATGAGTTCCGTCGCGGTACCCCAAAAGATCGGGCATAAATCATCGCCACGCCGTGATCTGAGGGAGCTCCGCGGTCACCTTCTGGCGAATTCCCTGATGACAATTTCGAACCGTCACATGAGGTCCGAGTGAGGTCTGGAAAACCTGACGAGGCCCTAATGAATTCCGATCTAGCGCTCCAAAAATCTCCTCTAACTTTAATGTAAACTTTAATTTTTTTTTAATTTCCATCCCAGTTCGACCGCGCCGCCCGCAATTTTACGCTACCTTCAAAGATTCCCAGAAAAGTTACCGGACTGTTTATCGGACTATCTCGCAACCCGTCGAAGATTTTAACGAAAAATCAACGATAAAGCTTGGGAATGGAGGCAGCCAGAGGGACCGCGTGCGGATCTGCCGGTTCTGCGTCGAGGCTTTCGGGAGGAGGGGTTGAGAGAGAGAGAGCGAGAGAGCAGGACGGAGAGGAGAGAAGGAGAGGCGAAGGGGAGGTGGGGTGTTCTCCGGCTCGCCGGCAAAGCAAATTATTCACACTCAAACGACTCCATTTCAATATCGGGCCTCGGCCCAGGGACAAAAGAAGGGCGAGATGCCTGTCTCCCTTCTGCTTTCCCTTTTGCCGTGCCAGTGCCCGGCTCCGCCGCTGCTCCTGCAGTGTGCCTCTCTCTGTGTGTCTGCAGCCTGCCCTGCCCCCCCCCCCCCCCCCCCCCTCCTCGCCCGGCTTAACTCTCTCTCTCTCGCATCCCCCTTTCAACCCCGACCTCACTCGGCTCCGTTTTTTTTTTTCTCGCTTTCTCACTCTCAGCAACTCTCCGAAAAAAAAAACCCCGTGTCAATCTCTAACAACTGTAATGCCCCCTCCCCCTCCCCCTGCCGCAGTCATCATCGTCGCGTCATCTTCGCCGTGATCGCCATTCCGGAAACCCACCGAAAAAAAAATTCAAAAATTGTCGGTTGAATGAGCCGTCAATATTCTCTCAGCTAGAAGGGTTGAAAATATCTGAATCGAGACTTTGTATAGCTTTCGATCAAAGTTGTACTTGACGGAAAAATTGGGATTATTTGAATACTACTAGGACGATAAAATTTATAGATTTACTTATACAGAAAAAATGTATCTATTAGGAATTTTAGTGAAATCGGAACTATTCTTCACTATTTATTTCTCTAGTCGAAAAAAAAAAAATTTGCCATTACCGGTCAGAGATTGCAGTCGAGGGTTAAAAAAAAAACTGACGAATAGTCCTACAGGCATTTCGACTCCGGTCAATGCCACGAGGTATAGGTATGAGTATACGCCGTGGCTGGAAGGCGCGGAGTCGGGCGGCAGGTTCGAGTATCCCGGTAATTGAATATATTTAAGCGGGCGGGAACGGTTGTGCGGATTCTCGGCTTACGCGCCCGAGGACTACCCCCTTGGGTGCACTCTCTTTCTCCCGAGTTCTCCGGCTCTGTGCCCCAGCGTCTGCGTGTAAACTGGATTAATCGTCTATGAAGGTGGGGGGGGGGGAGGGGGGGGGGGCGAAAAAAGAGCGTGCCTCTATATGCCGTGCACTACGGGCCGACATCGGCGACGCACCGCTCTTACCGCATTCGTTTGCGATCGAAACCCTTTGGGGATTCGCCCGATAACCCTCGGCGAACTCCCGGCCCACCGATTTCTTATCCAAAACTCATTCGAGTTATGCCGGGGACTCGCTCCCCCCTCGGCGACGGCCGCAAACTCATTTGTACGATTTTGTCCTCATCGACACCGTCCATCAATACCGCAAACCAGTTCCCATTTCGGCTCGATTTCATCCGGCCGAGGGCCGATCGACTAAACAATTTTGTGGACCAGCGGTCCCTCGTGTGGCTCACGAATTGCTCGATGCCTTCGCGAGGTAGAGTTCGATCCTTCCCCGGCAGAAATTTCGGGGCGTTGGATCGGGTTTTGCCGGAGAAGACGCCGGTGAGATCGCCACGCGGGGCCGGGGTTGGCATGGCGGTGGCCAGTACCGGTTCTGCGTGTCATTCCCACATTAGACCTTTCCCGAACCTGAGGGCCTCAGAGGCTGATTTAATGCTCTGCAATTTCTGAAGAGCTCGAACATCGAGCCGAGAGAATGATCGATCGGAAATCAGAATCCTGCAATCCCAATGTTAATCGGCATTTGTTCGAGACGTTTTTCCACATGCAACGCTCGTGGAAAAGCGAGAATGTCCGATCGTTAGTAAGAATCTCGCAATCTGAAAGTAAATGGGCATTTATTCGAAAGGTCTTGGGATAGAAAACCCTAGCGAGACTGCCAGACTCGGCCGGTGTTGGCACAGCGTTGGCCAGTGCGGGTCCCGTCGGGCCTTTTCCGAACCTGAGGGCCTCCGTGGCTGATGCAATGCTCCGAAATTTCTGCAGAGCTCGACGAGCCGTCTCAACATTGAGCCGAGAGCATGTTCGATCGTAAATAAGAATCTTGCAATCTCGAAGTTAATCGGCATTTATTCGAAGAGGCCAAACGCGAAAGAGTTGCGAAAGCGAAGCGTAATGGACGACCTAATAATTGAGGCGCGTGTCCGGCCTGACAATTCGGCGAGGCTCGTTTCTTCGGATCGCTCGCGCCTCTTTAGCCATTCAAGAGCCGCGAGACGGTAACGAGCCATCGAACAGTTTATCGAGCCGTTCTTTCGTCTTTTATCGTCGTCGGACCCGCGCGCCGGATTTTGAAGGAAAAAGCAATAATCAAAGTTCGGGCTAAATTTGCAACACTTTCGTTTTTTTTATCTGTATAATCGTCGAAGGAAATAGACCCGGGCGAAGGCGAGTCAGCAAAACACGGTCGGATGGTATCGCATGAGTGCATCGAATTAGTCGGAGGAAGGGTGGGAAGCCACCGCGAGAGCGTGCCTAAACTGACACGGAAGGCGTGCGGAGATGGGTACCGTCAGTCAATGTTTGCGCGCTTAACCAACCGTGCATCGGGCTCCGGGAGTTTGCCGGAGATATTAGCGCGCTCTCGCACCTCTCCTCAACCCTCTCGATCTCCCGCTCTATCTCCGTACCGTGCAACCGCTGTTGCTCCGGAGTCCCCCGGGCGCCGGATGAATCCACCGGATGCCGGGACAAACCCCCAGCATCGAAGACAAGATCTTACCGCGTGGACCAAAAAGTCATTGGGCTCGGAACTGAAAATCATTGCCCATATGGATTTTCCTAGCGAGCGCAAAACCCCTCAATCTCTTGATCTCTTTAACCTTCAACAGCTGTTGCTCCGGAGTCGCCGAGCTCCGGTTGAATTCACCAAAAATCAGAGAAAAACCGAAAATCAGAGACGCATGGATCAAAAAGTCATTAAGCTCTGAAAATTAAGATTAATCATTAAAAATAGTCCGCATGGATTTCGCTCCCGAGCCAAATTGTCCTCGCGAGCCATCCTCTCATCTGCATTGCGCAGCGGCATCCCCGAAACGTGAAGACATTGGTAATATCAATTTAAGTTATCGGTTCAACGACCCGATCGCGTGTGTCCTAACGACGGGAACTAGTTCGCCGGGGTTGTCGAAGTTAAGCCGGTGTGTTTGTACGAGCTTCCCGCCGGTTGTTTCCTCGCTCGGAGAAGAGTATCAAGAATCTGTGTATCCCGACTGGGGATGAGTTTGCCGTAGCTCGGAGCACAGTTTGCCGGGCCGCGCGCTCGCGAGAGCTAATCGGAAGGGAAACTTTGCGGCGTAAACGGAGCTTAACCGCGAAAAGCTCGACGGCGAAGCGCACAGCGAGAGAGAGAGAGCCGTCGGCAAGCAGCGAGCCAGCTAGCGGAAAGGAAAGGGGTTTAAGAAGGGTCTCGTACCGGAGAGGCCGTGCTTTGGCGCGCGGGGATGGCGCGACGCTTCCCCGAACGGGGAAGGCTGACGATGCCTCGCACCACCCGGGCGCCTTCCGAGGGATGGGTGAGGCGCGGGTTAGTTCTCTCCGCGGGTGGGGGAGAGAAACTTGCAAAAGTACATCGCGACTCAAGAGGCCGGAAGTAATAGCGCGCCCGCGAGAGCTCGTCGCTGCGGGACCGCCACCCACCGAGGAGCCCGGGGAGCCCGGGGAGCTTGTCGCGGATGTTCACTGCGATCGCTTCTCCTTATATTATTTAGTCGGTTATGCCATCGTGACCGAAACAAATCCCTCCAATCCTTTCTCTCATTCATCCCCCGGATGAGGAATAAACGTATCTTCTCTCTGCGACTTTGCAACCTGAGATCACCTACGGTCTTTTGCCTACTTCGCTCCTTGATTCACACGTTTCCGTCGCTGCATTCGAGAAATATACCGTAGAGACATTTCTAATTTTCTCTGTGACTTGTCACTTCCGATTTGAAAATCTCACTTTTGAACCGCAGGTGACGTCGACCCATTTTTAAAATTTATTTTGTTGTGAACTTTGACCGGATGTGACGTATTTCTTTTATGACGTCACTTCCAGTCGAAAAAATAGATTTTCAAACCGGAAGTGACTTTACAGAAAATATTTGTAATTTCTCTATGAAATGCACAGCCAGTGGCGAAATAGAGTTAATTAAAAAAACACATCAAAGTGTGTAAAAGAAAGTATGCGATATGTCTCATGTGTTTGGAATTCATCTCGAATGTGCAAGTTAAAGGGAAATGTAATGCATTTTCACATTTTTCCGTGTGGTATCAAATTTTGCAGTTCCCCGGTTGATCGTCGAGGGAAACAATAATCGCCGAGTTCGAATCGAAACGCAAGGAAAGCTTGGAAAGTGAAGAAAAAAAACGTGCGCGGCAGGGGTTTTGAATTTCAAGCAAATCTTAGGAAAATAGAGGAAACAAAAAAAAATGAGAAAAGGAAAGATGAAAGGAGTCAGGAAGAAAGCCGGGGGGTTCGGAGCGGAAGAAGGGGGCGAAGAACGGACAGGGTGACTGGTGCGCCGGGCAAATGCCGACGGAATTTGATTGAGTTGCGCACATAAGGAGATTTGGAGCCGTGCCGCCACCGCCGCGCGGAACTCGCTCGAGCGTTTGTTGGCAAAGAGGATTGTGCCGCTCGTTTCTCGCGGGTGGAAGTGTGGGGAGCGGGAGTCGGAGAATCGCACGGGAGAATCGAGCGAGAAAAGCGTGCGGCGAGAGAACTTCCTCACCATCGCTCGTCCTCGTCCGCGATCCCTTGTGCCGTCTGCCCTCCCCAGTACGCGGGGGAGTTACAAATGAATCGCGTAATAACCACCCCCCTGCCTCAACCCCTTATACCTCGTACGTTAACTCCTTGTGTATTCGGGCCTGCACGGCTCGATGCCCTCGGCTCCTCTAATGAAGTTTCCAATATTTCACCTCCATTATTTCGTTTGTTCTCATCTCCAGCCACTCGTGCGTGGTCCAGGGATTATTATTGTTATTTTTTATTTTATTCTTTTGGGAATCGACGGAAAGAATTATGAATAATTTTTTTTTTTTAATCGAAGTAAAGAATTGTAAATATTTCTATTTTTGGAAATCGACGGAAAGAATTATGAACATTTTTTTTTTTTTTTTTTTAAATCGTCGGAAAGAATTGTGAATAACAATTTTTTTAGTTGTTTATTGAATTTCATTATCGCGAGATAATGTTTCCATTGGACGGAGCGAAGCTGGTCCCGATCTGATCCGCACGGTCCGTCGCTGCGCGCCCGACCATCGGACATAGACGTTCCAGCCGCGATTCCCTCACGCGACCGGGATTAGAGGCATTAGGCCGTGCGGGATTACGTTTCGGGATCTCCGTACCGAAATTTTAATCGCCGCAGAGATTACCGATTCCCGGTCGGAAAGAGCCGGAGAACGGGCGCCGCGCCGCACGCTTCCTCATCGATTATCGTTGTTTCTCCAATCGTGTCATCCGATTACTCGTAGCCGCGGAGCTTCCGCAGAGATCCCAACGCGAGGCGCCGCTCGCACCGGCGTTGAGGCGCATGCGCACTGGATCGAACGACCGACTCCGCTTTCTCCGGTCCTTATTTTCTTTTTTTAAATTATTTCGTGTTAGTCAAACTAGTGCTAAATTTTCACCATTGAAAGTCGATTTTTATTACTACATGGGTTCTCAATTAAGGAAACTATTGATCCTTATTTCTCAAACAAGTTTAATGTACCATCGCAAATATTGTTGCCCAAATATTGCTCTACGAATTCACCAAGCAGATTCTTTTTTTTTAGTTTCGGACGTTTCAAAATGACAAGAGTTTGTTTGTGGGAATAAAAATTCACCCGTCAAACCTATAAAAAAATGCGCTCTCTGAATTCGTAGAGCGAAGTTTGAGAACCAAGTTGAGCCGTGGTAAATAAAATAGTTTAAAAAAAAACGGGTTCCACTTTTAAGACAACCTCAATAAAAACGTACTGTCATGGAAATTTGCATTTTCCAGTTCTCGCAAGACCGTCGCGATTAATATTTCTCTGGGTCGAGGACACACGCACTAATATCAGCTTCCTTTACCGTCAATGAGTGCATACAATTTCGACTGATCAGTTGTGAATAAATTTAGCACTCATTAGACTACTGTGCGACCGCGGAAGCTACCTCAAGTTCAGCCAATTGCCAGCAGCCAGCAGAATCCCGTACCTGAAAAGGCGCAGCCGTTGCCGATATGCCGCATGATGGCCGACCCTTTAACGTCGCCTTCGCCGTGCGAAGTTTCCTTCCGGCTCTTCCCTCGGGGAAGAATGCGATCCGGGAATGACAATCGGGAGGGGTTTGTCAGGGTTGCGAGGTGTCGCACCGGAACGGAAGGGCCCCAATCGGTGCACGCGCATGCGCGCTGCGCCCTATCGGTCTCCGGTGATTCCCCGGTCTTCGGGGCGCCCCGCGCGAGAGGCGGACGGTTCCTCCTCGTCCCCGGTCGGCGACACCGGATCCGTGACCCTCCGTCTCTCTCCCATTACACGTTATTAAACGACCCTAATAACAACAAGCGACCGTTTTGTCGACGGGGGGAGAAAACTCATCCCCGCGCGTCCGCCCATCGGCCTCGAGCATCGAGGGCCCTTTTTTTGTCCGCAGTTTAACATCTGTATCATTTTCGTGACATTGTTGTAGATTCGTCCCGAGTACATCTGCTCTCTCTCTCTTCCGGCTCTCTCCGAGCCACTTTCGCGCGTAGCTCGGATCGATTAGCCGATTCTAGCTGCGACGCAGTTCCGGACATATTGCACGGCCATTTTTATTTTCTTTTTTTTCTTCTCTTCAAGTGACGTTTACGCCCCGTCGAACGTTTATTATTTTTCATCCCCGTCGTAACGTCGACGTTTCGTTTTTCGACTTCTTTCTTTTTTTCGGGGGCATTGTGAAACGCGTTTAGGGGACGTAATGGACGTTTTACCGATCGCGTCCTCGAACACCAGGACGCCTCACAAAGGAGCAGTTGCCCCGCACGCGAGAGGACTTCAGCCGCGGTCCACGAGTCGTGGCTACTTGCGCAATTGTATTTTCTTTTAAATACATAATGCAACGGAGTCGTGGTCGGTACTATAACGATTGCTCTCCGCAAGAGTGTAGCCGAGTGCGGTTAGCGTTTCATTGTTTCGTTATTTTTTTATCCCGGCTCGTTGACCGCGACCTGAATCGATCGGAGCTCGAGAGGAGAGGCGGGAGAGTCGAGTGTGTCACTCGAGTGCCGGAGGGCTTTTTTTCGTCGCTGCAGGCGGGGGTCTCGAGGTCCGATCGGAAAGGGGTTTATGAGTTATTATATCGGTTCGATTATGGCCGGCACGTGGATGAGGCGAAAGGTGAAACGGAGGTTTGACGTCGAGAGGCCGCGAGTTTCCAATCCATTGAACCACCCTTAAATACCTTGCACCGTTCTCTAGCCCATATAATAAAAAAAAAGAAATAAAATATATATATATGTATAAAATAATGATAACAACATCTCTGTGCACTCGAGTAAAATGTACCAACGTCGAGCTGGCCAGCGGGACTCGTGCCCGACTTCTCGCATAATGAGCCCCGCAATCGAGATAAACTATAGCCGAAACAGAAGTTATTACGTACAAAGTTAAGCGCTCCTCGGGAGAGATCTTTCTCATTCTCTCCCGCCCGACAATGCAATCAACCGCCATTGTTGCACTCTCGGACGGGGAACAATGACGTTGGGGGGGAAGTCGAGAGTCTTCGGCGTTTAGCTAAGTGCAACGACGGGGCCATTATCGAATTTAATATAAAGCTCTCTGGCGCGCGAAGGGAAGCACGCCGAGCTCCGCCACCGGTCGACGACGTCCGCGATAGTTTCTTTATTTTTTTTATTTTTCATTTTCTCTCCTTTTTTTTTTTCTCTCGTCCCTTTCGTCGCCACCGCCGAGCTCTCCGTTCGCCGCGGCTCTCTCGCCCGTTTCAGCCGAGAAAAATTCACGAGGGAGCCCGAGCGAGCGGACTCTCTTCCGCACGAGTGCCCCCTCGGTCAGTCTTTAACCGTTCTGGTCGTTTCGACCCCCCCGACGCCTGCCTTCTGCATGCATCCGCTTTTCCACGCTCGCACTTGACCGTCGCTTCTTATTTTTATTTATTTCAGTTTTTTCTTCGCTCGCCATCTTTTTCCACTCAACTCCCTTTTCGATGTCTTTTTTATTTTTTATTATTCTTTCGCGAGACCGTAAAGGCCGCGGGTGTTGGGAGGGGCGAGGGAGGGGGGGAGAGTCGCTCGCACTTGACCGTCGCTTCTTATTTTTGATTTCTTTTTTCTTCGCCCGCCATATTTTTCCGCTTAACTCCGATTTCGAAGTCTTTTTTATTTGCTGCCCTCTTTTTTTATTTTTTATTATTCGCTCGCACTTGACCGTCCCTTCTTATTTTTTATTTCTTTTCTTCGCCCGCCATATTTTTCCACGTAACTCCCTTTTCGATGTCTTTTATTTGTTGCTCTCTCTATTTTTTTTTTTTTTTTTAACTCCCTTGTATCTCTTCTTTTATTATTCTTTCACGAGACCGTAAAGTCCACAGGTCTTGGGGGGGGGGGGGGGGGGGGGGAGTCGGCTCTTCCCGGATACAGAGCTTTTCTCGAGTGTCCGAGCCCCGAGGCGGCTTCCCCGCCATCGCGCTCGAGCGGTCCATTCGGATGCTGCGTCTCGGTGTGCCGATGCGCCGCGGCCCCGTCGTCGCCCGGTTGGCGGATAACGCGACGGACGAGAGGAGCTCCTTCGTCCAGAGAAGCGCATCGGACGAGGCCGGATGGAGAGGGGCGAGGGAACACCGAGGAAAAGGGTGGAGGGGAGGAGACAGCGAAATGCGTGTGCAACGCGGGGCCAGTGCTGGTACCGGCTCCGGAATGCACACATGTGTCTCTTTCCTCTCCTTCGGGGAGAAGATGCGAGATCTTCGCCTGGGCAACCTCCCAGTCAGCGGAGAGCTCCCCCCCCCCCCCCCCCCTTCCTTGGGGCCGCGAATGGACGAGAAAAGAAGCGGAAAATAAAATACTAAAATGGCCCTTCGTTCGTAAAAATGGCTCTCGGCACATCTCGGACGAACAGTCGAGAAATTATGGAGCAGTCGAGGCGGCGACGCGAAATCACAATTTTTTGACCGTCGCAATGGAAGCTTCTGTTTAGTGCGAATAATTATTGATCTACAAGTGTGGAGAGTAAGAAAAGATTTTGTAGGTTTAAAAAAAATGTCTCGTCCGCAAGGCTACAAAAAATTAAAAGTGAAATTATTAAGAGACAAATTCCGGACGTTCGTGTACCAAAAATTTTTGTCAAATATACTTTTTTTACGTAGAATTATTATTATTGTTATTCATCGCCTCATCGCTTCCCGATCGTGCAAAGTCGTTTCTCGGGGTCGCAATTCGCGGTCTTCCGCCAACTCGGCGCATCCCCGTCCCGCGTCTCTTTCCGGCAGTTTCACCGGGATCAGCTAAAGCGGCGAGTCCTCGGTATCAAGCCGGGGAACTTGCTTCGCGAGTTGTCGGAGGGGAACAGCGGTTTTAATTGCTCCTCGAGGAGAATCCGCCCCCTCGTCCTCGTCGCGTTAACCTCCGCGCGATCCGCGGGGGATGCTCGGTACTCTCTGCGGCGGCTCGTGTGTACGCGTGCCCGTGTGCACGGGCCAAGTATCCGTACGGAGGCGAAGAGGAAGATACCGTTCCGGCGGTGGGACGGAACGAGCTTCGGTCGCGGCTTGTCTGCAGCCGCATCGACGATGTGGCTTGCGCGAGGTCGCGCAGCTAAGACGGTGAAGAGTCCTCGGGCGAGAGAGCACCGCACCGTTTAACGGCGGGCGCGCCGCGGGGGTGGAGAACGGTGGTTGGTTCGTGCCGCCGGCGGGCTGCGAGAAGAGAGAACTTCTCCGCAGAGTTGCCGCTCGTATAATCCGCGAGCAAGTTTACTGCCGTCGTGGCTGCCTGCCAGTACGTGTGGGTGTACGCTCTTACGTACCGTGCGGAATTCGCGGCGGCAACGGATAAAGAGGCGAAACGGCGAGGATCGCCTGGCTTTAACGCCGAGGTACCGAACGCACCGATATAGCCTATCATCCCGGCACCGAGTACACGGCGCTCCTGTGTCGGAGGCTTATCTCGCGGATGCTTCGCGACGAACGAAGGGGTTCGTGCACATCGCGTTACGGTCTTATCGTCTTACGCCCTCTCTACCGTGCTTCTCGGGCGAGTCGAGATGGCAATGTGCGTACGGCACATTGCGGCCGATCCGCTCAGAATTCGGTGATCTCTTTGCGTTCTTCAAACTACTCGCTTCTCAAAATGGCAATACGAGATAACAGTTTGTGGGTCATTGTGAATAGACCGAGAAAAATAGACAAGATTCCGGCAATTTTTACAATGCAGTGAATTCTTGCATTTATTATTGCCAGATTATATCGCCGTTTCTGTCCTTGGCTGTACTCGAGATGAATTCCAAATTGAGCGCGGATTTCCGATATGACGTCACCTCCGGTCGGAAAGTGAGATTTGCAAACCGGAAGTGACGCATTTTCCGTTCAACAATGAGATTCTTCAAACCGGAAGTCACGTTTTCCCGTGACGTCACTTCCGGTTGAAAGCCGAGATATTAAAACCGGAAGTGACTTGACAAAGAAATTTTTCAAATTCACGGTATAAAAATACTGTGCATAAAAGAAAAAGCGAAAAAAATATTATGTATGCAAAATAAATATTTATTTATTTGTTAATCAACGAACGATGTCCTTTTACACATGCAAATAAGTCTTTAGAATACATAAATCGATAGAAATACCTATCAATAATTATAATCAACACATAGACGTGAAGACCGAGCGATTTGGAAGTCCCCAAGGTTTTTCAGGCGTAGAGTAGAAATATGAAATCATTAATAAAAAGAGAAAGGCCGTAAAAAGACTTTTCAATTTTTCCCGGTTCGGTCGTCGACCGTAACGGCTCGTCTGTAGCTTACGATTCTCTCGGGCAAGATCTCGCCACACGTGAGAGAGCGAGGGTTGTAGCGGAGGGTTTCGCCCGCCGTCAAGCTTTCCAGGCTGGATGCCTCGACGCGGAGTTCCCCGTAGCGGCGCGATATACCTCCCTATCGGGTAGCAAGGACCGATGGCAGGCCGACGGGGGTGCCGAGGAGGGGGGGGGGGGCAGGGGGGGGTCGTCGTTATCAGGTTTCCATTACCACAGCGTGCCCGGGAACGAATGCCGAGCCGCTGGCAAAGTTCGCGAGAGGGACGGAGATACACCAAGATAGAGCCTCGCCTGGTATGGCACCCTTCGTTGTTCGCAGATAGAGGAAAAGCAGGAGAAAGCTCCGCGGCATGAGGAGGATGCCGGGAATGACGAGAATATAGAGAACTCGCGGTAAAAGGAGACCCAAAACCATACATATATACATACATACACACATACATACATTCATACATTCATACATTCATACATATATATATATGTGTGTGTGTGTGTGTGTGTGTGTGTGTGTGTGTGTATGGTGCTCTTACGGATGACAGAGAGCAGAGGAGAAGCGTGCAAGGGTTGGCCACCTGCACCGACGCTTGGCGGCGGCGTCGGGACGCCCGGCATCTTATCGCGTTTCTCTCCGAGCCGTTCTTCCGCGCCCCTCCGTCCCGCCGCGCCATCCGCCGTTTCACCTTCTCTCGCCCTCCGACGGCGGAACACTCCTCGGGCGTCGGGCTAAAACCCACTGACGCCCGGACGCGCTCACCCAGAAACCGACGATAAGGTTTGCCTGGCGACGCGCCCGCCTCTCTGGTTCTGCCTCCGCTGTTACCATTGCTCTGTGTGTGAGTGTGTGTGTATGTGTGTTGGTGATACGCACTCGCTTGCACGATCGACCCTCCGGAAAAGCCAGAAGCACCCTCTACTCTTCGTCATTCCGTTCCATCATCCATCCATATATTTTCATGTGTATGTGCCGTTACGTGCGATTTCTTCGCGGAGGGGCCGCGGAGAGATACGCGATATCGATGACCTTGGATGATCGGCCATTTTGGATTTATTACGGCGTTATTCTAACGTTCGATTTGAGCGTTTGTTTTTATGGTCGTGTAAGGCGGCGATGGAATGAAAGTGATTTTTAATTGTTCTCCGTCGTTCCGTTTCATCATCCGTCCATATATCTTTATGTATGTATGTATGTATGTATGTATGTATGTAGGTGCTGTTGGGGGGACGTAGAGAGATGCGCGGTATCGATGACCTTGGATGATCGGCCATTTTAGATTTATTACGGCGTTATTCTACCATTCGATTAAAGCTTTTTTTATGATAAGGCGGCGATGGATGATTTTTTTATTGTTCTTCGTCATTCCGCTCCATCATCCATCCAGACAATTTTATTTTTATGCGCTGTTATGTGCCATTTCTTTGCGGAGGGGACGTAAAGAGATGCGCGTTATCGATGACCTTGGATGATCGGCCATTTTAGATTTATTGAGATGTTACTTTACTGTTCGATTAAAGCATTTATTTATTATGATGTAAGGTTGGCTCTGCAATGAAAATTATTTTTAATTGTTCCTCTTTTTTTTCTTGTGTTGCAGTCGCTGAACTGGAGGGTGGAGCGCACTCGGACGAGACGAACAGCGGCGGCGACAACAGCAACGCCGGCAGCGTTTCCGGTGGCGGCGACGACGATCAGGCCCGATTGCGCCTCAAACGCAAGCTACAGAGAAATCGCACGAGTTTCACGAACGAACAGATCGACGCCCTCGAGAAGGAGTTCGAGAGGACTCATTATCCGGATGTGTTCGCCAGGGAACGATTGGCTGGAAAGATCGGTCTACCGGAAGCCCGGATACAGGTGATTTTAGGATACGATTTCAGCGATCCAAAGATCGCACAAACTTGTCAAAAGAATTAAAAAAAAAAAAATACGAATAAATATTTTTTTCACAAGTGGAAAAATGGAAATAAATATTTTTTTTCACAAATGAAAAAACAGGAAAAAATATTTTTTTCGCAAATTGAAAAATGTGATTTATATTTGTCTGACCGTCTCGTTGCTCCTCCACTAACTCAGGTCTGGTTTTCGAATCGTCGGGCAAAGTGGCGACGGGAGGAGAAGCTCCGCACGCAACGGAGGGACAATCCGCAGCAGCAGCAACAGCAACAGCAGCAGCAACAGCAGCAACAGCAGCAGCAGCAGCAACAACAGCAGCAACAGCAACAGCACGGCGGGGGAGTCAGTCTCGTCGGCGGTCATCCGACTCCTCCACCGGCGTCGGGAATCCTGGGCGGTCAGCCGCCCCCTCAGGCTCCCTCGCCACCGAGAATCCACCACGGCTTCGCGCCGACCGGCGTCTATCCGGGAATCCCGAGTATGCCGGATTCGTACAGGTGAGTCTCGTCATTTTTTTTTTTACGAATTAATTTTATTTTTATTTAAAAAAAAACGCTCCTAATTCGAAAGATTTTTTTATTTTTAAAAGATCCCTTTACTGTCCCTATCTTGTTTTTCAATTCTTTGAGGCAAATTGATCATATTATCGATTAGTCATCATATACAGAAAACGAGAAAAATATATCAGAAATTGTAAAAAAAAATATATGAAAAATGATAAATTATACCCAATATTATAAAGAAAATCCAAAAGTATAGATTGTATCCAAAGTATAAATTATATAAAGAATTGCAGATTACATCAAAATTATAAATTACATCCAAAATAATAGAAATTATTTTTTAATTTTAAATAACGTATGGATTACAATTTTTCAATTTTTTTTAGTCCGATGACTTCGATGCCGAGCTTCACGATGTCCGGTCAGCAGAGTCAGCAGCACACGAGCAGCATGTCTTCGCTAGCCTCTGGGGGCGGGATGGGCCCGATGGGAATGACCGTAGGGATGACCGTCGGCCCGAGTCCCGGTGCGTGTCTTCATCAGCGCGACAACGGATACTCGTGCGGCGTAGCGAGACCCCCGAGCTACGAGCCGCTGCATCTCGGATACGGTGCGAGACCCACGTGCAGCCCGACCCAGCCTTATCACACGGCGGGCCTCAATCAGTACAACCAGAACGCCAGCTCGACCGGTGAGTGTCTACCGCACTCACTGCACTCGCTGCTCGCGCTCTAGCCGATCGTGGGACTCGGCTACCATCACGCTCGTGGATACCACTATTGAATGAGAGAGTTTATCTACAACGCCGAAACTCTCTGTCTCCTTGAATCGGTAATGGATCAACGCATTAAATTATTTTTTCTTAAATGAAAATACATTTTAAAAACTTGACATTCGGCCGTTTACGTTTTTCATTCATTTTACTTTTTTCGAGCTTTCCGGTTTCTTCCATTACTGCCGAGTCCTCTTTCCGGGCGCACCGAGTGACTGACAATTTTTTTTTCTCAACAATTAATATCCATTATTTAACAATTTGAGTACGTTGTTAAAGAGGGTAATAATTGGCAACCCTCATGGAAAAAAACGTATCTGTGAAAACATATTTTTCTTGTATAAAAATATTGTTATTGTTATATACTTTTCGCAAAATGTTTGGTATTTTTTATATATTTTTTTGTTCGTGCGGAGAATATGGCCCGGTCGAAATATAATCGACCTACGTACTGATCAGGGCGGGCCATATTGACACCACTTTTGCCCCAGGCGCTAAATACGCTTCTTTGTAATTAGCGCAGGAGAATATTAACGATTTTTCCCGCTCAATAAAGTCTATCGTCTCGAATCGCTTGTCCCGCTTTGTTCCCGATTCGGAGGAGCTCCGAGGGCGATGTTGTCTAAAACATTCGTGATTATGATTGCAGGCTTGATATCGCCGGGCGTGAGTGTGCCGATAGCAGTACCGGGACAACCGGCGCCGGATATGGCGGCACAGTACTGGTCACCGAGGCTCCAGTGACCGTGGTGGTCGTCCACGTCGACCTCGACCTCGTAGACCCGAGCCAATTCGTCCTCAGCGCCAGCGGGGCCGATATCAGAGCCGGAGGAAGAGATCTTCGTGACTGTTCTATAGTACATAAAACACATTTTAAAAAATTGCAAAAAAAATATATCATCGGCTCTGGCCTGGAATCCGCGATAAGTCTTCGCGAGGCAGTTCACAGTTCCCCGAAACCATATTGACTGCCACCGCATCAGAGTCTCTCGTACGACCCGTGAATTGTCGATTATTTTTCAATCACGCATTTTCTATCACAAAAAAAAAAATATCCGTCGAGCGTGTGCAATTTTCGTGTATCGATGCAACCGACAATAACGAGGCGCCGTAATTGTTTTTTTTGTTCTTTTTGTCGCACTAAATTAAATGAATCGGCGCGGTAAGTGCGAGAGATCGATCGTTAAGTTTAAATCTTCTGTGAAATTGGCGATACAAAGAAGAAGAATCCCTTAGAAGACTCTGTTAGCCTAGGCGGGCCGCGTTTTTAGTTAAATGATGAATAAATGAATTGTAATTTGAAATGAGAAATTTAGCAACTAAGTCGATATTACAATTAATATTTATATATTCGTGTAACGAAAGAGGGACGAAATCCCGGGTCGACGGTTAACCGATTTGTCGTACGTGTCCCATTTTACCCCCTTGCCCGCTCACCTCCACACACACACACGCAGACACACATACACACACACGCACACAAATTCACTCTTTTTTGCATATAAGATTATAGCTGATTATTATAATTGCTAACAAAAAAAAAAACACAGAAAATAATTAATTACTTACCCGGCGTCGAATTTGCTATGTATAAATATTAAAAATATTATATATATATACATATGTCTCGATTCTACAAGGTCGCAGAGTGAACGGTCGTTGTGTTGACGGAGGACCGATTGTGATTTCTCTTAGGCCAGGTATGTTAAGCGTACAATTATACATTCTAAATAAATATAGATAGCGTGTGAAATTAATCGACGAAAAACCCGATCAAATTTATCTCCGATCCTCTCAACATACAAAAAAAAAATGGTCGCCGGAAGGTGGGAGTGGGATGCGCAAGTATAAAGATCCAAATATCATCGAAAAATGTAACAATCGTATATTTAGCCGAACAATAATTCGTTTGTAGACTTTGACGCGTAAAAAAAAGTTTTCTTCTCTACCGAGACGATCGAATCTCGGCGTCGAAACCTATTACCTATTATTTTCGTTAGAAAGGCATTTTTTTTAACAGCGTCGTCGCAAAAATCTTTGTGTGATAGAATAAAATATTCGAGCTACTTGAATTACAATGGTGATCAATGGTGCGGCGAAACGTTCAGAAGATACAAGATATTCGTGAAGTAGCCAACATATATATATTTTTGTTTTCTTCATTCTCGCTATCTAGAAGAACAACGAACGAGTTATTCCGATTTCGAAAGAAACGAACGAGTTACAAGAATAAAATTTGACGCGCCGATCTCGACACCGATGAGTCACACAGCATTTTTTTTTTTTGCATTATTTTTTTTATTATAGTCCGTCGTCGCGTGCCGAGTCTCGATGCAACAGGGGAGACCCCGAGTTCTTCGCTGGACGGTTCTCTTGCGCAACGCTTCGTATCACTGACCGCGTCCGGCTTTGGAATATCGAATGCGTGTCTCTCCCATTGTCTTGATCATTCGTCTCCGCATTAAAAATGAGATACAGAGAGAGAAAGTTAATTTCATTCGATCGGCGCCGGTGACGATCGTTCGCCGATAATCTATAATTATTTATAAATATTTACACTTCGGCCGCGGTTCAACGCGAGCCTGATTTTTTTGTATTTTCTTTTTTAACTTATAGTACTGGGCCACCAGCAATCGTGAGTCTTCGAGGCCCTCCATTGTCCTCGAACTCGACTCCACCGAAAAAACCACGAATCGAGCGGTGATTTTTTTTTCGGGCTATTAATAAAATCGCTTTAAAAACAACGAACATCCGGTTCAAATTAGACGTCCTCGAGACCGTTCAGCCGGTCGATTTCTCTTCGAGCAGGGCGTCGATGTCCCTCAGGATGTCGTCCGAGGCGGTTTCGACCGTGAAATACTTGTCAAGTTCGCGTCGCAGAACTCTTCGAGCTCGAGATCGTCGGGCGTCGCTTCTGAAGCGTAATCAACGCAGCTTCTTTTATTATTTTTAAAAACTTAGAGTACCGAGCCACTAGCAATCGTGAGTCTTCGAGGGCCTCGGACTCGACTCCACCGAAAAACACGTGGGATCAACCGGTCTTTCTTTTCGGACAATTAATAAAAATCCCTTAAAAAACAACGAGACATCCGGTTTGAATAGGACGTCCTCGAGACCGTTCAGACGGTCGACTTCTCTTTGAGCAACGCGTCGATGTCCTTGAGGATGTCGTCCGAGGCGGTGTCGACCGTGAGATACTCGTCGTCGTTCGCGCTCAGGTTCGTGTCGCAGAACTCGAGCTTGAGGTCGTCGGGCGTCGCGGGTGGTGCGGAGTTGTCGCTCTCGCTGGCGTTCGCTCCGCTCGTCGTCGACTCTATCGTCGAGGCTTGGAGGTCGTCGGAGGTGCTGCTGTCGCAGAGTCTGACCTCGATCTCTCGGGCGCGAGTGGCGTTCTCCGGCGAGGATCGCTCGACGGGTTCGCCGGAGGCCTCGAAGGCTCTCTCGCCGCGGGCGAAGCGCTTCGGCGAACGGCGAAGCCTCACCGGCGGAACCTTGCTCGTCTTGCTCACCCTGCCGATGTCGTTCTCCTCCTCGGGAGTGTAGAGATCGGCGCTCTCGATCGTGCGCTTCCTGGAGGCGACCGGCGCGACGGTCCTCGTCGAGTTCGCGGCCTTCAGCTCGGCCAAGGTCTTTATGGCGTTCTTCAGGAAGTCGCCGGGCTCTTTGCCGACGTCCTCCTCGCTCCGGACCGGAAGTTCCTTTCTTCGCGCCGGGACCCTCGACGTGTCCTCGCAAAGGGCGCCGATCTCCTTCGCACCTGCCTGAGCCGCTCGACGGCGACGAATTTCCTCCAGGGTGAGGATCGTGAAGTCCGCCGGCGTCGACGATGGCGGCTCCGTTGTTGTTGCGGTTGTTGTTGTTGTTGTTCCTGCAGTTGTCGTCGTTGTCGATAACGGCTTCTCGCGCGAGTAGATCAGAACCGCTCTTCTCGCCGCTCTCACCGATGTTACTCGCTTCTCCTTCCCGCCGCCGATGCTGCCCAGGTAGTCGTCCGGCTCGTACGAGTAGTAAGCCGCACTCTCCGCCTGTATCTCCTCCAGTCTTATCTCCTCGTAGGTCTTGCAATACGGGACCCTCGCTGTGTGAGGCTTTACCGGCGATGATGCGCTTTCGCTGTCAGACTCTGCAATTAGAGACGAAAAACAATATCGATAATTTTCGATTGGTCATTTTTTTTTGTTTTTTTTTTGTCCACGACGAATTACTAAGTGGATGCACCGACGCTGTCTCTCGAGTTTCGAGGCATTTGCATTTCTTTTTTGGTTCTTCGCAATCTCCCTCTCTCCCGTTTTTTTTTTTATCTTTCACTAGATTTTTTTGGTTTTTTTCTTTCTTTCAAAGAACTTTAGTTTCGTGATAGTTTTCAGGCGGAAGAGCGTTCCATATGTATCTTACTCTCTCCCTTTCTCTACCTTCCTCTACGAATTTGTCATTCCTTTTTTTTTTTTTTTTTGGTCTTCCTATCTATAGCATTTCGGATCCTGTGTGTTATCTTGCTTTCCTCTCGACCTGCGGGATACTCTTCTCTTCGGACAACGGACACCGATTCGTTTTTTTTTTTTCGTACACGTGTTTATACTCGACACTCAGAGAACTCCAAGAGGCAATTTTTTTTTTCTTCTAAAAGGAGGACCGTCGTTCGATAATCCGAGCATCGACGGATCACCGGATCAAGCCTGAAACATACGCTTGTAGGGAGGTATTGGGATTTTTTAAAATAGATTATAGAGGATATATTGCAGTGATGGAGACGAGAAAACCATAGCCGATCGTTTGGCAGAGAGAAAGAGAGAGCAACAGCAAGAACCAGAACCACGGGATAGACTTGGGGGAGCGAATATTATTTTTAATATAATGTATTTTTGTTATGCAAAATTTTGATCATACTTGAAGAAATAGAAATAGAGAGAAATTACAAGGCTTGCGTGTGGAGTCTCCGGTGGGGCAGGTTCTTCCCGAATCTCGTTAGTTAGTTTCACTATTGAATTGGTCGTTTTTGGTAATTTTTTTTTTTTCGTGGTATGAAGTTTATTGAAATTCAAACATCATCTCAACGTAAGTATTAATTTCCATTCGCTTACATCGATTCCATATAATAATGCGCATTGCGTATCAGCGTATCATCGATAGCTTGTTATGTTTGTGTGGTTTTCTTTATTTTTTTCTTTCATTTTTTTTTTGTTTCATATATAATTTTATGTTTTTTTTTAATCTTGATTTTTTTCCCTTTACATATATACGTATGTGTACGTAGTTACTATACACGCATACATAGGCACATATGCGCATATACGGATGTCTCTACACATATACACAGATCTGATTTGCTCTGCATTTATTCGTTACATCTCTTGGATAGCACGAGTGACATTCTTTTCTTTTTTTTGTTTCCTCCTTCTTTTTTTTTTAGTTTGTTAATTAAATATCTTGATGAACCGTCGCAACGGCAGTTACATTTGCCCAAAAAAAGAAAAAGAAAAATCTACGATTTCTAGGATCAAACATCGGTAAACACGATTCTAAAAGTCACGCTGGAAACATCAAACTGGGTTTGTCGTATCGTTTACTCTGTTTTTGTTTTTTCTTTTTTTTTTCCTTTTATCGCGCGTCTCCGACCGCTAATATTTTTTTTCTCACTAATCGCACACGGAGAACTTTCAAAGCCAATGCAAATGCCACTACGAGGGTTTTACAACTTTACATCGACGATTATCGTGTGCCTCGCTTCGCGAAGCGTTACACATGGAAAAAAAAAGGTAAAATAATGAAGTATATTTAGAAATAAATTCATGATTGAGCGTGTAAGAAAATTTCGGCGCGCGTTGCACGCAGTGTAACGGGCCGCCGAAATTCATAAACGTGTGTTCGATGAATAAATTTTTTTTTTATGTTTTCCTCTTTTATGTAGGATTAAACGTTTGCAAAAAGTATAAAACAACAAAATAAGTATAAACAAAACTTAAAGAGGGGTCGAGGGGGGGGGGGGGGGGGGGGGGGTCGTGTGATGTAAACCGTGAAAGACCAGTGTAAGGAGCAGGAACTTTCGGAAAAGCCGATTTAATTTGTGAAAAATGCAATAACAAGTAACGAAACTTTAAAACTCTCGTTCGATTGTCGAAAGTTTTATAATAGGCTGTATTATTTCTTTTTTTTTATGTATGCTCCATCGGCCTGTCTCCAGTATTCTCAACGCACTGCTTGAGCGACTCGGTCGCAAAATCGCGAGAAATTTAATATATATTTTTTTATTATTATTTTTTTCAAGAGCAACGGAGAGAGGCGGAGGGAGAAAAGTGGATGAAGAAGAAGAAGAGAGAAAGAGAGTTCGTGTGTTAGTTATGATTCGGCGTTATTGCTTCGACACAGACCACTCGAAAACCAACAGTTTCAATGTTGTAAATTAATCGGTGGTTCATATATGGCTGATAATTTACAAATTCTCTATATAAAAAAAACATTAGCTATATCGTTTTAACGCGATGAAGAGAGGACAAACAGAAAAAGGAAGACTCAGCCGTGATTCTACATTTATCTACAGTCTATCGGTCCTTCTCTCTTCCTCTCTCCGATCTTTTTTTAAATTTATATTATGCCTATAATTTCAAAATCTATTCTCTTTTTTGTTTTTTTTTTCTTTTTTTTTCGTTTCGTTCACCATTCATTTCTGAAAACATGACGATCAAATGCTGTTATAAAAGCAACGCTATAAATTACGCACGAGTGGTGAGTGAGTGCGGAGTTGTAAGTCAGTCGAGACTTTCGGTCGCGCATCGGATAGATTTCACTTTTTCGCGATCGTTTGCTCGCGAGTGAAAATTACGAATCCGGTTTTTTTTCGTAATCCTTTTTAATTGACAAACGTATTTGTCGGCCGCGTAAAGAAAAGTTTGGACTCGAATTCTAAATCTCGCCGCTACTTGACACGACTTACACCTCGCCAAGATCATGTCGTTTACCACCCACATCTAATTAACTTATAATTCAATTTCTACTCTATACCAAAACCGACAATATAATTATATGATGAGATTGATTTTATAAAGAGTCGGCGCTCAGAGCCACGCGAATACGCATTGAATTTTTTTTTTCTCTCCCGCTAGCGATTTTCATTTAATCATTTCGTGTTGTTATTTTTTTTTTCTCATCTCATTTCGTGTTCACGTGCGTTATGCTAAAAATCGTGTAAAAAGCCAAAACATATGAAGGCATATTAGCGTACTTGCAAGGTATGTGTCGCGTTGTTATTAACAGGGTCGACCGAGACTCAACGTGATTCAGGGGTGAGGGGAGGATTTTATCGCGTAACGCGCGTGACAAATATCGCCGAATCTCTTATTTATCAAATATACTCGATAAAATACCCCCGGGCAATCTCGCGCGGCCCGCATTCATTTGTTGAGTCGCAAAATTGCATAGAAAGCTGCGCAACGACGAGTGAAATCGGACAAACAAACCGTGGCTTTGACGGACTCGTTATATCGGATATTTTGTGGGCCCCGAGCGATCTGTGGCCCCGGAGATATTTAACGCTCGAGAGCCGAATTATTTATGATTTAAATCGGTCGTGTGTACCGAGCGTGACTAGGTGACTAAATTGTTTAGTACGTAATATTTACCTATTGAATAATCCGAGATAACGGACGCGATTTTATTTTTTCTTCTCTTTTTTTTTTAATTACTTTTCTCTCGAACGATTCTTTTGATTTAGGTATAGATGCCGATGCAAAGAAAAAAACAAAAAGGTAAAACAGTAACAGTTTCATTAGAATGATAGAAAATAATGAAGGAAAAAAAACGTTAAACGAGAAAAAAAATATAAGCCGGTTTACTGTACCGTTGAGTTTAACAAATAGTCGCGAGCTTCATCGAGTTACGAACGAAACCAGCGTAAGTTTTCTCGAGTATCGAGGATAAAGGTGCGAGAGTTCTAGCTAATCTTGGTTCACTCGAACAAACGAAAAGAAATGAAAAAAACAAAAAACAAAAATAATATTACAATTATTATTATCAGTCCCGTTTTGCGATCGGGATAGCTGCAATTATAGATAACCCGCGACGCGGAAGTCACGCTTGATATCGTTACATCAGTTTCGTAACTGCGAATGAACGTTTCCGCCGATAGAAAATATCCGAATCCGTTATTCGCGCTCTCGTCGACGGCGCGGTGTAAACACGCGAGACGGTAAACACGCGGGCGAATTGTCTCGCGACGAACGATCGTTTGTCGCGGTATCACGAAACATTGTTTGTTTTTTTTTTCTCTCGATTTCTTTTCCCTTTTTTTCCTCTCAACTAAGTAAGTCGTCTTATATTGCCCTCGGACTTTGTCTACCACGATTCGAATAAGATTATCGGTCCGTATCGTCGGCGACGATCGTGACGAACTTCTCTTTCGTTCACACATCGAACGGAAGAGAGGGAGTGCCGGAGACCTTTTCCTTGTTGTTATTTTGTTTGTGTTTTTTTTTTCGAAAAGGATTTGATCCTTGACTGTTTCCGATAGTCATGCGACGGTGCACGCTCACCGCCAGGCTTTATAATTCGTGTTTTATCGCCCACCAAATCTAGACCTACGAGGGGGTTTCGGGGGGGTGAGACGGAAGACTGTCGGAGCGTCTCCGATCAGTACCTTCTGTACGAAGTGAAACCGAGAAAGGGGAAGGGAAATCTCGATCTCTGCTGAGCTGTTTGTTCCGTGAGCGAGGACGGGTACGGGGCTCGCTGTTGTAGCTGCGACGACGACGGCGACGACGACGAGGACGCTTGATTTTGCAACTGTCCCATTGTCTGTCCGTGTGTGTGGGTGTGTGTGTGAAAATTTTGTTGATGAGCGGCGTAGGGCGAGGGCAAGTGATGGCAGGGATTAGCTTGCAAATTCTGACCCCTCGATTGCGACACGGTCATGCCGCTCGGTACGCCGCTCGTGCCAACGGGTATGTTAAGGCTGGACGGCATGTCGATCGGTATCGACAGGCCGTTACGGATGCTCAGGGTGTTACGGAGATTCAAGTTCGTTCGTAGGCTAGACGGTAGGGATAGAGTGCCCGGCGTGAGGTACTGTACGTTGAAAGATGGGCGGCGGGGGGGCTAGTAAAGCCTCATACCTTCGTCAAAGTTGACGATAAGAGGGTCGACAGCCGGGCTGCCGATGAAACTCCCTGCCTCGCTGCTGCCCCGACCTTGGTCAGATTCGGTGCCGCTGCCGTCGTACTTTCCGTCATCTACACAGGAATTCAATTTGCGCATAAACAAATATTTCTCGTCGTTTGTCACAAATTTGCATCTAATTGCCTTTTTTTAACAGTGACTAAATTAAAAATTAAATGACATAATATTTTATATTTTTTTCAATTCTAAGATAAGAGATCGACCTCTTACCTGGACGATTCGACCATTCTTGGGTGACTGGCTTCGATGTCACTTCAGCAGTTTTTATGGGATTTGGGGCGTCCGGATTCGTCGTCGCACGGACACCCGCGTGCAAAAACGGACAGTGCGGCTTTTTGCAGCCTCCGCGCTGAGACTCCCAGAAGCATGGAATCGACTTGCGATTTTTCTGTGTGGTCCAGTTATGTTCGTTGTTACAATTTTTTGTTTATAGACTTTCTATTTTTATGGATTTTAGATATTTTTCTAATTCGACGATTACCTTCAGCTCCATGTGTCTAAAGTTGCAATGCTCGTTGAGGCAGTTACCCTGCTGCCAGTAGGAGCACATGACCTCGCAGCCCAGCGCCGACGGTTCATGTCTGAATGCACAGGCGTCGCCCTGCAAAGGATACACAAATTTAGCGTACGGCAAGCAAAGAATATTCTCATCCGTTTTCTACCATCCTCGAATGCTCACAGTGCCTTCCAAGATTAATGCTCTGAGCGTACGAGGGAACTCGATTACATGCGGCGCAATAAAACTAACTACTTGCTATGCTCTACTGCTACTTTGAGGAAATCCTAAATAAAGATTTTTATTAACACCATTTATATATATATTTTTGTACTTATGGTTAAAACTATGCGCTTTTAAATTCACAACTGTTTATAATCTGTTAAATTGCATTTTGAATTTAATTATATCCGGAAGTTCTGTTCACTAATTCTAGATTATCATAACTTCATCTCATTGATATACGCGGACTTGCGATCTCACTCGCAACTGTTGACTGGAAAGTATTCTTGTCGTTATGTAAAAGCAGAAATCTGTTGAATGAATTAAATAAATAAATTTTAAAAATAAGAAATATTTCACCGAAGATGAAGTTTGCAAAGATTGATCAGTGAACAAAGTTGGAAACAATGCATGGCCAGAATTGGCTAACCCGTTTTCTGAGCGCTACAAATAACAGAAAAAAAAAACCATATGTATTTCACGAACATCGATTACACACATCGCACTCGATTAGATGCGGCGCAAAAAAACTACCTATTCGTCTTGCTCCGCCGTGACTCTTATAAAATCCTAAAAATATTTTTTTTATTATACCATTAAAATTTTGCGAAAGACAAGGTTTGCGAAAATTGAACTTGGCACAAAGTTCTAAACAATGCATGGCCATCATTGGCTGAGCCGGTAGCTTTCGGAGGGCAACGAATAGCACGAACAAAAATACAAATATTAATTTCGCGCGTGGATTGACGAAAGTAATCCGACGATTTTTCGGCGACGATGTGCGACAAATTTTTCTAAATGCAGCCAACGGGAACGGCTGAGCAACGAGGGTTCGGATGTCGTTTGGATGGGCCTACAGGTGATCCCTTTCCAATATGGCTAAACTTCTAACCTTACAATTGCGCGATCGCCATGCAATATGGAATTGTTTTTCGCGATCGTATTTACCGAGCCGCGAATCTTCCGAGGCGCGACGGAGGGAAGAAAAAAAAACCTTTATAACAGACACCGCGAATCGACGTGTAATTTGCTTACCTTCGTGCACGTGGAATAGTAGAAAAAGTAGCAGTCGTTATTTTTGTGTGTGGGCTCCATTTGCAAAAATTGGTAAAAGTCCGAGTGGTCGTGCTCTTTGCTGCGGGAAAAGTGAAAGGATAAGAGAAATAATTAGAATA
Organism: Amblyteles armatorius; assembly: GCA_933228735.2. Taxonomy (NCBI): domain Eukaryota; kingdom Metazoa; phylum Arthropoda; class Insecta; order Hymenoptera; family Ichneumonidae; genus Amblyteles; species Amblyteles armatorius. Next base: position 14,424,281 of record OW121688.1, on the reverse strand, counting down.
AGTTCGAGATCGGTGGGCGGATTGGCCCCACGTTTTCAAAACGTTACGAAAAACATTGATGGATTATCGAGAGGCGTGCGCTTGGAAAAAAAAAAAAAGAAAAGAAAAGAGAAACGTTACCATTTAGTACGAAACATGATAATCTTATTCGAGAGAAAAGAATTTGATGCTCGTCATTCGGCAATTGAATTTGTACTGAGAATTCTCTCGAAATTTTCGAGGCTCGTTCACCGCACGAGGGAACGAACAATGTTTGACCCAAGGAAGGTCACTTTTTGTTGTTGTTGTGTCCCTACCGATGTAAACTCCGGTGTCAAAATTTACTTACGTTTCACGGGATACTCACGGGAACTTCTTTTTTTCCCTCACGTCTATCGGATCCTCGAGCGATGGCAAACACACGCGCAACACTAACACGCTGGGACGAGGACTCTCGGTACAACAACTCGCCTCTCTCTCTCGACTGTCCGTAACCACGTATAACGGCACGAACCGGAAGTCTCGAATTTTTGTTACTCGATAGTCGCGCCCGCGATCTCGATAGTTTAGGCGCGAGATACGGAAGTAGTTTTCGCGAGCGGGAGGGACGGATTGAAAAGGGCGGCGTTCAATTGTGCGATCGCTGCCGAATCTATTTAATACTGAATGAAACGATTGTATTGCTATGCAATTAATTGCGCAGAATCGATGCTTCTCTGCGAGCAGGGAAACTTAATAATTACCGTCGGAATAATGTCTCCGATGTCTCTGTATGTCGTAAGGCTTTGCGTTTCGCGTTTAGGCCTGCGACGGACGATCAATAAGGCAGAAAGCACGATCGCCTAGGCGATGAGTGTAAACAACTATTTTCCGCAATGCACACGAAGGGCGCCTATTAACGGTCAAATCTAATGTCCGACATCACCGAACTTATCCTTACGGAGTATTACGGTTTCGGAGTTGACAAGACGAATAAAAAATGCATCTCAAGCTACGAAGCTACGTACGATCCAAGCAGATTTTATCAATCGTCGGACGCGACCGATCTATCGGATGTCGAAACGCTCGCGGAGACTTCCGGTCGGGGAACGAGCAGTGAGGTAACAGTAAAAATTAATTACATCGTTCATTTTTTTTTTTGTTATACACATTTAATTATTTACTTATGTGAATTTAACAGTTACCCACATAACACGGAAATGATTTTGAAAGGTTTCAAAAATATCTTTTTGAAATATTGGAAATATTTTACCAATGTTAAAAAATATTTGTAAAATATTTGTAAAATGTTTTCAAAACATTTTTGTCCCTTCATAAATCTTGAGTTATGTATAGTTCAATATATATATATATTTCTTCTAATAAAAAAATAACCGATTTATCCTCAGGCTGTAAAGGATGTCGCTGACGATTCGAATTTGGGAGACTGCGTTGGCAACAGGATCGTCCGATCGTCTCGCGCCATTCTCGACGACGATGATCTGGAGGACGAGGACAGCGACACGAACGAACTCGAAGCTCTCTTGGAGTCGTCGCCGCCCCCGAAGGAACGTCCGCCCGGCGAAGAGATAAAAATCCCCGACGTGAAAGATCCTTCGACACCGACGCCGATCGAAAGAGCCGAGGAGTGCGAGGAGATCGGTAGAAACTATTCGAATCTCGGACACTTCGATGCCGCACTTCCGGACGACGTTTCCGACGTGTCGTCCGCGCCCGCGAAGAGGAAGTCCAAGAAAAAGAGTCCTCTCACTGCGACACGCACCGCTTTCGCGCAGCCTCCTCCGCCTCCGAGGAAACTTCCGGCCTGCAACGGAGTCTTTCTCGATCTCACGAATCTTCGCCTCACAGAATTTCCGATTAACTTGCTCGGAAATATCCCGAACCTGAGGGTAGGCACGACCGCGATAGCTTCATTGCCTTCCTCGATAATTGTAACGAATCGGTGAGAGAGCTGGGCAAAGTACCAAAAAATACTTCAAGTACAAAGTACAAAATATCACAAGTGTTCGAAGTACTTCGCAGGTACTTTTTGTACTTCAAGTATTTCTCAAGTACTCGTAGCAATTGGGTTCGTCGCGTTGAGCGTCGTGTAGGCTTTAAAAAAAGATGCAAAGTAATTTGCACGTGGCTCCGTCATTTATTGCAAGTTTGCGCATAACTTCCTCCATGAGAAACTTCATTGATCGATCTGGGCTCGCTCATAGAGGAGCTATGCGCTAAAATGTAATAACTGAGCCAGCTATGGGCAAATAAGTTTGCACCTTTTTTGGTATTCAAAGTACTAAAGAGTACTTGTGTTCTTCACGTACCAAGTAAGTACCCGGTACTTCAAGTACTGCCCAGCTCTGATCGGTGAGAATTTCGCAGATGCTGTATCTGGAGAACAATTCTTTGACCCGACTTCCGGATGAGCTGTTCACCGGTCTGCGGCTTCTTCAGTGGCTCGATGTGAGAAACAACAAGCTCACGACTCTGCCGGATAGTATGAAGTATCATCCGTCCTTGGAGACTATACTCCTCGAGGGAAATCTCTTCGAAAAGCTGCCGATGGAGCTGTGTACGTAAAAAAAATGACGCACAGTCAGTGATCGGAAATTGATATCGTTATCGCGAGTTCTTTTCAAATTATTCTTTGTAATTTTCATTTTTACTTGTAATTTTTTTTTTTTGTAAATTATTATTGTGCTATTGGTTACGACTATAGTCGTAACCAATAGCACAATCTGCAGAACACGGAATGAACGAATCTATCCATCTATATTAAAGGTTTACTTCCGAGCCTGAAGGGACTGCAGACTTCCGGGAATCCACTGACGTTTCCACCCGCCGACGTCGTAGCTCTTGGCTTCGCAGCGACGATAAATTTTCTCCGGACCGAATGGAACAAGTCTCATCCAGAGGAAATCGTCCTCTCGCCAGAAAGTGAGCAGAAATCGCGAAACTTCGATTTCTAAAGTTACGACACTAAATAATTTTTTTTTTAGAAGATAAAAAACCTCGGCCGTCGACGATTCTCTGCTCGGATCCGCCGATGATGCGTCCGAGCTCCAAGTCCTCCCGGCTCCTCGGCAGCTCCTCGACGGGTCGCGTATCGGAGAGCGCGAGCAGAATTTCTGTCAGGGAGAAAAGCAGGAATTACAAACCGAGCAACAGGTACAACGTTATTGGCGGTAATAAAATTAATCTTCTAGAGCCGGACGGCCAAAATCATCGGGAAAACGAACAGCCTGCCGTGTGCGATTCTTGCCTAAACAAGTCTATGAAAAATCTTGAACCAACGGCGAGTTCGGCGGACGTCGACGATCTGGACGCGATAGTGAAGCCTGCCAAGGTAAAACTACCGAAGATCGACCCGAAACGTTGTTCGTTTCTTAAAAAATCTCGAAAGAACGTCCAGGCGAAGGAAAGAGAATTCGATATAATAACTAACGATCGAACGGTGGAGAAGTTATTCCCCATGCGGCTCGAGGATCCCGACCGGATGCTGGAGTTCCTGGAGAACTATCTCGGGATCAAGAAACGACCGATGGGCTGGTTTCCCGCACGGCAGACTCGAACTTTATAAATCATCGAATTTGTGTATTTTAGTTCTACACAGTGTTTCGACACTTTGATTCGAGATAGTGAAATCGTAAATAAATAGGTTGACGAAGTTTTTAAGCTCATTGACGAATTCACAACCCGAGCGCCGGCCTTCTTTGATCCACAGATGCGAGAATCGAGGCGCGAGCGAAGAACTCGAAGCTCGACTGGTGTGGATCGCCAAGGTTAAGGAAATGCTCACTAAACAGGCGATTGCACTGCAAAAGATTAAGTAAGCGAAAAAAAAGCCTGAATAGTACGTGCGTTATCGGTGTATCTGATTTATAATCGGCGGATTGAGCAGAGATCGAGATGCTCTGCGGGACTGGAGGCGAGATCGGAGGAGCTACGAGAAGAGCATGCGCAGAGCTGCTGACAGAACCGCAGGTAATCCATGGCCAGGTGCTCCACCGGTCCAGTTTTTAGTGTAATATTCGACGATAGTCCGTTCATACTTTGTCCGTTTGCACAGAGGACATTCCCTTCGGTATGGACGCCGAAGATATTCCTGCAATGTTCAAGAATCGATCAAAAATTCCCGTCGGAGCGAAGTCGAGAAAACGAGGTTCAGCACCGCCGAGGTAGCTTCGACCCTTCATCCCCTAAGACGATATTTTCCTGACCCTGAAGATATCTGCATTATATCAAATTTTATCTTTAGCAAGGCTCTGTCAATGCACTGTTTTGGGACGTAAAAAATTGTTCAGTTGTAGAGTTTTATTCTCTGAGTGAACTTCCCCGAGCAAAGTTTGTGCCGCGCAAAATATAGACATTATAACCTGATGACATTTCGTCTAGAAAAAAAAATCGAACTTGATGAAATTTCGTTCAGAAAAAATATTGAACTTGATGAAATTTCGTCTCATGGAGATATCTTCGGGGTGATATATTTTCGCGCCAAATATACTTACATTCGTTTGCGTTATTATTCAGAGATATAAACGGGAAAATGACGGAACTCTACGAATCGTTGTATCGGCTCCAAGAAGCCAGGAAGTCGGAGTCGCTGAGTCCACGAACGGAACGGAAGATCTTGGAGAAGGAGATAAGAAAGGTAATTCTCGTGAGAATTTATGCGCGAGCAAATATTGTAATTCGATCTCTTCGCTCCGCAGCTCACGGAGATGCAGGATGAAATCCAGAATCTGAAACGACACAACGAGATTAGCACAGCGCCGTTCGAGGGTTCGAAATTTTTACCGGAAACTCGACCCTACAAACCTCCGCCCTCGATAATCATTTGAATGAAGATTTTTTTTTGTACCGACAAATCGTACCCACTCTGTTTAGGCTCTACGAGTTTATTGAAATAAACCAATGATAATCACAATTTATATTGTAAGATTAATTAGTTCATACAATCTATCATAGATATATATATATATAATGACGACAGCGAGATTACTGAAAAGATTTTTGTCGTCCACGGCGAGAACGTGCGGTGAATATTGCGTTTGTGCAACGAAAACGGATGAACCTTTCAACAGTCTATTATGAATGATAATAATAGTACTAATATTGATATTTTCGTTTGTGCTTGTAAATTCATCCGGATTTCAACGGCAATTTTTATTGGCTCGATTTCAATTAAAATAGAAGACAATAATCCCGTCCAATAATCCCGCTGTCGCAGTCGGTACCTTCGCAATACCTTCATCGCCAGGATGCGTGTTTATTTTTTTGTTTTCAGTATAAAAGTTGAATTAAGCAAGCTTTCGATAAAAATACAGCGCGTATCGTTGTGCTTGTGCATCCTAGCCTCGGCGCAGCGGCTGTCAGCGTGTAACTGCCTTTGCGCTTCGGCGTGCACGACTCGAGGGTCAACGGTGAGCGTTTTTCGTAATTATTCGGCAATTATTCTATTATATGTCCTATTTCGTTTTTTTTTCTTCTTCATAATTTAACGTGTAAGACGTTCTGCACGGTGATTTGGATCGCCCGCCTCTGCCGAAGAGTCTCGTCGAGCGTGCTCAGCGTCTCGATTTTGATGTCCCGTAACCTCGATTTTACATCGTTCCGACCAATCGTTTAATCTTTCCAGATGCATCGATATTCGCAGGTGGGTTCTCGCGACTGTACAATTTCAACCTCCCGATGATACGGCGGGGCGCGTGTGCCGTTGATCATTTTTTTACTCACGCGTTCCACAATTTTTTTCTTCAGTGCCACCGTTCGTCTTTCACTTACCGAGTGATAGTTCGATTTTTTTTTTTTTTTTCATGCACAACCTCATCTTAAATCGTCGCCGTTGATTCCGTCAACGGGCCGAGAAGATAAACCTTATTGACAAATATCACCGATTGATTAGCTCTCTGTTAGAAGCTTCTACACATCGTCACGACGCCCGGTGTCTCGTCCTGTCCCTGATTGAAATCCACGAATCCCAATTTGCTATAGAACTCGTGAGCCTCCTTGTCCATCGGCGACATCGTCGTGTGCACGCCGAATGACCCTGAAAATTTTTAAAATTATTAATAACGATTGATTTTTATTTTTTTAATTTTTTTTTATGACCAAGAACCATCAACAAACCGTTTGCTCTGAGAGCTGCGAGAATGCAGGTGATCAATCGCTTCGGCACTGACTGATCCGTGACCGTAGGCAAGACCGAACAGTAGATCTGCGACGCGTGCTGGCGGCAAAGCTGTTCCGGGACGTCCGGCGTGAACGAGTGGAAATACCGTATCGCCTCCTGAAAATTTATAGTCTGATAATGACTATTAATGATCATGGCACGAGTGAGGAATTAATAGTAAGCTGTGCGGTGTGGCACAGAAGCGCGCAGAATGAAAAAAAATTGACTACGCACCTGAACACTCGACGACACGTCGTTCGTGATCTCCTCCAGGGGATACTTCGCTTGCAACTCGGGAATCCACGATACAGCCATTTTTTGATTGTAAGACTTGATGTTCAAGGCGGCGACGGCGTATCCAACGATACCGTCTTCGTCCTCGACCACCATACAGAGCTCCGGACTCAGAGTTAAATAACCACCGACGAGTCTGAAAAATCAACATTTTTTTTATTACAACATTTTTCACTTGATTCCATCTCAAAATTCAAGTACAATTCCAGGACTTCAAGGACTTCAAGGACCGCTGGACACCGTGTTATTGACCGTAAAAGGATTGAAACAAAATACCTGTCCGCCACGGCGGAAGTTCCCGTGACTCCGGTGATTCTGTTACAAACAGCGTAAATCGCATCCTCGTCGCTCGGCATGTAAGGGCGTATCGTGTATATCTTGCTGGTCGGCACTTCGGGCGCTTTGTACACGAATAAATCGTTACCGCTATCGACCGGTATCAAACGCTGAAATATTCGAAAAAACACGAGGTCATTATATCTGCGAGACAATTCAAAGATGTATATTTTTTTAATGTACAATAAATGGTCTTATAACAGGGAAATTGAACCTGTAAATCAGCCGTAAGACCACCGCGAAAGACCCAAGGCTCCTGGTCTCCACTCATGAAAGTTTCCTTCCAGCCATTCGAGAACCCTACACCCCCGTGGAATCATTGACACTCGTTAGAACGTAAGCCTCACTCGTCTATCTTCCTAATTACCGCTAAACAATCGCGCGCGCGTTGCCTTCGGCAACAATTTATTTTTTCCTCTTTTCCCACCAGCATGCAAGTGCGACTGAACGGGACAATGAAGATTCGCAAATTCGTTCATGACCCTGAAGATATCCGCACGAGACCGAATTTCATCGAGTTACAACGACTGTGTTTTGCATCGCAAACACTTTTGCTCAGGGAAGTTCACTCGGAGAATAAAATTCAACGAGTGAAGAATTTTTTTTTCTTGCTTACGCCTTCTCTGATAGAGACTTGCCAAAGATGAAATTTAATGTCGCGCATGTATCTTCGGAGTCATAATTCTTTCTAGATTACGGTATCGATCAATCGAGTACAAAATAAATGAAATTGAAAAGAAAAATGAAGAATTTCGTTCGTCGTTCCGTTTCGGTCGGAGGTACAATATTCTCTGATAAATATCACATCTGATTAATATCAATCGAATTATCATTCTCTGATTAAATTGAATAAGAATGTTGTACCTGTTCGCGCGCGTCATAAACTCTTGAGAGGCACGGATAGGGAGACTTCAGATTGGATCGGGACAACTGGGGGGAGGTGGGGTTTCTTTTTCGTTACGCCAAAAAAAATTAACAATGAGCCTGAAATAAAGATATTTTTCATTACCACCTGGAAAAGAATGTGTACGTTCTGGAACTAAGCAAAATAAATTAGTGCGACAGAGGCCGTTGGACGTAAACGGAGGATACGGAACTAGTCGGCACGGACAGACAATGCTGCCTTGTACTGGATCCGGTTACTGGCTTCTGCGGTCTCTTCCGGTGGCAATCGCGTTACTAACGCTTGCTCACCGATAACGACCTATTTCATCAATCGAAAGAAACACGGATCAAGAGTTTATGAAAATAATTTTCGTTTCGTTTTTTGTAATTCGCCAATTCGGAGGGTGAAATTTGTGCACAGGAATCGTCTTATGGGAATTTACGAGAGCGTATGCCTTTTTTAACATCCCACGAAAGGGCCGAATTATAAAAAAAAAATTTATCGTTCGCAAAAGATCGAAGGACAGAGAACGCGCGCATTATTCGGGATTGACATCACATCTACGCGCAAGGATTTTGGATTTGTCGAACGATCGAAGACGACCGGTGCAGGATACGTGAAAAGGGGAGATCACTGTGCCAGAATCGTCTTCGGATCGAAAAACTTCGCCGATCGGGGATCGAGGATCGCTAGCGCACGCGCGGCATTTGCTGTGAATTACTCAGATACAAGTAAGTCGCATACATGTGTAGCTCCCCTGGGTAAAGGTCGTCATCGTCGATGGGAATCTGCCAAACGCTATCAACAAAACAAAAAGATATAAAGCGTGAATTAGTTACAGATATTTAAAAAAAAGTCCAGTGTTCACACCCGCCATCACGCATGTACCGAGGAAGGAATGTATCGGTCAGCAGAGTGTGGATATACGTCCTTAAGGGAGGCCTCCGAGGCACGGGCAATGACAATCTATACTGATGCGTAAGTTCCTTCCTGGTTGTTACTGAAAAAAAACAAAATCTATGAACATGTGCAGTAGCTGGCAGAGGGATAGCTCGTTAGTAGCTCATTTCGTAGCCTTCGGTCGAGTTGCTGTTGAACAGTTTCCTATTATTTAACAGTCGCCTTAACGCAATAAAAATTACCCATCGAGAAAACTGCGTCGAAAATCTACCCTAGTTATTTATTTTTATTTTTATTTTACGATCAGCATTTTACTTGCGATATCGCAGCTTCTTTTACATTATCCAAAGCACATGTTTCAACTCGCAGCTTTCTCGATTCGGCGATCGCGCGGCGTGAGGCGCTCACTCCTAAAGCGCAGAAGTGAACGGACACGCTGTAAACAACCTCAAGCGCATTTTTGTACGGTGCATCGAGAAACGATACGGTGAGAAAGTTCGCGCGTGGAAAACAAGGATACAATTGACAGAGGACACCAACGGAAAACAATAACACGATACGCAGCGCACTTTAATGCTTATATGAAGTTGCTGTTACGTGCTTTTTCCGTCTTCGACAATTTACGCTCAGTCGTAAAACTTCGTCGCGAATTTGGAAAGTTCACGCAAAACCAACTTCAACCACCCTGTTCGATTTCTTCAAGCGAACAAGAACGCAGAAAAATTATATTCAACGAACAATTCGCAATCGCGCAAAGCCGGATTTTTTTTTTTTTTTTTTTCTCAATCGAACAGAGCTGGAAAATATAAGACAAATAGAAACTCACCAATCCTGCAAACAGTTCACTTCTGAAATTCAAGTATACAAATTATAATATCTCTCGTGAAAGATGAACAACAGCACTCATCTGTGGCGTTAGCTGTTAGGTTGATTTTAACGTTTTTAGCGCTACGGTTTTTATTGGGAAATCAATCATCGAATAATTTTTCTTTGCCTTTCATTCTATCGTAGCTCAAAATAGATAATATCACAGTGCCAGCGTACAGCAATGAATAATTGATTTTGTTTTTGTCAGTTCGCAAATAATGGATATCTAATGCTCTTGAGGTAATGCTCGTTAGAAAACAGGATCGCGAAGGAACTACTACGTTGCTGTTTTGTGAACAGTGACTTACCAAGCCACTTTACGTAGCTGTTCAAGAGCGAGACAACGCCTCGCATGTCCCAAACGTACGAATAAAGATCGTACAAGAGTTCACGATTGTTGCAGTAAGTCAGACGTTGAAACAGTCTGTTAACGGCGCTGCACATATCGTTCATCTTCGATGCACGAGCGTGCCATTCGTCGATCTAAAGAAAAGGAAGAAAAAATCCTGTAAAAAGTTCGTACGACGAATTATTTATCGACAACTTACGTCAGCTTTGCGGCTGGGATTCTCGTCGTTCGCTTTGCTTATCGCAACGTGGGCGTTGCTCTTCAACCAATTGAACTCCTGAAGCAACTGTATACCTTGGCCACCGTGCTCGAAGGGCAAATAAAAAAGATCGCAGAGCAACGAGAGATCCTCGTGCGCGAGAGTCTTGTCCTCGTCCTTCACGTCTATCGTGTCCGAGTTGTCGTTGTTCTCGTGATTGTCGTTGTCGTTCTCGACGATCATCCGGCTGCCGTTTATCGTCGGCGACGTACCGTCGATCTCGACCTGCATGCTTCCCGAAGCTCCGCTGCACGTCTATGAAGAATCGAACCATACATTTTTTACGATGATAATTACCACAATGTTCAATTTCAAAAAGTTGGAAATTTCAGAAACTTGGAAATTTCAAAAACTTGAACATTTCAAAAAGTTGGAAATTTGAATAAATCTGCAACCGTCTACTCACCGAGGTATTTTCTACCATAGCGTCATCCTCGGTGGTGATTTTCGCCGCGTGTGCCGGCGAGTTGCTCGGCGTCGTGTTGCAGTCCATCGGTTCGGTGGAAGCGGGCGCCTGAGACACCAAACTGTTACCCGTCGCGGTGTCGACAATCGGGATGACCGGTTCGCTGATTACTTTCGTTTCGGAAACGAGCGAATTCATGACGGGGCCGGGAAGCGGTTGAACGAAACTATCGAGAACCGTAACGGTCGAGCAGACCTCGGCGAGGGCTTGAAGATGATTGGAATTCGTGGTAGGCGCCGGTGTCGTCGACACCGTCGTGCTGGTCGTCGTCGTTAGACTCATGCAGGTGTTAACGGAGGGGATAATGGGAATCGGAATCGTCGGAGCTACGCAGGGTTGAGGCTTCGCTATCACGCCCCAGGCCACCCGCTTTTTACTGAATTCGGGGAGCCAGTCGTTTATCGCGTTCTTCAGGGCGTGTCGGGGATGATACATGTTGGGCGAAAGCGTAGAGGGAACGTCCTCCCCGATCACACCGTCCTCAGTCTCGGTCTCCAGCTTTATGTCGGCCGAGACTGTGTCGTCTGAAACGAGAATCGGAGCGTAAAATTTCAAGCGTGAAAAATAAATTTTGTAAGACGAACAGAGCAAAGTAAAATCTACGGGACGATGGTCAAATTTGGAAGGTAAACTTTTAACGTAAAATTTTAACCCTAACATTTTGAACGTAAAACTTTGAAGGTAAAATTTGAAACGTAAAAAATAAGAAAAAATCTACGAGACTGTGGCACGTACTCAGAGTCAAATCTCTTTTGCCATCAACGTTGCATCGACTCCACTGTGCGAGGGTGTGAATGGCCACGAAATTCGCGCCGTACTCGCAGTTGGGATTCGTAAGAACCCCGCGAAGTTTCGGTATCAAGTCGGGCGATCGACCGGAGTAGGGCCCGAGGAACACCCGCTTCTGGTCGTAATCGTTTGCGTGCAGGTTGTCCCAGATAACGGGCGGACGTCGAAGAACCTCGGTAATCTCCTCGATCGACTCGACGGTCAGCAGTCGCGATATCACCTTCGGACCGGTCCACATTATGTCTATCTCCTGCGCCAGCTTGCTGCCCAGGGTGTTGAGATACTCGGACGTCGGGACGTTCGGCATCGCTCTCGTCGCGCAATATTGCGTCGGGCAGAGAAGAAATCTCGGCTGGCCGAGATGTTGGAAAATATCGTTTGTCACGGAAACCTAAAATCGGACAATAGATAAAAAATAAATATCTCATTCAACTTTCTCAAAATAGGCTGCCCAAAAAATTCATTAAAAAACGACCGTTCTATGCCAAAATAATTAAACCGCGAAGACTCACTTGGGCATGAGCGAAAGATTGGAAAACCTCTTTGTCGGCTTCGCTCATCTCAGGCTCTATGTCATCGAAGAGCAGGGCAAAGGCAGTGCAGCCAAACTGACTGACTTGCTCCAATTTTCTCTTCAGAGCTGTGATCTCCTTGGCGCTCGAGTAAGTTATGTCCAAGCCCGGCGACAGCGCATAGTAGAATGTAATTCCACTTTCACGAGCCGCAGTTATCAGTCCGGTCAAGTGTTCGGCCTCTTCGACGGTGTACAGCTCTCGCCAGTAAGCACGGTGCTTGTAGTCATCTTTAGGTGCGTACAGGTAAGAATCCATGCCCCACTTCTTCATCCTACAAAAAAATAAAATATAAAAAAATTAAATTTACATCAAGTTTACCGACAAGAATTTCCCAACTCTAACATGCTGGACAAAAATCGGAGGGACGAAGCGGGGCAACAGTGGCAAATCGACTCACTTCTGGAACAGGTCCTTGCGCTGCTCCGTTGTCCAAGGACGACCGTAGAAGCCTGCAAAAGTAAGGATCATCGATTGAGCAAGAGGCGATAGTCCGGCCGGGTGGAAAGCGATCGCATTGCAACTGGTGTCAGGCGAAGGAATGGTTTACGATTCACGACGAACGAAAGTCTCTCGATCTTCGAAGCCGTGTGGGCGTACCTTCGACAACGCCGCAGATGAAATTTCCATTTTTAGCGTCCGAATTTGCGGCCCCGTTCGTCTCCGCCATCGCAGATCAGGACAATTCGCGAATTGTTCTCAGATTCGGCTTGCAAATATGGCTGATGGGCAAAATAACGGAAACCGTTCGGTGCGCTACTGGACGGTACGGCACAATCGTAACGGGCGACAAAGTAAAAAAACAGCGTCGAAGATCTTTCTTTTCTTTTAAGATTACTTCTGTCTTTGACTCGCTAAGAAAACATCGCGGCTTCGGATACGCGGGTGAGGTGCTTTTTGGGTATAGCGATAATATACGTGGAAAGCTCTCACTCGAGCCAATATGTGTACACAATGTTTCTCGACGCAAGTGTGCGGTCGATACGATATCAACAACGTGTGTTCGACTCTCGATCTCGGACTGTGCGGCAGCAGCAGCGGCGCGGCCATTCCCGGCGGGAAAAAGCTTTAGAATTCAATACGATATTCTAGGCAGACCCGGGGCGACGTAAAGGTGCCCGAATGCAGATGTTTTCAGTACCATCTGACTAAAAACGGTAAAAAAATCATCAAAGGGAAAAATCAATATTATTGTTTCTATTATTATATACTATTGTTTCTATTATTATATACTATTATTTCTATTATATTATTACATTGAAATGTTTCAAAAATGTTTCGCTGAAATGTTTTTTCAATACTTTAGCGAAACGCGAATGATTGCATCACCAATCCAGATTGCATATACACACCCGCACAAACACTCAACATATTTCTATAATGATGATTTCAAATAATTTCGTGCTATATGTTTCCCCACCGTTACGGTTCATACGGTTCAGACGGTATGATTTACCGTCACATATTGAACGCAGTCGATATCGAGCAACGTTCGAATGTTTCGGATTAATATTGCATCCAACTTCACGAAAATCTTGTCATCCCGATGAAACAGTTAAGAATCAGCAGTAAAAAATCTCAGCGTTGTACTCAAACCGAATTAAAAAAAAAAATACGGCAGAAATTATGTCCGAGTCGTTGGTAAACGAGAAGAAAACCGACACCGGCGCGATACTCGACTGCGCCGACGAGGTCGAAGATTCGTCGACACGGACGACAACGAGCGAGTCCGTGGAAAAATTAATGGAGGAAGAATTGAATAGCCAATCGTTGATGGATTACAACGTGCCGTCTTCCGACGAGCAGTTCTCGCCCAACCTTCAGCGAAGTTCCTGCGAGACGGAAAATTCATCGATCTCCGCGACCGATCAGTTTCCGGACGTCGAAAAGCCCGTAACGTCCGGTCGTTTCATTGGATGCAACCACGCATGCGCACCAAACGAAGAATCGCCCGCAGACATCGACGATTGGTTCGCGGATGGATATTCCTTCAGGGAACAGCTAACTTTGCTCCAACACGGCAACTGCTGCGTTCCGGAAAACGACGAAGAGACCCAGCCGAAAAGCCCCGAAAAATATCCGGAAACTGAATATCCTCAAGAATCGAAGAGCCGAGCGGAGAAATCCGCGGCCGATTCCAACGGTCCTTCACCATCGGAGCTCCTGACTTCGGTCGTGAAATCTTACAGGGAAGCTCTGAAAGATCAGACGCTCGTTTTGGCCAATCAAACCGACGCGCTGAACCGATTGGCCGCGGCGATCGAGATCCAGACGAAGATGATCGACGAGCTGCATAAGAGAAATCGTTCCACCGTGTAAAACAATATTTATCGATCTTATCAAAAAAGCAATAAATATTCACGAGTATCTAAATATATAAATTACTTGTATTTCTTGTTTTTTGTTTGTTTGTTATCTCGTCGCTTACAGGTACATTGATTAAAGCTACAAACGATAAAAGTACGAAAATGAGATCATTACTGCCTGTCCGACGGATCGATCATGTACAAGAGAGTTTCGGAAAGCGAGACAGTTTCTTTTTTGTCGGCAAAGCCTCGATATTTTCTTACGCGTAGGTTAAAAAATAATATATAATAATAATAATTCATGACTTCGTTCGTCTATTCTAGTTGGTTTCCTTTCTTCGCGTAACAGAAATTCATGTATAAAAAACGTCAGTTTAGTCAGAGGCAAGACTGGGACACGCGGTGTACTCCGGCGAGCGGATATTTACAGTCACTCGATAATTTGAATTGATTATTGTGACGACAAATTTTAGTCATGGTAAGAGAGTCAATAAAAAATAAAAACAAAACAAACAAAAAAAAATAGAAAAATTAAATTGATCGGATGGCGAGAGAGGCTTAAAGTTATAAAGTAAAGGAATCGTTCGATACCGAGGGGACACTGTGTTCAAGTTGTCCCCTAAATGCATGAATCTCAATCACAGGAGTTCTGTGCTCGATAACGAGATTTCGAGTTTCGTATGAAATATTCACAAGTTTACGTGGACAAGTGCAGTTGCCCGAATGGATTTGGTATGACACCGACGCCAACCCCGCCCTCGTGAGAGCACATCGGCGCCCCGAAGGACCAGCTATCGTTGTGCGGATCGTAAACCTCGACGGCCGATAGATTGGAAACACCGTCGTAGCCACCTATGACCCACAATTTTCCCATGTTCGCCACGAGTGCGGCGCGGCTCCGCATCATGTTCATGGGCGCGACGTACTCCCATCTGAAAAAAAGAAAAAAGAAATAATGATTATACTACGATGCTACGACAGTTAATCATCGGATTGGAAAAATTATTCTACGACAGTTAGTTGTCGAATTATGAAAAATTTACTAACGTATCGGTTTTTGGATCGTAAACTTCGACGGTTTGTAAAAACGTTGAACCGTCGTATCCGCCGCAAACGTAGAGCTTGCCAAAGAGGGTCGCTACGCCGAGTCGGCATCTTCGCGTCAACATTGGTTTCACGTGTGTCCAAACACCGGTCTGCGGATCGTATCTCTCAACCTGTAATAACAACGTTTGAATAATAAATAAAAATAATAAAATATTCGTAAGAGCGCCGATCGAGACTGTCGAATTATTTCAAGATTAGCTTTTGTTACGTTATTCGTTCATTACCGAGTTGAATATCGAGAGTCCGTCGTGACCACCAAGGGCGTACACGTATCCTTCGAATGCAACGACTCCGCCAGCGGAACGGTGCTTGTTCATAGGTCGTATCATTTGCCACTTGTCGGTGTCGGGACAATATCTCTCGGCGCTGTTCAGTGAAGTTTCGCCGTCGTAGCCACCGCACACGTATATGTAATCGTTGAGCGCAGTTGTCCCAGCAGCGCTGCAAAAATGACGCAGAACAACATTTTTTTTAGCCACGCTTCTCGCGTAAAAAAAAACAAAACAGTCTCATTATCGCTGACTTGCCAATTCCTACCTCCGTTTACAGTGCATGGGCGCTATCAGTTTCCAGGTCTTCGAGCAAGGATTGTAAACCTCGACGGTGGACAATCTCTCGAAACCGTTGTAGCCGCCGAAAGCGTAGAGTTGGTTTCTGTGAACAGCCACACCGACTCTGCTCCTATCCATCGTCGTCGCTTCGGAAGTTTGCCATTTTTCTGAAAGATCGCATATTATTTAAAATTAAATAATTTTTTTTGCCGGAAATTTGCAATTTTTCTGGATGATCGCTATCAATTATCGATCGATATTTAAAAAAAAAAAAAATTGATTCGCTTGCTCATTTCGATTATTTACCGGTAAACGGATCGTAAACTTCGACAGTGCTGCGCGAACTCCCGGTCTTCGAGAGACCGCCGAACGCGAATATATGACCCATTATCTTGTAACAACATCGAGGACGAACTTTGAAGCCCTCCAGCAGGTGCCTTCTCTCCGGAATTAGATGATAATCCTTAGCCTCGTCCAACAGATCTCTAAAACAATATTAGTCAAATATTTTCGTCCGCGATCGATATTGGTTCTATTCATGAGGTTCTTCTTTTTCGCTATATTAATTAGATTATTTTCCGTTCTACTTATTATCTTATATTCTTATATTCTTATGTTTTTTAAAATCCTTTTCATATAGTTATTTATTTTATTTATAATTTTTATTATATAATGATGATAATAATAATTTGGTGTGTAAGAAATTGATGCACTAGTGTTTGGCTGTGCCATGGTTTTGTACCTTGTTGCACGGGGTTCTCGGGGGGCTCGGGCCCGAGAACACGGAATAAATGAATCTATATACGAAAATTATAATAATCTTTTTTTTAAATACCTGCAGGCGTGAGAACTTTTGACAAGCTCCTCCTTAGCGACGCGATCGGCAAGATTTTCCGGACTGAGCAACGGCAGTCTAACGAGAGCGAGCAGGGCCGGCAAATGCGCGGCTCTGGCGTCGACGTCGTGATTGGTCCATTTGATGACAGCCTCGAAAACCTGAATCTCCGAAACGACGTACAGCTCGTCCCGTGAAACGAGTTCCTTGAGATCGGCGAAGCTGAGGCTCGAAAATTCGTCCGACTGTGCGACCTGATGAAAGTACTGATGTATGTAGTTCGTCGCCTCGGCGACGAGGGCCGTGCAATTTAGCGTGTCCGCGAAATGGCTTATTCCAAGGGCGTTGTGGGGATTGAAGCGTTTCTTCAAAAAATCGGCGCACGCGTCCTTGACTTTGTTCAGCTGGAGGAAGGACGCTCCCACCATCATGCTCTGCACATTCTCGTTGTTCAGAGTTACCTTGCCGCTGTACGCAAAGTTTATTAGAGCCTCCAGAGTTCTGTACAAAAAATTAAAAAAAACACCCATTTATTTAGCAATCGCCATTCTCAGATCGATTTACGAATTATTCTCAGATCAATTCACAAGTTATTCTCGGATCAATTCACGATTTATTCTCAGATCAATTCACGATTTATTCTCAGATCAATTCACGATTTATTCTCAGATCAATTCACGATTTATCCCCAGTGAATTGAATTGACGGATACACAAATTGTTATCAGAGCCTCCAGAGTTCTGCACCAGGAGAAAAAAACAGCCAGGCAATCGCAACAAGGCAAGAGAAACTCACGCAGCGTCGAATCCCTTCAACGTTATGTCCTTCTGCTTGCTCTCCATCATGTTGTTCAGAAACATCGCATGGAAGTAGGGACTCGTGGCAGCCAGGACTAGCCTGTGCGCACTGAAGATTTGATCGTCCGCCTGAAAGAAAAAAGAAAAATTCCAAAATAATTCTTTTATTTGTCCAATTCATGAGACAAATTCGAACTACAATTTTTTTCCGAATAACATAGGCAACAAAAACTCTAAACACTTTTTTTTTCACTTTCTTCCATGGCACATAATTGATACTAATTGAATGAAAGCTATCTATATATAGTACATAAATTCTCCATCGCACAATTCTCACTGCAACATTTTTCTTAATTTTTAAATTTTTCAAAAATAATAATTCACGCGATCGCTCGAACAATGGGCCAGACAGACGATTAATTTGACGCGTCTTAGTCACACTATTTGGCTTTGTTGTGACTGTGAGTTAGCGCGAGGTTAACCGTCGGGCGTACCTTGAGTGTGACGTCGCATAGCTTTCCTTGTCGGCGTATTTCCTCGAACACCGGAAAGCCTTGCGAGAATAGATCGTCCTGCTGGAACGTGACGGGTTTCTCATTGTCCTCCTCGGCGTTGAGGCTCTTCGGATTGCCCGACAGACAGGCAGTTCTCAAATGACGCGCCCCGTCCGTCATAACAGCCGCTCCAAACTGCCTGGAACGCACTGCGCTCGGAGGGAGCAATCCCGCGCCGCGTCCACTTCCACCGCGGTATCGTCTCAGGGCTCGCAGCGGCGGTGACGGATTCAACAGGGCCGCCGCTGCTGCAGCGGGTCTCCCACCGTCCGGGGCTCTCCTCCCGAAATTTCTTCCTGACATATTATTATCTCGTGAAAAATTATTCGATCCCAACGTTTATATCGCGCGATAGCGAAATTCAATGCATATTTAGTACACGAGAAAAAAAAACGTGTTCGCTCTCTCGAAAAATGTTCGCGTCTCTCGGGAGAGAAGCGCGTGTAAAGAGAAAAAAAAACAACAATAATCGCCGACCGGACGACCTTCGGGAAGTGTTAATAAAACCTCTGGTTTCGTCACAAATTTGCAACGGATATATTTATGATAATTATTTTTCACACCCACGCGTGATACGGAGCTATAAAAGTAAGTGCGATTTTGCAAGAGTCCCCGCGATCGATTTATCTATCTTTTCACTTCGGGCACCGCGCGATTTTCGACACGCTACGCTGACGATCGGACGACCTCAACGGGATCCAAACAAAGCGGGTTTAACGACATGCTCATTGTCCAAGGGGTCGGAACGTTACTGAAGTGAAATACGCGAAGGGCCTTTAGATCGAGAGAAGAGTGAGGTGTGGGGAGGGGCATTGAAATTTGACTCGATAGTCTTCGGTTACGTTTCGGTTGTTGTTGTAACGATTTTGTTTTCTTTTTTTTTTCATTATATTCTCTATAACACCCACTTTATCGTCGGAAACTTTGGATCATAGGTGACGTCGAACTTTGCGCAAATTCTTTACTTTACTGTACTCTTTTCTTCTTCTTTTTCTTATTTCACGTATATATGGTGCGAGTACGATTGAAAGCGCGAACTACTCGGGTATCTCGTTGGCGGACAAATGAATCACGGAAAGCCAACGAACTCCTTTTAAACTCGGCTTTTTCTTTGTGTCTAAACTTGGATCAGTGCGATAGATGCGCCTAATGCAGACGCCGCACGGAGCTATATTCACCAATTATAATTTTCCCCCTGCGAAGAGAGAAGGCATATACATGTATATATAGATGAATATTCGTGCGAAGTATTGCTCATTTATTCGTCCCGCAGCGTGTTCTGCGAGATCGCAGTAACAACGGTCTGCGTCGCATAGACGATCGTCCCTCGTCAAGACCTTTTGTTCTAGCGATTGCCGAAAAGCTTTTCGGTACCGAGACTCGTCTCTTTGTCAGCAATAATTACATACGTTTGTATTTATAGTATGAATGGTAGTGGGGGGAGGGGGGGGGGGGGGAGGGTTGCGAGAGAACGCGTGACGCTTGAATTTGCGCTGTTCATGGGAAGTTTGACCTCGTATATGCGATGTTTCTTCGTTAAATATTCACGACATCGACGATAATCGTTTACAAATGGTACGGCGTTTTTTTTTTAAACCTCAGCAAGAATGCAAATCATTCGTACCTATGATTAAGCATAGCGGGACCTTCGAATTTTGATCAAAGATGGCGGACCGTGCGATGTCCGTGGATCGTCGATAAAACCTAGCGACAATTCCAATGTTTTACGTTATCTTATCGTACGCACGGCCGCACCGCGACGACCGCTGTCAAATTATCATTGTTATCGATTCAGTTGTTTTTTTCGGTGTACGAAAAAATGCTAATCGACAGATGCGAATTTTACTCAGTTGACAAACATCACGCCATGTCACCGTCAGCGAGAGAACGCGTGACTTTTATGCTTTTATGCTTTGATTTGATGGTTTTCATGGGAGATGCGAGGTATCAACGATAATCGTTCACAAATAGTCCGTTTTTTTTTAAAGCTCAACGAGGAAGCAACACTGTCATAAAAAATTGTTTGCAAATTAATTAACGGTATAGGACGCTTTTTCACATAAATTGTTTCTGAAGTCTCAAACGCATGCGCGTTGCAATTTTCATTTTATATTGAAAATCGTTTTAAATTCATTCAAAAAAATCATAATTTTAATATCTGGTATTTTTATTTTACAAAAACGTAGATTAACGTTCAATTAACATAAGCAATGTAAGCAAATTTTAAGTTCCAGTGCGTTAAATTTACAATTTATTTTGACAGTGAAATCATTCGTACCGATGATCAAGCATCGCGTGACCTTCGAATTTCGATCAAAGATGGAGAACCGTGCGGCGTCCGTGGATCGTCGGTAAAAACTTACAATTACGATCGTCCCGTTATAACTTGTCGTCCGCACTGACCCACAACAACGACGGCAGCTGTCAAATTATCCTTTGTTACTAAATCAGTTGAATTTTCAGTTCAACAAAAGAAATTCCAATCGACAATAAACTACTGTTGTTCGATCGACACGGGCATAGTGCAATGTCATCGTAATAAATTTTTTTTTCTCGCATCCGTTCAAACCCGCTCAAAGTTCAAAGCTCAACGGCGCCATAGCTGATTTTGTAATTGCGTGACAAGACGCATAACCGAGGAGATTATCGTGGACGTCGCATCGCCAAGCGGGTCGAATCGTCGTTACAACTCGTGAAATAATTAAGCTGCCCTTCTTCGCACCGCAAAACAGGTAATCGCAAACGGTGAGGGAGAGAAAGTAGTCGGGTTGTCGTTTGCGCGTTTACCGGTGCGTGAGCGGCTCGATCCACTCTTTAACCGTAGCTTTCACCTGTTTTCGATTTTTTTTTCTTCTTTCTTCCGTTCTTCTTTTCCCTTCGACATTCTCTCGAGAAATTTTACGCAGTCGTTTCTCGGCCTCGGGAGAACGTATTTGAAAATCAACGTTCACGCATTCGAAACGTCGTCGTCTCGTTTTTCGCAGTCCGCAGAGATGGTTCAACGAATGAAAGTCTACGTCGTGGGCGTTGGCATGACGAAGTTCGAGAAACCCGGAAAACGGGAGAACTTCGATTATCCGGACATGGCCAAGGAGGCTGTGACGAAAGCATTGAGAGACAGCAGAGTCTCGTACGACGAGATCAAAG
The DNA here is from genome assembly GCA_933228735.2 of Amblyteles armatorius. Taxonomy (NCBI): domain Eukaryota; kingdom Metazoa; phylum Arthropoda; class Insecta; order Hymenoptera; family Ichneumonidae; genus Amblyteles; species Amblyteles armatorius. Next base: position 14,403,130 of record OW121688.1, on the reverse strand, counting down.
CTGCATGCGTCGGCTACGTCTATGGGGATTCGACGTGCGGACAGCGCGCTCTCTACGAAGTGGGACTCAGCGGATGTCCCGTTTACAACGTCAACAACAACTGCTCGACAGGCTCGACCGCCCTCCTCATGGCCAAACAGATCATCGAGACTGGAACTGCGGACTGCGTGCTGGCTCTGGGTTTCGAGAAGATGGAGCGCGGCTCGCTCACCTCGAAATTTCAGGATCGCACGAATCCCATGGACAAGCACGTGCAACTCATGATCGATATCGCAGGTGAATATAATGACGTCTTCCACCGGGTGAAAACTCTTGCGATTGATGAATCTTGATTTTGATGAAAAAATTTGATACTAAAAGAAAATTATACACAATTTATTTGCTCTCAAGGCAAAGTGAAACGGACTCGGTCGGTAAGGAAGACTCTAATCTACTTTTGTTATCGGGGTCGATTTTTGTGGAAAAAAAATTAACTTGTTCAAAAAGGTTCAGAGGAAAGTTGCAGCTATCTATATCGCGCTCACCGTCGTTTCACTTCACCTTAAGGTGACGTGCTATACTCCGCAACCCGCCCAGCTCGGTCGGTAACAAAAACTGTAACGGCCGCCATTTCCAGATCGCAGGCGCCTGAGAAAACGGTAAATTCTCTTTCCCTGCATCTACCGATTCTCTCACGAAATACAATTTTCTTATTCCTCAAGTGGTCTCGAAATGGTGTTCGTTACAGATTTCTTTACCGACGGCGGTAATTCACCTGGGCTTGAATCCGAACTTGCATCCGTATTGAATTTTTCAGGCATGAACGAGAGTCCGATAACGGCCCAGCTGTTCGGTAACGCGGGTATCGAGCACATGAAGAAGTACGGCACGAAGCCCGAGCATTTCGCCAAGATAGCCTACAAGAATCATCTTCACTCGGTCAACAATCCGTACTCACAGTTCCAAGATAGATACACGCTGGATCAGATAATGAATTCACCGAAAGTTTTCGGCCCGTTGACGAAGCTACAGTGCTGTCCAACTTCGGACGGTGGTGCGGCGGTTGTGCTGGCGAACGAGGACTTCGTGCGTCGTCACAATCTCGAGGCTCAAGCCGTCGAGATCCTCGCGATGGAGATGACCACCGACACGGCAACGACCTTCGCCGAGCGAAGCTGCATTAAACTCGTTGGGTTAGCGACCTTTAATCTCGTTCACATTAACCCTCGGTATTATTGCGTTAAGTCATCGTTGCTCCGTTGAGGCATTTGACCTCATTGAGGCCGCGTAAGTCTTTTTTTAACTCCGCCGATAACCTCGCCGAGCGTTCACTTTCGATGGCAATTAGATGTTACGTTTTATTCATACTTCGGGCTCAGAAGGTTAAGCTTACGTTAGGCTACGTGTAAAATCATGCAGATTTCGTGATTTTTTTTTCTCGGTAAATATACGGGTTAAACAGAAATCTACGCTATCCGTAGATTTCATAATATCGCCGGACGATATTATGTCTATTTTTTTTCCATTCTCCACAGATACGACATGACGAAGAACGCCGCGGAGAAGGTGTTCTCGAGCACGAGATACAGGCCGATAGACGTGAACGTCGTGGAGCTTCACGATTGTTTCTCGGCGAACGAGCTGATAACTTACGAGGCTCTCGGTCTGTGTCCGCCGGGCAAAGCGGGCGAGCTCATCGACTCCGGTAACAACACCTACGGTGGAAAGTACGTGATAAATCCGAGCGGTGGATTGATCTCAAAGGGGCATCCCCTGGGTGCGACGGGACTGGCGCAATGCGCCGAGCTCTGCTGGCAGCTTCGCGGTGAAGCCGGCAAGCGCCAAGTGCCGGGTGCGCAGCTCGCACTCCAGCACAACATCGGCCTCGGCGGAGCGGTCGTCGTGGCTCTCTACAAATTGGGCTTTCCGGGCTCCTCGACGATCCGTCGGAACAACGTCGCCGCCGAGGTGAAACCGGAAATCTTCAAGGCCAACACTCTCTTCAAAGCCTTCGAAGTCGCCATGCAGGAGGACGACGAAAATCTCGTGGACAAGTTCCGCGGCATATACGGCTTCAATATCATCAACGGACCGGGCGGTGCCGAGGGTTTCTGGGTGATAAACGCCAAGACCGGAAAGGGAACGGTCGAGTTCAACAGCAACACGAAACCCGAAGTTACGTTCACGATCAGCGACACCGACATTCTCGATTTTATATCCGGCAAATTGAATCCTCAGCAGGCGTTCTTCCAGGGCAAAGTCAAGATCAAGGGTAACATGGGTCTCGCGATGAAACTGCCGGAGCTGCAGAAACGCGCGGCGAAGAAAATCGAGCTGGTTCGCTCGAAGCTGTAAGACTTCGGGCGAGGCAGCGAGTGTCGCGAAATTTTTCGTTACGCCCCGGTCGTCGCAGGTATGAGGTGAATTCACAGAAATGAATATGCAATCGACGGTGATTGTCGTTATCGCGGGTCGAATAACGAATGCGCCTTCGGGACACGCCCGTGCGGCATCGCGCTTTTTGCATCTGCACTTACATTCCCCCTGAAGACGCCGCAACGCCCGTGCGAGCGACAAGCAAATTCGTTGAATCGCTGAAGAGATATCGGCGGTCGCCGGCGGCGATGCCGTGGCTGCATTTCAATTCGACCCGACTATATTTTCGTCCCTCGCCGTCGATTCGCTATGTCAATTTATACACACTATTATCGATACGGTTTATTATGTGCATTATCGTGAATAATCGGGGGTGTCGGGTACCAAACTTCGTCTGGCTCGGGTCGTGCGGGCGACGAAATAAAAAATATATTAACTTCACGCGTGAATTGTAAATTTTACACGGGATCGAGTGGAATTTCACAAATTTCCGCGATACTATGCCGCTAGCTGGGTAACTCGAGCTCTGCGTGAAATCGATCCGTGAAAAAGTGTTTTCGGAATATCTTGTACAGAGTCGGGCCCGAGTTGCGCGGCCAGTGCACGATATAGATTCTCGACAATCGCCTTCAAACACGTCGCGGTCTCTATCGTTCGTACAGTGATGTTATATATCTATATACATATATATATTTTGATAGATGTTTAAAATTGCGTTATCCATAATTGCAGGAATATCGAATTTTTAATAAAATTAAAAATAAAAAGAGAAGGGTTAGGAGCATAAGAAAAGAAAAATCGATTGAAGTTGTCCTCGATTTCCTCGTCGTTCCGAAAAAAACACAAAATGTTCCCAGAGGGCTCCCGAAGATTTCGCCGACGATTCGATAAGCTCCGAACAGTCACGCGCAACTCGGCGGCTGAAAGTGTCAGGTCGAAGGAAGCGGAGGATGTCGGCTCCGCATAGTCGAGCAAAAATTCACCGACGAAGAAAGGGGTAAGAGGGAGAGACCGAGAGCCGGAGACAAATATTCGTGAGATGAACAAAGCGATCGGCTCTTTGGGCATCGCGCCAAGTCGGAAGGGCATCCCCCTCGTCGACGCTGCCAGCGAAATTTCCTATAAGACGCGAAAAACCACGTATTTTTATCGCCGTCGCAGGTCTTCGCTCCTCGAATACTGCAACGCTACGCAAAAAATTTATCGTCTGAATAATCCGTTCACAAAAGTTGAGAAAATTATCATTATTAAATTGCAAAATCGTGTCATCGGGATCGAATTATCATACAGTGAAAACAATGCGGTTATCGATTACAGAAAAAAAAATTAAAGAAAAAGAAGAATACTGCAAGGCAACGAAAAAAAAGTCTCGAAATAATTCGTTCGCAAAAACAAAACAATAATAAAATTGCAAAATATATCATCAGGTCCCATGCATGAAGACAAAAAAAATTCAACTTTACCAATATTGCATGTGTTAACGAATATTTACAGCAAACAAAAAACAATGCGGTTGGCGATTAAAGGATGAAAAAAAAAATTACAACTATAGCTCGATGGTCGGTAGGTCGTTGCTATCGTCTCGCTGGCCCAGTTATGCGAGAGTTACCCCGAGTGGAAGCGGGAAGCGACTATGGACTTTTATTACCGCAACGATGCATCGCGGGACGGAGGGACAATGGGAACGATGCAAGCCGATGCGCCGGTTATCCGAAGGCGAAGGTTGCAGAAGAGAGCCGGACGAAGAAGCTGCAACGTACATCGCGTGCGTTACTTTGTATGTATGTATAATACTTATAGAGACTATACACGCGCCATATCAAGATTCTACGCTACTTTACTACTGCACACTTCGTGCACAATCTTATATATATATATATATGGGGTATTCCATACCATTTCAACCTGGGTCTGACCCTTTACAACTTGGATTGGGTCCGCGATTTTTTATACGACTGCACTAGCTCTCCAAAGCACGCAGATTTTTTATCAGATTTAAAAAAATTGTTTATCATTATTTATGATTAAAACAGTGAACTTATTAATCGTAACGATTTTAAAAATCTGAAAAAATTCTGAAAAATCATTTCTCACATACAAGATTTTTAAGATTTGAGCCGGCGTATTCTGCATTTTTGAGCATTTTTTCAGATTTTTCGAAGTTTTTGCTTCCTCACGGAGGAAGCTTTGTTTTTTTTACAACATTTTTTTTTTACATCCTGCGTTGCATATAAAAATGGTCCTGAAAATCTGTAAAAACCTCAAAAAAATTTCGGAGTGCTTTTGAAAGGTTGTTCGATCATATGAAAAATCGCGGGCCAAATCCAAGATGTGAAGGGTCAGACTCAGGTCGATTTGGTGTGGAATACCTAATAAATATACACACAATGTATTATCGTATGTCTATGGAAGGATACCGAGTAAAGGTAACCGTAAGGCGAGCAAACGCTCCTCACCGGCGCGGACTGTTCGACGTGACACCTCCGTTAGAGAACGAGCTGTCCCACATTCGTCGCGTCCATTATCAATCTCTCGCTGCTTAGCCTCGATCTTACGAGGATGTGTATCATATTCACACGCGCACACACCGCAAGTACGTATGCGCTCGCCGGAGTACCCGCTCGAGCGTGCCGAAAGGGTTGTCCGTTCTCGCTTTAAAAACCATCTCCACTATAACGTCGGCTCTCTCCCTCGCATTCTCTTTTGCAACTATAATGCATACATAATACCTAAGTGGCGTTCGGCGTTTTACACTTTTTCCTCTCTCCTCCTGTATCTTTTATTTATATTTTCTTCTCTCTTTGTTTTTTCAGATCGTTCGCTCCTTTATTCCTGTGAACGACGAGAAAGCCCCGCGGACGACGAGAAGTCAGCGGAGGGCCGGTGCGAACTCCCGCGGGGAGGCTTCAGTCGACGGGCAGAATATAACACGGTATTCACTGTGCAACGCCGAACCTCCTAGACACAAAGGGCTCTACCCTTTTCCTGTTTCATGCGCTTTACTTGGTTTTTTTTTTTTTTTTTTTTCTGATTTTTTTTTACTGTTCGCAAACTTCGTGCGGTTTGCGGTTTCGTAACGCTACGTGTTACGGCGCATTCCATCGTGCCGATGTGGCATCATCGTCCCGAAAGCACTGAATGTGTGCGCGAAGCTACGCGACGCCTGCACTGTTATGTATGCTCGACGGTTTGTCTATACGTAATGTGTGCTCCACTGCGGTCGCTCCGGTGTTTTACAAACGATCTCCGTTACCGCTCGGCCTCTCAGCCTCGGCTAAAAGCCTTTCGAGTTCCGCGACTGTGCAGTACCAGTGTGTTTTCTTTTATTTATTTTTTTTGTTCACGGCTATGTAACGCATATACCGTTCATAATGTAACGCGCGTCACCGAACTCCGCGCGAGGCGCCGATAAGACCCGCAGCGAGTTATCATGCGGAGGTGCCGGTTTAAAAGTTAATGGATTTGAAAAAATGAACGAACAGTACGGACTTGTTCGAGGAAGCGTTATTCGGTTCCATCTTCGATGACCTTTGAAAATGGTATCTCATTTCGGGAAACCCGGCCCATCCGTGACAACACGAAACCCCGTGGATTTTTCGCGAGACCGTAGATAAACGCTCGACAGTCGAATGCAATCGGGAGCTCGAGTCATCGTTTGCGCTTTTTAATTTACGAAGTTTGTTCGATGATAAGATAGCGAACAGTGTAACGTCCATTCTCGCGAGACTCATCGGTACGAAAACGCTAGGACTGCGCGAGTATTCGAGTAGACTCGAGCTTCCGAACCGAAGATAACCGGAGTTTGAACAGAGAGTCGTTTATCGCGAGGAAATTGTATTTTTAGATTTCTTTTCTTCATTCAGAGGTACGAATGTATCGTAGGCGATTCTCGGCTCTCGTTTACTTCCCGATCGACGACCGTTGTCTTCGGCCGTTCAGAGACGAAAATTGTATCTCTCGGGGTTCGTCAGGGAGCAAACCCGCTCTCGCCTCCCGCATGAGACAGTCTGTAAATATTTAGCCGTCATCGATCCACCGCCGGTTTGAGGCGAGACTGGAATAGATACGGGAACTTTCTCGCAGCGGCGGCGACGGCGGTGGCTGTGCGGCACACAGTCGACGATACCGCAAATAACATGGTTCAGCGCACGTCGGCCAGGAGTCGTGGTCTCGCAGACGTAGTCGTCAGGGGGGAACCAAAAAGAAAACGAAACGACGACCCTTAACCCGACGAAAGTAAAATATAACATAGGTACGGACGAGGAAGCGTTTCGTCGGGCTCTTAGACACGCCTTACCGACTGCCGATAATTCGATGTAGCCGATGACATACAAATCGGAATTGCAAATTTGAACCATTCGCTGATAAATTACGTAGCCGGAAAACCCCGCCGATCGGCGCAAAGGCGATGAATTTCGTCATCAGTTGCGCAACGTGCGCGCACTTGTAGTTATTAATTTTATGAGATCACCAAAAGTCATTATTAAATAAGGACTGATTTTTGCAGTTCTGCCTCACGCACTTTCATTGCATGTCCCGATAAAGATATTTTGCAGTTTACTTTCTTTTTTTTTTACATCGGTTTATGCATTTCCGAAAGGCTTTTCCGACAGTCACCGAAGCTGCGCGCGCACGCGCGCCGGTATTCGTACTGTAGTGCGCGCCCGCGCCGTCGAACCGGCAGCGCCGCGACGCGCTCGCCCGCCACGATGCTCCGAGGCTCTCAGTACAGCCGAGGCCGTCGAGCGGTTAGTTTGTCGCGTTGCGAGAGTAAACACGATCGCCACGCTCCGATCTCCGCGAACACGCCGTCGCAGCACTCGGTTTCGGTTGGTCCCAGCGAACGATCTTCAATCGATAAAAACCACCGCCGATCTTCGTGTACTCGTGCGTGACAGGGAAAAGGATTATTTTTCGAAGGAGTCAGTGAACCGAGGCGTCCAAAAGGACGTTGTCGATCCGAGTAAAACGAGTCTCATACACGCTCGTACAATACGGATAGCAACGAAATTATTAAGTGCGCGAACGATCGGCTATCCGAGCTTCGCCGCAAGCTAGTTTACCTGGAGAGTTTTTTTTTTCTTCTTTTAACACATCGAGAGCGGTCACGTGGGCACGTGTTTTCCAGAACGAGGCTCCAGGCGGTTTCGATCGAGGGAACCTTTCTGCAGCCGTTCGATAACGTATTCAAGTAAGTTCGCTTAAATATCGACGTACATAAAATATATCACTATTTTTTCAAATATATTTTTTATAACTAAACATGTATCAATCCAACTCGACCAATCCAACTCGACCAAACATGCAAAATGTATCCGCCGTAGCGAAAACTGTCTACGAAACTCGTCGATTCTCGGTAAACTCGCCCGACTCTAGTTAAACTCGCGCGAACTCTATTTCGGCCGTTGTCAGCCGAGCCAGTGGGACGCTCCGTGTCCGAGGATACATGCGCGCTTTTGGAACACAGCTGCTCGCGCTATGTCAGGCAGGTTCGAGCGAGTTACCGGTCGGAACGAGTCTCGCGTACGCTGCCGTTAAAGCCAATGAAAAAAAAAATCATGTTTCTTTCCGAAAAGTCTTTATCTCTATGAATTTGCAATCACAATGTTATGAAGTCTGAAAAAGACACAGTTTATGATTTTAAAAAACGACCTGCCAAATTTTGTTGAGAGATTTTTCTTTTGTCGACACTGGACCGTGTCCAGTTTCGATGATATTTTGATCCTCCAAAGCTTTTTTTTACAAGTATGAAGTTTTAAATACATTGCTTGGTTATTAATGCACTTTTGCTTCCTCATAGAGGAAGTTTCATCGAACCATTTAAATTTTATATCATTTTGAATTTTTTGAATGTCACGAAAAATGAGTGCTTTATTTTAAACGTAATTTTCAGTATGAAATATTCATCTATGAATAAAACGAGTGGTAAGTTCGCGATCAGCGTGAAAAAATACATTAAACATATTGAGTATACGTTAAATCTATAGTTACATATATATAGTATCTTAAATATAGTCCCGGATCGACGACTAACGGGAAAAGTTTATCTAAGATTTTTACAGTCAATATTGCAAGAATCGATCATTTTGTCTATTTTCTCTGAATTTGAAGAAAAAAACGAATCCACCGTCCTTCAAAGGCTCAATGAAAACTTCACCGCGGCAGTGGATCGGTGCGAATTTTGCGATCCCGGCTCTGAAGTCCTCGCGCGACGCGCATACGGGCTGCGATCGTCCGTTGGCTTACTTACAACACAAGTGCCTTGCGCCGTACAGTAATGCGCGGTACACACGCGTGTATTCGTGATCGCCATCTGCTGCCGTGCGTTGTGCCGCGCGGCTGTGGCTCCCTTTTTTTCGTCGTCTCGGAGTTGAGCTCGCGCGAGCGAGCTGTTCTCCTCGAGTCGCGCGGGCACGACGTAACTGCACAGCGGCTGGTCGGTGCGCGCTCGAGGGAGAGAGGGAAGGGAGGGGCGGGGGAGAAAGGGGGGGAAAACGAGGAAGGACGGAGAATCGAAATGAGCCCGAATGTCGCCCCGCATATAACGAGAGCCGGTGAGACAGCCGTTCTTTCTCGTCTTTCTTCTCTCGGGCCGAACTACGGTGTCGAGCGGTCTACCGAGGTGGTCTCGGCCGAAACTCACCTCACTTATCTCAATTATTCGCACATCGTTGGATATCCCGAGTCGAGTGCGATCGGGTGGGGAACGGAGACGAAAAACACAGACGGCAGAGCGCACGCGCGGCCGACGGAGTGGGGATAATAATGGCTCGAATGTTTACGCAAAACTTGGAACACGAGGATTCTCGCTACGGACTCTGCTGACGAAGTCGGGAGTGAGGAAAAAATCCTTGCCTCGAGGCAGGTGCAACAAAGGACGATCCGATGTTCTTGGTTTTCTTCGCCGCACGAGAGACCTCGGGGTTGGGTGTCCTCGGGATAAAAAGTAGCGCGACGAAAACTAACCTCTCCGAGCTCGAGGGAATTCCTCTCGGTTCGACGCCGACGCGCATGCGCAGTCTTCCGCGTGTTTACGCAATCTTGGGAGACCCGGAAAGCTTGCTTTGTTTTCTAGATCGTCGACACTTTATTCGGCTAAGTGTCTGTTCTCTTATGAACCTAAACTCGAGCTCGATATTTTTTCGGCGTTTGATTGAACGTCGCGGTGATAAATACTCGCTGCGGGACGAAAACTAACCTCCCCAAGCTCGAGAAAAATCCTACCGGTTCGCCGCTGACGCGCATGCGCATTCTTCCGCATCTTTACGCAATTTTTTTTCTTTACAATTACCAAACAAAATTACTCGTTCGTTGACACTTTTTTCTGACATAGTGTCTGTTCTCTCGTGAACTTAAGCTCGAGCTCGATACTTCATCCGCCTTAAACTGCCGACTCGTTCGTTATCGTCGCGAATGCGGTAGTTTCCTGTCGGGCGGAAAACACCGGCCGGGATCTTCCGATCGACGAAACGCCGCGGTGATAAATACTCGCTGCGGATAAACCTCCACAAGCCCGAGTCTGCTTGCATGCGAGACTAAATTTATTACGCCTATGCAATCGATTTGATTCCCCGAGTTCGTTAACCACGTTTTCACCGCTGGCAGAGTTCCAGCATCGCCGAGCGAGGCATGAAGTCTCGGCGAGGACCGGGGCGGGGGAGAGGGGGAATCCGCCGCCAGGAACAGTTCGGGACGAAGATGACGAACGAGCCTCCGGGCTGCCGGAGCTAATATAATACACGTTCGCCCGCCGATCGAACGAGAATCGAGATAAGGCCCCTCGCCCGGTTTCGCGCGCGTCTCGGACTTCCTTTCCCTTGGCAACGCGAACTCTACGGCCACTTCCGGTTTCCCGTTCGACGCCGTACTCCGGCTGTAATATAAGTTTGTTGCTGTTATTATTATCGTATTAAAATGTACGTGTGTGCACGTCTCGCCGACGTCGTTAAACCGGCACACGTAATCGCATGGACGGTTGTTACCGGTGCTGCGATTAAAAGAGCCCCGCGAGACGCGTCGCGACTCGGCGTTGGACAAAGACGAAACGAAGAGAAATGGCTTTTCGCGCTTGTTGCATCGGAGATACGTCGGTCCGGCGGACGAGTATCGGCCGCCGTGCACGTGAGTCACGGGTCGAATCTCTCGGGGAACAAAAAAAAAAATGAAAAAATGAGGAGTACACGGATAGACGTGCAGCGTACGCGACAAAATTAATAATACTGTGCCACATGCATAATGGCCGAGTCGACCTTAGCGCGAGGGAGTACATCGACACTGCCCCCCCCCCCCCCCCCCCCCCCCCCCCCAGTACGTGAGACCCCACCTGCGCCAATCGGCGGATGGGACTCGACTCGTTATTTTGCACGGTGCATCTTCCGATTAATATCGCCCGTAGGTGGAAAACTTATTTTTTGCCCTACCGATTTTATTTATAGACTTCGTTTGCAGCTATTTTTTTAAAAACTATTTTATCGATAAAGTGCGAAATACAACAAGCTTCTCGATCTTTGATGTCTTGGCTAATTACTTTTTTTTCATTACACATTATTATTAACATTATTATTAAACTTTAAAGAAAAGAAGTGTATCACTTATAAAATCTGCATCTCATTAACTGAATTAATCGACACTAATCGACTAATCGACTAATCGATTAATCTAAATTCATTTTTCTTTTACATTTCAAAATAACTTAATCAAGAAAACTCCAAAATAAATAATCCAAACGTCTCTATCCTTGATGACTTAGTCAATTACATTCTTTATTTTTATTTTTAAAAAAATGAATTTTCCCTTTTTTTATGGAAAAGAGACTTTTTTATATTCCTTTATTCGCCACCGGATTTTCGGGTCTATTTGTATGTTGTGCTGCAAAGTGTTTCGGCTCGTCCGGGAGCGAGGAATTTTCGGCGATGATTCATCCGCGTGGAATATAAAGCCGGCGAGAGTGCGTGTGTGTGTGCTCGCTCGCTACGGCGAGCGAGTAACCGAGGAAACGACTCGGTATTACAGTACAGTGAAACCGCTCGGGTCGGCTATGATACTCTGGCTAGCCAATCACAGTTTTTTATTTTTTATTTCTTAACCGTGATCGCTGGGAACGGCCGGGCTAGGGCAGGTTTTACTATCGCTCTACTCGTCGGGCGATTTTTACGCGAGATCAACGCGTTTCGCAGACACAAACGTGACTCGACGATGAGCTGGCGAATATCCAGACGATCGAGCGACGTAATCCCTGGCACATCAACCGACGATAAAATATTGCTCCTTTTTTTTTAACACGACGATCTAGACTGTCCGGTAATTTTCACGCTCGGATCGTCGAAACGACCTCGAGGGAGAGTCCCAGATCGGGCCCAGAATTCACGGGCTCCGGAGACTCAGCACCCACGGTGCGTGGAGATTCGCCTCGATCCGCGACCGATTCACGGTCTGATAATGCATTCGTCCCGATCTCGGTTATGATCCTTAAAAAAAAAAAAAAAATGAAATGAAAAAAATGTATCATCACTTTATTATGCTCAATAAAGTATCGAGACTATGACCTTGAAACACCACGGACAGGCCTGGTTCATGTGAGAAAAAATCTGTTAACCAAAATAAACATAAAAATTCATCAAGGCAAATGCAACGATGTATCTATATTTAAGAAAACAGAAGAAAAACTAAAAAGAAGTTTTTTTAACTGCATATTGCGGCAAATCGGTGATCGTTGAAGGATTAGAGGTGATTCGTTGAAGGGCGCGCAAAAGCCCGTAAGTTATAGTGAGTCGTTTGCGCGGAGCCGAGAATATAATAAGATCTTCGAGCTAATTCGGGCTTCGGGTTAATTCTTATACTGCTGTAGCTTCTATGGCTGAATTACATTAAGGCGAATTTTCAGGGACGGGGCGACTATGTAGATAAATTAAAAAATATTCTTTTAACTGCAAATTGCGGTGAGGCTATTTCTCCGGTGATCGTTGAAGGATTAAAGGTTCTCTCTTTTCGTTAAAAAGCGCGTAAAAGCTCGTAAAATGTAGTGAGCCGTTTGCGCAGACCTAAGCCTTGGATTGATAGTTCTTCCGGCTAATTCGAGCTTCGGGTTAATTTTCACACTGCTGTAGCTTCTATGGCGGAATTTCATTAAGGCGAATTTACAGGGACGAGCCATCTATACAAAAAAATTTAAAAAAAACATAAAGTTGTAACTGCAAATTGCGGTGAAGCTGTTTCCCCGTTGATCGTTAAAGAATTAAAAACGATCCACTAAAAAGCGCGTAAAAGCTCGCAACATGCAGGGAGCCGTTTGGGCGGACCTAAAACGTGCCGCGGCATAACACGGGATTAATCCGGAACCGCTTTTCGCTGAGAACACAAACGCGTTCTTCGAGCTCGTTCCTTGAACAGAGAAACAGAATCACTCGCGCGCTCGGGGCTCGAATAAATTATGCGCGGGAGCTTCCCACAGCACTTAATCGGTCCAGACGCTGTGAACTGCAAGAATCTCTAACCCACCCTTCCCTCTTCGTAATTCCAAAAACTTTCCCGATAAAAAAAACGATCACTGAATAAAATTAAAAAAAAAAACTACTCGACCCGATTTTATTTAATATATATTTTTTTTACTTACCGTCACCAAAGCGTTTTTCCTCGCTTTTCATAATTCCATAATTCACGCGCCTCGCTTAGTAAAAAAAAAAAAAAAAAAAAAAATCCAAAGCGGTTGATTTTACACCGCTCGACGAACCGTGACATTTGTCGGCTAACGAGCTCTCCGCCGGGCCGGTGCTGGCCGCTAGGCCCGAGCGGCGCCCGAGTGTTGTGTACGGCGAGAGAACGAGAGTTAGTCGGTGGACGCGCGGCGGGTGGTTGCGCGCCTTGGCGTGCGACGGCAACGGGAGATATAATTTTCGGGGACGTTCCCCTGTGCCGGCGCACGGTGGGCACGGGCGAGAGAGTGCCGCCGGTCGATAATTGAAAATGGAATGAGAAGGGTGGCTTACCGGCCGGTGCGCTGCCGTGCCGTACGGGTATCGCGAGGGTTTAATTAACCAAAGTTTCGCCGGCCGCGAGTCGCGGACCGAGTGCGAGAGAATTAACGAGATACGGAGACTGGCACAAAGCGAAAAGCATGAAAGAGATGAAAAATTCAGCACCGAGGCCGGGGCGCAGTGTGGGGAGGGGGGGGGGGGGGGGCAGAAAGAGTCCAGGGAGATTTGACGGAAGTCGAGGGGGGACCCTTCTGGCGCGTAAGCCTCGACGCGGCCTCGGTGAATACACAGCACTTGCTCGCATACTCGTGCGTACAGCACGCACCAAAAACAAGCGACGGATAAACAAGCGAATTTTACTTCCAGCAGAAAATTTGAAGAAAATAATTTTTAATTTATTCAGAAAGTTATGTTTTTTTAGTTTACTCGAGATTCGTGGGCACAGACCGTACCAAAAACTATCGAACAAATAAACAAAGAGATTTTACTTCCGGCAGTAAATTTGAAAAAAAGAAACACAATCCTATTCAAAAACGAAAGCACGGCCTAAGTGTTTACGTCGAAAAATTAATTTTCGACGTAATTGAAAGTAAGAATTTTTTGTGTTCGAACTGGTACTGTATTAGCTGGTGCACATGCACGAGAAAAAATATAGACACGGCCATCGAAAGATTATTGAAGTACGAACCGTCTCAGCGGAAGTGGCCGTGCGGTTTTGCTTCTGCGTATGATTTTATGCGTCTGACCGTGTCATATAGAAAAATTTACTTCCAGCAGAAAATTTCAACGAAAAAGAAATGTCCGAAAATGTTTGTTTCTTAGTTTAAACTAACCTGGCGAAAAATGTATTTTCGACGTGATTGAAAACGAGAATTTTTTGTGCTTAAACTGGTACAATTATTGTTTAGTGCGCATGCGCAAGAAAAGAGGAATATAGGGACAGCCATCGAAAAATGATTGAAGTACGAACCGTCTCAGCGGCAGAGGCCGTGCGGTTTTATTTCTGCATACGGTTTTATTTGTCTGACGGTGTAATCGACGTCCGCAGAAGTTCTGATCGTGGCTACGGAACACACTGCGAGATCGTACGCGTCCGTCGAAAGGGTCGAGTACCCACACGTACGCGCTCTCCGCTGTAGCTCTCCCCCCTCCCCTCCGCCCCGTGCCTTGTTCGACGACGACGCTGTTAGTCGCCTCTCTCAAAATCCTTTCAACATGGATTTCGCTGTTTGCCTCGTGCGAATCTGTGACGCACCGTGGCTCCGTGGAGGACGGGGTTTGTTTCTCCCGGTCTGGGGTGAATCGAGCGCGGGGAGTGAGGCGAGGCAATTTCCCTCTCGAGCGACGCACAGTGCCATGAGAGACTATCGAGGAGAAAAGCGAAGAGCACTCGATCGTTGCCCGCTCGAGATTTCCCCCTACTCAATAGATTTTAAAAAATTTTCAAATGTCGGTTACTAATATTATTCTCAGTATAATAATAATATTAATAACAACAATAGTAACTATAATTACAATTTGTGTGTATAATTACAATATTTGTGTATATAGAAACAATAATAACAAGAAAAAAAAATTGACAAAAACCGCTGCGATAGATTTTGAGGATCTCCGAATGTAGTGAAATTCGGGCGGCCGGAGCTTGAGAAAGTAAATAAATAAAAAAATATCGTAGGTTTCACGGAAGAACCGGTGTTCGAGATAATCGGCGCAGGTTTCTCAAGGTTTTTCGGTTCGCGCCCGAGGCGCTAGGTCTCTGTTTATATAATACACAAAATATCGGTGACGAGTGGAAGAAGAAATTTGTCGGGTTTCGCTGGAGCGGCTGCGCGTGTAGCTCGCAGTCCGGTCGTGGTTTGTAAATTCGAACACGAAAGGGGATCGACGATGTGTATCGAAAATTCGTGGTAGCGGAGAGCGAGAGTAGCGGACAAGCTGTGCCGTACAGATTGTATTCGAGTTATATTACCTCGAGCAGGTAAAGGTCAGGCAACAAAGGAACGGTGAAAGGCAGCCGGTAGTCTCGGGGCGGCACGCTATATAGCAAAACACGGTGGTTCGACAAACAGCCTAGCGAGTTTCTGGGCTGTTTACGAACGTTTACAAACGTCGCTTTTCCCTACCAATTTCTCCTTGGCTGTAATAATCGATGTTGTTACACGGGTGCAAACGCTGTACCACACAATGGAATCGCTTCCGACGAACAAATTGAATGTACCCTGCGCGGCACCGCTTACCGACCGATAACTACCTTCGAACACGTGAAACATTATATCTTCCGGTTGGAAAGGGTTGGACAAAAAATTTGTAAAATTGTTTCATAGACTTTCTTCAAAGTCTATTATTATTGTTATTATTATTATCTTAAATATGTGGGTACTTTAATATACACTGTTGAGTTGGGCAAAAATGTGTAGAATGATTGCTCACACTCGGTAACTTCCCTGGGAGCGAAGGGGTTCAGAAAAATTGATAAAATCGTTTCATAGACTTTCTTCAAGGTTTTTTTTTTTTAGATATAAGTACTTTAATATATATGTATCAATTCGTCGAAAATTTATAGAATCGTTGCCATGACACTCGGTGAATTTTACCGTAATTTATAATACTAGCGGTTATGTCGGCTCGCGCGCTCGCATGGATCGCATGGTTCATAACATGGGGAAATCCATTCCGAAATTTCAAAATCCATTCCATATGCTATGAAAACCGGAATTTTAAAAATATAGCATATGGGATGGATTTCGGATATCTGAATTCCATTCCGTATGCTATAAAAAATGTGTCAGCTTCGTCCGAAGGGTCAGCTTTACCTGGGGGGGGGGGGGGGGGGGGGGGGGGGAGACAAACATCAAAACCAACAAATAAATCTGCAATGGGAGGACGAACATCCAAACCAACAAATCCACAATTTTCAAACTATATATAAGATAACATAATTGTTTACCATTCGGACGAAAGTTCCTCGAGTTCTCGGAGGGGCAAAATTCATGACCTTGTCGAGGAGCTTGGGTACGCCGTAGCTATTACTAACGACTCCCATGTATAACTTATCTTCGGATCGGAGCTCCCGTCCCGATAACACGACACCGAACGGAATCGGCATTGTTCGAGCGACGAGACTGTAACGGTAGTGTCAGCTGCGGATATTCGGGACCGTGTATACATAGAAGGTGGAAAGAGTAAAGAAGAATGGACAGCCATCGTTCGGATAACGTGCACGAAAATCGGTCATCAATCTTACTATCTTATTATTGTCTCGGCTTCGAGACTTCCAAAATTCCATCACGTAAAAAAGAACAAAAGTAGAACACAATCACGAGCCCCAATCTGCTCTACGAGTTCAGTGTCGTTTGCCCGTGCATTAATCATCGAAAAGTACCCAGCGATATACAATTTTTTAATTTACATGGGAAAAATTTGTAGAAAGTCACAAAATTCAAAGTGAATTTAAAAATCTCAAAAAAATGCATGCGTGTTCAGAACAACGAACGAATCATTTTCATAAAAAAAAGTTAGGTTTCCGGGAGATTTGTTGAACAATTTTATTTTTCATCAATTTGTTGATAACATTTTGGAATTATTATTAAGCAAAATCAATCTTTTCAGCACCTTCCACATGCTTGATTTAAAAAAAACATTTTTATACCATCCAGAAGTGTTCGAAATTTTCTCTCAATTCTCTTCGAACTCACGAGAGGTCGAGATGTCAGCTAGTACTAACGTGACACAGCTTCGCAGTTCCGTTATCCGAATTTTCGTTAATCCGGAACAACTCCGCAATTGATTCGGACAATCGAGGTTCTACCGTAATTCCGTAACCGGCATTTCGTCGTTCGACGAGCAAACTCGTAAATCCGTTCGCGCCCAAGTTCAAGGTCAGATACCAGGAAGCGTGAACTCGTGCTCGGGCAGCGAGACTGGCCGGCTTGTGTGTCTACCGCGGCCGGTGCGTGATATTATACATCCCGAAGACTTATTCGCAATTTTCTGAACGCCGTCGTACACACACCGGGCTCTCTCTCGCGTTGCCTCGTGATTACGATTTCCGCATCGATAATTACGACGGGACGCTCCCGAGGCGTCTCAGCACCGTGTACAAGGGGCGTCCATGACCGTTTAGTATTTCCCGAGTCCGGCTCTTATCTCGGCTCGTTTGCGGACTCGCGTACTTCTTCGAGCGCCGCATCGGGCCCCGTCGGCAGGTACCTCCGTCGTTGTTTCTCTCGTTTGGATAGGATCAGCTTGTTCGACGAAAAAAGAAGGAACAAAAAAAAAATGAATCATCGGTCTTTGCGAGTTCCGCCGAGAAGAACCAAGAGTGTTACCGTGAGCAAACACGTATATAGACGATCGCCGTCCGACTCGATTTCTCTCCCGAGCTTATTCAGTTTAATGTATGTTTACCGGAGCGTCGAGGTTCAACGCGGCACTTTCCACGAAGAGCTGCCGATGCAGACGTTGCAAACAAAAAATTAAAACATACATATGAGTGCAAAACGAGATATTACATTATAGCGTTAAAAGTAAAATCCATATATATATATATATATATCCATTTAACATTTAACGCTATCATATCATCTCTTATTTTGTATATATATATATATATATATTTCTTATTGGAGAGCTTATCGAGAAATGTAGGAGCCCATCTGAAGATCCGCGAGAGTCGAGGCGTTTTGTGATTGCCTCGCAGCAGCGGAGCGGAAGAAAGTGAAAGAGACCAACGGGCTTTTCCGCACGGGGCAGCTCGTGGCGCGTTTAAATATCAGTATAGATCGCTGCGATTCGGAGAAGGTATAATCGCTCTGTGGGTGAATGTGTAGAGTGGCCACGTCGAGAGTTTAAAAGGAGTGAAAGTAGAAGACGAAGGGAGGAAGAAAGAACAGGAGAAAGAGCCGAGGAGGAGGATTCGAGGAGACCCGGCGTTTCCTCTCGCCTGGCCTACAAAATCACTGAGTCATGGGACCTAGAACGGTTTCGATTTTAACCCGATCGTACAACCCGGATCGGATCGATTAATAATTAATCGGCTTATTTTTACCGTACGGTCGCACAAGTGGTACGGTGTCCCGAGCAACTTGCAGCCTCTGTCAGTCCGGTAGCTGTATGTCAGCCTCACCTTCAATTATAACCGCTCGTTGCTACTAATGCATTCAATTAATTCACATTTTCACCGTCGACGACTTTCGGACGAAACTCTCTTTTTCCTGTCCTAGAGGACTGAAAAGAATACATGACAATGATAACAATAATGACAATGTGAATATTCATAACTTTTCGATACAAGATCCATTGTGACGAATCTTCAAATTTACGTGAGTTGTCCTAAAGGCAAAGTGAAATTGTTATCAATAGAAAATAATCGTAACATTTTCAAAGATTTACTATAAGGAAAAGGAACTTGTTCTGAACGTACGTTAATATTGATGCAATTGATAACGTTACTTAAAATTAATACAAATATATAATAACCCCTCTCAATTACCGCTAAGCACATCATGGAGATTCTGTGTTTTCGGTCAGCTGATTCGCTGAGCGCCTCACGATCCTATATCATTACGGGAAGTGCACCAAATAATGAAATTCATGCCAATAATAATAATAACGATGGCTAGAAAATATTGCGTACAGTGGGTCAAGAAAAGAGTTGTGGGTTTCGAGGAAAGCCGAAAACATTTTTTCGCCCGACACCCGAAGGGGGAACAAGCTCGAAGTAGTCTGCTCGAGAGTAGACGATTTCGTCTCTTTCACTCCTTATCCACGCTTTCCCATCCCCCTTAACTCCGATGGCTCTTTCCTTCCCTCATCAAATTTTTTTTTCCCTCTACATGCTCGCTTCTCCGCGCACTCTCGCCGGCCGACGAGGCTTCCTCGAGCCCGGAGCGTCGAGTGGGCAGCCTCTGCGCTCGAGGAGGCCCGAGAGTGCGAGACCAAAGAAAATCTAGCGGTCTGTTAGGAGCTCTTCTCCCCTTCCGTCCGGCTCCTCGTTCATTCTTTCGTACAGTCACGAGCGCGGACGGTCCCGGCTTGTTCCCCGCATCCGACTTAACGTCGCGAAAGTATCGCGAATCCGCAAACCCGCGACGCGCCGTCCCGTCTTTACGACACTGCGGCGACGCTCGGGCCATCCGAGCGAAACATCGCCATCGATTCTTCATAGTATACGCGTTATATGTATATCCACGCTGGTACGCGCGTTACTCTCGCTATTTCGAGCGAACTCTGCCCACTCACCGTCGAACGAACACTTCCAACATCCACCGGGGAGTTCTCGTTTCCCGGGAACGGAGGCTGCTGCCACAGGCGCCGGCAATATTATCCTACGACTGTTCGCCCTTCAGCGAACGCGGCTCGTCCTACTCGCTCGGATTAATCGACCATCGCGCACGCTTTTCCTTCTCATCGGTGGATTCCTCGATCTTTGACGATTTTCTTTACCGAACGGAAGGGCTTTTTTATTCATTTTTTTTTTTTTTTTAATTGGCGAAAAATTTAATTGATATTTTTAACAATTTTAATTGACATTCTTAAAAATGTTAATTTACTTCTTACATTTTTATTGGTATTTAACGAAAATTTTATTCATAGTTTTAAAAATGTTATTCATATTTTTTTTGTTTTTAATTTATTTCTTAAATATCAATTTTGATTTTTGAATGTTTTTTTCAAACGAGAGAGATATATGTATTCATTGCTGCGTGCTCTGGAACGGAAGTTCTCTAGGATCACCGAGCCTCAACCTAGGAGGGCGTAACGAGCGGAGAATCGTTACGCAAATTTCGATTGAGACCAACATCCACTGGGGAGTTCTCGTTTCCCGCGAACGGAAGCCGCTACCACAAGCGCCGGCAATACTATCCTACGACGTTTCCCGCTTCATCGAACGCAGCTTATCCAGCTCGTTCGGATCAATCGACACTCGCGAACGCATTTCTTACTGCTGCATTCATACATTTTTTGTTATTTGACAAAAAAACATTTTTATGTATATTTTTTTTTATATTTTACTTTCTTAATGTTTTTTTTTTAATTATGGGAGAATCGTTACGCAGATTTCGATTGAGAGTCACTGAATGGTAGCGTGACCGCATCCCCCGTGTTCTTTCCATCGTCGCTGTCTCGAGCACGTTCTCCGTTCTCCATCCACGATCCGTGAGCTCCACCCGGAGCACCGGAGGTCTCGGACCCCGCTCCCGGGCCCCGAGGAGCCGGCCTGGCATCGACTCGAACACAGAGACGGACTTTTCGTTGTCTCTTTTTTTCTCTTATATATATACATATACATATATGTTTACCTCTTTCATTCTACCATACGACGATGTTATTCCTTCTCGGATTTGTATTACTCGCCCCCAGAGTCTGACCCTTTGCCGCGGTTTACGCCGCAGCGTCGCACGGATGTTAAACCATCGTGTGTGTGTGTGTATGAGTGTGTGTAAGAGAATGTAAGCCGATATCTTCGCCGGCACAAAAATATCCGGACATTCGGATGTTATTCAATCGATTATCAATTTTATTTTCTATTTTTTCGATAGAAAATTTTGTTGGAAAAATTCTTCACAGAAGTAAATTGTCAGAGAATGTGAGCCGTTATTTTCACCGGCATAAAAATATACGGACATTCGGATGTTATTCAATCGATTATCAATTTGATTGTTTGTTAATTAGAAAAAGTGTTATACACAGATTAATTTACCTATACTGGGAAGCGACGACGATTTTTCATTCGACTTCCGGTTCGACGAAAAAAAGTGCCTGAATTGTGTCCCATACTTTTGCTAAAATATCTCGGGGAAGTTTTTTTTTCTCACGGAGTCCCGACTCTCCATTTCATCGAACTGCGAGGAGATTCTAGCAGACATCGAGTGGCTGCTCACTCGTGACATTCCTAGGTGTCCGTTGCATCCGGTCGAGCAATTCACCAGCCGTTTGATTTGTTCGAGAGTGCCGCTGTGCTCTCTGACCGCGCGTCTCCACTCTGCCACGAATTACCTCTTTCTCTCTCCACCCCCTATATGCCTCTACCACAGATACTCGTCCAGTTGGACTAGTAGGGAAGCGGAGCAAAATAGACCATCGGGCAAAATGGCCCATCGGACAAAATAGATCATGGGGCAAAATGGACCATGTTGGGCAAAATGGATAATGTGGCAAAATGGAACATGGGGCAAAATGAACCATGGGGCAAACTGGACCATGAGGTAAAATGGACAATGGGGCAAACTAGACCATGGGGCAAACTAGACCATGGGGAAAACTGGACAATAGGCAAAATGGGCAATGGGACAAAATGGAAAATTGTTGACCTATTTTATTTCTCGAGACAAAACAAGGATCTTTCTGAAAAATGAAGGACACTGGTCCGTTTTGCCCCACTCTCTGGCTATCCATCTATCCGCATACACACGCTATAGTCCCGTTCTCGGAACCAATACGGTGAATGTTTTCGCCCGGGCGATTTAACGTTCGAGAAACATGTTTGGTTCGGGAGTACCCAGGAACGTCCCGTAAAACGGGTCCCCGTAAATCCTGTCCGAGGGCACGGGAGTAAAACGTCACGGTGAAAGAGATACTTCGAGTCTCGCTGTATCGACGAGAAACTTAGCAAGATATATATTTTTTTTTTTTGTCGAACAACGTTTCGCCGTTGTCACACCGAATGTTTACCCGCTGCATGGTCTACTTCTCTAGTGTGTCATTTATAATTTATTTATTCATTTTTTCGTATTTTTAAACCAAATTTTCTACGTCCGAAGCGAGAGGACGGTTGGACTCTCGATCGCCGCTTGTATTTCATTTGTAGCTTGATTATTTTTATTCTTTTGTTTCTCGAATTTATTTCCCAACTATAATTCCGAAAGCGAAGCGAGCGAACTGAAACAGTTTCGTTCTCCCCATAAATTGTTCGACGCGAGTTCTCTCGCCCCCGCGTTGTCCAAAGTTCGTCCAAGTTCGTTGTCGGTTAGAATTTCCGAGTCTTAGAAGTTTAGCGATCGCACAGTTTTCCGCCCGCTGGAAACTTCAGCTTCGAGTAACTTTTTCATTATTATTATCTTTTATAACTCCGACGAAAGATGGAGAAAAAAATAAATCAATCAATAACCGTGGGACTTTTCCGATAAATAATTTAATTCAGGAGCTCCTTCGAACAGGTGAGGAATTGGAGTTGGAATCTTCCGAGGAAAAAAAGTCGCGCACCTTTCTGTTTTATTTGGATTTTTTTCTTAATTATTATTTTTTTCTACCTTCTCGAATTTCTCCCGCACGGAGATGGACACGGAACGGTCGACGCGCGAGCAACGGAATTACATGTATACCTATGCAGTTGGCGAACACAATCCGTTGACGGGGAGGCCCGAACGAAAATAAAGCCCGAGACACACCGGTGTGGCACGCGTTAGCCCGACAAGCTGGTAGCGGCCCGCCACCTCCAACTTTTAATTATAGACCGCCGGCACGCGACCTTTCCTCGAAGGATTTCGCCAGTTTAGAGCTCGCTCGGGTTTTACGCCGAGCTGCCAGCGGTGCCGACCACCCTTGTTTCTTATTCATGATTCAGACTTTTTTTTTGTTTTCTTGTTTTAACGGGGAAACCTTGAAAATGTTATGGCCCGTACTTTCATTCCTGCGATATACATAGCTGTAAGGACACTCGTGCTTTTATTATATCCGGGCGTATGCGGGTGACTCAGAAACTCGGATTTTGACGGCGGGGATGCTGCCGGCCGATAAAACGGTAATTGCAACTTCCGCCGGAACTGTAGGTGATACTTATTTATCATTATTATTTTTTTTTATTATACACCCAAAAAAAAAATTAGAATAATTTGACGGGCACCGTTTATTTGGGTTAAGTAAAATGTTTATTTGATTTAAATAAATGTTTATATAAATTAAGTTAATTCGAATAGTTACTTAAATTAACGGTGGCCGTCAAATAATTTTTTTTTCTGGGTCTATCCACGGGCTGGGCTCGATTACAAGCGCGGTACGTAAACTTATCGGCCAATGGACAACAAAGTATTGAGAAAGAACTTCGCTGCAATAAGTAAATATATTCGCTTATACCACAATAAATAAAGGGAAGAAAAAATTAAAACTATAAAAGAAGTCTTATAAAATGCGAATATAACAAAAATAAGTCTCGCTAAAAATTCGCATTTTGGGCGTCGAATCTTTACAGCTAAGTTACATTAAAAAGGACCATAGCGTGTATTGGGTTTTTCTATCCATTCATTGACAGAGTTATAGATATTTTAATTTTTTCAAATATACAAAGTTTTCCGTTCCATCAGTTTTTTGGTTATTTTTGAGAACGTCCATTTCTCGAATACACCACGAGTGTCGTGAGGGAGATAAATTCCCCGACACGAAACTCGATGCACGCGTGCCTCCGGGGGGAATTTTTCAATACTATATAGAGTACAAAATACGATTCCGTAATCGGAGATCAAGTCGGGAGGCCTTCGAGGGAGACCTCGCGACATCCGAGTACGTCTCGAGAGCGTACTTCACGAATCTCCCGTGGAATCGAAGTACGTACGGTGAAAAATATATTTTAAAAAAATTCGCAATTATTTCACATATATTTTCTTTTTAATTCACGAACTTAACACAGATATTACGCATGCATGTAAAATCAATATTGTAAAGTGCGTATCTGTACAAATAAGTAAATAATTACTTATTTACACATTTATTTACTGATTATTTGTTTGCACAAATAAATAAATAAATAAATAAATAAATCGACGAAAAGATGTACAACTTTGAAGCATGACATTCTACACTGAAGTAGTGTCGTGTCTCCTCGAGGCTCAAGGTCATTCGTGCATCGAACAAATAAATTGCTCCACCATATTCGATCTGGACGAGGGTTATCCGGCCTTGGCGAGTCGCTCCTAAAGAATCGAATACTCGTTACGGTCCAAAAAGTATCTGGTTCGCTCATCGATCGTGAACCATCGATCGATCGTTAAAATAATCGATCGAGCCGTCGTACGACGGAAGTTACGAAAATTTTGCGCTCCCGTACCGAAGTTAATTATTTTCCTTCGGATCAATAAACCGCTCGGAAGTTTTCGTTTGCTACGGCTGAGTTTGCACGACGTATATGGAGTGCCCGACGCCCGGGGCTCTCCGTGTCACGGATGTGTCGTACACGAGAATGGTTTCGGGGCGAGAAGGTCTGAACGGAGGTGACCAAGATATAATGACCGTCGAGGAAGTCACCGAGCACCGTTACCGCGCGGCCACAGCTGTTCTCGTCACTACAAAATAAGAGTACGACGCCCGTATTCGTTTCGTCAACCTTCGCTGCTAAAAGTGTAACAGCTAAATACAGACGTGCTTGACACACACTGTTGAAAATCGTGGCCCAATGTCTCGCAGTACTATCGGCATTGTCGGCAGTGTTTGAGAATAATACAACCCTTATATTGTAACCCTTACAATTTTTCGACAAAAATGGTATTTTTTCAAAAAATTTTTTTAGAATTTTTTCTTTACTGTAATCGGTTGGTAAATATGCCACTTGAAAAGAATGGCGAAGGTTTTAATTCGATATCTCGAAATTTTTTGAAAAAAAGTGCCGTTTCGCAAAATTTAACATAGGATTCCCTATGCTGGAAATGGTCAATTTTTAAAATTTCTAAATAGGTTCCAGTTTTACGTTTTCTGTGTGGAAATGGGTCACCTGAAGCGAATGGCGGTGGTAGAAATTCGATATCTCGAAAAAAAAAAATTCTCCATTTTGAAAGTGGAAAAATGAGAAGGGGTAACCTTTACAATTTTTCGACAAAAATGGTATTTAAAAAAAAAAAAATTTTAGAATTTTTTCTTTTCTGAAATCGGCTGGTAAATATGCCACTTGAAAAGAATGGCGAAGGTTTTATTTCGATATCTCGAAATTTTTTGAAAAAAAGTGCCGTTTCGCAAAATTTAACATAGGATTCCCTATGCTGGAAATGGTGAATTTTTCAAATTTCGAAAAAAATACAAGTTGCACGTGTTTTGAGCCGGAATGGGCCACTTAATAGGGAGCTAGCGGGTATGTAGCCGAGTTGCGTCGATATAGCGGTCCATCGGAGCACGCAGACTGCTGCTGGTCGGTGCTCCAGTGATTCACGTCGGGATCATCAATTAAAATTAATTACGAGGGTAATAGAGGTCTGCGGGGCAGGAAAGGGGGGGGGGGGGGGGTTAGGGTGATATGTGGAGAGAAAACACTTCGAACGTCGAACATTCTGCGCATGCGTCGACACCGCGAGCCGCTGCGTTAACGTTAACGAGATCGTTGCGCTACACCGCGCGTAATATGCGTGTTTAATATTATACAATGTTTACACTCGAGATAATAAATTTGTGTTATAAACGAGTACATCACATACCGGGCGCTCGTGAACGAGCGGATTGATCTCAAAACGTACCAAATTCTCAAAAAAAATTAAAAATACAAAAAATAATTAAGGAAACCTCATACGGCATTTTATACGAAGTGAGCTCGAACTTCCATATAAAGCGGTACACCGATGGGATAAGCCGCGTCGGCAAGGCACGTTCTTCTTTTCTCGTCTTAATTGAATTACCGTTAGACGCGGAGGAACAGCGCGAGGCTGATTCATTAATTTTTTTTTGTCTTCCTTTTTTCTTTATCAAACTCATTGTTCCGCCACACTGCGAGGTGAACTTTTCCACGGTTTAGTGAACGAGTACGACGAATGGTGACGCGTGCCAGAGACCGAGTTTTACGACGAGGGAATAAATAATACGTTGCTTCGTAGACACTCGAATACCGTTGAGTTCCAGGAAGCTGCTGGAATATTTTTCCCACTTTTCTATCGTGCAATAAACAAAATATCTTACGGATAAAAAAATAGGAAAATAAATTATACAAATTGCATACCAGTTGATTTGCATATTTCGCGCAGCTTTGTTTAGAGATTGATGTGAAAAATAGCGGGAAAACTTGCCGGTTTGCAGTCTACATTGTGCGTCCCTCCCCACGCCAAACTCGCGAGAGAGACGCGCCGAGTAGTGCGAATAGTGCGTAAGGGAAAGGTGACTGGTCGCGAGACTATGTCGAGGGACGCTGTTCGAAGAGGGCAGCAGGAAATGCGAAAAAATATTTTAAAAACCGGATAAAAACATAAAAATGATGATAAAAAATAAACCATAGACGACAGAAAGAGTAGACAAAAATGACACGAAAAATAAAAATAGATGACAGAAAAAATAAAAATAAATGACACGAAAAATAAAAATAGATGACAGAAAAAATAAAACTAAATGACAAGAATTGCACACGAGCTGATTTGCATATTTCCCGCAGCTTTGTTTAGAGATTGATATCAAGAATAGCGGAAAAACTTACCGGTTTGTATTCTGCATTGTGGGTCGCCCGGCACGCCAGACACGCGATCGAGCCGCGCCGAGTCGGGCACGTCAATGCGTGCGAATAGTGCGTAAGAGAAGCGTGATCGTCGCGAGACTGTGTCGGGGGACGCTGTGCGAAAAGGGCCGCAGGAAATGCGAGGAACGGACGGGGTAGGGAGCTCGAGCGAAGGCCAACAGGGAAGCACGAACTTCATATCTGCGTTCCCTCCTTTCTATTTCCGTCTAGGATTATCCGGGAGAATGCGCGAGCGTGTATCTCTCCGGCCGTACACGCGCTGTCGCGGAGCAACAGGACGAGGCAGCGAAGGAGACACTTCCGCGCCGGTTCGCCCGAGCGAACCCGCCGCTCTGTCCTCGGGGGTCAGAAACCTCCCGATGCTCGGAGACTACGGCGACGATGCTTGCAGCGGAACTTCAGCGCTATTAAAAAAATATCGACTTTTTTGTTAAGAGCGCTTTGAGAAAAAATATACTATACATATTCTTTAATAGAAAAAAATATTATTGACGTAAAAAATGTATACGAGGCATTCTCTGTCAACTCAGCCACTTTTTTTCGACCCTCAGATCTATCCTATATAACGACAAAAAAGTTCTCTTTATTCATTAACCATGTAATGCACGTAATGCGTGTAATGCGTCCATGTAATACGTTATATTCTCGTTCATATTGCAAAGGCTATTTTTAGGAGAAAGAAATGAAAATTATATTTTTTCGTGCAACGCAACACCTTTGATTTCGCTGACAATTTTTCACGGTATTCGGCGATGTATGAAGTACCTACAAAACAATTGGCAAGGTGGAATTTGACTTAGTTGCTAAGCAAAAAAATGTAATAAGATAATATTTTTATTACAATTTTCCAAATTACAACAATCACAACAATTTACCAAATTTTATATGTGAAACGATGTAAAAGGCAATCGAAGCCATACATTGTATATAAATAGTACTACTATTATTAATAACAGTAGGCAAGGGAATTTTAACGCAATGAAACGATATTTTTTATAAGACCACTCCGAACAAAAAACAAAATTTATCAAAAAAGAAACAATGTAAACCCAACATAAGAAAGCGAATAGTCGCTGGTAGTAAAAGCAAAGAACGGACAAAAACGATGATACCCGAATCCGAGCTTTCAAAGACGCATTACACTTCGGTCCTCCCCACTGTCGCCGGCATTAAAAGCTCCTCTCATCTCTTCGTCGTCAAAATAATGGAGGAGTCTTGGCGCCTCGTCAAACAGAGCCTTTTACTGTTTGAAAGCGTCTGGAGACTTTTCATATTTGCATCTCGAGCAACCTATTTGATGGTCCTTTTAAAATTCCCCCGCTCTCCGATACCCTCCAATATCCGTCTAACCCGATTTTTCCTCGTCCAGCTATGACAGTCACCGCTCAAAACTGCAATTTAAAAAATCCATTCTCAGAGCAAAAAATGTCTATCGACAAAATAACACTACATACACACGCACAAAATAGTCACCGCTACCGCCATTGCGGTCCGTTTACCCAGAAGCCCCAACCTCAGTCTCCTCCCCAGCACAGATTCAAAGTTCACGCGCTCTCCGCTGCCCTCCCAATATCCGGCTAATCCGATTTTTCCTCGTCCAGTTATCACAGTCGACGCTCAAAGCCGCAATAAAAAAAAAATGCATTCTCAAGTTCTCATTCTCAGAACAAGTGTCTATCAACAAAATAACACCACACACACCCATGCAGAAGTCACCGCTGCCGCCATTGCGGTCCGCTTACCCAGAAGCCCCATCCTCAGTCTCTTCCCTAGCACACTTATAATAACAATAACAATAATCGTACGTATAACAATAGACTCCCGAGTGTCGGACGAGCAATTACGACCTCGTTCCGTTTGTTCTCCTTAGCCTTGCTCTTGTATCAACACGGCTCATTGTTCCTCGTTACTCTACTTGTTTCCCTCTCCTCCCCGCCCCCCCTTTCTGGTCTCATTCTTCTTACGCGCTTCGCGTACACGACTCGCCGTCGGACGACCGAGAGAGCTAATTAAGAACGTTTATGTTCGCAGGGTAACGATATCCGACTCGTCTGTCTGTTTATATATTATATATATATATACATATATATATATATATATATATATATATATACGAGATAAAAGATCGCGTCGGCAACGTCGAGGTGGATAATCAAGCGGAGCATCTCGGCGGGAAGAAGCGAAGCCGAGGGTAGAGGAATAAGAAGAGGTGCGCACGCGCGGGGGATCGGTAGCGATACACAAAGCGAAATGGCGAGCAACGGCGAGGTCTGGGTGCAGTGGTTCACGTGCTGCCTGACCCAGCAAGGTCCGGGCGCCCGGGGCAAGAGGCAGCGGCCCCAGCAGCAGAGGCTCAGGATAGACCGGAGCATGATCGGCGCGCCGACGAACTTTCAGCACACCGGTCACATCGGCGGCGGCGATCTCGCCGATATGGGAAGCCCTCACTTATCGGCCATTCAGACCCAGATGCAGGGAAAGGGCGGCTACGAGGCGTCATTCGGTGTTAAGGTACGTTTTCAACCCGCTGAGACTTTGCGGGGGTTTTTTTTTCTCATCGTTGGTCGTCATAATAATTTGACAAATTGCCGTGCCACGAAGTCTCGCAGTTTTGATCTTATCGACTGTTTTATGAACGTCGAGCCTGCGATTGCGTTATTGAAAGATTTTTTTTTCTAGAGATATATCATTTGTGAAAATAGTTATTATTTTTTATTACTAATTGCTGTTATTCAAACGACCTATTGGTAAATCTTTAGATTTTTTATTTGTTTAATTTTTCATCACAGAGCGTCAGAAAAATTTGCCAGGTTGCATGCAGGGAAGTTTAGCAGTTTTGATTTTTTAAATTTATTAATTTTTTTCATTTTCGGCTTCGATTTTCGATAGACGTCGATCTTGCGGTAGATTCTATAAAAGAAAATTAATAACAATAATTTATTAATTGCTATTCCTGCGTAATTGGTATCTCAGCTTCAAATTGCCAAACCCGTAGATTTGGGAATATGCAGGATAGAATTTGCCACGTTAATTCCATACGTGAGCCGGAGCGAGCCTCGGCCTCCCGCGTCCTTCGATTATCGTACGACCTAATTCCAAGCAGGATACGTTTCGCTCGTGTATAGATTCGTGTACGTACGGCAGTCGATGTTTCGCGTCTTCCATCGTATCCCTACATTGTATACGTACACCGGTGCACGTCCGGGTACAACGCTCTACTATATACGAGCCTTCCAGTATCGCGCACCTTGCAGCAAAACAGCCGTACATTTTCGTAGAGTTATTACGGCACATAACTCGCCCTCGTGAGAATTCTATCCAGTTTCCTGCGCGCGGCCTGAGAATGCTGCAGCAGCCGAGAGCGCATGCGCGCGCCGGAGAGCTTTCGACGTTTCAAACCGATTTGTTGTTTCCAACCCGAGTCGCTCGGATTGTGAGGCAACAGTACCAATGCTCGAAATTCACTTTGAATTTTTTGTTTTGTATTTGAAAAATTTGTAGAAAGTCACAAAACTCAAAGTAAATTAAAAAATCTGAAGAAATTTGTACGTAGTCAGAAGAATGAACTAATCATGTCCATTAAAAAAAAAGTTAGGAGATTTGTCGAACAATTTTATTTTTTATCAATTTGTTGATAACATTTTGGAATTATTATTATGCAAAATTAATCTGTTCAGCACTTTTAATGTGCTCGATTTTTTCAAAATTTTATAGCGTTGAGAAGTGTTTGCGATTCCCTCTCATTTCTCTGAAACTTATGTGGAGCGAAGACTATTCGTTCATGTTTACCTTACGGAAATTCTCAAAGCACGTTCCGCAATGCCCCTCGATTGTTTCGTCTGCACTCGGACGTAATTCTACAAATCGAATAGAATCTTTTGTGTTTTTTTCTCTATTTTTTTTATTTACCGGTCAAACGTTTTGCCCCGGTATCGAAAATCGATCGGTGAACTATAAGCTCCTGAAACGGGGACGCGGAGTCCTCGGTGTTCGCCCAACGACCTTGCCGCGAACTTCGTTCCACTCTGCTCTCCTCGCGCGGATGTGGCTCTCTCGTCAACGATGCAAACAAAACTTTAACTGCGGCCCGCCGAGTCCCTCGCTTCGTCGACCTACTTTCTTTCATCTTCCACTCCGTACAGCCGGTTTCGTTTTGCGCTCGTTCCGAGCTTTTATTGCGGTCCGCAATATTCATGGTCCCATTAAAATCGGGCACGGTATTCGATGCTTTCACAGGGTTCGAACGGACGGGTGTGTAAGATTTTCTTTGATAATTCGGTTCTGAGCTTTTTTTTCGAAACACCCTCATTGGGGGTTAAAAAACCCCCGAGGTGCCAGAACTGTTCTACAGACGTTAGTAATATCGATGCTCGTAATTATATTTTTTACCCCCGTATAAACAACACTTCGAAGTGACTCTACGATTTTTTTCACAATTGTTTGACTCTATTTTAAAGCCCAATTGACATTTTAAAGACCGGTCAAAAATGATCAACTATCGGTTAAGGTACAAACCGAAAGAAATCGTATTACATAAAATTATAATGTTCCGAAAAAAATAATGCAATTAACCAATAAATAATAATAATAATGATAAAAATAATAATAATAATAATCGTCGCCCTGAGGGAGTTGCAAGTCCATTCATAAAGTCACGGATCGACGATCAGGCTCGCGCGCTCACTTGCCTCCGGAGCGAGAATAATGTTACGCATCGTGGGCACTCGCGGGCAGGTTATATACCTACGAACGTGGCGCGTCGCGCCTCGTCGTCTAAAAGCCACCGAGCGAGCGCACGAATCCTTCCCACGTGCCCGGATGTAACACGCGCAGTTTATACGAGTACAGAGCATGAGCTGCATGTACTCGCATACGTATACGCGAAGCTATCCGACTCGGAGATACATAAACACTGCAACGTGTGTGTATATATATAGATCCGGACGGGATGATAAGTTTACCTGTTACTAGTGGCCGCGTGATTCAGACTGCTCGATATAATACATTAATCGAGAGTCCTGCCCTACGAGACCTTATACGGCGGCACTTCTAACTTAAAGCATGTAAAAAAAAAAAAAAAAAAATGAAGTAAAAAAAACACCATCTGAAATAATTTACTTCGAGCTGGAATCAAGCGAGACCTCGAACGTTAAATTCTGTTATTAATCGTTCGCATATTTTGCAGTCGTAATTTCCATGCGGTAATTCATTGGTTCAAACATTTTGTAGAATGCAAATTTATCGAAACGCGGAATTGAAAATTAACCGATGCAGAAAATTCCGGATTATCTAACGGCGAGCCGCGCAGCTGAATAAATATTCTCCGCGATATTTTTTTTTTCAAAACCGTACGGATGATTTTAGTGTAATGTAAAGAAAACAAAATTGAGTCCAAAGAAACATTATGTGAATAATTCACTTCGAGCTGAAATCGACCGATGCCTCGAAGGTTAATTCTGTTATTGATTCGTTCGCATATTTCGCAATCGTAATTTCTACGCGGTAATTCATTGGTTCATACATTTCGCAGAACGCAAATTCATCGGAACGCGGAATTGAAAATTAAGCGGTGCAGAAAATTCTGGATTATCCGACGGCGAGCCGCTGAATAAATATTTTTTGCGATTTATTTTTTTTTTAACCGTACGAATGATTTTAGTGTAAAGTAAAAAAAAAAAAGGTTCCTTCGCATGAGTAGAATTCTTCGGGAGCGTTCGAGCCGAGAATGAGACACGGCCCATATGGCAGAACGAGCGCGAAGTACATGGAAGATTAAAGTGGAGCGCATTCCATAGCGAGAGAGCAGCGACTCCCGTACGGTTTATTCGAGCGCCGGCGTCGTTTCGATTGACCCGTGACATCCCCGCGAGTCGCTTCGCCGTGGCATTGCTAGACGATCTCGAGGCCGATTCGGCCGACGTGAGTTTGCTCGGGGTCTTAAGGTCGATTTCGTCGCACGAGGCCGAGAGAGCCTTACGGTCTGAAGAAACGAAGTGAGAATAGATCGAGCGAGCCGGCAACACAACGGCCCTCACGATTTTGCAACACATCTCGTTACACGCGCGCTGTACGGCTCTTTATAGGTGTAAATAGACCCTTGCCCGCTTACGCGCATGCGCGGTAGATCGTTCGCGCACCTCTCGATCGTTTTACGCCATTTTCGACACACGAAATATTTAATCGCTTTTTCATTTAATTAATTTTACTTAACTTATGATAATTTAATCGATCACCCTTTTGAGGCGGCGTGAAACCTTCTCGGTCGGTAACGAAAACTGTAATTTATTTTTCCCGATTCTCAACCTTTTCCGGCTAAAAGCAAATTCTCACACGAGACGGATGTCGATTTAGACGCAAGAGTTTGCTTTCGACTATCCACAGTCAGCATCGTCGACGAAAATGAATTACAGTTTTTATTACCGACCGAGGGGTCTCGCGCGCTCTTAACCGGACGACCTCATCCGATTAATCGGCAATTCATGGAGCCTCTCGAGAATCGCCCCGTCGCCCTAGGCGTGGGGAATTCTCCTCGCGTCGGGTTTTTGTGAATCGCATCGTTTACAATGCGCTCGTAACGAGCCACGCTGGCACCTCCGTCCCGATGTGATATCTCACTGAGCTTCGCTGCGAGCTAAATTTTGTTACTTTCTTTTTCTTTCACCTCGGAGATGAATCTCTTTTTTTCGTTGATTTTTTTTTTACACGAGCGCACGGATCGCGACGAAATTCGATAAGAATTGAGAAAAATGAAATAAAAATACAAAAAATAAAAGCCTCGAGGCTTCTCTCGCCGCGGAGCGTGAGAGTAAAACATACGTACGAGGGTAAACAAACAAAAAAAAAATTGGACGGAGGTATCGAGGGAGCGAAGATTCGTCCGATCGGTGGTCCGGCAGCCGCAGCGGCAGAAAAATGTACCGCGCGGCCGGACGGCGGAGCGAGCGGCCCGCAGCGAAACAAAGAGCCCGCGAAAGAGGAAGCGAGGAAGTTGTGTGGAACGTAAGCGCGAGAACGACGAACGAGCCCGAGCGAGAGCCTCTATGCGCAAACCAGTTTTTTCGGTTGTCCGCGTGTCTTGCATGCGTTCTTGCTTTTCTCTCGCTTTATCGCTCCCTATATATCCTGTTATGTCTTCGCCCGGGGATCTACTCTGTACGAGCCGTGTGTACGCCCGAGGGGAGCGCTCGGACTCCGGGTGAATGGGACGGGAAGAAAAGCGACGGGATCTTTTATTTCTCGAGCGAAAGCTCCGGCACACGTTTTGCTTTTCTTCGAAGAAAACTATTCGGCACGCGAAACCCTGCAACCATTTTTTATAATTAAAGTTAATAATTTAAATAATTTATGGAATGGGAAGAAAAGCGGCGGGATCTTTTATTTCTCTACCGAAAGCTCCGGCGCACATTTTGCTTTTCTTCGAAGAAAACTTTTCGGCACGCGAAAACCTGCAACAATTTTTTTAAATAATTAAAGTGGGTATAATTGAAATAATTTTAATTATAAACAATTTTTAAGATGATATTTAAAAATGGAATGAAAAAAATTAACAAATTAATTTATTGTCATCGGCCAGACTTGGGAATGAATTCTCAGCATTGGATTTTACGGCTTCATCCTTCGAGGTTTTTAATAAAAAGATGGCAAACTCCGTTGTGCTGAAATATGAGGTACTAAAATAAGTTCATCTAATCTCAAGTGTTTGAATTTAGAAATAAAAACAAAAATTCCAAGTTTCTTATAACTTCATCTTAACTTATTATACTGTTCTAAAATAGGATTTACATAATATTACTTCTAAAAGGAGAAATCCGTCAAATAAATTTTTCATCCGCGAGAATTCCGCTCTTCTCCCAATACCCAAAAATTTTCATCGCCCCGTCTCTGACAAAAATGACTTTACGCGCCAGCGCCGGGGCTTTCCATTCCCGTGAATCTCGGGCATAAATAATACTCGCGATTTATCAAACTCAAGCTTAGAGAAAGAGATGCCCGACACGATTCCCATTGCTCGAGAGAGCGTTCGTGTGCGTCGTTACACGCGTTTATTTACATATAAATACGCCGACGAAAGCGCGCGGAGCGCGGCGGGCACAGCGAGTCCCTTGTCTCTCGGCGAGGCGCTTCCGCATCGTCTTCGTCGTCGTCCCTCGCGCTCCTCGCTGCTGGGGTTCCATTATTGCTCGCCGGCTGTTCGATGACGCGGATGGAATTTTTTATTATTATTTTTTTATCGTTATTTTTTTTGTCCTCTTCGTGTTTCTCCCTCCCGAAGACGACGACGTTCCGCTCTTCCGCAGAATGGTCGTATCGTCCACTGTGCCGACTTCGGAGTCTGCAGTTACTCAAAAGTTTCGAGGGCCTTCGTCGATGTGTTCACTGTGTCAGAACGTTATCGCGATTCGAAGTGAATCATCTTGCAACACGAGCATCTCCCTACTCGAGTTTATCGCCCGGTTGTAATACCCCGAGATAGACCGCGAAGAGCGTGTTACCGCGAACCGGTAATCTTTGCCCGAAGATACAGGAGAGGAAACAAATAATATTGATCCGAGGA
This sequence comes from Amblyteles armatorius, assembly GCA_933228735.2. Classification (NCBI taxonomy): domain Eukaryota; kingdom Metazoa; phylum Arthropoda; class Insecta; order Hymenoptera; family Ichneumonidae; genus Amblyteles; species Amblyteles armatorius. The sequence goes on along the minus strand of OW121688.1, from coordinate 14,367,831 downwards.
ATCGAAAATAAATAAAAATAAAATAAAAACAAGGAGGTACGAGTGAGCGATAAGGAATCAGAAAATAATTAAATTAATGATAAATAGATATAATATAATATAATATGATAAGAAAATTTGATCCTCCCTGCAGCTGGATGGATCGAGCTTATCGCCTGAATAGCCCATGATGAGCGTATTACCGCGAACCGGAAATCTTTGCTCGAAGGTACAGGAGAGAAAACAAATAATAGTAATCCGAGGAATTGAAGATAAATAAAAATAAAATAAAAACAAGGAGGAACGAGTGAGCGATAAGGAATCAGAAAATAATTAAATTAATGATGAATGAATATAATATAATATAATATGATAAGAAAATTTGATCCACCCTGCGGCTGGATAGATCGAGCTTATCGCCCGGTTGTAATCGCCCGAATAGCCCGTGAAGAGTGTGTTACCACGAACTGGTAATCTTTGCTCAAAGATACACGGCAGGAAAAATAATAAACAAAATAATAATAAAAAGAAGGAGATACGAGCGACCGATAAGAAATCGGAAAATAATTAAATTAATGATGAAGCAACATAATATAAAATAATATAGTATAGCGTAATAGAAAACAAAATGAAAGGAAAAAAAAATAAGAGGCATGGATCGAGGGATGATTTTCCCTCCGGACGAAAATGTTATTGAGAGTAAAAAATCAAAGAGCTGCCCTTCGAGCCCTCGCGAGACGAGAAGACTCTCGAACGGCAAGGTTCTCCGAGTTAGCGAGTTTTGCGTTTCTCGAGGAGAGTCCCGGGACAAGATCGCAGCGCGGAGAAGAGGAATCGGTTTGTCTTGCCGAGGCACGAGCGAGACCGAGTCGTGACCGGACTCTCGGGCGTTCGTCCTCGATAAAATCGACTCCTCGCCGACCCTCCGAGGTCTCGCGAGCGGGCCATAGGGGCAGACATCGCATGCCGCGTGGTACTTGGTGGCTCCGGAGCGGTGGGAAAGAGCGGAAACCCGCCGCAGCCTCAGCGAGTCGGAGGCGTGGAAGGTCGATGACGATGCGGGACGTTTTCTCGAGTCGGTGCCAATTTTTTTCCGCAACGAAAAAAAATCGCTTGCGGGCTGCCAAGAATTTTTAAAAATTTCGATTCTACTTTCAATTCCTAAAATTCCAATATGATGTTCAAACAACGATGGCAAGACTGTCAAGGTGTAATGTTATCGCTTCAATCCCGGATGGAATTGTAGGAATTGAAGGTAGAATAGAAATAACAATTTTTTGTTTACTCAGCATCTTTTGTGTTTCCGTAATAAAAAAAAAAATAATAATAATAATCGAGATTTTAGTGTCAGGGTACTCAAAATAGTCCGAAACGTCGAGAAATGCGAACTTTACCTGGTGTCCGGATATGTGTTTGTGTGTGTGTATGTGTGACTCGCATAAGTTAAAGCGACTGCGACTCAGAAGCAGTTTAAAACCAGATGAAATTTGGTACACCAAAAGTGGTCACGTATCTTCATTCGGTGCAATTTTTATGAAGATTGAGGCCAGACTTGAGATTTTACAGAATTTTTCATTGGAAGCCCGCAAGCGAATTTGACTTGAGCCATTGGCATTTTTTTCCGTTCATTGGCATTTCAATTTAAAAAAAAGACACGATGGATGCTTCGAGCCTTACTTACGAGTCGCGGGATTTAAGCTTCAAAGCTCGAGACGCTCGAGAGCGAGCGCCGGTATTCGCGAGAACCGAATCGCTCTTCTCTCCGCTCCGTTCCGTTCGCTCGCAGGAAGATATGTACCGTTGTCGATCGTGCGGGACCGCAGTCAGGAACGCTACGGATTAATCCCGGCACTCTCCGGCGCGTCCCTGCACCGCGAGAAAAAAAATGAAAAATATAAACACGAGCCATTAATGCATCCGCGTGGATCTTGATCTCGCAGACTTCGCGACTTCCCGAAGAGCCACTCACGCGGATTTATAGAAAAGAGCTTCATACCGCGTCTCGCGGGGAGCCTGAGAGAAATCCTCTTTTCGCCTTCTAAAACTCTCGGGGACTTTCGGAGTACAAGATTTATCCGACACGCTTTCTATTCGCGTCCACAGTGTGCGCTATTTTTACTCCGTGTATTTTTTCATGTTGTTTTTTTAGGAGAAGAATTTTTTTTGTGCATTTATTCTCTCGCATGAAGAAAGGAAAGTCGTGGTCAGCGATTAATTGAAAAAAAACAAATATCTGTACTTTCTTTTTTAAGATTAGTATTTTTTTGTCACTGAATTTATTCTCTCACACGAAGGAATTAAAGATGAATTCCGTCCATTAAATTTAAGAAGAAAAGAAAATTAATAATGTTTTATGTTTTATTTTTTGCAGGCTTGCTGAGGTACCGTTGCCCCGAGGGTGCTCGAGACTGACCTGTGACGAGCCTCGCGGTGGATATTAAAGAATTAAACGGAAACCCGAAGGGAACGACGCGCCCGGAGAACGGCGGAGCTCGCGGAGGATGTTAAAAGAGAAATCTGTAAATAGACGTGATAGAACTTGTCGTTGCGAACGAGGGTGAGATCTGATCAGCAACAATGTCGCCCCAGGGTGACAATCGTTGGATTGCTGGGAGGGGGAAACTCGGCGTTTTAGCTTTTTGGACTGAGAAGCGAAAAAAAAATTAAATGGAATTTTCCCGAAGACAATGAAAGGGCAGACTGCATGAATCCCGCCCTACTTCTTCCCCAACCGCTTTCTCTATTTCCCCGACGAAAGAACACAAGATCGAAAGTAGATTAAAAAATTAAAATCATAAAATGAAAATAAGAAAAATATAAAAATTAATTCTGTATCATAGCCAAACGACCACAGTCCACAGAACCATCTCAACCGCGTGCCTGATACAATTTCAAAAAAAGAAGAAAACAAAAAACTTACGGAGTTTGAACTCAGAGAGTCTCTCTATGCCTTCCTCCATCAGTGAAACAAAAAAAAACAAAAAAAAAAATTTCCTACACTACACGCAATTCGCGTTTCTCCTTATCTTGTATCCACCAGAATTGTGATAAAAGCTGCGTTACCGTTCCTCCGTATATTTTTTCCTCTCTTGCCAGGCGAGGGTTCCGCAATGTAGAATTTTTACCCCCCCCCCCCCCCCCCCCCCCTTCCGCCCCCCTTGGACGAGCACTCGAAGGCACTCGAGAGAGCGTTCGGAGGAAAAGTGGTTTACACGCAAACGACTAATTATACACTATATCAATGAGCTTCGGGCCATTGTTTTTACATTATTATTATTATTATTATTATTATTAATATTATTACTATTATTATTATTATTATCAATCTTATTGTTACGATCATACCTTCGCGCACTGCCTTAAGGGTGCCACGTCGTTGCATCTACGACAGTGTTAGGCGCGAGCGGCTCGCCGTTTGCGCCACCGTGTTCTCTCGACGCCGGTGCAAAAATTAATTTTTGGATTTTTTTTTTTGCTCGTTCGTCGAACTTACGAAAGCGTATCGAGTCTCGACAATCCCGCGCTGCACCGAGCGACATTGTATTTATTTATTATTTATCGTCACCCGCCCATGAACTCGGCGCGACGATCGGAGAGAGCCCGGGTGCGTCGCTCTCATCCTGCAAGAAAACAAATATTATTTATTAAGCCTGACTTGTTCGTATAGTACTCTAAAAAAAAAATTGTTTTTCTTTATCGACGACTCTGTAGTTTAATTTTAGGCGATAGGTTTAAGGAATTTAAGGAAAAACCACGAGAGAATGTCGCTGTTAGGTATTATTATAAATATATTGTACTATTACGATAATAACGATTAATCGTAGGCGGCGAGCGTGAGAGTTAGACACGCTTGTTCGGTCGCTCGTGCATTTTTTTTTGATGATTGTAATATCGAAATTTCGCATTTTTCGCGAGTAATCGAGTTTGGATTTAAAAACGAAAAATTGTAACGCGTTATCGTACGAAGATGCGTTACTTTCGAGCGTCGAACTGCGAACTCTGTACCGATCGAGGATAAAAATCGTCTCAGCATTTTTGACGATTGTTATATCGAAAATTTGCATTTTTCGCGAGTAATCGAGTTCGGATTGAAAAGAAAAATTGTAACATTGGCATTACCGTACGAAGATTCGTAACTATTGAGCGTCGAAATTTAAACTCTGTACGGATCGAGGAAAAAAATCGCGTTAGCATTTTCTCTCTCCTTGCGCATCGCTTTTCGTAACGCGATCGCTCGAACCTCGATAGCATGTATCAGAGAGGTTCGTTACAGAGTCGCGCGTCTTCTCGACACTCGAGAGTCTTCTCGGGGCTCTCGAGAGACAAAAAAAAATCCACTCGACGAGACTGTCTTATGTTCGCGATATAATGTGCGGTGTGAGGACAAAAAAAGGCAATTACACGTACGTCAGACGTTCTTGCGAGAGAGCAGATTGCGTTCACTTGATATTCAACCAGGTCAGTAAATCGATTGCCGCGCGAAAGGAATGCCCGACATCGCAGTGCAATAAGAAGAGCCCATGTGCAAGAAACACAGAGAATATTATAACGACTTAAGTTCCGCGATTATCGGTCGAGGAGTATCGTAAGGTCTAGTGTGCTAAGTTCTCGTTGTAACGATGCGTAGCCGACTTGTTATTCGACGACAAAAAAAATCGGGGCATGACTGTAAGGAAGAGATAACTGCGTCGACGAACTGTTTACCTATTTTTTAATGATAGTTTATTTGAAGAAAACGAAAAGAAAAATCGTCGCTTCGGTGGTTAATTAAAAAAAAAAAATAACGTGAAGATAAGATGAAACGACGAGTATTTGTATCTTAGTTCTCGTAACGCTTAAGAGGAATAATGACTGTAACTTCTATCGTGAAAAATTAAAAAAAAGAAAGATGTTCTATCGATCTTTGTCCCACGAGGACCTGTAAGTAAAAATATGTGTTTTCTTTCCGGTATCGTTCAAGAAATGTCGACTCTCGTAACTCAAATAACTCCTTTATTGATAATACTTCCTTTTATATTGTCAGCGAATCCGTTAATTCTTATAGTAAGTACTTATTAATATATTTGTTTAAATCTAGTCACTTTCAACATCAGCGGCCTCTTCAGCCTCTTCGCCGCCGCTGGCCGAGGCGCTTTCCGACGCGGAATTCGAGTCCTCGTCAGAGTCCTTGAGAACTTTGCCCTTCGTGTGCTTCTTCGATCTCGTAGTCTCGAAGTCTGATCCCTCCTCGTCCGAGGAGTATATATTCGAAGCGGCTGAAACGAGAGTCAAGACGGTAAAAAGTCGGCACTTCGGCTTATCAACTAAACGATGAAAGGCAGAAGAATCCAATAAAAATTTACCTTTCGCCGCGGTGCCGCCGCCTTTTTTGTATTTGTTCTTAATAGCTGCAAGAGAAATTGCACCGTCGTCGTCGGAGCCGTCGTCGTGATAACCGTCGGCTCCGTAACCTCCGGACGCACGACCCGAAGCTCTGCTGCTCCCGCTCGTCTTTTTCGGTTTCGTCTGCACTCGCATGGCCATACGCAGCTTCTCTTCTTCTTTCTATTAAAAAAGAAACCATTAGTTGATTCAGAAAGAATGGTTATCTAAAAAAAAAGTACTTCTTTACACTCATTGCGAAAATGACAGTTTTCCGCACGCTTCGCACAAAACCCAAATTTTCACACCTCGTGAAGTAAAATTTCTCACGATACTCGTGCGAAAAACTTTTTCTGAATTCGTGTGATTGTGACACTCGTCAGAAAAAGTCTTATCGCACTAGTGTCATAAATTACTATTACGACACGAGTGTGATAAAACTTTCTAACGAGTGCGAGTTTGCAGCATGAGTCGGAGACGAGTGTTTCAATCACACGAGTTAAGAAAAAGTTTTTCGCACGACTCACGTACACAATTTTGCTTTACAGTTTTTCGCACGCGAAGCGTAATACTGCCATTTTCGCACCGAGTAAAGTAAAAGTCTTTTAAAATTGTGTGTATTGTTTTCGTACCTTCATCATCTCGTATCTGTTCTGATCGGGATTCATGCCGACTTGAGACAAAACTTTGATGCCGGATGTTTTCTGGGATCGATCAGCGAGCGACATGGTCATTTTTCTGTGAGTGAACGACTCGGTCGAGTGAGGTCTGAAGGTGAGTTTAGTTCTGAAGACTGCTTGACCCTGAAGACCGGTGCCCTGTCGAATGTACAGATGGTTGTGATCGCCCTGCAGCGGCTGTTTGTAGACGTCGAAAATTTCCGATCCCAGATGAAGCGACATACTGCCGTCCGACCATCGGACGAACCTCGCGTTGCTCTCCTTAACCATCTTTCCATCGTCCCCGAAAGCGTCCTTCCATCGGATAGTGTTCTCGACTTTGAGCTTCAATCTCGCCCGACCCTCTTCGTCCAAGGTCTCCTCCTCGTCGATCTCGTCCTCGTACGTCTCGTGTTCGAAGGGCCGCGTCTCGACGGACAAAAAATTCGGTAGTTTGACGAAGTGAATCTCACGACCGAGATCCGTCGTGATTTTTGGAATCTCAACGTCGATTCGAGTCGCCGCCGGCGGCTCCGGCTCGTCCTCCTTGGCGCTTTCGTCGTCCTGAAAAAAATGTAAAACATGTTTTACATTTTACATGGCGGAGTTCGTTGTTGTGAAGCTATTTTGAATCTATTCTTCATCGCTGATTACAGAACTGCAACTCATTCCACATTCGCGTCATATTTGATTCAGAAACTCGTCGTAGGTGTAAGAAAAAAAAACAACTTATCAAAAAATTCGAAATATTCGAACACCCAAACTCCAGCTGAAAATCTATTTCAATGACTTCGAAAAAGTGACTAACGTTTATGACCGCTTGATGACTCGGTCCTTCCCCGCCGCTGTCCGACCTTCCCCTGCTTCTACTTCGGCTCCCGCTCCTGCTCCTGCCTCTGCTTCTACTCCGGCTCCTACTGCGGCTTCTGCTACGGCTGCGACTTCTGCTGCGGCTCTTTCTCTTGCTCTCCGTCTCCCCCGTCTTTTCCTTCTCCTCGTCCGTGCTGATGTCGCTGGCATCGCCGAAGAGAGCGTCGGCAGTCGGTTCCTTTTCCTTCGGCACCGGCATTTCCTCCTCCGAGTCGGAGTCGATCAGCGGTCTCTGTTTCTTGGGCACCTTCGTCGCGTCGTCGCCGGACCCGCTGCCGGCCCGTTTGCGTTTCGCTCCCTCGACGTCGCTCTCGCCGTCCGACCTTCTCTCCTCCTCGTCCTTCCGTCTCGTAGACTTCTCCGACTCGTTGTCGCTCCTGTCCTCCTTCGGGCTCTGCGACTTTCTCGATCTCGGACTCCCGTCGGTCTTCGGACTGGCCGGACTTCTCGATCTCGAGGTCGCGTCGGTCTTCGGGCTGGCCGGTGTGCGCGATCTCGGAGTGCCGTCGGCCTTCGGACTCGCGGGCGTGCGCGATCTCGGACTCCCGTCCGTCTTCGGACTGACCGGCGTTCTCGATCTGCGACTCTCGCTCATCTTCGAGCTCGCCGGTGTCTGCGACCTCGGACTGACGTCGCCCACGCCGACGTCGTCGCCCTTCGGACTTGCGGACGTTCGGGACTTGGACCTGTTGCTGCGACGCGATCCGCTGCCGGATCTGCGACTATCGGCCGAACCGCTCCGGGAACGATTGCTCTTCGGCGACGAGGGCGTCGCCGATCGTCGGCTAGCGTGGGAAGTCTGACTGCCGGATCTTTTGCTCTTCGGCGAAGCTGATTTGTTGCTACGACCCGAATCCGCGCTCGGCGATCTTCGGCTCTTCGGCGATCCGTAACCGGAAGCGTTCGACGCGGGCGATCCGGGCGACGCCGGAGTCTTCGATTTTTGGCTCGGCGATCGGGACTTTGATCGGGATTTCGAGTGTGACTTCGAGCGTGACTTCGATCGTGATTTCGAGCGTGATTTCGATCTTCGGCTCGCAACCGATTTCGGACTCTCGGACCTCACACTCTCGCGCGGCGATCCTGAACGAGACCGTCCAGATTTAGGAGAACCAGGACTGCCGGATCGTGGCGAGCCACTGCCGGATCTGGATCTGTGCGACCCGGACTTGTTGCTCCTCGCCGAGCCTGCGCTGGAGTGTCTGGACTCGGATCTAGCCGGAGACTGGCTGGGCGACCGACGCGACGCGGCGCTGGCCATGGACTTGTTTGTCGGGCTGGGAGAACGACTCCTGGATCTCGAAGGACTGGCTATGGACATCGGCGAGGCAGGGCCCTGCTCGTTGTCGGATCTGTCGCTCCTCGCACCACCGGGTGTCGGGACGGGCGCCCGAGACACCGGACTCGCGCTGCGGCTCGAAGGCAACGACGCTGTGTCGTAGTCCGAAGAACCTGCGATTCAATCACTCAAATCAAAATCCACATTGCAGAGAACAAAAAATATAAAAAAACTCGCGAAAGTGTGGAAAACTTTATGACGATAAAAAAGTAATTCATGTAGAAGAAAATATGAAAATTAAGTTTTAACCTAAAAATAATTTTGTCAGGGGAATATTAAATGTATCAATGATTTGTACTCACTGGAGGAATCGGGGCTGGACTCGCGATCGCGAAGTGCATCCCGCGCCGGAGACATAATTTCATGAGTTGGAGAGACAAGATGTTTCTATGTTATTTCAGTTATTCGATACGATCGAGATTATTAACGCAATTCTCGAAGCGGCTGTCAATAAGTTAACCTTTCTCGTGCAAAAGACCACTAGGCAAGCACGACAAGTTTTTTTATGTTTCTTCAGGCCGGCTGCAGTGCCCATCGGACGTGGTCGGTAGGTAAGTTGCGATGAGCGCCAATTTTAGTTGTGTTCTTGAATGCAGTTCTGCTCTGTTGGACTAAATCCAGAAATATTCGAGTTGCATGCACTGCATACGCAACTGCAATACCCGTTATTTTTTAATTAATTATTTAATACGATTTATTTAAAAATATAATATATAATATTATATAATTGATTAAATTATTTAAAGCCGGTTATTTTTTGGTCAGATGACGCTTGCAAAAAATGACCCTCACGGCACATTTCTACGGATAAATTGCCGGCCCGTTCCGAGGGTCGAGAACGCTGCCGCTAGAGGGCCAGGCGTCGCGGCGGTTAACCGACGAGTCTGAGCGCGTCAGTCGTGTTCGTGCGTGTCTCGTCGGCAAAGGGTTGGGCGGCGGAGAGGAAGAGAGTTCCGAGACGGTAACGATGGCAACGAACGTCCGCGCGTGGTCCACCGTGGTAGGGATGAGCGGAGAGAAGAAGGACGAGCGAGCAGTGTTATAAGCGGCGCGGGTTGTTTCCGACGAGGCGCAGTGACACCTGTTGCTTCGGGTACGACGGGAACACGGGGACGCGCTGTCGCACGACGAGGTTCCAACGGACGTCGCGAGGATGGCCGGTTCCTCCGAAGTAAGAATCCTTCTGTCGCGACACAAAGCCGCTCTGTTGCGCGAGTTAAACGGCACCGATCTTCTCGGCGGTCTGGTTAAGCGCGGTGTTATAAACGAAGTCGACAGAGACGCCGTTGCCGGTAACGCCGATCGTACGAGCGACGCCGACGTCGATCTTTTCATCGACGTTATTGGCGCGAAGGGTTTCGATGCGTTTCGCGAGTTTTGCTTCGCCCTCGAAGCCGAGTGTCCCCACGTTCTCACGGATCTACTCGTCGATCAGCACAGCATCGCCGGTAAGTCTTTCGTCTCTATGTTTTTCATCGAGCAAACTTGTTCCGAGTGGGGAGGGAAGAAAAAAAAATGTCGCTTCTCTATCGATGAGTCGAAACTCGAACGGAATATCGTTGCACGAATGAAAAGTGTTTTAATGTTTTGAAATTTCTTGCGTCTGTACATCTGTACAATGAGAAATCGGGATAGTTTATTTCGATCGTAGACTTGGAACACACGACGGTCATTGAAAAGTTAACTCATCCGAGTCGGGAGGAAAAAAAAAACGTTGGGTTTGCCTTACCGAAGGAAGAAGGAGAGTCGCTGGTTGAAACGGAACATCGTTACACGGATGAAAAGTTTTAAAAGTTTTATTTAAAATGTTTTCAAATTTCTTATACCTGTACATCTGTACGATAAGAAGTCGGGATAGTTTATTTCGATCGCAGACTCGGAACACGCGACAGAAAATGAAAAGTGAATTCATCCGAGTCGGGAGGAAAAAAAAAAAAACGTTGGGTTTTCTTTATCGACGGGGAGAGTCGCTGGTCGAAACTCGAACGGAATATCGTTGGACGAACGACAAGATTATTTTTATTTATTTTTTCACGTCTGTACGACAAGCAATCTGCATAGTTTATTTCGATCGGAAGCTTTAAACACACGACGGAGAAAGAAAAGTTCGTTAGACCGACGGCCATTACTCGGATTAACGGTTTTTTTTCGCAAGCTTACGCAAATCGTGACTCGAGATTCATTCAAGTTTGCCGACTATCTCGCGAGGTTCGTGCATCGTTTTGGCCGATTGTTTTTCGCGTACCGAGGGGAATCACGTGTGAAAATCATAGTAGCGTTGGGACTCGCAGACCATTTTGCTAATACCGTCTCGAAGACTCGCATGCGCGCGAGCAGACTCGGTACGATTTTATCGTCTCTTCAATGGGCGCTTCACCATTCCTCGCGAACAAGATCTCACTTTTCTACTCGCTCTCGAGATATCGCTCGCGAGTCTCGGAGATGTTTTTTTTTTCCTCATTTTTTTTTCCGCCGAGACGCGTCGCTTCAACGCCGAGTAAGTGAATGGAGTGAAAAAAAGGGCCGAGGAAGAGCGGATGCTCGGGTGATTAACGCGAACCGACATTCCCGGCGCAATTCTTAACTCTCCTCGCGGCGGGTTCTCGACCTCCTCGCGCATGCGAAGACTCTATTCGCCCCGCGCACGCAACTGTTGCGCGGGATAGTCCACTCTCCCGTTTCCGCTTTCCGAAACCGGAAGCGAAGCTCGAAACTTATCGTTATTCATAAAATCGACAACAGAAAATTGTTGCGTAATCTAGCATGCTTTTTGTTTCGCCGAGTAGTTCCTTTTTTAAACTTTTTTCGTAACAATGGACAGTAACGGATCTTGATTATCAGGCGCAAGGACGCTGAAGCAGCGAAAACTCAGCGAACCTTCGATTTCATCGCCTACAGGTTTTAGCTCGTTTTTCAATTTTTTGTAGTCGATTATTTTCAATTACGATAAAGAAAACAAAAGATTATCTCAAAATCAAATATGCTTTTTTTTTTTCTTGTGTTGAGTAGTTTTAGAAATTTTTTTTTCTGCTTTATATCGTCGCAACGGATATAAATGTCGATTGTCATGAGCAAGGACGCCGAAGCAGCGAAAAGCCTCGGCGAGCGTTCGATTTTGTCGCGTACGCGTTTAAAGTTCGTTTCTCCCGCAGCGTTGCTGCCGCGGTCGGTTCGCCGCGGCAGTCGACGAATATACTTTCGAACCGTTTTCACGCATGAGCGGAGGGACCGATTTGTCCGGTGTTTCGCGAGAGCCAGAAATGATACACATATAATTGTATACAACATCGGTGCGGTACCGTTCGGGAGGGCAGCGTCGCGATTATTTTACTGTCCGGCTCCGCCGCAGATCTCGCGGCGGTTCGAAAATTTCCGGGACAACGAACGCCCTCGTGCGTGCAGCTGTTGCCCCCGTTAGCTTCGCTTTCCCGCTAATAGATAACGAAACTGGCACTACCGCGATTATCGTAGCTAAAGAATGCAAGAGAAAAAAGGGCAAAAAAACTAGTTTTTTCGTTATCAGTGTCGAAGCGTAATTGTGCAAAAGTGGAATGTCGAGTTCGTGCAATCTCGGCTGTGACGTTGGTCTGCGTTAGTTTCTCGACGAGAATCGGTCGATTCCTGGATCGCAAGCAATCCAAAGGTCCGCTTCGAGATTATGCATTAAACACCCGAGCGTGCCGGCCGTTAGCGCTGCTCCTGTTTGCCGTCGGAATCGAACGTTTTGGAACGATTCCAACTCAGCTGTAGAAAGGAACAGGACGGTAGCATTGCGTTTCGGTCGCGCACCGAGCGAGCCACGCGAGGACTGTTTTATTCGGCCGTTTACCTCGGTGTCTCGGAATTTTAACTCGGCTCGAAAAACACCCCGGACAAGACGAAAATTCCACGATTCGAAACTTTATTTATTGTTACTTTTTATTTCATAACAGTTCGCAGTGTGTCGCGTCGTGATTATTGGATTATAAAATTCCTTATGCCAAAGTGATGCCTATAGATATAACATATATAAGTGCGCGTATTATAAACAGATGCCGATTTTTCTCGGCAAATCGAGACGGTTTTTTCCTGCGCGACTCTCTTTTACCACTTTCGATTTTAGTCGCGATTCTTTTTTTTATCTTTGATCTCTTCAACTTCTAGTTTAATTTCTCGAAAAGACTTCTTTGCCACTTAAAATTTTTCCCGCCATTTATTTTTTATCTTGGATTTCCTTAACTTGTGGTAGTTTAATTTCTCAAAAAGTTTTCTTCGCTACTTTCAATCTTTGTCATGATTCTTTGTTTCTTTTTTATCTTTGATTTCCTTAGTTTGTGATAGTTTAACTTCTCGAAAAGTGCAAAGTGCGACGTAGCGTGTGTCTTCGTGCGGGACCTGTGGTTTCTTCTCGTTTTCTTCGTGCGGTTATTGCCCGTTCCACGGGGCATCGTGGCTCCCGGTCTCTCCTTAGGAACAACGTGACGTGACAGAATGTCGGTGCGTGCTGATGCTGGCCCGAGAGAAGGTGAGCCACGAATGGGCCAAGAATAGTAACCGGGAGAAGAAAAAAAAATTAATCGAAACGGGACGGTTTTATTCATTTCTATAGATTTTTTTTTGCATTTGATTACACTCGTCAAGGAGCAGCAACTTTGTCCGTTCATTCCGCTTTTCGAGAGACTCGCGCGATGCATTTATTTCTTCGGCACGATCCTCGACGGCCTGCAATTTCACTCTTCTGCCTCCGCACAGTCGAATTGGTCGGCGCGAGTAAAAGCGAACTCTTTTTCTTCCCCTTCGTTTTATACAAAGATAACTCGGCGGTGTTGTTGCGGTTTGTGCACAATGTCTTCGCGAGAATAGTAACAGGTGAAAGAAGAAAAAAAATAATCGAAAAGGGTCTTTAGTCCTTTCTTTGGTATATTTTTTATTTTTATATTTTTTTATGTTGTTTCTTACACTCGTCATTGAATAGCAATTTCGTCCGCCCGTCCGCTTTTTCGAAAGCTTCGTGCCATCGGCGAGGTATTTATTTTCTCGACACGATCCGCGTCGGCCTGCAATTTCACTCTCACGTCTCCGTACGGTCGAATTGGCGCGACGAAAAGCGAATGTTTTTCCCTCTTTCTCTTCTTCCATTTATTCGTTTTATACAAACATAACTTGGCAGCGTGTGTGTGCGGTTTCTGCATATCTTCTTCGCGGGAATAGCAAACAGTAAAAAAAAAACAAACAAAAAATGAATCAAAAAGGGACTCTTTCGTTAATTTCCATAGATAACATTTTTTTTTTTTTTTTTAACACTCCCCACCGAACAGCAACTTTGTCCGTTAATTCCGCTTTTCGAGAGCTTCGCGCGATGTATTCGTTTCTTCGACACGACTCTCGACGGCCTGCAATTTAACTCTCGTGCCTCCGCAGAGTCGAATCAGTTGGCGCGAGTAAAAGCGAACTTATTTTTTCGTTCTTTTTTTTTCCTTTCTTCCTTTCCTTCGTTTTATATAAACATAACTCGGCCCGGTGTGTGCGCGGTTCGCGCACACCGTCTTCGCGAGTAAGTTGCTATTGTCTCGCGCGGCGTGCGGCGCATTGTGTCCTGTGGGAACCGCACTTCCCACGAGACCGGGAGGCATTATGCCGTAGCGACTCTCCCCCCCCCCCCCCCCCCCCCCCCCCGCCGACTCCGGTCTTCGCCCCTTGCGAACTTCTTAATTACCGATCGGCGATGCGCTATCTCCTCGTAACCGCCCGGCCGAGGGTACGCTCGGCGTGAGCACCTAGACCCTCGTGGCTCTCTCGCGCACCTCGGTTCACCCTCGAGCGGTCCGACGAGCTTTCCCATACGGGAATTGCGCCACATGCATACTTGCAGCCACACTGCATTGTATGCACGTTGTTGGCTTAGACACTCATAAATGCGTGGTTCAATGCACGCTCTGCAAGTTGCAAAATAAATATTCGTATGATTCGTTGCAAAAAAATAACTTGTCACATTCATAAATCTAGAATTTGGAAAAGGATTCAATTGGCTGAAGGACTTCGATCAATGGCCTATTGGTCCACCCTAAGGCGTTGTGATTTATAAAAAAAAAATAGAACTAGCATTGTAAGGGAAGCCAATGAATGCCTTTTAGTACTGCCGATTTAATAATAATCGTAATTTGTTGTTATTGATATTATTATTATGATTATTTAATCTATTATTAACAATAGTTTTTATGATTTTGATGATAATTTAATTTTGATTATTATTACCAAATGCACAATAACGTTTTTGGCTTCATTTTTAATATTTTGTTTTGTTTTTTTTTTTTTCATTGGCCTTGAAACGTAAAACGGGAAAGTAGTTCTCGCACGGCGAAGGAAATAAAATGCAATTTGGGGTTTCGTCGTCGAAGGTTGAGCGTTTTTCGGTATTTCGTCGGCGTTTTATTCACCTTCGCGATGCTCGAGTTTTTGATGTGTAATAAAGGGTGTGCCGTTGACGATGAAAACCGTGCCGTATCTCGCAATTACGCGCAGGGTGGCCTCTCGCGTCGACCCAACTTCACGCCGGTCTCGCGAGAGGCTTATCGTCTCGCACTCACTTGGTCGTCCGCCTCGTTTTCCGTGCGGCGACGAACTCGAATTGTATCCGATAAATATGATTATCAGCGCGAAATCTAGCCGGAAACTCCAGCACATCTTCCACCTTGTTGGAAACACTTGAGTAGAAAAAAAAAATCTTTTGTGCGATTTATTTTTTTTTGCTGCTTTCGCTTTGACCGCGTCAGCGATTATTGCGATACGCCTTCCTGAGCTTACCCGGCAACGAGCAATTATTCCATCGAACAGACTTTCGTATTTACTATCTATAAAACTATAGTATTAAAAAAAATTCTCTGAAATAATAACTATTTATTATAGATAAATAATAGTTTCAAGATGTGTGTTTTTATTTTTCAGAAAACATACTGTCTCTTATTTATCTTTCTGATTTATTTTTGTATTTTTCTAAAAACTTTGTTCCGAGACATCGCTGTTGACTCAGGTTCGGCCGCTGTTGTCGTTTCCTACCCGGGACGACCTTGAAACAGGGTCGCTTAGGAAAATGAGTCTCGAGGTTATTTTTATTGGATTTCGTTCTTCAGGCCCTCTGGGCGGCCGGTTTTGACGACGCACCGACGCGTCGTCTCTGCTGGCATCGTTTCTGGCGCTTGAAAAACTTCGGACAGCAGAGATACGAGGCGAGAATAGCGAACAGGGCGACGAACAGCATCTCCCGTTATTTTTAATTTGGTTTTTCTATTCGCTACGCTTCATGTTATGTTCTCAATTTTTTTCATCCATTGCCCATTATTATTATTATTTTTTCATGCATCGATTTTCCAAAATAGCCGCTATGGAGCACTGAATTATCCGGTTCTTCAATTTAGCTGCAAACAGTAAAACGAAACATTTATTTTATTGAAATTCAAACGCCGCGAATTTGATTTATAGCACATCGCAAAGTTTCCCAACTAATTACCATTTTTTTAATTCCGAAAAAATACAAATCAACTGTGATAAAATTAATATTGGCCTATCGGAAGTAATTACAGAGGAATAAAAAATAATGACAAAATATTAATTTATGCCTGCCGAATTCAGATTCAATTTACGAGAAGACAAAGTGATTTACCATTTGAGAAGGTTGAAGGTTGACTCGAAGTGACGTTTCGATTGACAGATCCTTCATCGAGCTCGAGAGAGCAGACGATCGAATCACACTTTTCCAGCAGACGTTAATTTACCAAATTTAAACCTGTCTAAAAAAAAAAATTCCTATTGGTTCGTCATATTTTAAACTCGGTACGTTGTCACAGTCAGTGCGGCAGAAACGTTCCAACCTCTGATTCGAAGAGAAACGAGGCTGCGAATTCCCCTCATCGAGATGAATTAGTTCGCAGCGCGCTGCCGATCCTCAGTGAAATTAAAGACGTTCACATGAAAATCTGGCACGTTGTCCTCAGCGCCGTGATGAGCCTCGTCGCGCTCGCGGCGGTCGGCTGGAGCGTCGTCTATTACACGATCGTGCGAATGGTCCACGTTATCATGGACTCGTCGAACATCGTTCTCCTGGTTCCTTCGTCCTCGGGTCTCACCGTGCAGATCGAAAATTAGGAATCAAATATCCACTCGTCACGATCATGTGAAAAAAAATTATTCAATTTTATAACGACGTTTCTCCGAACTTTCATTTTTAAATCATTCGTCAATTTATCATAACTATTTATTTATATTTTTCTTCATATCTGTAAATGATCCTTTACATATTTTTTATATATAAAAAAATAATGATTTATACATTTATTATACTTTATTTAATTTATTTTTATTCACGCAATAATGCATTCATCTTATAAACCGTGATCTGTAAATTCTTGTTTCCCACCGAGAAGTCTCCGAGAGAGTGTAAATATCATCTACTTGTCACGACCATGTGAAACAAAAAAATATTAATTCTTACACCGACCTTTCCATAAACTCTAATTTTTCATTCATTCCTCAATTTATCGTAATTATTTATTCACATTTTATTTATATACATAAATAATTATCGATACAATTATCATAATTCATTTACATTATTCAATTAATTTTTAATCACGAAATAATACATTAATTTTCTAAACTCTAAATTCTTGTTTTCCACCGAGAAATCTCTGTAGAGTGTATTTCTCACGGGAGGGCTCGTGCGGTCACGCCGGTGGATGAAGTTCTTAGGAAGTGGGATAAATCGGCGCGATCCGAAGCGATATTCGTTCGGTTCGCACCGAACGACGAGCGTCGGATGGAAGGCGCCAGTCTCGGCGCAATTTGCCTCCGAAGGTGCGCGGTAAAGTGTTCTCCGGCGTTGTTAGGGCGAACACCTATCCCGTCGGTGGTATTGCGAAATTGGCGAATATCTCCCGTGAATCATAATAGTAGAACGTACGTAGGTGTCTCGGGCGCCGCGAACCGCGAAACTCCTGCCTGTATACGATAGTTCGATGCACTACACGTATAAGCAGCTCTGCGGCTGGTTTACGGCTTTGTAGGACGCATCAGGAACCGCAAACTGGTCGTGAGAAGGTACACGCGCATGCGCGGTCAAACACTCGACAAATATACGTGCGCAGGAGCGGGGGAATGTAGCGCAGTCGTTGATGATGATGGCGCAGAACTCGTCGGTCCAGCTAGGCAAGTTTATCGTTCAACGTCGATGGATGCAATTTTTTTTCTATCTTCGTGCTTTCCTAGCGTGTTTCCGACGATCGCTCGACTTAGCACACTCTCGTCGCGTTCCATTAATGAGACTGTCTTCGTTGATAATCTGATAGGGAAACAAATTTTTTAAGGCAATTAGTTTATTATTGGAATTGGTAATGTTTCTCTAATTGTGATTATTTCTTGGAGCCGTTATTTGTAATATAGATATATTATGTAATTATATTTATTTTGTATTATGTTTGGTTTAGTCGTTAAAGACGATGATGGTGGCGTAGAACTCGTCGGTCCAGCTAGGCAAGTTTATCGTTCAACGTCGATGGAAATAATTTTTTACTATTATTTTTTATCTTCATGCTTTTCTAGCGTGTTTCTTACGATCGCTCGACTTAGCACACTCTCGTCGTGTTCCATCAGCGAGACTGTCCTCGTTGGTAATCTAATCGGGGAATAAATGTTTATGGCAATTAGATAATTATTATAATTGGTAATGTTTCGTTTATCGTGATTATTTCTTGGAACAGTTGTTTGTCATAAAAATATATCATATAATTACATTTTGTAAAATATTTTATTTAGTCGTAGATAACGATGATGGCGTAGAACTCGCCAGTCCAGCTAGTCAAGTTTATCGTTCAACGTCGATAGATGCAATTTTTTTATTTTTTATCTTAGTGCTTTTCTAGCGCGTTTCTTAAGATCGGTCGACTTAGCACACTCTCTTCGTGTTCCATAAGCGAGACAATCCTCGTCGACAATCTAGCACGGAAAAACACTGTTCAAGGGAATCGCTTTATTATTATTAACATACATTTTTTTAATTCGAATTATTTCTTGAAATACTTGTTTGTAACATATAAATATATTATATATTTATATTTTACTCATAACGTTTGATCGGAAACATTTTATTGCGATTTACTTAAACTGGACAACTTTCTTTTCCTCTTATTTTAGATGTGTAAATAAGTTTTTGTCGGTCGTTGAATTATTGCTTTATTGGTCGATAATTATTTCGTCTTCGTGGCTTTTCTTCCCTGTGGGCTCGTTTTACTAAAACTCCGGGCCGGACGCCGCCGAGAACGCCCTTGCGAGGGCCGGTGAGGGATGCGGCGATCTCGGTGTGCCGGTGGCCCCGAAAACCGCGCGACCCTCGTGTCTGCTGATGCCGAAGAGACTCGGACAGCAGAACAAGCTCGCCATGAATACGAGAAGGAACACCAGCAGAATGCAACCGATCACGAGCGAGTAGATGAGCGCCACGTGCATTCTTCGTTAGCCATTCTGTGGCCGATCGTTCGGTCCCGACAGGGCGGAGCTTCCTCGAGGAGTCGACCCGAATTTCTCCGCTAACAGTGTCGAGTCTTCTTTTTTCCTTTCTTATTCGTTTAGGTTAATCTTAATTGGCAGCGACAGAGAAAAGTTAGGTCCGAAGTTGGCGGCGAGTCAGAATGCTGCGTAAAACTTACGCAATGCAGACTTCCCGTGTGTTCTTCGATTCATCCGTTTTCGAGTACATCTGAGACGTGTCGAAATAGTTATTTTATGCACTTTCCTGTGTTGATTAGTAATTCCTTGATTAACAAGCTTTGTCACTGGCTGCATTCGAAATATGTTCTAGAGAAAAATTGGAAAATTTCTCTGTAACGTCACTTCCGGTGATAAATTCTCACTTTTCAACCGGAAGTGACGTCATTTAGGAAAACATCACTTCTCGTTTGGAAATCTATTCTTCCAAACCAGAAATGACGTATTTTCGGTGTGACTTTACTTCCGGTAAAAAAACGAGATTGTCAAACCGGAAGTGACGTCGCAATGAAACTTTTCAAATTTTTCTGCGTGACGTCACATCGACCGTAAAAGTATGATTTTCGAACAGTTTAATGACGTTGCAGAGAAGATTTTTGATGTTTCCCTGGAATGTTTCTGGCTCTCAGAGCCGCTCGAGCTCCCGTGAGTTCTCTTCTGCACACCGCGGCCTGCACAAACTTGCACCAGTCCTGTATGCAAACTTGCGCTTGTCCAATTAGCCGCGAGTCTCCCCGAGCGGCTCGATGCCGGGCTCGTTATCACCTCGTATTCCTGTGTATCCATCTCTGCCTGTTCCCCTCTCTCCAACGACTCCGAGCTTCGAGCACTCCCGAGGGAAACATTAAATTCTTTGGATTTTCGCGATTTACCTCCTGCACTCCCTTTCCATTATTTACCTCCGCTTCAAGTCGAAGAAAAACATACATATATATTTTTTTTAAACTCACACTTCCTTCGATCGGATAGGAACTTCTTATACTCCCCCGATAACGCACCGGCTATCACGCTTCGATTCTCCATTAACCCGATCGATAGCACCGTGGCTAACACTTCTGCACGTGCTTTCGGTCGTTAACTGGTCTTATATATCGTATAGAGCAACGCTCCTCGTCGTAAAGAAAACATTCCACGATTTGCCTATCGGAAAGGCGCGAGCATTACTCTATGTACCACGACCTCCGAACGACCAGCGTGGAATGTTATCACGTCCCTTTTTTTATTACGGACGACAGCGGGGCAAAACGAACCATCGGGGGAAAAATTGACCATTTTAACAATTTTTTTCTGCCCAGAGCCTACGTGTGTGTGAATGCTTTCTATGTGTTATATCGTCTGGTATTTCCGCTAGTGCGAACCTGGAGACCGACTTTGAAAAATCGAATTAATAAAAATTCCATTAGTTTGTTGTACTCGTTTGTACATTAACGGATTCGCAGTTACGGAGGTTTACGAAATTTGCAGAATCCGAATTTGAGCTAGAAGACTTTTTTCCAACACCATTTTATCGAGAATCTTTTGTACCCGCTTGTGCCACATTTCTTGTTTCTAGCTTAAGGGCTTTAAAGATACGGTCTGTTCAAAATCACTGAACAGTAAAGTCATTGACCGAAGTCCTTCAGCCAATATTTATAATATATTAAAAATATATAATTTTCGCATAGAATTTTTTTCCGTGCAGTCGTGTAAAATGTTGTTCCGTTTTGCCCCGAGCTACCCCTGCGTGCCTCCATCGACGCCGTTAAATTTACGCATGGAGTAATTCGTCGGGAAAACAAATAAAAAAGCTCTTCGCGACGATTGATGGAAACGCCCGTGAGTTATCGATACCCGAGAGCTGGAAGCATGGGAATCGTCACTGCGAGCTTCTCACAATAATACGTCGTATATTCGTCTCTGCGCCGATACGTCTTTCCTCTCACGTATCAGAGTTACACGCTTCGGTACATATGTGCGAGGAATCGTCAGAGGCGAAGTGAAAAGCGTACGTAGCACTCAGCAATAAGTGCACGCACTCAACGCCGAGTCCCGCAGCTGCCGAAGATTCAAGCTCGAGAGGAGTCGCTCCCGAGCTCTGCACAAACACACGCACACGTACGCGCACACAGGCAGCCGAGACTCTGCCGTCTGCGGCAGGAAACGTGTATTTATTCGTCTACACGGACACAGCGTATGCGCTTTAACAATCGCGCAATCGTTGCCGGAGAGCCGGCAGCTGCCGGTACTCAAATCAAAGCTTCGAGTAACGAGATCCAGAAGCGAGAAAGAAAATTTGACCGATTCCGACGGGAGGAATCCGAGAAGAGAGCAGGCATTCATCAAACCGCAAAAAAAAAATACATAAAAAAATATAATATGTAAAATTAATTATTATTCATTTACTTATTTATTTATTTATCAATATTGATTTATATTAATAATAATGCGTTAATATTATGTATCTATTCGTGTGAGTGCTTATTCGTGCATCTGTGAAACAGCGCATGCGCACCAACAATCGGCAATCGTTGCCGGAGAGCCGACAGCTGGCAGTACTCAGATCAGAGCATGGAGTAACGAGATCCAGACGCGAGAAAGAAAAAATTAGCTTTCCACCGTAAAAATAGTAGGTCGAAAGGTTGAAATTATTATATCGCTTATTCATAAAAGTTGAAAATTGAAATTGTTATATCGCTTTTTCGTAATGTTTATTAGCGAAGTTTCTTCTGTGAGGAAGCAGTGTCTGTATTTTGGATTTTGGCTTTTTTGTTACCGAAACAAAGCTTCCTGTATGAGGAGGCAATAAAAGTCGTTAATTATTCGTATACTGCGGGTTAATATTATTCCTGGCTCAGCACTGGTGAGAAACGCCGTACCGTGTGTCCGAGGCCGACACCTAGCGGAGTGCGACGAAGCTCCGGACTCGAGAATCGAACCGGCGGCGAACGAATAAGGAGGACCGAGCGGTAGAGTGAAGGAGTCTTGTAACCCAAAAGGGATCGGGATAAAAACCACAATACCAATGTTATGTAGATATTTATTTTATTTCATTTTATTTTTAAGAGGATTTAGTGAAAGAGTCGGAGATGGTAATAAAGGCACCGTCGTACTCCGGCCTGCTTTGGACCGGTGGTTTGCGTAAAGTGTGTCCTTTTTGCCTCTTCACCGCACGATTCTTTCACGGTCTCCTCGCGTGAAATTATTCCCGCAAAAATTGTGTTACCACGAAATAGCAGCGATTACGAGTTTAAAAAAAGGTAAAAAAAAAAAAAAATTGTCCTCCAACTTTTCTTTCGGGCGGTCAACGGGGATAAGGCATAAGAAAAAGTAACAGATGGCAGTGAGAAGGAAGCGCGTAATTACCGTAGTTTTCGGTCGCGTCGCCGCGAAGGTGAGCGTACTCCGGTCTGCGACTTGGAAATTGCTCGTGACTCGAATTTTACCGAAAGCCGCCCGTTTGTTGCGTCCCGATAATTCCGACGCCGTTGTCACGGGTCCGGGAACTCATCCGGCAGCGAATTTGTCCGGAAGACAAACGAGAGACACGACCGCATCTATGTGTGCGCGTTGTTTATTTTGCGCGCCCGCTGCGGGACCTTCGTCGCTCGGGAGTGGAGAACTTCGAGGAGTCCTCGTTATCGGCACACCGGAGTCGTTAGCGTTAGAGCTAACGCGGCGCGCTCGCGGAGAACCCTAGGCATGACGACGCGGTGTTGTTACCCTCACGGAGACTTATCGCATTCAGCAGTTTTTATTTATTTTTTCTGTTTTTTTTTTGTGACTATGTTCGCTCGCTTCTTACTTCTCTTATTATTCGAAGACCTCTATCGCTTGGAACGGCTCTCACAGTCCTCGTTATTATGCGATACCAGCGACACCCGATACTCCCGACGCGGAGATGGGCTAGATACGGGGCGGTGAGAAAACAACCACTTCTGCCCCGTGTATGCATTGTCTTCTATTAATTTTTTTCCTTACAAAAATATAAATAAAATTTAAATAAGTTGCCTAATGGATTTCTGCCGATTTACGAGCGGAGGTTTAATGAAAAGTTCTTGTATCCTGGAAAGTAGATGACAAGATACACTGAAAGAAAGGACTAATATGTAAACATGTAAATAAACATCTTGCATTTTACTCAATTTTACACAATTTTGTATGATAATTTCGAACTTTTTTTTAAATCGTGCACTTGAGCGCTATTCAGGTGCATGTGGATAATTGTTTTTTTTTTATTTATATTTATTATGTATTGAAATAATTATTTTCTTAACACACAACGGATGGCATATTGATTCGCTTGTTCCTTTCTTTATTTAAAAACAACAAAGACTTATCATATTATTAAAATGTAAAAGGGATTCGTTACCAATGAATAAATAAATAATTTATTTTCATTACATTTATTATTATATTGCAGGGGAGCATCAGCAACAGATGCTGCGCGAAGAAAATCAGAGAAACGGAAGTGGAAACGACGAGGACGATAACGACGACGAGGACGTGAAAGTTGAGAATTTGGGTGTGCAGCAAGCCGTTAAACTTCTAGAGGCGCAGCAGCAGGAGGATCGAAAGAGGAGGCTCGCGGCCGAGGCCATCCGCGACAGTGACAGTGACATCAAAGAGTGGTGAGTGGAAATATATTTTTTTGGTTTTTTTTTTTTGAATTTTTTCTGTCAAAAACGATCGGGTAGACATCGCGAAAGGGAATGACGGTACCGGGCAACAAACCGGTACGATATTGCCGAGTATCGTACAAGCACGTTACAGTATTGCGTACAGCGGATAATGACCCGCGGCCAGGATGTCCGCCGATCTTGCCTCGTTCAAAGTTACAGATCAACCATAATAGTCGGCTATGGACTCTGATGATATCTGCCGGCTTCCTTGATCTATCCAGGAAATAGAGTATATTTTCGCACAAGCGAAAACTCTCCCAGCGATACTGCTCATAGTTTTTTTTACCTTATTTATCATTACGCTTACTGTTATCGGCAAAATGAAAGATAGTCCATCTTTCATTATTAATTGAAATCTACTTGCGAATTTAATTTATCTATTCATCTTGTTTGAAGTAAATTGAAAAGAAAATGAAGAATATCGGAAATTGAAGAAATCATGCATACTTATTCTCTTAAATTTATTTGAGAGAATAGGCATCTTTTATTTATTCTTTTATCTTGGTCCAAAAACGGTGAACTTGCGTTTCCATATCTGCATTTTTGAATTTAAAAATTATTTGAAAAAATGGTTTGATGAATATTCTTCGGTACAGTAATAAAGTCGTTTCACGAGAGCTCGCGATGTTCTGTACGAGCACCTGATCGCGCATGAACGTCGGACGCCGTTGGCTGCACGGCGATGTGTCTCCCGTTTCGCAAAAGATCCTTCCTTGCGTTTTATGGCGATCTCGCTCTCCTTCTCCTCGTCCCGCTCGCCTCGGGAGGCATCGAAGGAGCGAACAGGTAAAGTGGAGCTGCAGCATGGATGGCTCGTCGTGCGTCAACGACGAGGTGACACGCGATATCGAGGTCCCCGGGTCGACCACCGCTCTTCTCGGTTCTAAGATTTCTCAAAGTTTCCGTGCGCAGCGCGTACTACGGAGCCCCCTCCCCCCCTCCCCCGTGGAACTTGAGATGCGCACCCGTCCAAACGTCCGCCGTGGCTTACACGACGATTTAATCACTCGGTCGCAAATTGCTCTTCTTACTTAATTTTTTTTACATTATTAAATTAATAACCAGTCATAAATAATAGATAATTAAAAAACTAATTGAAGAATATTAATAAGTTCGCTGATTTAAAAAAATTTAATTCTTTGAAACAAACAACCTGCGATAAATAACTTATGATTGATACATTGTCGGCCCAACGCGAACTACGGAGCTTCCGCGTCGAACCTGCGATGCACACCAGTCGAAACGTCCGACGTGGCTTACACGACGATTTAATCACTCGGATGACAAATTGCTTTTCCTTACTTCTTTTTATTTTTCATTTGATTAAATAAATCATTAATAATTAATACACAAAACCAATATCAATAGCTGTGCTTACTTTTTTTAATTAAAATGTTTTAAATAAATAACTCGCTATAAATAATATTCAATTGATACATAAATTTGACAACACAACCATCGCTAATTCGAGGACTTTCGATACATTGATTTAATCGATTTCATATCCTACCAGCTTTGGTCCTATATATATATATAATTTTCTTCGAGAGGAAACAGGTGTGCGCAAGGTTTCTTCTTATTTTTTTTCTTCATAAATTATGATACCAGCATGCACGGTCTACCGTGCCGCACACAGGTAATGCAGCCCTATTTTCAAGTCCATTTACCCCGAGTCCGTGTGCGTGCGTGTGTGCGCGCGCACGGCTTCTTCGTACGAGGAGCGAGAGAGGTCCAGAACCGGAAACGCAGGAAGCGAACTCGCCTCAAGGCGATCTTGGACTCTCGCGGTGATCGTCGGACGCCCGAGTGCACCCAGGGTCGCTCGTTTTTCCTCTTTCTCCTCGGCTCCTCTCTTCATTTAACCTCCCTTCCCCCTCCCTCCCGGCCGCTTTAACCTTCTCATCATCTTTCTCCCGCGAAACTCGTTTAAAGTCGAGCAACCGGCGCGAGAAACGTTCCGCGAAAAAGAGAGTCCGGTCTCGGCTACCGAGACCGGCCAGTCTCGGCCCGAGTGTATACATTACCGTATTTATTTAGAGCTCCTTTCCACCCTTTTTTAAGCTGCAATGACTCACCTTGTCGGACAACTCTTTTTTTTGTTTTCCTCGGAGGTCTCGAATCGATATTTTTTTACGCTATTTTTTTTTTTAAAGTCTATTTAATTACTTTGATTTTTAATTGATTCTTTTTATTTATCTCGGGGATTTCTACTTTACAATCGGAATATAATGTAAAATAAGACCTGAATATCAGAACTCGTTGAATAATAATTTAGAAAAATTGGAAACATTTAAGTGTACGATTTCTAAAAGTCAATAATACTCTAGACGAGACTTGCTTGTACCTGGGCGCTGCTCTTTTTCTTTATTATTATTATTTTTTTAGTTTTATTTATTTTTCCTTCTTTAGAACCTTAAAAATTATTTATTTTATCTACGATTTATTTTCACTTCGGGGTCAGTCCCGAAAAATATTTGGGTCAATAATTTTTGTATTTAATTTTTAATTTTTTATCATAAATTGCTCGATCGATTCTCCCGATCGGTTTATCGCCGCCCCTCGGCGCGAAAGCGGGAGCGTTAAATTGATTCGGCATGTTCGGCACGATGGTCTCCCGCGAGCGTGTGTAAAATCCCTGCTTGATTGGGAAACGAGAGCGTCGTGAGTCACGTAGCCGCCCTGCGGGGTGAATTGCCCTCTGCTTCGAGAAACGCGCCCGTTATTGCATCCGAGCAGTCACACAGAGTCGTAAAGCGTTGCACGTCGGGCTAATGCATCGGAGGTGGATTTTGAAATCGTCGTCCCGCCGGAGGAGTGCCTGCTCGCTTGCACTTCCGGGACACTTTCCGACCCCACGCGACGCCGGCCGCTCTCTGGCCCTGGCCCGGCGAAAGTTTCGATCGTCGTTTGCCCCCGAGGGCCCCTCCTTGCCGCCGATCCACGATTCCTCTCCGTGCCTCTCCGTGCCTCTCCGTGCCGCGAACTCCGCCTATACATTTTTACTCGGCACAGCGTTTCGCGGGGCAATGGAGAACCCCCAGCTCGACCGTGCAATAGCCGAAAAACGTCGACGCCAAATAAAACCGACTCTGTAATCGGGGGCTCGTTTACGGCTGATTTAATACCGTGTGCGCGAATTTAATAATAATAATAATAATAATATTTTAAATAATAAAATCTCAAGGTCATCCATGATTTTGAGAGTCTGTTGTTTTTCCAAAATTCCATCCCGTATGCCATAATTTCATCGGGATGTTTTTTCTACCACACAGAATGAATTTCGAATTTCATTCAATTTCATTTCATTCGCTACAAAAATCGTTCCATTCATACCGGAAATACGTATTTCCGGTACGAATTTGTAATTTCATTCGATGTGCTATGAAAGCCGTTCGTAATGGTAATATAATGTAAATAATCTTCGAAACCCATCAGCGTCCGTACCGGTGCCCGTAAAATAAATAAATTTTCCGGGTGTAGAAATGAACCCTTTGACTGTCAGCGAAGCACAGGGAAATGCGTGTCTCAGATAGCGGAAGGGTTAATGAGGATCGCCGTACGAGGGCGAAGGAACACGAATCAGTGAATCGCGGAGTTTGCGTTAAGTTTTGAAGGGTCCCTTCGGGCGACGTAAACTTCGCCCCTCGAGGATGGGTATCGTCGGCGAGCCTTGCAGGAATATCTTCTGAGAGACAGATGCGGAAAGAGAAACCTGGAAGAGGCATCCGAGTCCCTTTCCCGATAAACCGCCCGACGTTATTGAATTCCAGACTGTCGAGAGTTATCCCGATGCCAGACAGCGTAAATTGATGAAAGGGGACTTGCCGCTGGTCTGCCTGTACCGAGGAACTCCCCCTTAAGATCTTCGTGTAACACAATTTCGGGGCCGCACTCGCCTCAAGGATAATAGACGTAAATGGCTTTCGGCAAGTTCGCGCAAAATTCTGCAAAGTTGAGTCGAAAATCAGTAGAGGAGTTCGAAACGCTCGGGAGAAACAGCTCCGTCGGTAAAGTAGAGTTCGCGGTTTCGCGGTCGCACGTTGTCCCGTAATTGACAATTAATTGACAAATGAATCGCATCAACCTCATGCTGTGAAGCTAAGTCGAAAACCAACGGAGGACTTTGAAACGGGCGGGAGAAACAGCTCGGTCGGTAAAGCAGAGTTCACGACTTTTCCAGTCGCACTTTGTCTCGTAATTTATAATTAATTGACAACTGAATCGCATCAACTTAATTCCGTGAAGCTGAGTCGAGAATCAGTGGAAAACTTCGAAGCTCTGTCGGTAATGCAGAGTTCACGGCTTTCCCGGTCTCACACTGTCTCGCGATTGATAATTAATTGATAACTGAATCACGCGGGACAAGTGATTACGCGATTAAACGAAATTGCTCAATTTATGGGCCTCTTAATTAATCTACACGATTGAAGCGCTAGTGTTTTTGTCCTTCCTCTCTCGGGCAATTCTTTATTTTCCTTGATTCTCCGTTTCCCTGATGTTTCTGCACTTCCGGCCCGCTTGCCTTCCAGCTGTATAAATACATACATGTTAAACGGATAACTCCCCCGTCGGAGTGCCACTACGATTGTGCCTCGGTACTAATTCCTTTCCGTTCTCACGACGCTGTTGGGACTTACTGCGCATGCGCAGCTGTCCTCCGTCACGTTCGGGATTATTGCTGGACGAAGCTTGTTTTTTTTTACGCTTATACCGACTTTAATGGTTGGGATTTAAGTATCTTTATAAAAAATAAAATTCAAAAATACTTTGATTAAAATTTAAAAAAAATAATATTGCTGCGAGTTTTGCTATTTATTAATTGATCATTTTATTTTGTCTCGCCCTGTATACAACGAAAGTCTCACGCAGAAATGCGGGAGCGAATTCGCTCCCTTTCGTGCACTCCGTTCGGCAACATTTAGATAAGCCGAGCGAGAGCATCTGCTCGCTGAGGATAATCTTCCAATTAAGCCATCTAATTAGATCTGATTTATGCGATTCGAGCGCCCCGAGGTGGGCTCGGAGGAAACGTTGGGTAACGAGAGGACTCCGCCGCGGTGGAGCGACAACCTTTTCCGGTTTAGGTATCCATACCCTCGCGGGAGTCCCTAATTGCAAATTATTAAAGCTCCTCTCCACTGGGATTGTTATTACGCTACGGCCACACATAATATCAAATTTTATCTAATACTCGGGAAATCTCGAATTTATACTCCCTTTTTGAATTCTTCCATTCAATTCCCGAGCAGTTTTCGTCCGAGGAATTTTGCATAAATAGAATAAAATAAAATGAAGTGAAGTAAAAGATAAAATAAGTAGTCGTAGTGGATTTATTGACAATATGACCGATGAAACAATTCTTGGTCTCTTAATGTCATGGGTGTTTAACTTTGCGTGTTATGTTTTGAGCGGGTTGCATACATAGCGGCTTGATATTTGTAATTTGCATGGTAGCGAATCTTCTTGCAAGTTCTGCAGAATTCATTCTTATGAGTGCAATGGTTGCAGTTTCGTATAGAAGAGAATTTCGGAGATTGCTAAGCGGATTTTCAAGAGTACGGTTCCGTGTAACGCGCCGGATGGCGCAAGCTTCTGTTTTCACTTGTTTAATTGCTGATTCTTTGCAATTTGTGAAAATAGGATGGTCTATTCCAAGAATAGTCTAAATATCTGAAACTGATCTGAAACTGATTTTAAATAAAACAAAAAAAAAGATACGTGGGTGTTTATTCGCTTTTAATAATAGAATTGATTCTATAAATATAATACAATAAAATCACCGGAAATGGCGGTCTCCCACGTGTAAATAAGACTTCCCGACCGCGATCGTCTCACCGCTGTTCTCGGTCGGTATATACAAGGATATTCCCAAGTCACAAGAATGTCGGGCTTTTCTGACCACGAGGGGCGACAGTGCAGTGCAGCGGCGCGTCGCACCGCCGCGTAGAACCGGTTGCGGTCCTTCCGGCGCCGTTCCGCGCTCCCTCGATCAGTTTCGGTTGCATAACGACTCAATAAGTTATTCCAAGGCAGTGAATTAAAAAAAAAAATTTGAAATTTTAATATAGCTGTTACGTTTCCCCCCTTCTTATCTCTCGTTGAATTATCGATCTTATGATATTAAGGCTGTTTCGTTCGATGATGTATACGCGCCCAGCAACAACATTGTAGAATAACATGCCTGGCCCGAGTCCATCATTCTTGAGTTTGCCCGTCGCAGCGACCGGGCGAACTCCTTGTGTGTATAGCCGGGCATTTACGATTGGGCTCACGGGGGAGCGGCTCGTAGCCGGCGGGGATTCCCGGACGGGTCGTGCTCGTGCAACTGATGCAGTTATTAGGCACCGTTATAACCGTCTAGATGAAGTTTGATCCCGAGGCCCCGTCTCACGTTTGCCTGCTCGAGGGTCGTGGCATTTCTTTTTTTTTTTTTTATCTCGATGGTCCTTTTTGCCCCGCTCTCCCTTATTTATCCGCACGTATGTGTTATCTTTTTCGCCGTGGAGCGATGGACTATGTTGAAATATTTTTTACATTAACATTTTTATGAAAATAGAAATTTGAGATAGGACATTTTTTTACACACATTTTGAACTACATTTTTAAAGATTCAAAATATAATCGAATCGCGTATATAAGCTACTTTGAGGACGTTTGAACGGTTTATTTTGCCGATCGTACAGCATTGAATTAAAAATAAATAAAATAAATATTGATGGCTTAATGCCAGAAGGGCGTATAAGGATAGGCTTTCAATACGTCGTACACCCGTATCGGATCAGGCCGGCGATGTAATTTCCCCGCTTCTGTGTGGCCTATTTATCAGCCAAGTTGGGAAACTCGCGTTCGTCGCAGGGAATGGGTGGATGGCACTGTTTCTGCGCGACTCGGGACGTTTGCCAAGTGGCTTTCTCGTGCGCTCCTCTCGCCCAGATGGTGCATATAACCGGGTGCGTATGTGTTACCTCAGAAGAACGTATTCTCGCCTCGAACTCTCATAGTATCGTCCTCGTTCGTTCTCCCGGCTGTATCGCTGGATAAGGCCTCGCTAAAAGCGTCTCTTGTCTCTCGTCGTCGTTATTTGAGTTGCCATTTCCGGGTGCCGGAGCTATTAGAAACGCTTAAGGGCTCGTCAAACCGTTCCACTACGCTTAAGCCTCTCCACGCCACTTTTTTTCGTCGTTTTTCCGCCCGAAACATCTTTAAAAGTTTCTGAAGATTAAAAGAAAGAAGAAAAAAAATTCCGCATCTTACAATTTTGGGTCACTGGCACATAACATTTTTTTTTTGTTGGCCTCGAAACGTCCCGCGTCACATCGCGAAAAAAAATCCTGCACGGTCCAAATTTGGATAGCTAGTGCATTTTCTTTAATTCTTTTTTTTTCCGTTTTGAATCGCTTCGCGAAATATCATAAATAGTTCCGGGGAAAAAATTGCTGATGGTCCAATTTTTTTTACCAGAAGCAATTTTTTTTTATTTTCCTTTTTTGGCCTCGAAACGTGTCGCGAAGTATCTAGAGTGGAGCCGGGGGGGGGGGGGGGGGGGAGTTGCGCATGGTCCAGTTTTGGGTCAATGGTTCAATTTTTTTTGGCCCACTTCCGGTGATTATTATTTCTGGAGCGACACACGGACCGCAGATGCGGGAAGCTATTAATGAGAGTGCATCGGTGATTCGATCGAAGTTCTCTCAAATTGATGAGACGGAGGAGAGGCACGGATGGGGAGAAAGTACTTCGGAGCAAAGGCATCGATTCGTGAGGCACTCAACTCGTGTCTCCGGGTGTCCCATGCAGAGCAGTGCCACCTTCCACCTCTTCCATCTACATAGATATATCCGAGCATCGATCAAGTACCGACGCAAGCACGTACTCCCTGCCGAGTACCTAATTAAAGCAAATGGGTCATCAATCAGTAGACGCACGACCGAGCTCGCTCAGAACGTCTGAGACACTCGTCGGTTGACATCGTGCCGATTTAATTTTTTTTTTAATTCAACAATTCATCATTTGAAAAATATGTATCATTCCATTTAAATTTATTTGATTGTCACAGATTTTTTTTTTTTTTTAAATTATAAACTTTTGTTAAATGACAATTATTTATTCATCAATCAGTAGACGCATGACCAAGCTCGCTCGGAACGTCTGAGACACTCGTCGGTTGAAATCGTGCCGATTAAACTTTTTTTATAAATTCAATATTTCATCATCTGAAAGAAATGTATCATTTCATTTAAATTAATTTGATTATCAAAGATTTTATTTTTTATTTTTATTATAAACTTTTATTAAATGAAAAATCGAGTCAATTGCAGTGCAAACAAAAATTCCGTACATCTTCGATGTCTCACTGGGTCAATGATCATTTTCTACGTCCATTATCTAAATTGTGTATAATGCGTCATTATCGTCACGGTCGGAACGTGCGACGATATGAGCGACTGATTGCGATTGCAAGTACACGGTGAGTTGTTGCCGTTTGACCTGACCGATTAGCTAATCTCCTCGGACTTTACCCGCTCGTAGTCCGCTGTCCATCCAATGGACAGCGATAAACATTTGGTCCTCGCCGCTTTCCATTTTTCTCGTAATAATACAAACTTCAAAAAAATAACAAACAAAATTTCAAAAAACCGTACATAGGCTTTATCGAGCTCAGCCCTATCTTTAAAACTTAATTTTGTACGTCCCGGTATTGAACTTTCTGTTATGAAATTTGCGTCGCGCCCACTTCCGACTACTTCACTTCTCCACCCGCATTTACCCCTTTCAGTTCCAGCGCCGCGTGACGGCGTACGCACGCGTGCCATTTCGATCAACATTTCAATCTTTCGCCGCTTTTAATCTTTATCGAAACAATTGTTTGTAATAAAAATTCGCTGACAAACAAATATCAAAAATTAAAAATATAAAATAAAAAATACAACCTAAAATAAAATAAAAAATACAATATCAAATGAAATAAAAAACCGCCTATATAGGCATTATCAAGCTCAGGGCAAAGAAGAGAGCTCAGCCCTGTTTTTTAAATTAAATTTCCGCGTCCTATTCCTGAACTTTCTGTTATGAAATTTGAGCCGCGCGCACTTCCGGCCACTTCCCTCCCTCCGCGGAAGTATCCCTTTCAGTTCCAGCGCGGCGTGACGGTGTACGCACGAGTGCCATTACCGGCCGCGGGGCGAGAGAAGAGGGAATCTCTCGCCCTCTCGCCCCGAGAGGGCGAGAAACCGCGATAAAGGAAGGAGGTCTCCGGAATAGTTCCACACTGCACCGAGGTGATGGTGCGTTCGGTCGGGGCGTCGCGACGCCTTTCCTCGTTATTTTGAGAGAAGCCTTAGCCGACGCCGATGTCGCCGACGACGGCGCGGCAGCAGAAGAGAGTCGCACGCGCTCCTCCATCACGCGCGGTCTTCAGTCGCTGGAGCACCATCGCGCGCTGCGTCCGCTTCCGCTTTCTCGATTGACGCTCTCGTTCACTCGATTTGAAAAAAAAATATAATAATAATAAATATTAAAAAAATAATCATTTCCCTAAATTAATATTGTAACGATGAAATTATAAAAACGGTGCATTGGTCAATCCTTCTCTGCCAACGCGATACACAAAAAACATCCTCAATTTTTGTATCCTCAACACTTATTTTCATCTGGTGCGCGAGCTCAAAATTTGCGACGGAATAAACAAATAAGTAAAAATATTTAAAAACCTCGAATTTTTCGTTTAGCGGATTAAAACATTTTTAATGGGCGAAAAATATGGTATCATGGTATGGTATCATGGTATTTTTGATATGGTGACGTAATTAATCGGTCAGCGTTCAATATCGCGGTGTAACGATCGACGATCCAGGCTGGAGCGTTCTCGCTCGCGGCGTCGCCGATGCTTCGCCCATTATCCCGAGGATTGTTAGAGAAGCGATGTCGGGGCGACTCGCCGCAGCGTCCGCGAGACTCTAATAACACATCCCGGGACGGAGAGGGATCCCCATAGAAACTCGACTGTACACGCGCTCCCGGCATGCCTCCACTATTTATAAGACGCTGAATCACGGTAGCGCCATCCTGAAGCAGCCGGCGAGCCGTGCATCACGCTCTTGACTCGTCCCGGTCACGAGTTCGTAAGATTGCCCGGAGAAGAAAACACGGAAGACCGAAATAAAAAGCTTCGAAAATTTTTTAGGTTCGGTGTGAAAATTGATCGGCGAAAAGTAATTGAAACTTTCGTTTAAAAAAAATGTTTAAATGATGCAAGCGGACGTAACCGGAAGTTGATGTGGAACGTCTTCGGGGGTGACCGAGGGTGCCTAAATTGATTTCGGGATGTACGGCGACCCTCGGAGATGCTTTTACGATGGGGCCGGTGTCAATGATTTTTCCGGTTACAATACTCTCCCCATGCCCGCCCAACTGGGGTACTTCGTACCCCTGAATGGAGCGTACTGCATCGGCACGCCACCCCAGCGCCGGCATCGCTCGCGAGGGAACGCTTCCTCTTCGCACTCACCGCACTCTTCTCGACAGACGCTCTGGTGAGTCGAGTACTTCCTACGGTTCCTTACATACATTCGTAAGCTATTTGACAAATCAACTCAAGGCGTTTGACACTAGTCGGATTCTAAAAACTGATAGATCTGGAAGTTACTTGTCCAATTCCAAAATCTGAATAATCTAGAAGTTATTTGTCCAATTCCGAAATCTGATATATCTGGAAGTTACTTGTCCAATTCCGAAACCTGAAAAATCGATGCATGCCGATTTGATTCAGTATGCTGAGAAATCTGTGAGTTACTCATCTGACCCTAAACCCGAAAATTTTGTAGTAAACATAATACACAAACTTTTATTTTTTAGTTTTTTGTACAATTTCTTGATCCTATTTATAAAGCCAATAACAGCGCATTGTTTTATTCCAAAATGTTTCCACTTAACTAATAATAAAAAAAAAAACCATAGCTGTTGAAATTTGTGCCTATGTTTCATACCAGCAGGATAGATATGGAAAAAAAAATGAAAAATAAGAAGCTAAATAAGAAAATAGAAAAAAGGAAGTAAAAGCGAGCGTGTAGAGTTAAACGTAACGTTTAGTCGCAGCGACAGTGTAGAGCGTAATCCGGCAGTGTCGCGCGGGTCGCGTCCTCTCAATCGGATCTCCGACTCGTCCTCTCCCTCGGTGTTTCTCCCCCGCGTTTTCCTTCCCTCCATCATCGACCAACGAACTGGCCGGATATCATCGAAAGCCTGTTTCCACATCGCGAGCTTATTTATGTCGGCTACGCGAGCCGAGCCATCGGAATCGCGTGCTGACAAAGCCATACCGAATACGTCAAGTAAACCGATCATGTACTGTGGTGTAGTGCTAATTGAATTACATTTCGTGCGGCAAAAGCATCTAGTCGAGCAGGTGTCTTAGGTCTCACCCGGCAGTCGAACGAGTGGCCGATGGCTCCGCGTACGCCGCGACACCCTCAATTCTAATCCATCAGCCGTCAACCACACCATTTTTTAACACCATTTTCACAATATTTAAATGTTTACATATTTTTTGTATTCTCAAAAAATCTCCGACGAGTATCTTACAGCAAGGTATTTATAAATCTATCAAGCAATGATCTATAGATCGGTTCAATCAGAAACGTTCTAGACTCGGCATCTATCCTAAGACATTTGGTTCTTAACTTCTTAACTTATTTATTTATCTTATTGAAAGACTAACGCTATCGTATATCTCGTCTCTCAGGAACACAAGTTTACAAATCTATTAAACAACGATCCGGAGATCGGCTAAACTAAAAGAATTCTACGCTCTAGGAAACCTGATATCCGAACATCTACATTAAGGCATTTGGTTCTTATCTTACTTATTTATCGATATATTTATTTATATGGTTGAGAGACCGACGCCATCTCGTCTCTCAGGAACACAATTCGAGTGTGACGCGGCACGTGTTCACAGTCGCTGCCTTCGTGAATCACTTACGGCGCATGCGTCGACCAAAAATAAGACGTGCACCAATCCTCCGAGTTCTCCGTAAGAGTGCCAATTTCGACCCGAGACCAAACCAGCATCCGAGCGCCGGTAACACCGATGTCCCAATATCATCGAATCCAAAACTACACCGTCTTCTCTTATCTCTTCATTTTCCATTTACAAAACAATAAATCCCGAACGAGAATAGGATAGAATAGTCCGAGTCCTCCGCAGCGCGTTGGCCCGAATCAGTCTGTTAACTCTCGATCCAGCAACGCCATCATGCCGGTTGCATGCTCGATATGTCCTTTCGTCGTTTCCGGATTTCCAGCTTGGTCTGAATCTCCTGCAGAGTCTTCCCCTTGGTTTCCGGCACGAGGAAGAACGCGAACAGGGCCGACAGGGCGGTCATGCATCCGAAGGTCCAGAAAGTCGCCGCCTGTCCCATGTGCTCGACCATCGACGGGAAAACTTTGGTGACAGTGAAGACCAGTACCCAGTTAACCGTGATGGTTATGCTGCTGGCGACGCCCTTGGTTTCCGGCGGGAAGAGTTCGGCGATGACGGCAAAGGGCACCGACCCGTAACCGACACTGAACACGACATTGAAGAGCGCCAAGCTGGTCAGCGGCAGCCAACCTATCGAGGACATGTCGCTACCGTCGGTTTTCAGCTTGAAGTAGTAACCCAGCACACCGAGACAGATCGTCATTCCCGTCCCGGAGAGAACCAGCAAGGGTTTCCGGCCGAACTTGTCGATGATCGAGGCGACCAGGATCGACATGACGACCTCCACGATACCGATCACTATGGTCGCCAGGTAAGGCTCGATCGTGCTTCCGGCGTCTTTGAATATCGAGACCGTGTAGAAGAGAACGGCGTCTATTCCGGACATCTGCTGGAACCACATCAGCCCCACGCAAGTACCGAGGGCCTTTCTTCCCGCTCTGGTGCCGACGAGGTCTCGGATTCCACCTCTCCGGTTCTCCACCCGGTCGGACTCTATCTGCAGCAGGGAAATTTCTTGCTTCGGGTCGTAATCCTTGCCGCGGAG
The DNA here is from genome assembly GCA_933228735.2 of Amblyteles armatorius. Taxonomy (NCBI): domain Eukaryota; kingdom Metazoa; phylum Arthropoda; class Insecta; order Hymenoptera; family Ichneumonidae; genus Amblyteles; species Amblyteles armatorius. The sequence continues at coordinate 14,331,428 of OW121688.1, read as the reverse complement.
GATCCTCAACGATTTGCCGGCCTTTCTCATGCGGTTCTTGTGGACCAGCCACATTGGCGACTCGGGGATGAAGTAGACGAAGGCGAAGAACGGCAGGAGCGTCAGGCAACAACCGACGTTGAAGTTCATGTAGGAGTAGTAAGCTCCGGTGACGTAGACGTAAACTATACCTAGGGAGAAGAGCAGCGGGAAGAAAGCTCCCAAAGCGCCGCGTATGGAAGGTTCGGCCACCTCGCCAATGTAGACCGGACCGAGAACGCAAGCTGCACCCGCGCCGATACCACCGATGAATCTCGCTATGTAGAGACTCGTGAGGTTCCACCAGAAGGTTATTATCAGCCATGATAGGAGAAAGGGCAAGGCCGTCACGATTATGGCCAATTTCCTGCCCGTCCTGTCGGCTATCTTGCCGGCTGGTACCGCGCCGAAAACCGCACCTAGCGCCAGTAGGGAACAGATCCATGACTCCTTGCTGTCCGTCAGGCCGTCCGGCAGGAAGGAATCCGGCGAGTCGAGGTAGGGCAGAATCGGGGAGGTCCAGGCCAGGGCCATTCCGGCCTGCATCGCCATTAGTCCAACTGTTGAGAGATTAATTTTTTTAATTTTTTTATTTTTTGTTAAAGGAGGTTGGCGCGCTTCACACTGGGCAAAGGAGTGATAGATTTTTTAAGTCGTTTATATAAACTTTCATGCAGCTATTGATTATAGTGGATGGTTATTTGTAGTGTAGCAGATGCGATTAACTTCGAAAAATATTAGTTGCAATGGATTCGCAAAAATATCAACTGGTTTGTACTCATTTTCGAAAAATAATAATTTGTCTGGTGCGAATTAATAATTGTCATTTGTCTGGTGCGAAGCGCTCCAACCTGCTCAATGGAATAACAAAAAAATTGTTAACCGCTTCGTTCCTTCGAGGATCGAGATGTTACTCGGTTATCTGGCGATTCGTCTCGTTTTCGTACGATAATTGTGCGGGAATCAATTAGGGTCGGAGACAACGTTGTCACCCCCCGAGCAAAATAACCAGATAGCGAAAAAAAATAAAGGCAGTGGAAACGCGACAGATAGAGAGTTTATCGCTTTCGTGTATAAATAGGATAACGTGCGATGCTCTTGCGGGAACTGTGGAAAATGTACGCGAGAACCGATTGTGGGATGCTACGAGAGATAGGAGAACGCGCGACATTCCGCTGGAGCTTATTGCATTTTTTTTTGTTAATAAATAAATAAATGGTAAATGAAACGAAAAAAAGGGGAGCGCTGATAGTGCGACAAGAATTAAGTTGTCTGCGGCGGCGAGACGACATGAAGATCGAGGGATCAATCTTTTGTTTGTTTCTACAAAAATTTCGAGTACATAGAGCAAAAGTCGAGAAAATTAATATTTCAAAGGCGCGTAAGTGAAATTTCGTAATCAATTATAGTACAAATTGTCACTAACCAATAATTAACCAATCAACACTTAACGAAAATTATATAGTAAATCTCAAATAATTTGATCATTAATCAAGACAATAATTTTGATATGGCAAAGTGTTCAGGGGTATTTTTTTTTTTTTTACGGGAATGAGATTTAAAGGGTTGAATTGAATTAAATTCGGAATAAATTTCCCATTAGCGCGAAATCGTTACGAGCAATTTCTCCTTTCGCTGGTTATCGTTACTTCACGAATTATCATTTTCGCGGCCTAAATCGATCACTCGCTGACCCTGAGCTCGTCCAGACCAGCATGCAACGCGGATAGTACAATATCGCACGAATACGGGGCGTTAATCTTTTTGTTATCATTTTTTTGCGCGGTGCACTGACACTTCGATTCTGATTCTATGTTTCATTATTTGCGCCACGAAAACGACTCTACGGAAAATCGTCGCTGAATTGTAGGATTTTTATTTCCCGCTTCTAGATCATTCAATTAATTTTCAACATCAAAGTCGTTCCGAGAATGAGAATCCGCCGAGCCGAGGCGGCGACTCCGGCGGTACAAATCGACATCCACCGGATCTCCGTTCAACGATTCGAAATTACAGCGAGACATAAATTGGAAGCGCGTGAACCACTCTCGATCCGGCCGGATCGCGTAACTCCGTACAATTGTCAAACGAGCGCCGAGATCGACCTTAGTTAACAAAAATTAAAAAATTGAAAGAAAAAAAAGAACTAAAAAAGGAAAATTAAAATTGAAGTGCTCAGATCACGAAAGCTCGATTGGCGAATCGCTTAAGGTAGTCATTGCTAATAATGTTCACTTCGCATAAGTTTCAGAGAAATGAGAGGGAATTGCAAACACTTCCGTATGATATAAAAATCTGAAAAAAATCAAGTATATTAAACGTGGTGAAAAAATTGATTTTGCATAATAATAATTCCAAAACGTTATTAAAAAATTGATAAAAATAAAATGGATCAACAAATCTCCCGGAATCCTAACTTTTCTTTTTCTGAAAGGGCTTCGATCACTTTTCTGAATATGTATGCATTTTTTTTAGATTTTTAAGTTAACTTAAAATTTGTTTCTTTTTATATGGGAAAAAGTGTAGAAAGTTACAAAATTGAAAGCGAATTTTAAAATCTGAAAAACTGTCCTTAACTTTTTAGAATTCATTCGAATTTTTTCAGAATTTTCTATCATTTCAACATTTTTTTTCTCGAAAATAAAAATAATCGATGTAGAGGCATGCATTTCGGATAAGATTCAGTACCACGATTCTAAAGTACACACAAAGACTTTTTTCTAGCAATTAGTTAATAACTTTTCGACATTATTATTATGCAAAATGAATGCTGTTGGCACCTTTGATACAGTTGATTTTTTTTCAGACTTTTATACCATTAGGAAGTGTTCGAATTCTCACTGAATCTCACTCTTGACTTAATGAATACGTCTGGAGCCGTAACTACGAGGATCCTGGATATCACATCCTCCCTTTGCGCACAGGCACCCAAATACTCACCGATCAACGTGGAAAGATACTGATACATCTTAGCCCCCTCCACCCTCTCCTCCGAAAACTCGAACTTCTCCAACATGGGCTTTATCGAAGCGCCGTTTTCCGCGATGTTCGATTTTTCGAAAATCATCGTCCCCGCAGTTTCCTCGGGGTCAACGACCCTGGTGTTCTCCATCGGGTTCAGCATCTCCGTTTCTCCCTGGGACAAGTTAGTTTCACCCTCCTCAGTGCGTTCGCCACCCATGATCGACCTTGAGTTCGGATCCGCCTCGACCTCCCGCTCTCGACCATCGCCGACACTCTCACCCTCTCGATACCGATTGTTGTTATTGATATTGTTATTGTTGTTGTTGTTACTCCCGGTATTGTTATTGTTCACGTTATTGGGACGGTTGCGCTCCTCGGGCCGATTTTCACCCTCGTACTGCCCGTCGGTATTTAGCTCGAGATCCAAATGCATTTCTTTCTATCGCGCGCGCCCGAAGTGTCGGAAACTTCTGACGCCCGACTCCGCTCACCGTGCCGAAGGCTTCACGCGCGCTCTCCCGCTCCCTCTGTATCTATCGCTCCGTTCAACACGCCGAGTCTCTCCTGAGTCTCTCTTGATCTTTCCTTCCCCTCCCCAACCCTCTCCCTCCTCCCTCGTCGCTGTTATCTCGAGAGAGAGATTTATACCCGATTCGTGCGTCGTACGCGTCCTCGTTGACGATAGACAATGGAAGGCAGATTCCTCCCCGTCTTCTCCCTCGGACAAATCTTTACCTCGCGAATTTCGTACACACTGTCCTCTCTCAACTTTACACTTTTGAAATTTTGTTGATTGTATTTTTTTAAATAGTTTTTTTGTTTTTTATTTTTATTTTGCCGAAGGATTTATTGATGCTTTATTGACGGATCGGGCAGAGCTTGGGAGGGAAAAAAAATTACGTGCTCGCCGCCGGTTTATTGGACTGAATGAGAGAGTCTTGGCCGAGGAGCGTATCATCGATTCGAGCAGCACGAAGGAATGTACTTGAACGATTACATATCTCACGAGCTCATCTACGATACTCAATACACACACATATATATATATATATGTATGTATATATGGTGTTTTATGTGGATGATACAATCGACTCATAAAGAATATTATCGATCAGTGATAAATTTAACAATGACAATAATAACAATGATTTTAATTCAACATGTTTATTGGTTAATTAATTTTTAAAAAATAATCGACAATTTCATTTAGATAAGTCGATGATGGTGAAAAATGTAGAAGATTCTTGTTTTTTTTAAACAAAAATTAGCGTGACTTTTTATTCAATACGTAACTATTTCGTGTTGCATCGAACCGACGATTTATCGATCACTGCTCTTCGGGCATTCAATTCAACACAAACAATGATAATAATTTCCTGATTAACTTTTGAAGATAATTTATTGAAAATATAATTTATGTCCACAATGGCGAAAAATATGGAAGGTAATTTTCTTGTAACAAAAAATGGACGTGACTTTTGATTCGGCACGTAACTATTTCTCGTGTCGAACCGACGATTTATCGATGACCGTTCGATAGATCACTGCTCCTTCTCGGAGTGAAACGCGCGCTCCGCTTCACCTTCCAGATACTGGAAACACTCATTTCCCTTATCGATCGATAGCGGGAACTTGTCTTAGGTCTATTAGTGAACTTCTCGCGTATCGCCGATGTATTATTTTTATTCGCCGGGGCAACGGTTGAAGTTTGACGTCGAGCGTGAGCGATTTACTGCACGCCACTGCGGCACTCGACCGTCTGCTCGTACGGGTACTCGACTCATCTCCGTGTTACACGCCCGGCGGTCTGTACGTACGCTGCGGTTAGTCGGCGACGACGTTTGCCACGACGAGCAGGGGATAACGTCGTCGGTTGGCCCACCGGGGGTCCGACAATGGGACGAGAGAGTCGGCAGCTGCCCGCAAAGACCGAGTACCTTCACCTCGTGATACGAGAGCAAAATTCGTCGATCGCGCCCAAAGTGGCCTCTCGAAAAAAGTATATATAAGTTCACATATGGAATATACATATGTATACATATCACGGATTAGGCACGTGCAGATTTTTTTCTCATCTACTCGAAAATTGAACGGCCAAACAGGTTTTTTTTATGTGACGTAGCACACGTAGTTGGAGTGGGGCGCGGTCAAACCTGCGCGGATCGCGGGATTATCAGTCAATTCCGACTCGCGAGATATCTCGCAGTCGGACGTCATGGCTGATTAATTTATCTTCGTCTCGTCGGACCACGTGCATTATAAAAAAAATTTATAATAATTTGAAATAAATGTTGACCATATTTATATATTTATATATTTATTTATATATTATATAATATTTATATATTTATCTATATACACTGTAAAACATGATAGTATATTTAATGTGTCGAGCTGGAAGTTTTTATGCAAAAACGGGAATACCAAATTTAATGTACAATCGTGATGAAAAATTGAGGTATTTTTACAGTGAAATTGAAGTAAATCATTGAAATTAAAGTACTTTTGTAGTAAAATCAATGTAAATAATTAAAAACACAGTATTTCTTAAGTTTTTAATATACTGCGCATTATTTTTTCATCACAATTGTGTATGAAATTTAATATAGCAGTTTATGCACAAAACTTCCAGTACCGGTACAGTAAAATTCGTACAACATTTTTTTTTACACTATTCATATATTTATGCATTTTGTTCAGATCGGTTAAATTCGTTGAGGTTTGTCGACTGCAAACTGGCATACGCCGGTTGCTACGGAAGTCAAAGATTGTCCTGGGATTGCGAAGTGAGATGTTGACCGGGGGAGGGGGGAATATAAGAACTTCCGGCGATTAGCTCGGTGAAAGAGTCTTTCACCCCCCTGCGACGGAATTACTTTCGATCTGACCTCTATTGCGACGCGAAGCTCTTTCGAGCTCGTCAGTCTGACATATCACACTTCCTCAGTCAGACACAAAAATTACAAATTCCACTGATATGTGGTTTAAAATTTTTTTTTGTTAATTATTAATTTATTAATTTTTTTTCGTATAAAAAAAAAATACAACAATGAAATTCGGCCATTTGCCGAGCTTAAGCCTCGAGCGACACGTGTTATTTGTTGTTCGACTTAACTCCGACGATCCGGACATGCTCCGGACTCGGCACGTACGGCGGAGAGCGAGAGTGAGAAGAAGAAAGGGAGATCGCCGGGTACCCAACTAAGGCGAACGACAAGTCAGTCATTTCAATTGTCATCGTCCACATTAGTGTACGCCAAATTGCGTACTACGCTGACGATTGCACTACGAGTTGTAATCTGCCGAGTCAATTTTTTTTTATCACCGCTGAGTCAGTGTTCGTAGTACATTGTACGAGCCGGAATTATGATTAATGAAACGGTAATTTGATTTCCTTTGTATGAAATTAAATTAAAAGAGTGTCTTAATTTAAGGCGGTACAACATTGATTTTTCTGCACCTGTAATTTTTTTCAATTTTTTTTTCGTCCAACGAAAATAAAATACACATAATAATAAGAGCATATCATACGCTATCTGTACTCTGCCGTAATAAATGTGCGAAGACTTTAGATCGCAGCGCTGAGTTATTGATCGTTGTACGTTGTACGAGCTGGAATTATGATTAATGGACCGGTAATTTGATTTCCTTTGTAGAAAAAAAGTGTCTTAATTCAAGGCGGTGAAACATTTTTTTTTTTTTGCAACTGTAATTTTATTTTCTTCCAATTGAAATTAAATAAAAATAATAACATCAAAGTCGCTCCGATCCATAGATCCAACGAAGGCGGCAAGAGCATATCGCGATTGCGTATCATACGCTATCTGTACTCTGCCGTAATAAATGTGCGAAGACGTTAAGTCGCCCCGCTCAGCTAATGATCGTAGTACATTGCACGAGCCGGAATTGTGACCAATGGAACGGTAATTTCATTTCCGTTGTAAAGTGTCTTAATTTGACGCGATTAATCATTGATTTATCATCACTTGTAATTAATTTTTTCAATTTTTTTTTTCTTTTAATGAAAATTAAATTGAAATAATGACATCAAAGTGACTTCGATCGGTCGACCCAGCGAAGGAGAAAGAGCATATCGCAATTGCATATCATACGCTATCTGCGCTCTGAAGTAATAAATGTGCGAATACGGTTAGATCGCACGGAGAATTACTTCGCACGACCCCGTGCGAGATATTGTTCTTAATGTTCTATGCTTACCGTGTAATCTTATCTACGACTTCGCTCCTCGCGATGTTTTATTTGGCTATCAAGATCCCTTCAACACATTTTTTAAAATGCGGTCATTTACGACCGTGTATCTCGTCGAGGGACACTCTGTAAGCTCCGGAATAGTCCGGATACGAGGAAATTTTCGTACCTCGCACACCGCGATGCGATATACATACGTGTGAAAATTGTGCCTATTAAGATCTTCGTAGGCGCTGAAATTGATCGTTTTATTAACTCGGGGGATTAACTGGATAAAACGTGACTGCGTTAACGTCGAATAAATCATGTGTAATCGGATGCTCTGTAGCTTAGGTCTTCCGTTTTTATTTCTTATTTATTTATTTACTTTTATGCCGGAATATGATACAATGAGTGATAACAATCATAATGCAACGTAAAAAAAATGTAGGCGGCAAAACATTGATTTTTCTGCACTTCCAATATTTTCATTCTTTTTTCGTCGGATAAGAATTAACGAAAAATAAAAATATCGAAGCTGCTCCGTAATGATAATGATAATTCTCCGGACGACAATCCTCTTTAAATGTTTATTCGCGCTGAATACAAGTACGCTATCATTTTTTTAAATGTGAAATATTATTTATTTGATTTTTTTTTCTTTGCAGCCCCGTCCTCACCGATTCTCGAAGACGCAGTGAATTTCAGGACTCCTCGCGGGGCGGCTCGATCTCGCCGACTCCATCGGGAACTCCTCCGCCGCCGCCGAACCATCGGGGCTCTTACGCACATCCAAATGGAATTTCCACGGGCTCGGACCCGATTCTGGAAGTTCTGGACGAGCCGGTCGACGAACCGGTGAGTCGAAATAAACATACTATTTTTTAATATAAAATAATATAATTTAATATGAGGTAAGATAATTTAATTTTTGATATAAGATAAGATTCAAATCGCAGGTGATTTTTTATAAAAAGGTCACAGAAACGCTAAAGTATCGTGACGTCGCTTTCCCTAAAAAAAAGGCAACTGTAATGAGGCGTTTCACAAAAGTACCAAAGTAGGGATTCCTTCCAGGCTGGCATTTTTACCAGCGACGGTAAAGCGAACTCGGGGAAAAAATGCAGGTATCTACCATCGGCGTTACCACGACCGGTAAGCCGTTGCCCGAAGCTAAGGTAGAATTCCCACCGTCCAGCGATTTCCTGCAGACCGCGTTTGGAAAGGAAACTTGTCTCGACGCTTTCCCAGCTGACCACGAGGTGGTCACAAATCCCTCGGTGCGGAAGCCCGAATGAGCGACATCTCGATCCTCGAGATCATGTCATTTCTTTCAAGTGGCTTCTCTGAAGCAACACTTAGGATACTCCTTAGAATTTTCGCACAAATCTCAAGTCTCTTTAAATCCTTTGACTTGAAATAACTAAAAAAGCAATTGGCCGGTAATTGATAGTAAATATAAAATTTTCTATTTTTAAATCTTTATATTTTCTTTTTCTCCGAAGTATTATTTTCATTACATTTGGGCTTTATAATTGCAACAAAAATATTCAAAAAATCGTTCGCTTTCTTACATTAAAAAGACTAGAAATAGTTTCATCCGATCCCGCTCTACATGCTCTACTTCACTGATTTTGTTTTTTTATATCGCGTGAAGATAAAGTTTTGTAGGTCTTCACTATTGTTTCACCTGCGAAGTTTTACCTATGTTTTTTTTTCTACCAATACGATCTATACGGAGTTTTCCTCAGTTGTTGAAAATGTTTCTATCGGCGCGATCTTCCCCGTCGTTTCCGCATACGTTCGGCGGCTTGTCACGTACACGTGTGCGAAGGAATGAGGCTCGGTAGTAACGACGCTGGTTCATCCGTAGGGCTTCTAATCCATCTTTCCTACGGTAGTTTATACGCCGCAGCCAACGCGCTCGCCTAAGGCCATTTCTGCCAGGTGTGTGCCCGCAACACAGACGGCTAAACCCGACGCTGTGTACGCGCGTGTCTCACACGATCGTACACCTTGCGATCGATCGTCTGGAAACGCAAAAAAAAACAATTTGCATTCAATAAAAATTGAAAAGAAAAATCAACTTCAGTGCAAAGTTCAGATTTATTGAAATTGGGATAAATTTCTCAATTTTTTTTCATTTATTTTTCCGCGCTGACCTACACGATCCTACACCTTGCAATCAATAGTTTCGAAAATGCAAGGATTTTTTTAAAGTTTATAAAAAAGAGAAAAATTAATCGGATTTATTCAAAATTAGGATAAAGTCATAATTTCGTCCGATTTGCTTAGGTACATTTTTTTTCAATCTTTTTTTTTTTACATCTGCTGGAATAGTGTGACGATAATCTGAGCCGGAGCCGCCCCCGTTGCTCGTAACTAATTCGCTCTCTCGCTCCCGACCCTCTCACACTGTACTGTGTAGACTCCTCGGAGTGCTGGAACGAATACACACTGTTTTACACATACGCGGAAAAAAATGTCGGCATTGATGCGCTCGGTCACTCGGACGCACCAACACGCGGAATATCGAGAGCCATGCGCCACCAGTCTCGCCTCCGCGTGTAACTTAGTGCTTTGGTGATCATCGACCAAAGCAGTGTGCGGAGACATTCACTCCTACTATACGAAAAAAAAATTCCTCGGAAGAAAAGATTTTTCAATATTTTCATTTTAAATTTTTTCCATCGATGATTATCGGATCGGTAATTGGAATTAAATAAATGTCGACAAGCCCCACGTGGCGATCCAGAAAAAATCGCCTCGAAGAAAAATATTTTTCAATCAATAATTGGAACTAATTGAAAATCGATAAATCCCACGTGAACGCGTCGATTGGGCCATCGCGAGTGACGAAGTAAATCGGTTTGAACGATAAAAAAATAAATGAATATATAAGAATTTTTTTTTTGTAATTGGAGGTAAATTTTGACGAATCAAAAACGTGTATTATGAAAATTTTCGGCAAACTGTTTCGCGGGGAGGACAAGCGGAGCAGGGTTGCCTCGAGCAGACACTCCTCCCGAAGAACCGCGTCGAGAAAAAAAATCGGCACCTCGACGAGAACGTACACGGGCCCCCCTCATCTGCCTCGGGACGATTTTCTCTTCGGGGATTCTCGGAGCAACAGCAGCAGGCGACATCGGCGTAAACACAGGGTATGATTGGTCTTGACAGTAAGAAAACCGCGGGGCAAAATGGAATGGCAAAACGGTCAGTTTTATTTTTTTTGCGGGCCAAAAACAAACAAATCTCACTTGGTACAAGGTCCATTTTGCCCCGTTCTTCCCACCATTTTTCATCGACCACTTTTTTTTTTACATAACGCGAAGAATTGGCCTAAAAAGCAAATTATTAATTCAGTAATTTTTTTCGAACGTCCATCGTATTCAAATTTAAAAAAACTCGAGATGAGCCTCGACATTGCCAGAAGCGTCCGCAGATTGTCGATTAATCGAAAGCACGCCCAGCGCTTTTATCTGCTCATCCCTGACCGTCCGGCGCGACCGAGCGGGGTCTCGTCGCTCTCGGTACATAAAAACCAGATGTCTCGCATTTCGTTACGGCAGCATCATTGCTCGTCCAACACGCCCACGAATTCCTCGATCGGGAGAAACGAAATAAAAACTGTTTGCTCCGAAACTTTCGGAACCGAATCGATTTGTCGTCGGGGCGCAAAAATTGTTTCCTCGACGTTCCCCGAGGCGATCGAGATTCGCCTACTCCTCGGTAGTCGCCGAAGCGCGCAGTCCGGTAATGAGTTCGTTTCGCGAGCCAAAAACGACGACTTCCGGTTCTCCGATCCGTCCTACATGCCGCGCGCCGATCTGCGAGCGATCGTAGCGCGACGATGACTCGCACGGGAACTCCTCGGCGTCGCGGCGCTAAAAAATCAAAGTTCCCACGAAAGGGTTCCAGCGAAACAATGAGCAAGGGACACACGTGGCCCAACGCGATAAATTAAACGACTCGACGCAAATTATTTTTTTTTTATTTAATTTTTTTACCTCAACACTGAGTAAGCAAGGTCTTACAAGGTTTAATAAAAATAAGAAAATAATACTCATTTCCGTTAATTAAGACTCTAAACTTTTCTGCAATACCAGTTATTTCAATACCTCCACTATTCTTAACAATCTTCTTTCATTTCAATGCTAAGCGGAGCTCAGGTAGTCAATAATTGGGCCGTTCACCTTACTTTTAGATGACTCAAGATCTTCGGACTAAACGAGGGTGAAAAAAAAAAAAAAAAACAGCCGTGCTTCGGCGATGTCGAAGGGAAACGCCTCGCAACGGGGAGAGAACGGGTTAACTTCAACACTGGCGTCTCTCGTGCACATACACGAGCAGGACGTGTGCGCACACGTGCAGGATTCCAATCCGGCTTCACTGCAGGCTTCCGCCCACGTAGGGCACGTAACTCATTAAAAGCTAGTACCTGCAGCCGAGAGTCCATAGATTCATGCATGTATGTAACGGGAAGGGGAGGGGGGGGAGGGGGAGGGGAGGTGCCTGTATGCTACATTGCAATTTTCTGACACATCAGTCGTTCGCGAATAAATCGACTTTCACCGTTTCGTCGATTGCGCGGATATTCCTTAATGGGAATGTCACAGCGGGCCGGTACCGGCCCAGCCTCGGTCCAGTACTGGCACCGTGTGACATTTCCACTGGGGCAACTGATAGAATCGAAGGTTCGGTGACCCGGAAACAAGTGTTTACGCGAACGTTTTTTTTTCCATTACTAAAAACCCGACGCATGCATCTCCTCGGAGAGCACTTTGCGATGAGTAAAGTCGATAAAACGCCCGGCAATCTCGCTCGATCTTTATTCCTTCTGCCTTCTCGCGCGGCTTCCCGGTGCCTTGACCCTCGAGGGTTGCATACAACAGCCCGGCGACTCCAGAGTGAAATTTAATTTATTTCCGACACTCGCACCGGAGTTGTGCATTAAATTATCCATGGATCATTACCGGCTCTTTTGTTGTTTGCAGCCGATTTGCGTGATAATCGTAAGGGGTTTGTCGGAATCCGAAGAGGTCGTCAGGGTCATTTTTTTTTATCTTGATTATTCATGTTTCGCTGATGGGAAGATATTTTTTCGGTTTGTCGCTGTGCGTGAGAATTTTGTTACCACCGTCGGTAACGAAGTCTGAAATACACTTATTTTTTTATTTATTTTTTTCAAGGGCGCTGATCGCTGCTTTTCATGGGAGTTTCAGTTTGACTCTAACTGACCAGGGCAGTCCGGAATCTATTCGAGATATTTTTCCAATTCGCGAACCATCTGTCCGACACTGCTGGCTTTCTTAGACTTCCGTAATGGCTCGTGCATTACGCGCACCGATGCACCTCCTAATGGTTCGCCTCGCGTTCGTCCCGATTTGTTTAACCACGGAGTAACGCGATTGCGCTTTAACGTCCCGTAATCTCAGGGCATTAATCCCTCTCCACCAGGCAAGCTTTAACTTCAACGGCGATTCTGCATCTCGCCACGTGCTCGCCAAATTCATTTCGACCCTCCTGGAAACTTCCAACGGTTTCCTCCGGTATAAAAGAAAACTACAAAAATAATTCTATAATTACATCGAAGTCTGCGAAAAAAAAAAAAATTATGTGAGTTATCGATCTTTTGGAACATTCTGAATACGTTCCCATTAAAATCTCGAAAAAAATAGTTTCACCAAAACAGAGCTTCCTCCAAGCAAAAATGATGCGGATGTCGCAGTCGGCTTGTAAAAACGTGCATCCGTTAATTGTCGCCCGCAACGATAATCTCACCGTCCCAGGTTTTCTCCGCCTTCGTCTTGCGGCTTCCACTTCCGGTTTCGTACTCCGGCTCTTCCGTGACTTCCTCGTCTTCGCGGTGCTTCCGCGAGGAAATGAAAATTCGCTCACGCGAACCGCCACGTGGCAAGCGGCTCCCGTACACGGGCAGATCGCTTGCCCGTGAGGATGGTCGGTTCTCCGGTAGTTAGCTGCCGGTAGAAGTACGGTATTGCCCACGGGCAGAACCGCCACGAGCTCGCACACAGTGGGGCTCCGTCCCCACTATCATTTCTTCCGGTCGTCCTTCGAGATCACTCGGCTACGGCCAGTGCCTCGCCGCGGTGCATGGAACAAGTGCACTTCGTTACATGCGCTCCCTATCGGACTCCACCTCTTCGGAATCGATCTTGTTCTCCTGCAGCGCCGTCTGCAAAAGCCAAAACCAATAGAAAGAAGAATAATCCAAGTCGAATTCCCATTACACATTATTGGCCCTCATTGTAACTTTTTCACTGCCCTGACCCAAGTGAAGTAGGTCTGGCTTGTTGTTGCATCCCAGCACTGGCACCAGACGCCGCCAAGCCCGGGTGTCCGGCCAGACTTTGATCCAACACGCCAGCCGGAACAAACCCAACCGTGGAAGTTATTAAATTCATAGGTAAACCAATTTTCCTAGAGGATAATAAAACTGGGCGGAGAATGGACCGGTACAGCTCTCTCATCTCTCCGGTTCCGAGTGGTGGTTCTTCGCGTACCTGCGCCGAGGATGGCAGCCGATTAATCGCGCGATTCTCTCCCGCAATAAACCCTACGGCAATTACCTGTCGTAAAATATGCGAGGTATGCTAATGCCGGATGGTGGCTGCTGCTGCTGCTGTTGCTGATGGCGCGTTATATAGTACGAGCCGCGGTTATAATCTATGGAGTATGTGCAACGCCGTACATCGCCGACAGTACGACAGTTGCAGCCCACGGCCATCGGGCGCGCGCCGGTGAGCGCCCGGCCCGGTGTTGCTCGTTTTGCGAAACTAGATCGGAATGCGTGCGCCTTAGTACAGTGTATCGTCCATACAAAGTTTGCTCCGGCGCAACGTACGGACTACTCGCCCGTACGTACTCGCCACATTTTCCGGTAGTCCCCAGACCGCCCATGTAATTGCGCATTATACGCAACCCTTTTTTTTTTTCGATGCTCCCCTGCGCGCGGTACAGTCCCGATGCAATTCTCCTCCGCGACGATTGTCCGAGTTTTCAGTCACGCGAACCGCACGACTGCGCACACAATCGAACCCTTCGCATTCTTCTCGTTCGCCGTTTTCTCCTCTACCATTCCCATTCTTATCTCGGAGCTATTTATTTTTCCACACTCGTCGTCCATTTATTGCTCAATGCGCTACCTCCCCCTCCCCAATGCGCCTATTCTTTCTTGCCGAGAAGGTATTCATTTTTTCGCACTCCCTTCCGTTTATTGCTCAATGCACCGGTGCATCTTGCTGCACCTCGAACACAGCAGCGACTTTCTACCTAGAATAGTCCCCAGGACAATTTAAAGAAGAGTTAGGGGAGAGCGGGCAAAATGGCATACCGAGGCAAAAGTGGTTCGAAAATCCGGATGTATCGTTGGGACGAGACGGGGCATCGAAAAATCATTGGAAAATTGAGTTTTGCCCCGCTGTGCCATTTTGCCCCAGTCTCCCCTGCTAGTCAATTTTTGTCTTTTAACTTTGATATAGTCGCTATTTTTTTTAGCCATTGCCATTGCCAGAATTTATTGCGACTCTTCGTGGCTTCAGTTCGGCCATCCTTGAGACCTCGCGATTCGAGGATGGCCGAGGGGAGAATCCGAGGAATTTGGCTGGCGAGGAGGCGAGAGTTCAAGTTCAGCGAACGTGGATGGTCCCGGGTACGGCGTTAACCCCTCGCATAATGAATAACCCGGGTGTACACTCGCGGACCCGTAGGTGTCCCGGGTATAATGTAACTGCGGGGGGGAACGAGAAAGAACGAAAGATAGCCTCGCCGCGGTTCTCCATCGCCGGGAACCGCTTCCATGCCTCTTCCACTTCTTCCCTCCAGCGTTGGCTTTCGGGGGAAATAAATTTTCCTTTATCCGAAGGTAAGAAGTAGGAGGAGGACCGTGTGTCCGCGAGGCGTGTATGCAGTATCGAGTGTAAGCGAGAGAAACCGGTTGCCGCTGGGGGGCGCGCGACGATCCGATGAGCCAGGAGGCCGCGAGTCCAGCATAAAGGACGCCCGTCCCTGCGGAACCCGCGAGGATATGTGTAACGTCGATTTACTATCCTCCGCGCCCGAAGACGTCCCGCCGTTCGAGGCAATGAATAAAATTGCAGTGGAGGAAAAAAAAAGTAAATTAAAAAAAAAAAAAATGTTGCGAAAATTCTGTATGCCAAGAAATTCATGCATCTTCGAGGATGATTCGGCAAATTCCCCCGTCCCCAGCTGCGTACGCTCGATTTGCAAATTTATCTCGGAAAATAAAAGAGGCGACGACGATAGAGCTATAACCGGGTAAGCGGACTGGAGGGTAAAAGAAATAAGCGAAGAGGGTAAAAGAGAAACGAGAGCGGAGCTTAAGGGCACCGACCGGGAAGCGAGACGAGAGTCGCAGGGCTCCGGAGGGAGATCTTCGAATAAGAGAACCACGCCCTCGCGTTACCTTTGCCTTTTGCCCGGACCCTGTCCAACGGGAAGAAACCGACCCCGGCTACCTGATTCCCCTGCCACTGATGCTGTGTGTGTTATTCTCTCGCCACGCACTACCTCCGAGCCGCGGAGAGTTCGTTCTCCTCGGCTCGCCTACCTGCGTTACGCATCCCTTTCAGAGCCCCCCCCCCCCCCCCCCCCCCCCCCCCGATCCCTTTGCTCTCAACGGAACTAAAGAGGCAAGAAAAACGAGATAAAACAAAATTGAATAAATGACGAAATGAGCGAAACGAAGCGGAGCGTAAGGTTGGAATAGAGACCGCAAGGTCATACAATTTGTATCGCACTTATATTTTCGGAACACAAGATTCATCACTTTTGTATTCGAGTGCCATCTCTGGTCCCGATAACTCGTCAGCAAGTGGTCCAAATTCTCTAGGTAACGAACTTTTAGTGGTTTATTGTCCGAAGAAGCATTTCCCACTCTGAAAAAAAATTGCTTCAATTCTACTTTCAATTCTTACAATTCAATACGACATTAAAACAATGACGGCCAAACTGTTAAGGTGACATGTTATCGTTTCAATCCGGTATAAAATTGTAGGAATTGAAAGTAGAATTTAAACAACATTTTTTGTTCTTTGGCGGCCCGCAAGGAAATTTTATTTCAATCAATGATATTTTTTTTCTGTGCACGGTTTAGGGTCAATAATAGAACAACACAAAAAAATGTACAGTCCTGACAATTTTTGTCGAAACACTTATCGTTATCGTTTATCGGCTATCGGAGAATTGCTCATCGAAAAAATGTCCGTGCGGAGGAGCGTTTGTCTCTCGAGTCTGCCTAACGATGCGTCGAGGTAATTGGTGTCGGTAAGTTGGCGTCGAAGTCGCTTCGGAAGCGTCTCCTCCGCGTCCGAGAGGGGAGGACGAGCGGCAAGAAGGATAAAGGCGAATGACTCGAGGAAAGAAGAACAAGCGGCGCAAAAGTTGAAGAGGATGAAGAAAGTTGGACGAAAAAAAAAAAAAAGAAAAAAAAATACAAACGACAGGCCATCAGAAAGGAAGACATGCGCTCGGTAGTGAATAAAGTTCCTTCTCGGTACGAAAGAGGAAGAGGACAGTGGATCTAGGTGTGTCACGGCCCAGGCTCTCCGCAGTCCTCATCGAGTATGGAATACTTCGCGTACTCTCCCGCCGCTGCGGCTGCTGACGGCAAGACGTGTTACATCGACCCATACACCGACGTATCGGCTGCATAGTTCTCCGGTGCTATATGCGCCATATATATATCTCGCATACCTCCATATTATTATAATATACCTGTGTATCGAACGAACACACCTGGACGAGAAGAACGGGCGGAGTAAAAGAGCGAGGGAGACCTCGAGGAACGACCTCTCGCCGCAGTCTCGCAAACTTGTACACGTACCTACTATACTTATGCTATACTACGAGTATAAAGGCGAGGAAGGAGTCGATGGTGTGCGCACGCCAAGAGCCGAGCGAAGAGGAAGAAGAGGAAGACGAAGAAGATGGGAGGTGGCGGAGGGCCACAACCCAGCCAGAAACCGGTGTCTGCGCTCTCTCTCGACGGAGATAGGACTACGTACTCTCTCATTCCTCAAGTTTATCTTCGTCGCTTTCTTGAGAGAGAGAGAGAAGGCCCAGAGGAGCCACAGCATCAGCCAGAGCGCGGCCAGAGAGCATAGTCAGCGGTATGGTCAGGCCCTGCCCCACTCCCGACTCTCCCGTATCAAAAGCTCCCCACTACGGGAACAGCCTCAAACCACCACCAGCGCCGACGTTGCTCCGGCATACTCTGCCTGCCTCTCCGTGAGTCACGGACGCACGGGTCAAACCGGAAAACCAACACGGATTAAAAAATGAGAAAGAATCGTCGAAAGAGCCTCCCGGTGGCAAGGACCGGAGAGATGAGACGTACGGGTCGAAATCTGGCGGAGATACATTCGTTGGCGCCATGTTGGCCTCCAGTTGACCGCGCCATGTTTGCGTTCGCTTGCCGGCGCCATGTCAGTGTCCACTTGTCCGCGCCATGTCGGCGTGTACTTGCCGGCGCCATGTTGGCGTCCACTTGTCGGCGCCATGTTGGGTTCCATTTGCCGGCGCTATGTTGGCCTCCACTTGCCGGCGCCATGCTGGCGTTCACTTGTCGGCACCATGTTGGCCTCTACTTGCCGGCGCCACGCTGGCGTTCACTTGTCGGCGCCATGTTGCCCAAAATCAACCGCTCTTAGAATCCGCTTTTCCATCTCGATCTCGCATCCGAGCGTCCGGACAGCCGTGTCTATCTCTACGTTGTACCTCGAGGAGTAAACCGACGTTGGGGAAAACGAACACGGAGATCCTACGTAGATACAACTGTGCAGAGACTGCGGCAGTGGCGGGGCCGCTTTCGCTTCTCTCCACTCCGGCTCTTTCGTTTCTCCACGTTCCTTCGTTCCTTTCCTCCTCTCATCTGGGCTTCTCTTTCATACCCCCGGCACAAGTAGCTCACTCCTCGGCTGCGGCAAGGAGCCGCGGCTCCGCTCCCCCTTGTCGCCGGTACGGACTGCCTCACCTCCTCGACGGGACCGTACCACGTAGCAGTCGAGCGCGTTCCTCCTTCGCTGCCAGCGCGATCCTTGGTCTCTCGCCGCGCCTCCGAACCTCCGTCGGTACCGAGGTGAAAATCCACGCGGAGGAAAGATTATACTTCAACGGTACAAAGATCGACAAAATTTCAACGACAAAAATCGGCGGTCACAGTGGAACATAATTATTTTATTTTTTCTTCGATGGTACCGCGGACCAACGAAGCTGGATCGAAACGATTTCCCTGCCGCGAGTCGGCCGGCTGTCGGACAAGCCTGAGTCCAAACGTCGCTGGTTCCCGATGGAACCGGTGATGCTGGTGCCGATTTTTACATCCGTTCCGGCATCGAATTCCGTCCTTATCAGTTCCGCGAGGCGTAGAAGGGACGCTCAGGCTCGTGGGTGATACCGGTTTCTTCGAGGCTGTAAACCGCGCAGCAGGACCCCGAAGGATATTGGGCTCCTCCATCGCTGGCGCTCACGGTTACGCTGCTGTGTGCCGGCGAGCGTGGGCGTTCGCCGCGTGTAACTCGTCGATCTTACCGTTCGCCCAGACTCACACCATATTATTTTTAATTTAAAAAAAATCATAATTCTGAACAAAAAAATTTTGCTTAAAAAAATCAAAATTTTTAATAAAAACAAATAACTAAAAAAAATTAAAAATTACAAAAATAAGGTATCGAGCGGTTTAGAGTGAGGAAGTGACGAGTGGCTCGAGTATCGGTAAAATCTCCGAAAAATGAGCCCGAAATGAATAATTCAGAGCGTGGCTCGTTTCTCGCACAGCCTACACTTGACGCATCTCGCACTGTGTGTTTCGCGTGCCCCTGAGGGAAATGTCGACTAGTGGGGGCAAGGTGGAATGCGCGAGGAGCAGTCGACAGGTAGAAAGGATCGTCGAGGGATACCCGGAGAAGTTCTGAGAGACGGAGAAGATAGAGAGAGAAATTTGTATTGTGCGTTGGGGTAGCCCGTGCGGCCGACCTGTTCGAGCTCGACGATAATCGTCGATCCTCCGGTAGTGAAAAGCATCGTTTCGGATACGCTAAAAACAGTGAAAACTAAAAATCACGTAGCTTCCGTAAATGAAAAAAAAATTACTGGAAATCTACTAAACTGCAGCTAAAAAAAGAATGAAAGTCCGTTTTTAACGGTACGTTAAAAAATTAATAAATAAAAAATTTGCTACAGATTTACGAATCGGTAACGTAAACAAAATAATCAATTGCTACGGATCCACATTCGGTGACTTAAAAAATAAAAATAAATTCCAGCAGACCTACGAATCGGTGCCTTAAAAAAAAAAATTTAATTGCTGCAGACCTTCGAATCGGTGACATAAAAAATGAATTAAAAAATTGCCACAAATCTCCAAATCGGTAACTCAAAAAAGAAGAATAAAAAAAAAGTAACCAATGATCCACGATATCTCAAGGACATCAGAGTATCCGGCATAGACATTCGTACAGGCGATTCTCCCACCTGCCCGATTACTTTTCTGGAAGATATTCGCACAGCGCGATAGAGAGGAGAGGAAAAAAAAAATCCACCCGGAGCATGTTGGAAGGAGCAGCGCCACGCGATCGATCGCTGGATCGGATCGAGGAGCGCGCGCGCGCGCGCCGATACGTGAGCCCTCTCTCCCCGTCCCGCGGCAGCGCGATAGTCTAGCCGGAGATCGCGAAGTAAGTGTTGACTCCAGCTGCCTCCACTCTTTCGCGAGAGTGAGCCCGAGGCCGAGCGAGGGACGGACGGCACAAGCGGGACAGAAACCGAGCGGGCGGGTGGAAGACAAGGCTCGCAGAGCGAATGACTGAAAAAGCGAGAAGGAGCGCGCGCACGTGAGCTCCGGAACGAGAAAAGGAAAAAAAAACAACTGGGGAGGAAAAAAAAAATTAAATCGCTCGAACGCGAAACGAATCGGAGAAAAGCAGGTGAAGGCGAGAGGGAACGAGGTGTACGGCTGGTCGTGGTTTACGTCGGTACAGTATAGTATACTACATCGAAGACCGGGGAGAGGGACTTCTCCCCCCACTTTTCACCATTCACCCATTCCTAACGTACACGCATATTACGCTCGGCACGAAAAATATACCGAAGGCGGTCCGCGCTCGTTCCTCTGATCGTAGTCGCTCGTGAGAGCCACGTGCTTCCGGTGCAGACTCGGGGACACATTTTTTTGTTTCGCTTTTACTATTTTTTTTTTAACTGTATTTTTAAAGAAATTTGATTCTCGATAAATTGGATAAGAGCAAGGAAGATTATCGGCGGATTGTGCACGAGATAAGTAACTCGCGTGGCAAAGTGACCGAAATGGAGGATTGATTAACATGGACATAGATAAGCGTTCGCGATAAGTGAAGAAATTCTTTGGATTATTTTTAATCGAAAATAAATTAAAAAAAAAAAGCAAACGTGAAGAAACAAACGGTCGTAGGTGTAGACTTGACGTCCTCCTCACGCTATCCGGCTGATGCAACTCATAGTCGTGGGCAGCCGAGGATAGTGTTCTCGACGGAATCGGCAGCTTCTGTCACAAAAGGGTTGCATTTCGGAGAGGAAAGGACGAGGAAAATTCCTGATCGATAAGAAAGAAAAAAATAGGAAAAAGTGTTTTGGCTTTTGTGATGTCGTGATTTATCCGAGGTGACTTAAGTTCGGAGTCATCCAGCGATACTTTCTGTACGGTGAAGTGGCAAAAAAAAGAATTAGTTTTGCCTCGAGCAAATTCGTGATAAATTGCTGGAAGGAATTGTTTTAAATATATCAATAAAATGGAAAGAAACGAGAGTGGAATCGGGCTCGGAGTTGGCGTCGGAGGGAATTCCGTCTCGCCTCCAAATCCGAGTTCGGCGACGCAGGGACCTCTTCACATCTCCGGCGGACCGCCTGACAGTCAGGTACGAAAATTGTTTCTCATTTCGTTACGTCGCCGGACGAGAAAGAAAGCTCGGGGCGATCGCTTTCACCGGCACCGATTGGGAGAATCGGCGGTTTACGAGTTTCTCCAAACGGCTGATTGGAAAAGCTAGATTTATCATTCGCGCCGTCGACTTTGATTGAGTCTCCGGAGGGTAATTGCCGAGAGTCCGGAGAGAGTGTCGACATTCTCTCGTGTACGAGAGGCACGCGTGAGATTATTCGCAAACTGGCTTTTGGCACACATGCGCAAATGACACTGTTACCGTTTACTTACCCGATGACAATTCCACCCGGAATTAAATACCTCGATCAGCGAACACTGTTACAAAAATTGTAAATTTAATGCACCGAACTGAAAGTTTTGATGCAAAAACTGGTACATTAAAGCTATTGTACAATTGTCATGAAAAATTAATGGACTTTTAGAGTGCAATGAAAGTAAATTATTTAAATTAAAGTAAAAGTTAAAATAAAGTTAAAATACATTATTAAAGGTAAAGTGTTTATAAAGTTTTTAAAAAAGTCTACGTTAATATTCCATTACAATTGTTCATGATATTTAATATGCCAGTTTATGCATAAAAACTTCTAGTGCAAGTACATTAAATATCGTTAATTTTTTTTGCAGTGAACTATATTTCTTCGCACATTTAAATATTTATTTCG
The DNA here is from genome assembly GCA_933228735.2 of Amblyteles armatorius. Taxonomy (NCBI): domain Eukaryota; kingdom Metazoa; phylum Arthropoda; class Insecta; order Hymenoptera; family Ichneumonidae; genus Amblyteles; species Amblyteles armatorius. The sequence continues at coordinate 14,309,636 of OW121688.1, read as the reverse complement.
TAGCGAAGAATAATAATTTTCTTATTCGCCCAACGTGAGATTATAGGCAAAAACTGGCTCTTTGCGCACATGCGCAAATGGCACTATTACTGTTTATTCACGCAGCGATAATTCTACGCGGAATTATCTATCTCGATCTAGGTAGTGTATTTTCGCGTGCATTTCAACATTTAATAATAAATATAAAATAAGATTTTGATTTGCCCAACGTTGATTAATGACAGTAATTTAGCCACGTCTGGACGGGCCTGTTAACTCATTTCTGAAGATATAAAGGTGGAATTCCAAAGACGGCATTTTTATGATACACCTTGAAACTATTTACTCCCACTATTTTTAGAAAACAAAAATAATACTTTCTCCCGTTACGTACTTCGTGTGCAATTAGAAAGCAAAAACGGATAAAGACGAATAAAATTGCTCGAAATAAATATTAAATATGATATTTATTTCGAACTAGTTTACTCGCAGAGAAAGAAAGTATTTATATATTTTTTCTTACCGCAGTCAGGTAATCTTCTTTTATTTTTAACCGGTTCTGCGTCGCTGTTACGGCGGGAATGTCCCATTTTTTAAATCCAAGCATCCCCGAGTACGATTACCATTGGATTACTCAATCCGATCGCCGGTCAGACAGGTCTACCGGCGGGATTAGTTATAATATCGGGATTGGAAATACCAGTAGGATTATACTTGTTCGAGGCCTGTCTGGCCGGTCCCGAGGTACGAAGCACATGGCATTGATCGTAAATACCGATGAAATTTTTATTTGATCTTTTTCATTGAAATTTCAATTTTTTTGTTTGAACTTTTATTCTCACGTTCCCGCTGAGACGTAACATTTATTTAAATAGTTTCATGAAACCGATCTTAAAACGCGTAACTCCCTGCGGCAGTGATCGTAAATCTCTATGAAATTTTTTTATTTTTCATTGAAATTCTTCTTATTTTATTGAATTTTTTATTTCATTTTATTCTATTGAGCCGATCTTGGGGTCGAATTTTAAGGCAGTATATATAGTATGAACTTGAGATTGAACTTATTAAAATACGACCCTTGAAACGCGTAATACTGTGTGGCAGTGATCGTAAATCTCTATGATTTTTTTTCCATTGAAATCGTTCTTAGTTTATTGAATATATAGATATATCTTTTTTTTTCTTTAAAGCGATCTTAGAACGCGTAATACTGTGCAGCGCGGAGGTCCGAGCGAATGTCGGACGGGAGATCGCGTTCTCCGATGGTCCGCGTTATACAGAATAGTTCAATGAAACTGGCCCGTCGTCGTTTCCCCAGATAAGGCGGTAGCCCGTATTCCTTCTCGGACTGCATTCCGCAACGCTCGACAAGAGAGAAATAATCGGGAGGAAAGTTAGCGTACAACAGTATTGCAGGTAGCGCAGAGCAGCGCGCCACAGAGGCTCGCTGGCTCTCGTGCATGCGAAGGCTCGAACGTCCGAGGGACTTTCGAGAGACTCGATTTTCCCAACGTGCTATTCGCAACGGTATAATCGTACGTAAGGTCGGAACCATCGTCCCCGGAGCTGCCGCTGCCCGCAGACGAATTCGTAACGGGCTTCGCGGTCCTGAATCTATCGTCAATGCATCATTGATTCGAGGCGAGAAATTTCGGTTTTTATTTTATGTTTTTAACATTTAAAAAAATGGAATATTTAATATCTTTAATACTTAAAGAAATTTAATATTTAATATTTTTATATTTAAGAAAAAGTAACATAAATACATCGAATTCTTAACGGCCTTCGCGGTTCTGAATTGATCGTCAATGGATCAGTGATTCGAGGCCAGAAATTTCTATTTTTATTTGATGTTTTGAATTTTTAATCTTAATATTAAAAAAAATTATAATATTTAATATTTTTGTATAAAAAAAGATTACCAACAGAATACAATTTGTTTACGTGGAAAAAATGATCCCTCGCAATTATCGCGTCGTCGGAACAGCGGGATAAATAGGGAAATTAAGTTTGAACAGCCGCTCGGGTATAATTGATATAATTCCCGGTCGAGTACACTCGAGAGATGCTTGTTTCCTTCGCAACTAAATTCTCATTAAATTCACGAGTTGCAGCAATTTTTTTAATTTTGTTTTTTTAATTTAAATAATTATTATTATTCGAGTCTCGGCTGTGCGCTTCTCGCTCCATCCATATCTGTCTTCGTTCGCCGATGTGGAAGTCACAATTCAGCGGCGAAGGACTCTGTCTCCTGTCGGGTGGTATACGAGAGTCGGGTCTGTAATGTGTGTATACGCGTTCGTTTGAGCCCCTCGCACCAGGATGCAGGCCGAATGCCAGTTGTTTGACTCACGCCAGCATTCTTTCTCCTCTATCTCGCAACGCGCTTGCCAGACCGAACGGGCCGAACTCGAGCTGTCCTGTGGCGCTGCTAGATGCAACGCGAATCCAAGACCCCTGGCCTGTTTCACCGTTTATTATATTCTGTAGAAAAGAGCGGGGCAAAATGGGCCGTTTTTACAAATTTTTCGTGGGAAACTAAAAAACCAACCCGGTGTTCCGTTTTGCCCCTCTTTTCTCTCCTGTGCACTAAGAGGCAACGAGATATCCTTGAGTGGCTCCGCGATATTCTGTAGGGAGGAGCGGGGCAAAATGGTCAATCTTTACACATTTTTTTAGACCACAAAAAATAAATTCCCTGGTGTTCCGTTTTGCCCCGCTGTCCTCAACAACCTACTAACAGGCAACCAGATACCCTCGAGTGGCTCCGCGACACCGAAAAAGCGTTGCTTTGCACTCGAAGTGAGAAAAAAATAAAAAGAAAAAAATCTGAAGAAAAATTTTCCCAGCGCGGCTTATCGCTCGGTGTGCTGGCTATGGGAACGCATTAATAATAATAAAAATAAGATAACATTATATTTCAAGCGAACTCGAAAGATTTCATCTTCCGCACATGGCTCACCCTTGACTGCTTTAATAATTACTTGATACAAAAATGTAAATGTACTTGCAATTAAAATTTTTTAAATAGAATAACCTCGTCGGTTCATCCAGCGTATTGGGTATTACGAGTGTGCTCCGGATTGCATGCAACATCGTCGGGATAGCACAGCGCCGACTCGTTATTGCGCAATTTAATTTCCGTCGATTGCGCATACATATATGTGTTTATTAACGAGATTTGCATCGTACTGACTAACAGCTGCCGCTTGCTTACACGCTCTCTCCCACGTGCGGGTTCGATTTATCGGATAGTAACGCAGATACATATGTTCGGCTACACGCGGAATATCTCCGAGCGCGCTTCAATTGTGCATCGTAAATCGGCACGAAACATTTATTTAATTATTTCATTTATTTATCTGAAAAAAAGTCACCGCTGTTGCCCAATCACAGGACGAGGCGGAACGACCGGCGATAAAACGAATTTAAAAAAAAAACCTCAACCGAAATACTGATAAATTGGTACAAATCCAAGATAAAAAATTAACTCGGCACGGTGTAATTAAAAATTGGATATTCGTACAATGATAATAATAATAAAATATAATTCAAAAGTAAGGAGAAAACAACGATTCCGAACCGAGCGAACGATAACATTAGATAATAATATTATTATTTAATATTATCTTATTAGATAAGAGTAAGAGCAATAACTTCCAAAATTATTAAAGTCTGGTCAACCGAAACGGGGTCAAAGTTCATCGACTAAGTTTGCGAGAGTCGAAAACTTCGAATTGCGTCTTTAGATTTTCTCTTCTTTTTTTATTATTTTTATTTGCCAACTTTTGGTATGGCAAGGATTAGTGGCGCGGAGGACGGGAGAAGATTCTCGCCCGCTGTGTACATATATATACAGGATTAGGAGTCGTCCTCGAGTTCGCCGGACAATCGTCGTCCCAGCAAAAGTTTCTTTCCCGTGCGTGAATGCGGCCTTGAGGACGAAAGTCGTTCGAGTGGATAGATAGAAGAGAAGGAGTGTGGAATTCACGAGAGTTTCAAAATAGGAGGAGCAGGGAGAACGGAGAGTGAGTGAGGGTATTAAGGACATCGTCTACCTGTCCTAATCGCTCTCCCGGTCGACGGGGACGTTCGGCTCGTCGGATGAGTCACCCTCGAGCTACGAGTACGCCACACCGACGGAGACCCCGGCTCCGTTATTATAACTACCGTCGTCGCTGTGTGCTGTGCTTACTGCATAAATATACATATATATATATATAGCATGGTACAGTGAGATCCAAATAGCTCAACCCCACAATTACTAAGCGCACGTTGCAATTCTTGTGGCGAAACGACTAGATCGTTTATTCTTCAGATGATTTTTTTTTAAAGAAAAAATACCAGAAATTGTTTGAGTAATTTTTTTTTATAGCTCTTTGGCGCATTTTCCGATCGATTACTGACCTAGAAATAACTCGGCTGACTAGTTATGAGCGGTAAACATAATAGGTTTTTAGAATGACGAAACTACTGACCATTTATCCTTCCGAGGAACGACTCTTTTCAGGAAAGAAATAATCTGTAACAATGAAGATAATAATTTGAATAATTTTCTTTTTATTATCATTTTATTTTCTAGTGGTCTTGCCGAATATCGAGCTGGGGGGAAACGAACGGCAGGCAGGAGTAATTTGAGTAATTTTTTATTCTACTTCCGATGGGATTTTTCGACCGAAAATTTCCTTAACAGTAGGAAAAATATAGAAGGCTTTTCGAACCGTGATTTTTTCGCCCCTTTTATGGGTGTGCGTTTTTACGCAACTTCACGAGAGGATTGTGAGGCTCGTTGTCGTATAAAAAAAAAACAAAAAAAAAATAAGCGGAGGGCACGGCCGAACGGAAAGTGCTAATGGAACTCTCTTTATCCGGTGACTCGCCTCGTCCGAGCAGCCGTGAGTCTCCTCTTGCGATTCTTACCCGGTACACGAAGCTGCGCCGCCTCCTCTTCGTCCTTGTCTTCCACCTTCTCGCCTCACTCGAGATTTCTCCTTAATTGCCACGCGGACGTTCCACCGGCACCACCGATGGAGGGGGGGGGGGGGGGGGGGGGGGGGGGGGGGGGCACGAGACGGGGGGGTTCGCTACGCGAACGATAATAACGAAACGCGCTCGCGAAAACGTGTTATTCGCAGAAAGAACCGGTGACTCGAACCCGAGTTCAAACCTCTCGTTCCCGAGCATCGCGGCACTTTAAGGCCACTGAGCTTCGAGGAAATATAATATCACGCATACTTTTCCTTATCTCGCGACTTCCGTTGTTTTATTTTGTATTTTTTTTTTTCGGAATATTTCGCAATTAAAAGTATAACGCTACTGTAATCGGCGCCCGATCCGTTGCTCTTCTTCCTTCCTATCTTCTACCCTTTCTTGGAAAACTACCTTTTCTTGGAAAAAGGTTGAAAGTTTCGAGTAAAGATATAAAGGTTGGAAGTTTCGAGTAAAGATATTATCACACATACTTTATCACCCGACTTTATCACGCGATGTATTTTTTCCTGAATGTTTATCTGTAAAAAAAAGTTACTCTAATCTGTGAATGAACCTGGCGGATCTCGGAAAACGGCCGAAAAGGGAAGAAGCGAAAAAAAAAGAACACAAGAACGTGAGAAAAAATACTTTGGTTCGTTGTGTGCAGCAATCGATAGAATTTGTTGCATGAACGCAAAATACTTTACTTCAAAGCCAGTCAGTTTCGAGGAAACATATTTATTTATTTATTTATTACTCATTTACTATAGAAACATACATATTATCAATCATACTTTTTGTATCACGCGACTTCTATTGTTTTTTTTCCCTGAATATTTATGAATAAAAAAACCGTTACTCTAATCGGTGAATGAACCAGCCGAACCTCCGTTCCACTTCCCTTTCCTTGGAAAAATGCAGAAAAGGGAAGAAGCAAAAGAAAAAAAGAAAAAATACAGAAGGTACTTTGCTGCGTTGTGTACAGCAATCGATAGAATTTGTTGCATGTACATGAAGTACTTTACGGTGCTTCGCTCACACGTGAGTTAAGAGTTAGCTGCACGCGATACTCTCGTATCTTGACGAAGTTCCAACCGCCCGCAGGCCTCGACAATTATATTACTGCTACGCTCGACACACACTCAGCGTCGTGTGTGCCTGCGTGCCTGCGTATTTCCCTTAGGCGGTGGGCGCACGCACGACAACGGATTTTGTTATTCGAATCACGGCAGTGCAAGCATCAAACCCCCTCGCTCACCTCGGCCTCCGACTCACTCTCCCCCACTCCGCGTCTCACCCGAGTGTATCGAACTCTGATTACAGTGTTTATATACCGCGTTATGCTACATGCGAGCACGAGTCCCTTTTTATCCTGCCCGGTCGCCCCACGCGCATGAACTCGCGTATCAAAGTATCGAGTGTACACGCGTCAGTTGTTTTTAATTTTTAGTTACATTTTTATTTTATTTCGGAACTGGCAACCGTGACCGAATATTTGTAGGCGTAATCTCGCCGGTGCACTAAATCAATTACATAACGGAGTAACAATTTTTCATTTTATTCGTTTAACTCACCAGTCTGGTCCATTAAATAAATTTAATAACAAATGAGCCCTTTTCCATTTAATTTTTTTTAAGTTGTTTATTTTTACAGTCTCTGGCCAGTGACTGAATCGTCGTAGGCGCAATCTTGCTGGTGCATTAACTGAATTTAAATAATGTATTAACCACTTTCCATTTAATTTATTTAATGCTGAAGTTTTTTTTTTATCGCCGGACCATAGACTGAAGCGTCGGTTGACGACGTCTCGCTGGTGCAGTAAGTGAATTGAATAATGAATTAACCATTTGTCCATTTAATTTATTTAAAGCACACCGGTCTGATGCATTAAATGAATTATGGAATTGACCGATGTCCGGCGGACGAGCGTGACAAATTTGTCGCGACGTAAATCGACCGGTCCACGTTGTACCGCAGGGGAAATGAGAGACTCGCGTGTTATCCACGATTTTTCCGCTTTACCAACCCGATCAGGGTAAAGCACCGACGGGGGCCTCGCGGAACTGCTTTTTCTCGAGTCGCGAGCAGTTCCCTGCCCTACCGGATCCCAGGAGAAAGACCGAGGCGCGGGGAGCGGTCGCGGTCGGTAAAACAGAAACTTGCGCGATAGATCGCCAGCGCGCTGGATCTACGCGACGCCGTGCGACAGAACTTCGTATTCTCTCAATCGCCTTGGCCTTTACCTGGCTCTTCGCCCTAACAAACTCCCATTGTTATTTTACGAAATTTATCAACTAAGATTACAACAGTTATCAACAAGTTACAAATCTTATTAACAAGTTACAAATCTTATCAGCAAGTTGCAAATCTTATCAATAAGTTACAAATCTTATCAGCAAGTTACAAGTCTTATCAACAAGTTACAAAATTTATTAACCTTATTTTGCTTTAAATATTTATTTTTTGTCGACATAAAATTGGTGAAGCAGGTGAATCATGGTTATTGTCGGCCGTTCACTTTTCCGAAGGACCCGGTTATGCTTTATTTCTTCAAGTGCCTTTTTCCGTGGATACTGGTACGGCGCACGCGTTGCGCCGGTCGATTTATACCAACCAGGTGAGCCTTTGAGATAAATCGGGGTTCGTTTTTTTTCCGTCTCTCCAAGTTTGCTGTATCTCGTTGCCGGGTTCCGGATCTTGATAAAGCGTTCGTTGTAGTACACGAGTCTGGAGTAATAACGTATATCGGTACTGGCGTCGTTTGTAGCCGACGTACCGCACAGTAGCCCGGTGATTCACTTGTTTCGTATGTGACTCTCGTAGCCAGGTGAAATGTTCTCTTATGTTCCGCTTCGCAGTCGCGAGTGAGAGCTCGCTCTGTTATGGCGAGACTGTCTCGTTAGCGATTTTCCGCTAATAGCTCTCTAAACGTTAACAAAGCCTCGCCGAGCCTCGTGGACTCTTGAGCGCTGCATTTCGACTTTCAACGATACCGAATCCTAACAAATTGTCCGCCTCTTTTTGAACCTTTCTTTTCGCAAAGTATGGCATTTAATAACTACGAAAAATAAATTGAATTCCGAGCGCGATACTCGCGATAAGACAGAAATTACCTACCAGAAATTCAAGATTTCAAGATTTCAAGATTTCAAGATTTCAAGATTTCAAGATTCAAGATTCCTCGCACGATATTATAATTTTTACGAGATCCTTTTCCCCGAATCCAAACGCTGCGGACTCACTCAACGATACGACGCCCGTTCGAGTTAAGCTTCAATTTGCCTCGTACCTAATTCGGCAAGTGCTGATTCCGCGATTCCAGCTATTCGAGATTAGAACCTCACCTCCATTCCGATCGCCCCTCTCGGCGCCGATGTCCGATTCAATTGGTCGTCGAGCAACAAAAGCTCGCCCAACCGTGCCAGGAGCGAGCGCGGCGAACGATCGGGATCGAGAGAGAAGTCCTGCTTAATTCAATTTCCAGAGCAGGAGCCACCGGGCCGCGTTCGCCCGGTCCGGCAATGACTAAGCCTTCTCGGAATCGTTTGAGATCCAGTCGAAGCGAGTCAGTTCGTGTGCGGCAGAAGCGCTCCCGGCCGAAAGTCAGCACACTGCGCGACGCTCACCCCTCCTCCCTCACACAAGATTCGATTCGCGGAAGAATCGATCTCGGCGCAATGTGAGCGTGCGAATGAACTTCGCGAGTGCAATCGGCAGCGAGCGCACAGTGATCCTATTGTGCTCGTTTCTGGGACCGCGGTGAACGATCGTTCAACCATTGTTGACCCCGAAAACCTTTCCTCGAAGCCGAAAACCGTTCCTCGAAGATCACCGGAAGTAGCTCCATTTTCGGTAATTTCAAAATTCCCGCCACATCGCTATAAATCGTGACGGATAAAAATAGCCGAATAGACTGGAAGTACGGATCGGAAGCAGCCGTTCAACCATTGTCGCTCCCTAAAACATTTCCCCGAAGCCGGAAGCCTTTCCTCGAAGATCACCGGAAGTAGCTCGATTTTCAATGTCTTCAAAGTTGCCGCCACATCGCTATAAATCGCGCCGGATACAAACAGCCCAATAGACTCGCGATCAAAGTTCAAGCCGGGTCGCAGCCGAGGTGCATAAATTTGTAATTTAATTACGAACGGGATGCACCGTGCGGGTTCGGGACCCCGCTGGAACTGGAAGCCGCTATCTCGCCCTCGAAGTTTATTTTCAGATTTCCAAGTGGCTCGAGCGAGAAAACGAGAGTCGGAGCTTCGACTCTCTCGCAGCCAGTGCATCGGAGACCGCGCGCGGCCTGCCGCGGAGACCCCGGGACGAGTGCACTTCCGGTTCTCGTTATAGATTATCGAGAAGTCCGGACGGTCTGTTTGGAACAAAGATCGGTCCATAAATACCCGAGGAATTGCCACCGATGTTGTCTTCATTCGATTCGATGGGTTTTTGTTTTCCGTGTTAATTCGATCGGCCGAAATTCGCGATTTGCGCCCCAGGCTCGAGCTAATGGGCAAAAAAAGATAAATATATATATATCGATGCGTTAATTACACGTTCGTGTAGCTGCGGACAACAGAGATGCCGAAGAGGTAGATGAAAAAAAAAAAATGAAACGAAAAAAATTCCGCGTATCGAATTCCATTTAAAATGATAATTAGGGAGTATATTAATGAGGCGGGGTCGGTTCGGCCTCTTTCGGAGTATCTCTCTCTACGCCCAAGCGTTCCTCGGGAACTTTAACATTCAGCTGCCGTCGTCGTTGTCCGCGGCGTTTTCTGCTACTTGCCGATCATTCCGTTTGCGGTACCGAATAGCGACACGTCGGGGATGTTGGGTTTGGAAATCTTTTGTGAACTCGCGGCGAGTAACAGCATATCAATACCGATGTCTCTATTGATTTTTTTTTTAATTCGCTTGATGAAAGTAAGACAGCTGGGAAGATTGAAAAATTAAAAACTCGGTTATTTAATGACTAATTGATTATTTTCATGGGAAAAGATTAAGGAAAACGGGTCTCCGGTACTAAAATCATTAGATGTTGAGAAAGATCTCCTTTATTTTTATATTCAATTCCGTCTCATGCGGATAGTTATAATTATTAGACAGGAATCGAATTTATATTTTCGTTTGATGATGATGACGATGATAAGTTTAATCAAGACGCTTTCATCTACAATTGGATGTGTGATTTGCCGACGTGTTTCCTTGAGTTCCCTTTCGATTTTTCCATTCTTCGTCTATCCGGTCGAAAATGATTTACGAAAAAACAAAAAAACAAAATTATTTCACGTCCCTTGTTCGTTAGATATTTGATAATGTATTCCGATTTCTTTTGAGGATTTCTTTTTTCCGCCTTCGTCGGTCGCTAATTCGTTCGTTCGAGCGTATAAATCGGCACGGTCGTGTGTACACACGTGTTCGTCGCCCGAACTTCGTCCCTCGGCTTCGTGCGGGACAGAAGGAGAGTCGAGTTAGGGACATACGGACGCATAATATGTGGGCCTTTGCGAGAGACGGAGGGTGAGAGCGTAATTGCTCTCCGGCCTCCGGCCGCCTGCAGGATATAATATCGAATTACAAAACAGCGTGACCGGAGGCAGCAACATCGTTCCCTTTAAAAGTTCTTCCCTGCCTCCTCCCCGACGGGGCGCGTTTCTTATCTTTCTTTTTTTCTAATTTTTTTCCTTCCTCTCCTTTTCCCTCTCTCCAGTCCTCGCTCGCCTCGCTCAGACTCCTTTATCCTACGCACGGTGTTATGAAAAAAATAAAATAAAAAGATGAAGCCGCGACAAAGACATTCCACGGGCGTTACTCACGAGCGGAGAACGCGCTCCTTCGGACGGGCTCAAACTCGCACGACCCGTCGTCGCGGAAACACGAATTTTGCGGTCCGGTTTTTGTTTCTGGCTGGGAACGGAGCGGGATTCTCTTTCTCTGGCTGTTGGAGCTGGACTTGAAATTTTTCAAATTTATTGCTTTATTGTTTCGCCGTCTGGCGGTCCGTCGGGCCATTTCTTTTATAATCGTTGTGTTTATCGATGAACAATTTTTATTAACTTTTTATTTATATAAAAATGAAATATGACGAAACAGCTTATCGTTACACGGTCGAAATTTTCGTATGAAAATCTATATAGATTAATACAAATTGTATGCACAAATCGATAAATTAGACTTAATAAGCAAGTGCGAATTAAAATTAAAGCTGGTGTATTGAATTCGAGTTTAAAAATTAGATTTCTGCTATACCCATCGATTGATTCCACCTCAATTTTGCACACGAAATTTAATATACCGGTTCGTGGATTAAATTTTTTTAGATTTTTAAACATGTTATAAAACTGCGCGACAATTTTTAACTGTGAATACGTGGAGCTGGAGAATTTTTAATAGAGCTGAATAAGCGCGATCTCACCGGTGAAGTGGGCCTTACCGGGCGTGCATCGAACCGTGGAATCGTCTCGCTATTCGCGACGAGGTGGTGTGAGAGAACCGGGACGCCTCTGAGCCACCGTCGCTGGAATTCTTATGCAAAACTACGACGTAAATCATAAGCGTAATTACCGAGACAAGAGCTGTATGTTTCAGCGTGTCGAGAGACATCGGCGCGTGAACAAGCCCGTTCACTCTGTGGCTCGTAAATCATCGGTGGGCTCGATTCGAATTATAATATGTGCGCAACCGCGAGCTCTATATTACACATGTATATTTAGTCGTAGGATTTAACGCCCGGCTCTTTATTCCTGATCCGTACGCGAAAACTCGAACGATTCTTATCCACGCGCTTTTTTTTCATTATAAGCTGAACATCCTGCAAAGAAAGTTAAAAAATAAAGTAAAATAATTAAAAATGGAAATGGCTCCGTCGTTATCGGGAGCAGTCGATCGTGAATGCGTTGCGCCATCTAATTTAGTATATTTTCAACGTCCTGGGACTCGATCGAGATTATTCAATTTTATTCATGTAAATTCTTATCATATTTTTTGCACAAAAAAAAAACGATTTATTATAAGTATTTGCGGCTTACCCGCAAATATTTATTTAGTAAATATCTAATGAGAATATTATATACTGATCTTGAATGAATTGCGTCATCTAATCTCGGCGATTTTCAACGTCTTAGAGACTTGATCGAGAATAATTATTTTTTAAATCTAAATTTTAATTATATTCACTGCGCCCGGATAAATGATTTATTTGACACGTTCCCGCAAATAAATATCAATCAGAAAAATATTTATTCAAAATAAATATCAATTTGTCTCGGCACCAGTCAGGTATTCCTGCTTTCCCGGGTGTGTAGCAAACACCGATTCACATTGATCTCCGCTCGATCGACAATCGCGACACGATTTCCGATCTCCGAATCAGGAGCTCACCGAAAAAGCGTTGAACCCGCCTTGCGGCATTGACAGCCTGTGAGAACTCTCTGAAACCCGCATAGCAGTACCAGCAGCGACAGTGAGATATCCCAGAGACTTGCGACAGCCTGCATTCGTAACGAAAAAAAAAAAAAAAAAAATTAAACAGATCGACAAAAGGAAAGCACAAGGGACAAAGGTACGTCCGAAGAGAGGGTGAGGCTGAGGCGTCGTTTCCCGGATTTATGACGGCGATCTCGCCTCAACTCTGTCACGACTCGTATTGGAGAGCGGGGCAAAATGGGCCAGTGGGGCAAAACGGGATGGATCGATGGGGCAAAATGGAACGTCCTAAAATTATGGAAAAATTGTCTTTTTAGAAACGTTTTAACTACGCAATTTTCCCATAATTTTAGGACGTCCCATTTTGCCCCAACGATGCATCCCGATTGTCCGTCCCGTTTTGCCCCGCTCTCCCCTATGTCGCATGCATTTTCTACAATGGGATGTGCAACGGTTCGCCCGTACACTACTCTCGACGTCTCGGAGGTTGCCGAAGCTCCGCGCCGCTGTCGAAGATGGGAATAGAATTTCCATCACTCCCCTTTTGCATTTATTCATCGATCCGTCCACCCGCGCGCGTGCGATAGCGAACGGTAGGCGCGAGCGATACGGAGACCAGCGGTGAACGAGAGGTGGACGATGTCCGAATCGATGATAAAGAAGAGACGAAAAGAAAACAGCACGACGAGCAAGAAACGTATAGATTATCGCGTGTACGCGCAGAGACCGCTGGATCGTCGGGAGAGGGAGAGTCGTGTAGCCCATTTGCAATTCGCGATATCGATTCCAGATAGTCATGTGCCCCCTACCTGGAACACGAGATCATAAATTTACGGGGAAAAAAAATTCAATTCTCGTCTGTCGTGTTGAAACGAAACTTGACCGCTTGCATTGTGCAATTAAACCTCGGTAGACCGGGTCATTTTACCCCTAAAATCGTACGGTATAATTGAGGCAGCTTAGACTCTTTTCTTCTTTTTTTAAAGGCTTTCTTAATAAAACATTTTTGTGTTTATTGCAATGAGGCTGAGTATATTTTTGATGATGTTATTAAATAATGCAGGATCTTTTTTATGACAATATTGAATCCGTATCTAACGTCTGAACTATGGTCTTTATTAACGAGGCACCGGAAGGAATTCGTTTTTCATTTATAGTATCGTTTCGGCGAATAGTGGATTAAACATTCTTGCTGTCTTACCTCAAATCCAATGCTCTGTCTTACCTCAAATCCGATGCTCTGCCTTCCTTCAAATTCAACTAAGCGGAAAGTCGAATAAAAGATTCTAAAGATTTATTCCAAAAAAGTGCACGGGATCATTTTTAACGATTGCCTATGTGACCTTTCGTTGGTCCACGGAACGAAGAAGGTCTCGCGACTTGCCCGCATGCGCCCGCTCGTGCTTATTAACGAGGGACCGGAAGGAACGCGGGCACCCTCTTCCCGAGCGCGAACCGGAAGTGACTTATGGCGTCCGATCCGCGGGGTCCTCCGGTCTTCTGAGTCCCCCGTTCCGTGAGTTTTCTCTCCGGGCTGTCGCGCAAGGTCCAGCCTTAATGTCGCATCTTCCTTACCGACCGAGAGCCGGAATTAATAATCGCTCGTTCTCCCGGTCCGACGATAAAAGTACCGATTTATTTTACCGTCCCGCGCATTCTCTCGGGACGAAATTCGCGGTCCCGACTTCGGTTTTATTTACCGGCAACGGTACCGGAGGAACATTAAACTCGGACACGGACCAGCGAAAAATCTCACCCACGCGCGCCACCGCGATGTGTTCCCTCGAGACGTTGACGCGCACGAGGAGAGTGATTTACGAGCGTGCGAAGACCCGAGGGATGCGACCGATTAATCGTCCCTGAACTTTCCGCGTGCGGCATTTATCTCGTTGCGAAAACGCGCGTGTGTACACGCACTGTCGTGGTCAAAACTCGCGTTGGCCCGACGACGAAACAGTTGGGACGTTCGAGAGAGAGAGAGAGAGAGAGGGATAGAGATCTCGCGAACGCACCGAGAAACCCGGACTCGCCACTTGGAGACTCGCCCATCTATGCGCTTCACCCCGTTAGTGCCTCTCCGGCTCGGGCTCCGATTTCGAATGCTCCAAATAGCTTCAACTCCACGAAGGGATAATAATAATAATAATAATAATAATAATAATAATAATAATAATAATAATAATAATAACAATAATAATAATAAATATTCATTTATCTACGCTTTTTATTCTTATTTGAGTTCTATTTGATTTCATATTAGGACTCATTACATGCAATTTATCCCCACTTGTTCCGCTGTTATACTCAACCACTTCTTAGATGCGAATGTTTATTAAATTCTGAACTTCTACTCCTGTTTATTGGTTATATGCGCTTGTCTATCTTTTATTTGTAATATTAACCGATAGGACACTAGGGCATGAATAGAATCCATCAATCAATTGATCAATCAATCAATTTATGCACTTACCCCGTGATGCCCCCCGGCTCCGGGCTCCGGTTTTCAATGCTTCATGGCTTGAATTCCACGAAGGGTTAATAATAATAACACTAATTATTACGATCATTCTTTTTAATATTTATTTACATTTGACATTTATAATAATAATAATTATTATCATTATTATGACAATTTAACGATAGTAAAAAACTGATGCATCCGGTATTCGTCAAAATTGGATAAGACTTTTAAAAAAAAATTCCGTGTCCCCGATTCGAAAAGTCTTCGTGCCTAAAAAAATAAACAAAAAAAAATGCTCGAGCCTGTCGAACGAGCGAAGGAGTCCTCGAGATCCCCGGCGACAGATGCCAGCCAAAACACCTCGAGGCCATTTTGAAAGTGGAAAAATGAGAAGGGGTAACCCCTACAATTTTTCGACGAAAATGGTATTTTTGAAAATGAATTTTTTAGAATTTTTTCGTTAACGAAATCGGTTGGTAAATATGCCACTTGAAAACAATGGCGAAGGTTTTAATTCGATATCTCGAAATTTTTTGAAAAAAAGTGCCGTTTCGCAAAATTTAACATAGGATTCCCTATGCTGGAAATGGTGAATTTTAAAAATTTCGAAAAAAATACAAGTCGCATGTGTTTTGAGCCGGAAATGGGCCACTTAAAGCCAATGGAGGTGGTAAAAAATCGATACCTCGAAAAAAAATATTTGGCCATTTTGAAAGTGGAAAAATGAGAAGGGGTAACCCTTACAATTTTTCGACAAAAATGGTATTTTTGTCGAAAACAGCCAAAATTCCTCGAGGACCGCGGGGAATATCAGGACTAAAAAAGCGTTCCGTTATCCGGACGAGGATTTTCTCGCCGCGTGTTCCGCGACGGTTTAACGACTCTCCGCGATGCAAACGTCTCAATACACAAGTCTATCGTGAACCGATAGATTAAAACTACGTTTCTCCTCGACGCCGAAACAGCTCGGTTCTCAATGTTGCGCCCACGCGGACGGGCGATTAAATTACCATGAATTATATCGACGGGAAAATTGAATGCAAGTGCATAATATCTCGTCCGTGTCGTGTCTGTCCGTCCGTCTGTGCGCACCGTCCGTGTGCGAGAGCACCTCTCCAGTCCTCCTGCTCTCGACTTCTCCTATACAGCACGGCACAGAAGAGACAGACCCACCGTTCCCCCGTTACCGGCTTTGGCCGTTCGTTAAACGCATGGCTGCCCTCCGCAGACTTCAGTCAGTCGGTCACGAACCGCCGAGGCGAGCAGCCGCGTTTCTCCGCGCTCTTACTCCTCGTCCTGCCACGTGATTCTTAAAATAATTCAGTCACCATTTTTTTCACTTAAAAAAAAATTAATTTTTTACAAATAAAAATAAAAATTAAGTTGCAAATAATAAAATTTAAATTTAAAATAATAAAAATTGAGTCGGAACAATAAAAATTAAGTTGCAAATAATAAAAATTAAGGTGAAATAATTAATACCTTATCGCCGAAGCAGAGAACCCGAATTTACTTTGGACCGTCCTCGATCTTGGATTATACCAGTGAGGGAGTGATTTTAGGCAAAGAAATTAACATATTTCCTTTTATGCGTCGAAGTGCATCGAGCAAGTTTACCGGGCCCAGTGATTGATAGATGCGAGGTAAACGAAGGGGGATCGAGAGGGACAAGCTCGATCGGTTACTCTAATGTTATTACCACCCACCCGCCCTCCGGTAACGCATTCTTGCGCCTCCGTCGAAAGTCCCTCGGAAATTAGAACATTGCTGGAAACACGATACACCTGGCTCTTTCCTATTCGCTCGTCGCCTCTCGGAAGTCGCGTCGACCGTCGTAGCTTACTTCACGGATTAACGCGAGTGTGTAGGGGGCTGCGGGGCAAAACGGGACCGACAATCGGGATGCATCAATGTGGCAAAATGGGAGGTCTTGAAATCATGAAAAAATAACGTTTAAAAAAATGCAGTTTTCCAATCATTTTAGGAATTCCCATTTTTTTAAATTTCGTTTTTTAAAAAGCAATTTTCCAATCATTTTAGGACGCCCCATTTCGGAAAATTCCGCTGTTTAAAAGGTAATTTCTCAACAACTTTAGGGCGTCCCATTTTGGAAAATTGCTTTTTAAAAAACGCAATTTTCTAATACTTTTAGGACGTCCCATTTTGCCACAACGATGCATCCCGATCGTCTGTCCTGTTTTGCCCCACTGTTCCATTTTGCCCCGCTCTCGCCTACGGTGTGTACACGCTTCGTTGCTATGTAGCGTCCGTGTAGCGTATTTTCTAGCGCACAGGGCCGACTTACACGTCGGGCTCGCGTAAGGCTTCGCGTTCGACTTCGTTTAGCGCCACACGCTTCCCGAACGCCCACAGCCGGGGCCGTACGCATATCCGGCTCGGTCAGCGGGATCGATAATAAAATTTAAAAAATAATGAAATTGAAAAAAATAAAGACGATCGAGTAACATTCCCAGCTGGCAAGACAATCGAAGATTCCACGGGCGCGCTTGGACGTGGAGGGGCGAAGAGCCGATCGCGGGCTTCGATCAATTCACGGGACGGCGAGGCACTTCCGGTCCGAACGACTACCGACGATTCTCATTAATTTTAAATGCATTCTCACGAAGCTCGGTCATTCTCCTTCCGAGTATCGCTCGCTCAGCGCGGCCGGGGTGGAATGGCACGTTGAATCGGATGAGTTTATAAGTAATTGTTTCTATGAGCTGCTCGGGGCGGTTCGAAGCTTGCAATAGTGAATTATGATTTTTTTTTTAGAGATCTTTTTTTCTTGATGGATTTATAGTTAATTGTTTTTGTGAACAGTTCAGGCTCAGTTCGAGGGGCTGCAATATTGAATTATCAATTTTTTTCTACGAGATATTATATACGAAATCTTTACCATTTGAAGATTTAAAAGAAAATTCTAAATTTATAGTGATTAATTTTTTATAAAGAGCTGGAACACACTTCGAGACCTTATGATGAATTATCTTTTTTTTCTTTCTTCGAGACTTTAGTTACAACACTTTTCTATTTCAATTTTTTGCATTCCAATTTTTTCCCTTTTAATTTTTTGCTTTTCAATTTTTTCGACATCTATTTTTTCTCCGTTCCTTAAAAATTTGTATGTCGTATGGAGTTCCTCCATTCGTGTTTGCTATTCCTCGTTAGCCGAGAACGCGAAACTGTAATTGAGCTGCAGAGGTTAAATAAATTGAGCCCTCTCCGTGGTCGTCGTTCTCGTTGACGACGGAACGCAGATCCAGTGCCTCGCGGTCCGTTCTCCAGGCTCTTACAGCACAGCGTTGCGAGTCGCCCCGGGTACGTTGCGTGCTCGGTGAGTTCGTATAGGAAGTACAGAAATAGGACGCAACGCAATCGAGAGCTGTAACACCGAACAATAAAGTTAAACGCGAGGAGATACATTTTTTTTTTTTTTTTCGTCGATCTTTCTCGCCCCGAGTCTCGTGTCTGGTGATAAGGACTCTCCGGCGCGCGGCTCCGACCGGTCGTCGTTACTTATCTCGATTTTCTATCCCTTTTCTCGTTCTTGGTGCCCGCACACCAGACACTGCCGCGAGCTCACGCACTCGTGGAATTCCAAAGGGGGGACCGAGGGAGACTCCACAAAGCACAATGTATGCCCTCTGTTCCTTCTCTCGGTCCGCGCAGTCCTCTCGTTTACACATTCCCTTGTTCGTCGTGTAAACTCCCGAGAAACTAAGTTCACGCGATAAAATGTATTTTCTTTTATAATTATTATTATTATTTTTTTTCGTTACTCGGAGTAATAAAAAAGGGCATTATTGCAGTCGCAAAACACCTACATTTATCGCTGGATCCTTATCAGCTCCTTTGATATTCGCCGAAAGATTGAAATAGAAAAAAAAAAAAGGTGTAAATATTTATCGTACGAGTTAACCCGGTGCGGAACGCAACTTTCTTCGCGTGTCTAGCAGCACTCGTCTTCGATGCGCCGAGCTCGCGTGAAACGGAGCACAAAGTAGACGAGCATGCGTATTTATCTAAAATATATATATATGTATATATATAAAAAAAAGAGAAACAGAATTCCCTACTTTACACAGTAAGAAAAGTTTGTACTTTTTACAACTTATTCTTCACAATTTTTATTTTTTTTTTGTCCGGTTGCAGTTTTATAAACAAAAGTACAAACTAAAATTTTCAATGACACGGAAAATAAAAGGACAGGTTTGTGTACACAAACCTGTTAAAAAAAAAACGAGTTTGTCACTTATTTAACGACATTATTTGTACGGAACTTCTTATTTAGATTTCACGAAATAATCTTTTACTGTGTAGTCGAAACTTAAAAGTGCTCCACGTTATTTTTTTTTTAAATTCACTCAGATATCGTCGAGGAGAATTCCATTCCGGTTTTGCATATAATCTCCAAGAACGCCGGGATCGCGATAAGGGAATGATTCACGCCGGGCCGTAAAGAGAGCTCCCCTCTCGACACTACTTAGGTAAACTCCGACGAGCTCGTATTCATCACACTTCATTTAAAAAAATTCAGAGTCGAATGGCGTATCCGGCAACGTGATAAATTGAGCGGAGAGCAGAAAGTGGAAGAAGCAAAAAAAAAAAAAAAGACAATGACGAAGCGAGGATTGTCATGAATGGTTCAGCGGTGTGGCAGTGAGAAGACAAAAAAACGCTAACTCAGCGCGGCGGAAGGTTACAACCGGGGATCTTTGAATTGCTCCGTGTGCCGAGTTCAGTTACCTTGTCATGAGAATCGACAACAACGAGGCTGCCGAAAAGGCCTACCTGGTAAGACTTGATCAAACATTACTCATCGTTAAGGCAATCATTTTTATCTACGCATCACCGTACAAAGTTGATTTACCATCCCGTAAATCTCGCTCAAATGTTCCTCATCGTTAAGGCAGTGACGTATTCTTATCTGAAGTAGAACTGGTCTATCTATCATTGATTTACGTGCGTCAATCGACGAGTTCGGCAGACCGGTCGTGTCGATTTTTTTTCTATCTGCCAAAAACCGACCCTGGTTTCTGCCTCGTCTTACTCGTATTCCCTGCACAATAATGTAAATGTGTACGGAAAATAAACGAGTTAAAATAAAACTTGCTTATCTGGGTGGGCCATATTCACCCCTTTTACCCTAAGCACTCCTGCTCAAATATTGCTCATCGCTTAAGACGGTATCTATTTTTATCTACGCATACCTATTCTGGAATTATGTCGTAAGGCTTCTGATTGTTTTCCGTCCGGAAATGCCTGCTTCGTAACACTCACCCGGGGATTACTCATTGGGACAATACGTCCTTTCATGTGCATCAGTGTCTCCAGATTAGGCACTGTGAGGCTTAGAACAGTTTTACTATTTGAAGGTTTCTGTGCGTAGGGTAAAAGTGGTGAAAATGGCCCGGTCCGTATATTATTCACTTCGGTGCCAATCAAGGTGGTCCATATTCACCACTTTTACCCTACTGTACCTTGGGTTACCTGAGTTCGAGTTCGGTTTCGATAATCGAAGGGATAATTATAGTTGCTTTCATTTCGTAACTCAAGTACTGAAAGTACTTTTATTTTCTCCAAAAATTAAAAAAATAAAATAAAAAGCTTACAGTGAGATATTGAAAATCTCGATTTTATGCACGAAAAATCTATTTTTTGGGATTTAAATGGAAAATATTGGGTTGGGAGTAAAATAATTGTTGTGTCGATCTTAAAGACGCACTTGTAACATCCTCGCTACGGCAAGAATAACAGTTGATGCATAGCGTCACGTTTCCTCGTTACTCTTGGTCATCGTTCACCCTTCTATGCCTCCTATCAGTCCTCCTCTCGACAACAGGTGCCAGCCGGCGATCTTGCGCCTGTTCCATAAACGAGCCATCGTCGTTCGCCGTGTAAAAGTTTCGCAGACCTCCACGTACCAAACTCCCCGGACGAATTGTTCGCAAGCGTGGACGCTTCAAACGCACATCTGTTGACGACGACGATCGCGTACAAAGTGCCTGTACGCCGTGCATACTGTGAGCTTCCGAGTGGAGTTACTGAAGTTCGTTCGCATTAATCATGCAGCTGAGCGATCTTGCGTGATCCCTCGTACCGAACAAGTTTAACATTTTTTTTTGTCAATGACAAAAGCCCGTCGCCCGGATGAATGATAAGCCCGTCCATCCGCCGAGCTCTGCGGAACTTTCTTGCAAATTGGGAATTTTTTGTTACGCCGCTCATCCAGCAAAACAAATTTGTCAAAGGAATGAAATAATGCGCGTACGGAATTTGAAATTACTTTTAAAAAATGTGCTTTCATTCTCGTTCGTCTTTCGCCCAATTGAGCGAACCTCATTGCTCGCTTCCTCGTACCATAAAATGTAACAATATTTTTTTGGTCAATGACGCAAGCCCGTCCCAACGATGAATCATAACTCCGCCCATTCAACGTAGTCTACGGAATTTTCTTGCAAATTGGCAAGTGTTTTTTATCCTGCTTACCCCACAAAAAAATGTGTGTAACGAATGAACTAATTTGCGTCCGGATTTCCCAATTACCATCAGAGAGCCCTGCCATTGAATTTCCCAAAGCCTCGCGTCCTTTTTAAAAATGTGTTCTTCCCATTTCACAATCGCCCAATTCAATTAACTCCATTGCGCGCCCCCTCCTCCCAAAAATGTAACAATATTTTTTTGGTCAATGACGCGAGCCCCTCCCAAGGATGAATAATAACTCCGCCCATTCACCGCAGTCTACGGAATTTTCTTGCAAATTGGCAAGTGTTTTTTATCCTGCTTACCCCACAAAAAAACGTGTGTAACGAATGAACTAATTTGCGTCCGGATTTCCCAATTACCATCAGAGAGCCCTGCCATTGAATCTTCCAAAGCCTCGGGTCCTTTTAAAAAATTTGCTCCTCGTCCCATTCCTCTTTCCTCCGATTGAGCGAACTCCATTGCGCGCTCCATCAATGACGCAGAATCCGCAGACTCGAGAGGATTCCGCTACCCGGTTCGGGACTGGGATGGGAACGTTGCCTTTCCAGCGAGTACATCTCGTCCTCCTCCTCCGCCGCTGGTGAAAGCTCATCGGACCCCGCGGAAAATGTACGACTGCTGCACGAGTTGCGGCGTCGGAACGTGAATAGAGCCGGTCATTAGCACACTCATTGGGACCATCCCGGCTGCGAACTCGGTCGGATCTTCCGATTTCCGTCGTCCGCCTCTCGCCGGGGGTAAAAATTTCTCTAGAAAGTCCCGGCGCCCTCCCAGCGATCCTCTTCCACCGTATATAATTTTATATATCGGCTCGCCGAGGCGTCGTCGCGCTCGACGGAGCGCCGGAATAATGGATCGAGAAAATAAGAAAGTACCGAACTCTCTTTTTCTTTCTTATTTTTTTTTCCCCCGAGCCGGATTATCCGCATTAGTTGGATCATCAGCGAGGAAGATCGATTGATCGTTTCTCGGGAGCTCGCGATGCCTCGACGACGAGACGGGCCTGCCCGGCCGCGAGGAACTCCCCCAGACGGCGGCACCTGCCGTAATATCGGGTTTCCCTCGAACGGGTCGAAGCACGCGTCCGCGCCGGTCGAGCTCTCGAGGAATGCAACGACGCACGAGTTCGAACGAGCCCGCGCGAGCCTGGAGAACGGCGGGGGACTCCGAAGGCATTGACGAGGAACCGGCAAAAGCCATTCGGGACACTTTCCTGGAAGGACTCAAAGAGCTCGGTTCAAAGACCCTGCGGAGGCTCTGCTGTATCGGCTATAGCTTTGCTTCGATCCTTGTCAATGATTATCGATATACAAAAAAAAGTTGCAAATTTAAATTTTCATATATAGCAAGTTTTACCGCGAGCCGAATTTTACGATCGGTCGGTAAGAGCGACGAATTAATTTACTCGTGTAATTTTTACGTTAGCGCGAATCAATGTTACCGATTTTCTGATCGGTGTGTCGACCGGCTTCGACTTGCCGATAGCGATCGCAATCTCGTACTCCAACGCAAAGCTTTCAACGGGCAGGTTGACGAGTTGCACCTGCGCCGCGCTCAACGCTACCGATCATTAAACGATTCGCACGCATTTACCGGATCAGTGATCGCGATCTTTTCTAGGCTCTATCGACGCTTTGCTACTCGCTCGGGCACGCGCATATGGACTTGTGTGCACCCATGAGATAAATCGACTCGACTCGCTGAGAGACATGCGGCAATGCGGCTAGCTGCGCGGCTGAATCTGTCCCGGCGATCGGATCGACGACACGATGCGTCTCGTAGAGCGTTCTCTCCTATCTCTCCGCGAGGCGATCCAGATCGAAGCTCCGTCTCGATCGACCGTGCGAAAGATACCGATTCTCGGAGGCCGAGTTTTATTAGTGTCCGACCCTCTTTTACCAGTGATTCGGTGAAGGAATCGTTTTTTTTTTAGGGGGTTTTTACACTGAGAAAAAAAAATGGTTGGATTAACCAAATTCGCGGTCACATACGTTCGAAGCTGTTTGGTTGGTACAACTAAATCATTCTTTTGTCGAACGATTATTCGCTTCAGTCGATTTAAAAATTTTCGATTCAAACGAAAAATTTTATTGTACGAACTAAATGACGGCTTTGAACGCGGGTGAACGCACCTTGGTTGATCCAACAATTTTTTTTCTCAGTGTATTTAAACCCTTCAAGTACGGGCGACTTTTTGCCGAAAGCCAACGATCGTGCCAACCGAACCGCCATATTTTGCCGTACGATTCTGGGTCACGAGGACTCTAAGCGCAGAAGCGTAAATGCCAGCGGCTTCAAACTTAATTTTTAAATATTGCAATAATTACACCCGATTGTAAAATTCTGAGAAACGCGTAATACATAAATATTCCCGATCTGTGACGCAGGTTCGTGTATGAGTACAAGAAAGCATAGTAATAAAGTAGTTGCACATTGGCCGGATTTGCTGTACAAACCGCCTCCAGTCGAGAAACCAATCCGGGCTGCCTTGCCACGTCCTTGCCGATTCGTTGCGTCACCTCGATTCGACCGCTTCTTTGGCACGCTTCGCTCTCTCGGCCGAGCCGTGAGGCCGGCTTGTGCGCCCGTGTGCGTGCTCGCTGCAGGTAGAAAAGCCAGCGGAGAAGGTTCGACGAGAGTTAAAGCCTACCTGAGCCCGACGGTCTCGCGAGTCGCACGCGAGATCGGTAGATCGCCCGGCAAGAAGAGTGGGAGAACGGGGGCTCGATATCTCCACGGTGGAAAGGAGAGTGCGCTTCACCGCGAAGTACGGAGAAAAAGCGAGACGCAAGGATGGATATGTGTTAAGAGAGAAGAAGGAGATCGCCGGTACCTCGTACCGTTAATGTCGTTCGATTACCGCATCAACAGGGCCGCGGGACGTCTCGTCCGGATGCCCTCCTTTTCCTGCCAACTTCCCTGACGAGACTGGAACTTTTTTTTTTTTTACATTCCTTCCTCCATATCCGCGCGGAAACACAGATTTATATAAAACATTTTTATACTTATATAAAATATATTTATATTTTTTCAAAGTATTTTTATGATCATATAAAAAATACGCGAATATACATGTATGTATAATGCCAATCCGTGAGCTAAGTTAACGAAAGGCCTAATTTTCAGCTCCACAATGGAAACTTATAGGAAACCACATTTCGTGAGAATTTATCGTTTCGAACGATGGAAGGTCGGTGCTACAGCCGGAAGAAAAAAATAACGCGACATTGTTTATTTAATCATCGTTACGAGAAGTAGCCTGAAATAAAAATGTTCACATCGCTTCAGCGTTAATTTACTTAATTATCCGTAATTAAGTTAGTCCCGTTTCCACACAAATTGCCATTGTAAGAGCTAAAATTCGATGATTAGAAAATGCGGGACATGAAATGGGATTGAAATTCCATTCGTAGAACTGAATTAACCAGGGACCTATTTTTTAGCTTTTATGGAAATGTGTGGAAAACATCGAACGGAATACGAGCTGAAAAATAAATTCGACGGTAGATTCAGCATGGGACATGTGTTTGTCGGCGCATCGATTTATTTATGCGAGGGGACGTCAAGAATGTCATCCCGATCGAATCGTCAATCGCGAAAGAGTATTTTTCCCGCGCCAACCACCTACTTCCATATAAACACAGTTGTCGGTGTGGCTTTTGCGAGCGCGTCGGCGGCACGCGTTGGGCGAGATCCGGGTCGATGGAAATGGTATTGTCTTGATGCGACGTTGAGGAGGGAACGTCGAGGAGAAAAAAAAGAAACGATAAAAAGTGGGAGATCGGCTTACCGGTACGGTGCGCGATCGTGTAAGCCAAGGTCCCGAACACTGCGCACGCACTCGACCGATTTCAGAAAAATTTCTTCGGAACATTTCCAAGTTCAATGGGTCGGTATTATATTTTTTCCATCCTCATTCCCGTCGAGGAAAAAGTCCGCTCGGCCAAGAAAGAGGTGGAATAAAAAAGCCGGTTCGAAGAGCGTGTTTCTGCATATTTATATCGCAGCTGCGCGCGGTTTTGTAGAGCACCTGTGAGAAGCCACATCGTCGGAATGCGTCGATCTTAAGGTGGACTGAAACGACTGCGAGTGCGAGACAGATAACTGCAATTTTCCGATCAACTTTTCTCAATATTGATATTTTGATTCA